>JAWNKX010000986.1:1892500-2492500 GCA_035041755.1 Cacoxenus indagator | reverse complement strand
ATCAAAATTCTGGTTGAGCAGTTCATAAATGAGATTCCCCTATAATTCTCGGATTGGTTTGGATCTCCCTTTTTAAAAATAGGAAATATTATGCTTGTCTAGTTTACAATATTTGTGACGGTTTTTGCTAGTTCATTTAAAAACTCGTCCGAAGTATTAATAAAAAATTCGTATGTCACTCTGTCCTGCCCTGGGGCTTTGTTCACTTTGACTTTTGATAGTATATTTTTAATTTCATGTACTTCAAACGGCTTATCCAAATCTTCATCTATATACAAAAAAGGAGCATAGTGAATTTCAATGGAGTTTAGGCACGGGCTAAGGAATGGTTTGAACAAACTTGGGAATTCTTCAGATGATATACGTGGACCTACTTCATAAGGCATACAAAGGTAATTAATTTTCTTCACTAGCATTCACCAATCATTGCTGTTAGTCACATTATTTGATCTGCGTTTTAAGATTAATGAGTATTGTTGTTTTTTTAATTTGCACAATTTTCCATAGTCATTTTTTGCTGATATATATCTTTTCTTGTCGAGTATACTTCGAGATTTTCGTATATTATTTAGAGCATCAAATGTCTTATCCCTTGCTTTCTTGCATTGTGCGTCATTTACCATTTACTCTTATAGTCATTTGGTAGGTCTACTTCAGATTTCTCGTGTTTTAGATTTAGATGTACATTTAAATTGGACACGTATCTTTCAATTTTTAGCTTTAGGTGGATGGGCATGTGGTCTGACAAAATTTTATCTTCAACAGCGAAATCCTCGACCATTGACTGAATATCCCAGGAAATTGCACATATATCGTTGACAGAGCAACCCACCGTGCTGACATAAGTATATCGGCCTTCGGTATCGCCTTTAGTTCTACCATTAAGGATCAAAAGTCTATGGTTATCATAAAAGTTGAGCAGGTCTTTTCCACTGGCTTTAACAGTTTGATCTTGTGAACACTTGCTTTCTGCTCCCGCTGTAAATGAAGTTAATACGAGGTCCGTAGGAACTTGCTGCACCTGCCCGATTCTTACGTATAGGTCACCCATTATTATGATATTGCTGTCACTACATTGGTTTGCGACTTTTCTAACTTTATTGAACTCTTGGTTCAAATTAACGCCTCGCACATAAATTGGTATTATTGTGCATTTCATTGAGTGGGTTTTAAGTCTAATCGTAGTCAACTCATTGCGGGTATCCCAATCATATTGTACTCCTAACCTAACTAGATCCAAGAACTATTCCTCCTATTGCTCTTACAAATCAACTGCTGCGCGATGCTGGTTGCCAGTGTCTGTCAAAATCCTCGAATAAGCTCTGGTACTGTTCAGTATGACATTGCTCAATATGTGTCTATCACTTTTTGAGTATGATGTCATACAAATGTGCACCCCGAGCTCGAATCGGGTAGCGTGCTCGTTTTTCATTACTTTTGCATTGTATTTGTCAATGTTTCGGTCGATATGGCGGCTAATTAATCTATTTAAGATAATCAAGGGTCCTTGGCGTGTTGATGTAAACTTTGGACTTCAAGTAGCCCCAGAGGATCTAGTCAAAATATCAATATTTTGGTATCAAGCGACCCAGGAACAATAAATCGGTTATCATATGCGATTTACTCCTAATTTACGGTTGCGGTGATCTTTAAATATAATCTTCCGTGCAAACGCTTTATGGTTTTCTTTGACGGTGCACTTTCAATGTTTTTATTTATTCTTTTTATTTTAATAAGTGGAAGATAATATAAGTAAGTCCCTGTGCATAAAAACAGAATTCTAGTATTTAGATTTCGACCTAGGTTACATAGAGTACAAAACGAAGATAAACTTTTTCTGGAAGTCGCATGATTGTTTTATATTGAATAGTGTTTCAAAAAGTTTTACAAAAGTAGTTCTATCAAAGTTAACGTTTAATCAACTTTCTGTCCAAATCGTCAATATGAATATATATTTACTATAATACAGTCTATAAAATTGGCTCCTTTGGCAAGAGAGTCACTACTAAACCAATCAAATGTCCATCAAAATGAATGTTAAAATGAAACTTTGTTTGGCACAGTTCATCAGAGACTTAATAGACTAATAAAAATGACTACCTACAAAGCTAGATGAACCGATTCGCATAACGATAAGGCAAACTAATAACTTATTTATGAGCGACGTTTACATTTATATCAGAATGATGTCTTCTTTTTTGTGAGACGACACG
The DNA here is from genome assembly GCA_035041755.1 of Cacoxenus indagator. Classification (NCBI taxonomy): domain Eukaryota; kingdom Metazoa; phylum Arthropoda; class Insecta; order Diptera; family Drosophilidae; genus Cacoxenus; species Cacoxenus indagator. The sequence continues at coordinate 2,490,287 of JAWNKX010000986.1, read as the reverse complement.
AACTCATAAATTGCCAAATAAACGCTAAACTTTTCAATATTGATAAACTCTGCAGAACTCAGTTGAATGAGCTACAAAAACAAAATATCAAAAAAAACCCAAAAAACAATGGAAATGAAGAAAAGCGCTTCGAATAAGTGGACTTATAGCACCGCCGTTTTGCCCAATAGCACGGGTAATGGTGCGAAACGACCATGTCGAATGAGAGGTAGGTAGTTTGCGCGAAGAGTACAGCAAGTAACGCCAATGCCACCGTTGCGGAGTAGAGTTGCAAAGTGCGCCATTTACAAATTTTGTCCATAATCCTGCTTAAGCACCACTTACACATTGGTACATTGGACGTAGGACGTAGAACTCAGATATTGAAGCTGGGGGCAGGACTCTTACTCGACAGTTACAAAAAAGCAGCACGACTCGACTCGTAATTTGTTTTTATGTCTGTCCCAGCGCGCGAACAAAGTGTCGCAAAAAACCCAAAAATAACAACAACAAAAAATTATTGAATCCTACGTGAGATAACTGTTGAGCAGACGCCGTAAGGACGAAGACAGAATATGAGCCGCCAAACAGAAGTAGTTGGAGGGAATGCGCACAGAACTTCGATTAACATTGGCAACACTTGGTAATACCAATAACAACAACAATGTGAACAAAGTGGAGCACAAGTCAGGCAACCAGTCAACGGCCATGGCCGTGAATTTCATATTTTTTTCTCCTTCCACATGTCCTAAAAAGAGGTTGTGGCGATAGAAGAGAAAGCGAGAAACCAACCGAAAGGATAAAAACTTTTTTGGGGTATATGCGTATAGTTCGCGCTGCCTGCGCCTTAGCCTTCAGCACCGTTACTAAAGTGAAAAATATCTTTGCCGCGCTGTGTTGCATTTGAAATTTTCTAAAAAACCAGCAAGCAAAGGAACAGTACTTCTACAGTGTTGGAAAGTGTGTGCGAAAATCGTTTTTGGCGTTCGTGCGACGCGCGTCTGGAGCCCATTGACAGCAACAGACAGAGAAAGAGTTAAGCGTTCTTCGCGGAGTTTTACCCCCACGCTGTCTGACATTAATATAACTTTGCTTTGGCGCTAAGAGGTGGTGGGATGTGTTGGAAAACCCGTTAGATTGAATAGCTTAAGTAGTTTATTAATATTACGTGTACGTGTGAAGTTTAAAATTGTGGTTTCAGCGTAAAGAAATTTATTGCATTCGTAGCGCTGTCAATCAAAGTAATGCCGTCTGCACTGTTATTGGGCATGTACTCATACTAAAGTAATAAGCATTTCAGGAAATTGTAAATAAAGAAATGAGTTGAAGATTTGTGGCTTTTGCAACATGCTAAACAGATTCAATAGCAATAAGTTTTAATAACGCAGTTGCCAGTCTTAGAAAGAATTTTAGGAGTCGATGTGAAATTAATAGAAAACTTCTAGAAAATGAAAAGGCAACTGGATAACTCAAAATATACGAATTCAACACGATGTGCAGGATAAAAAAGGATATTTGATAGAAAATATTTGACAAGAATATTAAATTACACTTTTTGGAAGAACTTGACAAAGAATGTACGTTTATGAGAATGTAAGGTAAATGTTGTTTTAATGTAGAGTGCTTGAACTTTAAATTCAGAGAGAATGACTTTCAAGCAACGTTTCAATTATTATCAAACTTAGAAGCCAAAAATGAATCCTAATAAAACTCGGATCTGCTATATTGTATAGGGTAACACTACATTTAAATTGTACCAATATAACGAATAAACTGAACCAAAAGTAGCTTCTCTAATAATTGCGAATTTGTGTATAATTTCATTTTATGCTTTCAGGGTATTAGGTAACAAAGGCTGCCAAAGTGCCAAAAATTCTGTAGAAATTTTAATCAATTGCGATACATCCATAAACGCTTTTAAAAGAAATATTTTTGCTTTGTAAAACATTTTTCGAAATGATGAAACTATTCTTAAAGATAACATTGCTTCATTAACTCATACTATCCTACAAATTATATATATTATATTCAAATTATTGGATGAAACGTAAATATAACAAAACGATGGCTTACCACGGCTGTCGGAAATATTGATCAAATTCAAAGCAAATAATTTATTTCAAATTTAAATTATCATAAGCGCCTAATAAGAGTTGTTGAAGTTGTATAATAAATTATAAAATAATTTTTAAACTTGGTAGCAATATTTTTTCCTCAGTTTCGTCCAGCCTAGTCACTACCGCACTCACAAGGTAGAACTTGCCCGCAGTTGCAGCTTTCACTTTTACCGTGTGTAGCTGCACACATTTTTTATATTTTTTTTTATTTTAAATATTTAAAGTGTTATAGTGAACCTCGACAGTCCATATCTCTATTTTTAATAATGCTCAGAAGCGCTCTGAAATTCGACCTCACATGCAGTACTCGTCGGACTTGACCCACTGTGCGTATATCAATGGTTCGAGAAGTGAAAAAAGCACTGGCACAAGTGTACTATATCTTTGAAATGTACCAAATACACATTGATGGTCGAAATTCGACCACACCGATAGATTATTGCTAAACTTATTACTGAGGTTATTTAGATATGAAGATTTCTTTGTTAAAATATATTAAAATAGTCATCAGCATATTGATAAAAACTAGGAAGGAGAAACAGAAAAGAATGTTTCAAACGGAGCTGCTATATTGCTAGCAGGAGTTACGAACATCACTGTTACCCTCACTCTCCTTTACTCGCACTCTCGATCACGCTTACGGTGCTTTAAGGCTCGAACAGAATGGTGTTACTGTTACTGCATTTGTTATCAGTCAAAAAATCAAATACAGCTGTCTGTATGTGAACGAACACAATGTGTAGCTGTGACTCTGCTTCTTACTCTGTTACCGTGAAGTCCAATTACTTGAATTTGCTCGGTAATAAATCGTCTCTCTCACTCTCTTCCTATTTCTTTCAAATGGCACGCACAGTGTTGTTCAATACATTAATAAAAAATAACTTTGACAAAATACCTTACTTGCAATGGTATGACAAGTCTAATATTACTAAACCAGCCATTATGTTCAAGTGTTTTCGGGCAAGTCAGAGTAACACAACCAGAGTAACAAGTAACACCATTCTGTTCAAGACTTAACTCACGCCTTAAGTCACGTACAAGGCATTTCTGTGGTGATATTTTTAACGCTGCAGAAAACGGATATGCCCAACACAAAAAGGGTTTCTCGTTCTTGTTCCAACTTCCGGTAAAATCACACACGCTCGGTTACGTTCACAAGACATTTATTAAAAAATAATTTAGATCCGAAATGTTTTTTTTTTTAATCTATTGGAAATAAAATCATGCAAAACCGAAATCTTTTCCAAATATATATATATGACGTTATTATTATTTAATACTAGCAGGTGCCACGGCGTTATTCGGGAGTTGGTAAAATAAAGTTATAAGACGCAAATGAAAACTCCTTTATGCCATTTCGTATTATTTTTTTGTTAGCTCCTTCTTCATACATATTATATTTTCTACAAAAGCGGGTGGGGTTCAGCAAGTAAATATATAACAATTTTTGTATATAAAAACAATTTTTTTTTTTCTAGTGTAAGTCTGTAAGAGCTCGGCTTTTGTATTGTAAATTAGTTTGTTTTTCTGTAAAATTTTTTTTCCAACAATTTTTTTGTAAGAATTAATATTGTATCTCAAGTTTTAGCCGTGAATTTTTTATTTAAATATACTTTGTTACACAAAAAACCAAAGTTTGTCTTCCGATATTTAAGTATATTTCCGTGTTCCTACGTTTTATGTTCAGTGCATTTGTTTAAGGAAAGTATGGTAACGAATCCTGCCTTTTTAATTTCTTCTCTCCTTTACTTAAGCTTAAAAAAGTTTAATAGTGGGAGATCCATTTTGTTGCATATAATTTTTGCTAAAGTATTTTGTTGAAACTGATTTCATGGAGAAAATATAAACGTTTTGTTATTCGATCACATATTAACTCTGCGGTATTTGCAAATTTAAATTTTGAGACTGCGGTATTTGCAAAATTTATTACACACTTTTTCGAAATACAGACACCAATATGCGCAAAACAATTCAATAATTCTGAGATATCTTGCTGCTGATGATGCCGCTGTCCTTACGGTCGACAGCATCATGTTTGCGGCGCTGTTAGTTTTTGACCGTTTCGGCAAAGTGGCGGCACGTAAATACGGATTGTCTATGTTCGGATTTTTAAGTATGGCTTTATTGGTACTTTCATTATGGTATATTTCATGTTAATAAGTTCTAACTACTTTTTTTTTTGGATTAAAAAAATAATGACGTGAACTAACTACAATATCGTTAGGTTGACGTTTTTATTAGGGATGGGTATCGATAAATCGATATTTTGTTGAAATAATAGGATTTTTTTCTAAATTTTTCCGGTTTTTTTTATTTATTTCCTTTATATTTAATTTTTCTGTTATTATTAGAAAAACTTCAATTAAACTGTATATACAAAAATTAAGAAAACAACTTAAATAATAAGTGGGGATATAGTAAAGTGTAGATATAATATTAAAAGGATCTGTTGTGGAGTTCGGCAGGGTGCGATCTTCTCAGCCGTCTCGCTACCCTAACTCCTGCAATTCTGCGTCGTTTTAGAAGGCACCTTGCTAGTTTATTTGGATGATTTTTTAACCTCTCTATATATTTTTTGGCCTGACGATTTATCACATCGCCAATTTTCGGTAGTTTTAAGTCGTTTTCAAGGTCCGCCGTTCGCATGAACCAAGGGGCACTAGTAGCATTCGCAATGTCTTGGCCTGCAGTACTCTCACCTTCGTGATGTTTGACCTCGCTGCTATGCCATACACCTGCAAACCGTATCGCCAAGCAGGAGCAATTATGGTTTTGTAAATGTTCACCTTATTTCCCAAGGACAATTTATTCCTGCTAGTTAAAAGCCAATGCAATTTACCAATCCTCTGTCTTAAGGATTTCGTGATACTTGAAATATGCGTCTTGAAAGTTAGCCGCCTATCCAAATACACACCCAGATATTTGTAACCTGAATGGTGTTCCAGCAGCTGGTTTCCAATGAAAACTCCCGGACAGAAATCCGGCCGTAAGGCGTACGTCACATTGGCACATTTGTTTTTGTTAATGCAAATGTTCCAACGTCGTGTCCAGTTTTCAAAAATATGGAGGTATTGCTGCAGTGAGTCCGTGGTATTTCTGACCCAGTGGGCCTGTCGTGCGTGAACAGGGTATCGAGTGTAGGCCCCAAAACGCTACCATGGGGGACACCTGCGCGAATCGCCTTGAAGCTAGACTCCACACCATCCAGTACCACTGAGAAGGACCTGTTCTCAAGGTAGCTGCTTTATGTCAAGATACGCTGCAATCACGTACTCCTTAGCCTCAAATCCTTCGAGAATAAAGTTAACCACCCTATTCAGCTGCTCTGGAGTTCCGTGGGACTTACGAAAGCCAAATTGAAAAGAAGGAACTATTTGATTTACCCCTTTTAAGTCCAGGAACCGTGTCAGCAAACAGCGATCAAACAACTTTGTTACAGTGGGTAGCAGGCTAATTGGCCTGTAGGAATCTAAGGTGTAAGGGCTCTTGCCGGCCTTATAAATCATGCAAATTCTCGCCTTCTTCCAATGTTTCGGCACATATCCCAATCTCAGCACTGAGTTAAAAATGAGGACGAGAAATAGCACAGCTCTTAGCGGCATTGCCTTAAGTGTAAAGTTGTCCAGTCTATCTTAACCTGGAGCCTTTTTAGTGTTCAACCCTTTAATATGAGCAACCGCAAGGCATAATTGGCCGGCGCTTTCAAGTCTCATATAGATCTGGCGAACGCTGAGTTCTGAGCTGGTATCAAATGGCTGAAATCGAGCTTCCAATTCCTCGGTGTTTTTAATCGATGTCATCTGGGTTCGATTAATCGAATAATCGATGGTTTTTTGACGATTATTCTGCACCGAGAAAATTCCACAGGGTTTTTTAAGCAAGAATTAATCGACACATCGACCAACTAGTAAAAATATAATAATCGATGTCACTAATCGATGTTTTGTTTGTCGATACAAATCCCTAATTTATATATAAATTTGTCCAGAACAACAAGAAACAACACACCAAAAAGTAATAAAGTTTCAATTAAGTTTCTAGAGTAATATATAAATTAAACTCAATGTGAGTGCTACACTACCTTTATTGGGAATATCCATCTAAGTTAAAATTGACTGGAAAGTACCTGGGTATGGCGCCTGCCAGATGTCTAACTAGGCAAACTCATATCAACACAAAATCGAAGTACATTTATTATAATTGTGTTTGCAAGTATAAGTTATGAGTAAACTGACCATTGTTAAAGCTACCTCATAATTATTGTATCCGGTATGGGCGTACTGTATACTTATCTTAGGCATTGTATCCGGATCAAATTTGAAATCCGAAATTCAGTCATCATTCAGGACTGCTCATGCTGATCAAAATGTTGAAGAAAGCAAATTTAGGTTAAATAATACCCACACTCCACAGCGTGAAACGGATATCAACTACCTTGAAATCAAACTGCTGGACAACAACACCTAAAACGGCAGCACCACCTTTGTCTAAGATGTCTTGCCGAAGTGGAAGAGCAGCAGCCGCTGACCGCTAATTTCTTTTCATCACAATTTGTATAAATTTTGATTCATTATTATAAATTGTGATCCATTTTAGCTTATTAAAAAACATTGAACAACAAATATTTTATGACAAACCAAATCTGGCACCCATGAATACAAGAGAAGTGCATTAACAGAAGTCTGTTTAAAAATATATTTTAATGATTTCTTTTTGATACGTACGCTGACCCCAGCTTTATTGAACTTTAGCCCTACAATGGCGACAATTTAAATAAGAAAACAAACAAGAACACAATATAAAAGGCAGAGACAAAAACTAATAAAACAGAAACGTCAAAACAATGAATGTTATTTTGACTATGCTGAGACACAACGATTTACGGCACACGGCAAACAAATTCGTGTAAGCAGCGAAGCTTTGATAAGACGGAACAAGATATAAAAATGTAGACCAAACAAATGTAGTCGAGAAAATTATGAAGGAAATAAATATTTTGTCGTCAAATAAGAGGCAAATGAAAATCTTTTATTTTTCTCTTATTATATAAATTTTTTTTCCACAACAGACTGGAATTAACGACATTTCTCGTCGCCTTGCATTTTTTAGCTGCTGAGTGCTGCCACGCTCCTCCACCGACCCACAAGAGAAAACACCACTCAAGTGCATTTAATTAGAATCATTTTTGGTGTGACGATGATTTCCAAATAAAAAGTGGACTTCCTCATATTTTATGCCACAGAAATCATGGAATCATGAAAGAATCTCGTTTTTTTTTGTGTTCATCCATGTGTTTTGTAAACATTTGCCTATGACAAAAACTGGTAGGCCCCGCTCCAACTCACAACTGTGTCCCTCAACATAGATAAACACAGTTGAAATAATTTTCATTTGTGTTTGTCTCATTCTCTTTGTGCGTGTGTGTGTGTGCCACCAATTAAAATGAATGCGTTCATTGATCTGCCTTCGGGTTCTCGGGGCTACTTGCCTCCCTGCTTGCCCGTATGCGTGCCAAACATCTATGCCCCACAGTCTTAGTACGGTTGCTTCTTCTTCGACTTTGCTCGAACTTCTTATCGGGTGCTATAAATCTTGATACGCTGTCATGTTCTGTCTAATTAGTAATATGTCAATAAACTTAATTTAATTTCTCTTTCTTTTTTCAATTCCTTCTTCTGATTCCCTGCCATATCGTCGAGGTTGCGGTTTGTTGCGCACTCCTCTGTTGTGTTTTTGGGACTTGCGGCGTGTTTTACTTGGTCGAGCAGAGTTGGGGTGTAGGTTGGCGTACTTACTGAAAGGAACTCAAGTGCAGCATTGCACATATTTTAAAGAAATTCTGTGGCTTTATACACATTCACTTATTATAGAATTCCAGGCATTCGATTCGGTATTTTGTACTGTTTGCATTGCCAAACGCATATTTCCGCACTGACATTTTGATATATGAGATGATAGAGTTTGGCGTAATTTGTGCATTGAATTCGAAATTCGTTTCAGATGTTTTGAAGTAAGCCAGACTCATGAGTCAAATGCCATTTGAAGCAGTTAAAATTTTGGCCGAAGAATGATGTAAATCGAGTAAATTATAATTATATTCATGGGTTGAAGTAGTTTTAGGGATACATATACATCGGGACAGATTCGTTCAAAGTAGTTGGAAAAATAATAATTTAAAAATAGAATAATAAATGATGTATAATTAATGAGTATTCAGATATTGTTATGGTCATTATTATTAGTTAAATTATATTTTGAGGAATAGAAACCGGGACTTCACACATAAGAAGCGATTGATCTTTCACTGTGCTTTGTACCACGATTAAAGCTCACGAAAGCATTGCAAAAAATGGCCCTTGTTTGAGACTATCATCATCTACCATTAGTTATATTTTGAATTAACTTTACCGATTATTTCTGTTCGTATCTGAGATATAGTGGTATATTCACCATTCGGATTGCACCAAACTATGCCGCTTAACCGCCGATGGGCGCTTGGCGAAAGAATACCTCGAACCGTAAAATGAAATAAGAACCCAGGAACTGAGTCTGCGTTGAGTCTATCTAAACAGGTCTGAAAACTGTGATATTTATTCATGTTGTAATAAAAAAAGCTAACAGCAGTTTGCATATGTGATAATGGAACAAGTTAGTAGGGATTTTTTTGTGCGGTGTTATAGTGTTCCTTTAGAGAAAAAAGGGCATAAGGAGGTAAGGCCTCAATATAATATAACTAAACATTTTAAGCCTATAAGTTAAGCAAAGAAATAGTGTATCTTGAACGATTTCGTGTTCTTCCAAGATAATTACCCAAAGCAAACATCTGAAGTTGCAAGGCTTTGATTGATCCACAACTGCCCCAAAATTTTGCAGACACCACCTCAGTCGCCCGACTTAAATGTCACTAAAAATTTGGGGAAGGAAATAGACAGAAAATTATACAACAGAAGCTATAACACACTACCGGAATGATTACTTGACGCATGGAACTCCATAAGCTCCGAATTGTGCTCCGTAGTCATAACTTTTTACCAGTTAATTTTTAATCGTTTGGACATTCGATAGAGAATATTGCATCATTTATATATTTTTGAAATTGTTTTCTTTTTACATGTTTTATATAAGCTTCACCTGTATTAATTTCTAATTTGTAATCAAATTTTTGAACAAGATTTTCACCTACTTCAAAAAGTCAGATTGAACTCAAACTTGACATACCTATTAAGGACCGATGACAATACAATACTTTAATAAGTTTGTCCTTATGACCTAACCAGGATAATCAGGATCAAATAAAAGTTACTTATTTTACTAGCGCCATCTAATGGGTAGCTCCAATAATGATGGCCACATTATTCATACATACATCTCTCTTTTTCGTGAAACTAATTTAGTTTTTTTAATTTGGTTTGTTATTAAAGCGTGCTTTTTTTAGTTTTGTAAACTATATATTATTTACATTTTGTTTTAATGTTTAGATGTTACAAGTGTTTCTCTACTTGTTCATTGGAGCCGCTGTAAATGACGAAGATTAGTCTCCCCATCCTCTTTGGCCGAATATCTAAACCGGAAATACTTAGTTTATCAATTTAGTTAATCGCATCTGATAAATGTGCTATAGTTTGAAAATCAGCCCAGTTTCTATTTTCCGAACTCGTCGGAAGATTATCTTCTTTATTAGTGGAGCTCAACTTTGTTTCCTGCGCATAATTACAGTTCCAATTTTTTCTTATCAAAACTTCGAACTTCTAAACTAATCGCTAAAGCAATTCTGTCAAAAGCTTCTTAAGTATCTGTGAAAATATCTCAATTTCATTCATTTTCTTCTCTCCATAAGGCACACATACAGAGGAGTGGTAAATTGACTTATCAAGTTAACACTTTTAACAGCATAAATTTATGTGGAATAAATTATTGTCAGAAATAGAACTTTCCTGACTTCATTTGTGTTCTCTGATGTGTTATCACATTTGTCCGACTTGTGAAATGATAAGCTGCTACACAAAGCAGCAAGTGTTGCCAAGCGATTTATGAAGTAGATAATAACTTTTGTCTGATTGTTTAGCTATGGCAGCTCGTTGAATAGCAGATGAGAGTGTAGGAAATGGCACTGAAATAGAAATAAAAGCCGATTAGGAATCATACATCAAAAAACCAAAAAGTTTTAATTAAATGTCGATGTGTAGTCATTTTAGTAATAACGACTTCTTGAGAGTAGATTCAAGCTTTATATTGACCACTCTATAGTACTTTTTGTAAATTTTCTTATTTTGCGAAGAATATTGTGAACTAGCATTCAATGTGACTATGGAGCCGAGGGCACTCACTGGAATATTGTAATTCTTTGTTTTACGTGGAACACTCAGAGCCTGCAGTTACCCGTATGTGAAAATCATTGGTGATATTTTAAGTTGCAGTAACCGTCGTGAAAATTTTATGACATGTCGCACTCCTCGCTAGACAGCCTAAGTGTGCTTTCCACAGACCTTTACATCGGCTGATATGCTTCTGTTCTTCACGCTGCGAAGATCCACATACTCTTGCTTTCAGATACAATAAGAAAGAAGAATTGTTGATGTATCGAATTGACAATGCTCTAGAATTCGCATTTGGTTCGAATCTATGTGAGTCAGAGAGTTTAAATGCAGTGCAGTCCGATTGCAAAGAGATAGGCAGTCTGGTTTGACAGCTTTAAAGTTTGCTTGCCAAACTTAAAAACTCATGCCTATTTACGCCAATTAACTCTATATCAGCACTATAAACATTGCACAGTTCATTGATTTCTAATAAACACTACTACACTACACATCCTCGTTGACAAAGCTCGACTACCAAAAATTCAAATCGAACTTATCACACGTTTCATTTTTACCACAATGCACAGTACCCCCACAGTTTTAAAACACACCCTCACCGGTAATAGAGATTTGCATATCTTTGTATTTCATGCGCCCATCCTTTGTTTACTTCCCCTGCTTTAACGTCGAAATTGTGCTCTATCAATTTTCTCTCGATTAAAAATCAGTTCATTAAAAAGGCGTCGACTGCACAAAAATCCACTCATGTAGTGCATTTCGTTATGGCTAAAGGCATTAAATGAACAAGACAAATTTTCTCGATTTTTTTTATAAAAGAATTTTCGCTTCTCTTAAGTCTGCATGCAAACATTTTGTATATTTTTCTTTATATTTTTTTGTTTTAATTTTTATGCTCCGCATTTGTTGTCATCATTTTGCTTAAATGTGCTGGTGTTATAAAGGGGAAAAGTAATGAAGGCGAAGCAAAGCACTTTGTGTGCACTTTGGGGGCGTGCAGCAAGACACTGCGAAGCACTGAAGAAATTGTGTTCTGTGCACGTTTAATGTTATCTAAGGCAGCCGGTTGTGGTGTGTCGTTTGAATCCGTATCTGTAGCTCCTTTACATTATTGTAGCTGCGTGTGTTTTATTTTGCAACTGTGTATGTTTGTTTGTCTCCCAGTTTGTGTATGTGTGACACAGTCAAAAAGGTACACAGCAGCAGTAGCAACAGCACACATCATTAGACATGGAGCAACGCATATCAAGCAAGGAAGAAAGTGCCAAGTGATTTTTTTCAGCTTTTTTTCCCCAGTTTTATACACTTTTAACGCTTAGCATATTCTCTTTGTGCACATTTAATAGCGTCTTCTTCTTATTTGATTTTACTTCATTTTATTTTTTCATTTCATTGTTGCTTGACGTGATTTTATTTCAGCGCTCATTTTGCCTCTGGCCGGCGAGCACACAGTAATGGGCCAGGGAAGACGACAGCTTTTAGCTCCACTACTAAAACCAACAACAACAAAAACAACACAACATACAAATTTTTGTTGTTGGTGAAGTTTCTGTTTTTGGTGTTGTTGTTGTTGTTATTCTATATTTTTATTTTTTTTTTTCGCATATTTCGCTTCACTACGCTTATTATTTGTAGCATACTTATTGGTGCACTGTGGTGTTGTTAACGTTGCCCTGTCGAGGCATTCGCTCCTTCACTTAATACTAAATATGCATAAAAGATTTTTGCCTACTTTTCTCCCCACTTGTTCGCTTCATTCTGACTTCTTTATTCTTTATTTATGAATTTCCTCCTTTGTGTGCCATTTTTTCGTATCATCGTGCTTATTTGGCTTATTAAAATTTTAGTATGCATATACTCCTATAACAAAAGAATAATAATTCCTTCGTCATTCAATCTAGAATACGAAATTGTGTCAATTTTGTTACTTAAGCGCCAGTGTTGGCAAGTGCTTCATGTTTTTTAATTTGTGTATTCTAATTTCGGAAGCCTTCAAGCGCCTAAAAACTACTAAGCGGTGCTGACACTCGTACTTTCAAGCTTATAATCTTTAATGAAGTTGCACAAGTTTTCTAATGGAGTATGAGTATTTATTGCAATTGAAGTCTATTATTATTATCCAAAATTTATTCGAATTCCAGTTCCGTTAAACGGAACTGTTTCCCAAAATACATATTTTGTAGAAACTTTCATCTCAGTAGGGTAAATTGTTATAAGCGTAACGCTCGCAGACATTCAAACATCATCTTCAGCTCACTGATGGGAGCATACGACGTCGTTCGGGTCGCTTCCCATATAGAGTTGATTCATTTGCCTGAATGTGTAAGTCAGCCTAGTGCAAGTGTATTACAGCTAACTTCCCATAGGTCAAGGTTCAATCCACATGGCGGGCGGAAAAAAAATTTCAATTATTCAATTTACCTGCTGAAAAAACGCGTAAACATCACAAGCTCCGATTTCGGAGTTAGTATTTTAGTAGCCCTGATTCACCGGACATCCAGGTCTACAATAAGCATATCTACAGATTGATGCTCTGCCAACCTTTAAGTAAGATAAGAGTAAAATAAGAAAGTAGTCATACAATAATACAGATCCTTCTTTAATGGTGAACCTCATTTATCTGAGTAAAGACGACTACCATCAGTTGCACCGTCAACATCAAACAATGAATTAATTTGCTTAGATTTATTTATATATGAACGTTAGTAACGTATTCAAATTTCATGACGGATTTTATGTGAATCTGATTGGCTTTGGTGACCACAGAGTTCCCTAAAAATTTATATGGATTTGATGAAAATTAGAGAAAAGTTAGGCTTAAAATGAGAGATTTTCTGATAAATTGAACTCTGTATTCATCAAGTGAAGTGTTATTTTTGAGTCTTCTCATTATAGAAATGTGTGCATGAATTCAGTCATGCACAAAGTCTGGTAATATCTATTAAACTTTGTACTTGCTTTTATTATACTTCAGTTATCAGCCATTCTCAACATTGACCATCCTTCCACAATCAACCGTTTCTGTCATTAGCATACATTTTTCTTAGATATATAATAAAAAAAATAAACTGATTGCACAGAACAGTCTTTTAGAAGACTAGAGTCTCCCGAAATAAAGCAAATAGTGAAATAATGTAGGATTTTATATGGTTTAATGATTAATAGGATTTGATATGTTGAATGTAGGACATAGATTTAGTTTAATGTCTAATATGACGAATATCGCCGTCCATCATTGGCCGTCACTCCTCTTAGAGCGCTCTTCGTACTCTCTGTACGTAGTCATCTTTGAGAGTCGTACTTTTCTCTAACTTCGGCGTCGTTACTCCTACGCGAACGTTCTCACCTGGTGACAGCACTTCGCCCTCGTTTCTTACCGTGGTTATGGCCGCCCTCGTCGTTGGTGCTGATGTCATCATCGGCGTCGTCTAACCGTCGTTGTTCTTACATTCGCACAATAATGGCCCAGAAAGCGTAACATTTTTAGAGCGTCCAAAGAGTGTATATTATATTTGAAGAACCTAAGATCACACGAAATTTTAAATACGACGAGAGTGATAATTATTTATACCTACATTTAGATTCTTACCTTATACGAGCATTAAAAGTTAAAAAACGAACAGAATAAAATCTTTTCACAACTCATATTGAACTCGAAACATTCCTTGTAACTTTTTAAGTAAACCCCACTCCCATTACTAAAAGTTAAGTAACTCCCCTCTATTCATATCAACACACCATCATTCCTCCAAATAACCCACAAAATCAAAGTTAAATAAAGACAGCACTCGCATAAAGCTAATTTCATAATATGTAAGTCATGTAATAATCTATCGAGTGATGCCTTTGGGGAAATAGAGAAAATCATTGAGAAAAAGCAAGATTTACAGCAAGTACGAGTAGCATTACACAATTGAATGAAATCATTACATAAGCAACGAAGTATACAAAATAGAAAAAGCCGAACAACGTCAATCCTGTCAATGACAACCTTTGTGAGTTTGTGAGTTGTACCGCCTCAAGCAACACTGTCAGCAGCCAGCCTCGTCCGTCGTGGCCCGCAGAGCAAGCCGTAGAGTCAAAAACACAACTTCAAACCCAAACCGCCGAAACAAGCCGAAAAAAAAACGAATGTGATGAGTGACTGACACCGAACACTTTTACTGATTTTAAGCACTTTGATTATGAGTGTACGCACCGTGATAATAACAACTGCTGTTGCTACGTGTATTATGGGAGGACAGGCAAAGGACGACGCAGATGAGTATGGATAGACGACGACAACTTTGAGTACTTTGCCGATGATGTTGATTATGACAAAGTTGCTGATAAGCCGCGCCGGATGATGAGCGTGCAAAATACTATATATAAAAAATGCTGTATGCCCCAAGCCTATGTGCACTCAATACCCCAACCCTCTCGAGAAAAGTAGGCAGGCTTCATTGGCTGGTTGTAAAAAGAGGCAGTGCAGCACGTGTCGTGAAAAAGTAGATTTAATCAAATGGAAGTAAAATGTGTAAAAGGTGGAAAATTTCCGAGTCGAAGAGAAAAATGAGGAGAGGCGTAAAGCATATGAAGATATGAAATTGGAAAAACTCAAGAATACAGCAACCAAAAGTGGTGTTTAAAAACTCGCTTGTTGAGATGTGACAAGATATGAAAGCACACGACAAAAAATTTAAAGCAACCTCTACGGCTTTCGTTTGCCATTTTGACTTGCTGAAATCAATTTGATGTAAATCATATTTCAACATGACTAAACACTTAAATTTTAGTCCATAAGCGTAAACACTAAAATCAATATGCGTCCTTACCGAGCCACGTCAAGATACACACACATACAGCTGACATATGAGAACGCACTCACACTCACTTGTGCCGCCTCTAAAAGGGGAATATAAATAAAAAGGAATATGTAATATGAACTCTACCATAAACTAAGGCTACCCCACAGCCGTGCTCCCACCCATATTAAACATCCATCTGTCATGTGATATGCTACTTAGCAAACCTCGAGCCCACCAACCAACCGACGAACACTTGACTACACCAAAAAGGCCCACCAAAAGCTCAACTTATGCTAATTTCCATATGGTTGGTCAACCCTTTCTGCGCCAAACCACCAAAAGTCGAACCGAAGCGAAGCGAGCCGAAACAAACCAGTAGCAGAAACTCTATGTGTGTAGGCGTGGTCGTGAAGCTTGAAGTCGTCTCCCCTCTTGGCTTTTCGAAATTTATAATTTGCGCCAAGTTTTCCTACTCATCGTCATCGTCGCCGTTGTCGACTGACATTGCTAATTGTATGCTAAACACTTTCATACCGACTACTTCCGCATCCGTGTATGTGAGAATGCTGTGGTCTTTTTCGGCAACATAGGATTTGCTTGTTATGCCGTCGGCGCTTGTTCCCAAAATATATTTGTCTCATATTTACTCTTCGGCCTTCGAGGGTTTTTGTTTAACTTTATCACAAGCACATCACATAATAGCTTCATAATGGTTTTAATTGTGGTCGACGGCTGCTGTTGATTTTACGAGTATATTGCGGTGCAAGTGTGAGATCTCCTAATTGATTTTGTTGTATTCGAAACGAAAAAAAATGACAGGGGAATACCCATTTTCTAAATACTTTTGTAGTTATTCTAATACGTTCTCTATCTATGTGACACACCCTGACTGTTATAATGTCCTTCGAAGCTTCACTCAGAGGGGCATTTCTCACGTCTCTTATATTTATTTTCATTCTTTATCCCTATATGTCCTTAGTAAAAATTTTTATTCTATTGTCCTACCATACTCATTTCTTATACCTCTTTTTCGCTGTGCTTCAGGGTGACCAATTCCATCACCCTATTTGTTGTCCTTAATATTTTGTACTTTATCATCTCCATCATACCTAAACCTGGTACTCCGGAGAACCGTGTCACATCATATAGGCCCATAAGCCTGCTTCCAACTTTTTCCAAAATTTTTGAAAGAATATTTTTGAGCAGATTGTTGGCAGTACGGGGTGTTCAAGAAGCCATTCCTGAACACCAATTTGGATTTAGATCGCAGCATGATACGCCCGAAAAACTGCATCGAGTCGGTAATCACACACTTACTGCGTTTTAGACGAAACAGTATTCCTCTGCAGTCTTCCTAGATGTCAAACAAGCATTCGATAGGGTATGGATCGATGGACTTCTGCATAAATTAAAAGTACTCCTGCCTGGCAAACAGTTTGTACTAATGCGAAGCTTTCTTCAACGACGAACCTTCTCTGTGGGGGTAAGAGACAAAATTTCCACCATCAGTCACATCAGAGCCGGTGTCCCGCAGGGGAGTGTCTTAGCTCCGGTCCTCTACTCCTTATATACCTCTCATATGCCTACAACTAGAGATGAGCATTCGATTATTGCTACTTACGCGGACGATACGGCAGTTATATTCAACTCTGCCTCTCCGAACGAAGCTGCGGAGAAATTGTCCAGCTACCTGGATAGATTCCACTCATGGGCCAGGCGCTGGAATATAGCCATAAACTCTGAGAAATCAGCTCACTACACCTTCACATTAAGGCAAGGCGTCTGTCCGGTTGTGACTTACAATACAAGCATCATTCCGCAAATGGAACAAATCCGGTATCTCGGTCTGATCCTGGATAAGCGTTTTACCTGGCATGCACACATTAAGGTAGTTACAGGGCGCTGCTACCAAAAGCTCAAGAGACGGGAGTGGCTCCTCCACCCATCGAATAAGTTATCTTTAACTAATAAAAGGCTCATCTATCTCCAGGTAGTGGCACCTACTTGGCGCTACGCCACACAAATTTGGGGCACTAAACCAGCATCCTTTCTAAAATCGGAAAGCGCTCCATTTACATAACCTTTAACTTATGTCTAATATAACAAATTTGTTATTATGTTTGTATACAAATAATATACTTATTATTATATTATCATAATAATAATAAATACATTTAAAAAATGTTTTTTGAGTCTGTGCACCAGAACTCCTCAATGTCCCTGTTTCGGTTAAAATAGACACTTGAAAGCATAAGCCGATGATGAAGTAATATTTGTGTTCGCAAATGCTGTACCTCTTCTTATGACGGCTCTTGCTATGGTCGCGATCGCGCTTTTCTCTTTTTCATGTCCATCTGTAAATAAATCCTAATAAATCATATCAATTGATTTGTATTCGACTCGGACCAAAGCAACAGTTGCCATCCCAAAGTCGAGAATTTTAAATAATCCCGGTTCGCAAACAACAATGGACATTTTTTATTGAAGGCAATTAACGGCACTTCCGCGGGTGCGCAACCTACCCCTATTTCGTACATTTGAACATTCTCCTTATCACCATCAAGCATTAATTAAAACGTAGCACCAATATAATTTCTTGATAATTAGCATATACATCCAAGAGGATTTCCCTAAATTTCATTTGAAAGCATTTTCAATAGAAAGGCAATCATGTGACTGAATCGCTAATCCTTCTACGAATATAGCTATGCTTCTCAAGATAGCGAAGGCACAGGTACAAAGGTACAAAGCTATTCCGCCGAAACCAGATAAGCAAGCAATACCGAAACCACCACCACAGCCAAATGCAATGTTTCGAGTCGAGTGCAAATAGCAATGTGGTTCACAACTTGTCAAGACGCCGTATTGAAAGGTTCAATGCTCTGACCGACTCCGCCGATTTCAATCTCTACAAATTTGTTTCAACGTCAACCATATTCCAAATATTTCGATTGAGACTTCGCCCGAAGCAATACAACCAATACAATTCGCAAAACTTAAACTTGAAAAGTTGGAGCGCAAAATGTCAATGTCAAAATGTCAGCAAGTGATACCACATAAGGCCGAGTTGATCAGATTTCTGAGAAGGTTTCCCGAATTGTTTGCGGATGGTGAGGCTAACCAACCTCCACAAGAAGAATGCGCTCCTGGTTCTATGATTATTATTGGTCCGAACAATACATGTGTGTCGCTCGAGTTTTTCCGAACCCTCTGTTGGATCTCGCCCTCGAGGGTCACACGATTATTGTTGAAAGAGATTTTCGATCGCGAAACCTTGGCCACACATTCGTTAACCGGAAAACCATCGCCGGCCTTCAAATATCGACCACGTCCAAAAAAACTACCCTTGGATCCAAAGAAGGTTGAGGATATAATCTTTATTGTAACACACAAATGCAACGTTACCGAGAAGGAGGTACGCGCGGCCATCACAACCACATGTGCCGATGAGAGCAAGCGTCGGCAAACAGAACAGCAATAGGCCCGGGAACAGCTCAACGCTACCAATAATGTGAACCAACCGCTTTAGATGACATTCTGTTCAGTTCAGTTAATGCCCGTTGTGTGATGGGTTTATATTTTTAATAAATTTTATTTTAAGTCGAGTACTGTGAAATTTTATTTATTCTTTTTAAATATTAAATTTAAAGGAAAAGAAGAAATGTATAACAAGTTCTATAAGTGTGATTGGTGGTTAACATAATTATAATGATCAAATGATAATGTTTATATCGTATGCCCAACCAGGGTGATAAAAACATTGCTCTTATATTTCGGTATAATTTTTCAATCAAACGAATGGTAGAATTTTTGAAGGAAATGCTCATGTGGGAGGTCAGTACCACGTTTATTGAAGGCGTCTTCAAGACAGTGTAGATGTGATAGAAACACACCAATTTGAAGTGGACAGAGAAGGTGATTCATACTGAAGTCAAGAAAGAACGGAATTTCTACAGTTATTTACTGCAATTGATTTTGGCGTAGTTCGTTGGTTATCCTTCCACTAGAATCTGTGCAAAGTTGAAAACTTTAATGATTCTGTTATGAATTTGCCACACTCTCCAGCTCTTATCACGCAGACGGGGTTCTATATATTCTGGATCCTCTTGACTGATCTAAACTGATCTAAGATAGCTTTATATATGATAGAGTGTAATTTATGTAATTTTTATCTAGTGTATGACTCGCAAATTTCTTCTTTTTTTTAAGTTAAACATATATTTTAATTATACTGTTATTAAAGAACAACTTGAATTAAACTTAAAGAAAACAAAGAGAAGAATAACAACTTAGTGACGATTGAACTTGGGTTAGTTGGATTGGTGATTGATTCATTGGTTAACATAATTACAATTACAAAGATCTCTCCGCAAGGTCGAGAGGATACAATCTCCGGAGTCTTCTCCTACTACGCGTCTTGAGAAGGCTTTTTGCCAAACGATTTTGATGATGTTGGTCCGCTCTAAATACGTTGGTTTAGGACATCCCCAATTTTGGAAAAATTTAAATCCCTTTCTAGGTTCTCTGTTCGCGTATACTATAAGGCGCCAGAGGGTTTGCGGAGGACCTTCGCTTGAGGAACTCTGATCTTAGCAAGGAGCGACGTAGCAGCAATGCCATAGATCTGCATTCCATAGCGTCATGCAGGTGCAATTATTACCTTGTATATGCTAGTCCTGTTTTGCTTTTTTCTTTTGTAGAGTAGAAAATAGCAAGGTAGATGGATATCAATGAGAACTGAGATTCCTAGAGCCCCTCTTTCTGTTCTGAAGTAAATGTCCTTTCTACGATTTTACCACTATCTTAATTTAGATATAATAGATATATAATAATATAATACAATGGACATGTGTTTCTTCGCTCTCACATCTCTCTTCTTCTATTAAAATATCGCTCCTCTTTTGATTTTATCAAACTATCTGCTTTTATATACCCAATGTCCACCCGCTTCGCTTTAAAAATCCTTTGTCATCTTATGATGTCACCTCTTCGAGTCACCTCAAAGAAGGGATCTTTAACGTTTGTTCTCAAAGCTAAGTCCTTTTAAATGAAAGTCGAAAATAAACCCACAAGGCGCACTTTCAACTACGAGAAACGTCCAAAAAAGACTTTGTCACCCATCGACAATCCACCAACAACAATAACGACAAGGGACGCTGACATCTTTGGCAAGTTTATTGCGCTGCCAAGCATATCCCGTAATCAAAAAAGCGCCGCTCCCTCAGTTGTTTTCTTCTTTGGTGTGTGTTTTATGGCATATGCCATGAAGCGATATCCTTTTTCGTACACGACTCGCATCGACGGCAACTGCAGCGGTCGACCATGCCAATGCGCCATTCAACGAAATAGTTGAAGTTTCGGCTAAAGTATTCGGTTTAATCACGGGTGTAGGGGTAACCCTTAATTGAGTCAGATATGACGAATGTGGGCCGTTTGGGGAAACTACTGTTCGGCTGCTTGTTGCCCCTCTGGCTGTGGCCGATTTAGCAAATGTTCTTGATCTTCATTCTCCATCTGATAAGTGTTCTTTATGTTTTATTCTCAGGTCATTCACTAATCGATGATTGTGATATTTTTTTTTCCTGCTTATGCTTTCGATAACCTTTCCTTTTAAATAGACAAATAAAATTCTTAAAGATCGTTTTCTCACCGGGCGCTGTAAAGCTATTGTCACTAATCCCCGTTAATAAATATAAATAACATTTTATTGCATGCAATTAACGGCATCCTTTCTAAAATCGGAATGCGCTCCATTTACATAACCTTTAACTTATGTCTAATATAACAAATTTGTTATTATGTTTGTATACAAATAATATACTTATTATTATATTATCATAATAATAATAAATACATTTAAAAAATGTTTTTTGAGTCTGTGCACCAGAACTCCTCAATGTCCATGTTTCGGTTAAAATAGACACTTGAAAGCATAAGCCGATGATGAAGTAATATTTGTGTTCGCAAATGCTGTACCTCTTCTTATGACGGCTCTTGCTATGGTCGCGATCGCGCTTTTCTCTTTTTCATGTCCATCTGTAAATAAATCCTAATAAATCATATCAATTGATTTGTATTCGACTCGGACCAAAGCAACAGTTGCCATCCCAAAGTCGAGAATTTTAAATAATCCCGGTTCGCAAACAACAATGGACATTTTTTATTGAAGGCAATTAACGGCACTTCCGCGGGTGCGCAACCCCCCTATTTCGTACATTTGAACATTCTCCTTATCACCATCAAGCATTAATTAAAACGTAGCACCAATATAATTTCTTGATAATTAGCATATACATCCAAGAGGATTTCCCTAAATTTCATTTGAAAGCATTTTCAATAGAAAGGCAATCATGTGACTGAATCGCTAATCCTTCTACGAATATAGCTATGCTTCTCAAGATAGCGAAGGCACAGGTACAAAGGTACAAAGCTATTCCGCCGAAACCAGATAAGCAAGCAATACCGAAACCACCACCACAGCCAAATGCAATGTTTCGAGTCGAGTGCAAATAGCAATGTGGTTCACAACTTGTCAAGACGCCGTATTGAAAGGTTCAATGCTCTGACCGACTCCGCCGATTTCAATCTCTACAAATTTGTTTCAACGTCAACCATATTCCAAATATTTCGATTGAGACTTCGCCCGAAGCAATACAACCAATACAATTCGCAAAACTTAAACTTGAAAAGTTGGAGCGCAAAATGTCAATGTCAAAATGTCAGCAAGTGATACCACATAAGGCCGAGTTGATCAGATTTCTGAGAAGGTTTCCCAAATTGTTTGCGGATGGTGAGGCTAACCAACCTCCACAAGAAGAATGCGCTCCTGGTTCTATGATTATTATTGGTCCGAACAATACATGTGTGTCGCTCGAGTTTTTCCGAACGCTCTGTTGGATCTCGCCCTCGAGGGTCACACGATTATTGTTGAAAGAGATTTTCGATCGCGAAACCTTGGCCACACATTCGTTAACCGGAAAACCATCGCCGGCCTTCAAATATCGACCACGTCCAAAAAAACTACCCTTGGATCCAAAGAAGGTTGAGGATATAATCTTTATTGTAACACACAAATGCAACGTTACCGAGAAGGAGGTACGCGCGGCCATCACAACCACATGTGCCGATGAGAGCAAGCGTCGGCAAACAGAACAGCAATAGGCCCGGGAACAGCTCAACGCTACCAATAATGTGAACCAACCGCTTTAGATGACATTCTGTTCAGTTCAGTTAATGCCCGTTGTGTGATGGGTTTATATTTTTAATAAATTTTATTTTAAGTCGAGTACTGTGAAATTTTATTTATTCTTTTTAAATATTAAATTTAAAGGAAAAGAAGAAATGTATAACAAGTTCTATAAGTGTGATTGGTGGTTAACATAATTATAATGATCTCTCTGCAAGGTCGACAAGATACCATCTCCTTCTACGCGTCCTGAGAAGGCATTTAGTTAATCGATTTGGGTGAAGTTTGATCCGCTCTAAATACGTTGGTTTAGGACATCGCTAACTTTGGAAACATTTAAATCCCTGTCTAGGTTCTCTGTTCGCGTATACCATGAGGCGCCAGAGGGTTTGCGGAGGATCTTCGCTTGAAGGACTGTGATCTTAGCAAGGTGCGACGTACCAGTAATGCCATAGACTTGCATTCCATAGCATCATGTAGTTATAAATATTGCCTTGTATATGCTAGTCTAGTTTTGCTTTTTTCTTTTGTAATGTATAAAAAAGCAAGGTAGAGAGATATCAATTAGCACTGCAAACATTAGAGCCCCACTTGGGTGTAAATCTTCATTTCATTCTAATTTCTTCACCCTGAATTGTCGCTCATTGACTTCTCAATCATCCTTGTTAGATCTACATATCAGATACCACACCTTTTCACTACCCCTTCTGTTTTGAAGTAAATGTCCTTTCTACGATTTTACCATTTTCTTAATATATATATATAGATATATACAATAGACTTGTGTTTCTTCCCTATATTTTTGAATGAGAGCCTAAATGCGCCCACAAGGAGCACTTTTCAACTACGAGAAACAACCATCGGCAATCCACCAACAACCATAACGACAAGGGACGCTGACATCTTTGGCAAGTTTATTGCGCTGCCAAGCATATGCCGTACTCAAACAAGCACCGCTCACTCAGCTGTTTGCTTCTTTGTTGTGTCTTTTGTTGCATGTGCCATGCAGCAATATCCTTTTTCGCATACGACTGGCGGCGACGGCGACTGCAGCGGTCGACCATGCCAATGCGTTATTCACCGAAGCAGCTTTTCCCAAACATTGCCTATCAATTTTTTGCACTTTCACCATCAGCATCAGCTTCGACATCAGCGTCGATATCATCTTCGTTGTTTTCGACATCATGCATCGATGATGCATAGCCCTCATCAGCATTATCGGCAGCAACAGCAGCGTAGTTTTCCTGCCTCTTTCATTCTGCCTTTACCACTCATGTGCTTTCGATTGTTTCTACTCCGCATCCATCCTTTGCCCTTTTTCCTTTCTCCCTTTTTTTCTTGTTGCTTTTGTTTTTCATGTGCGTGCGTGTCCGTCTTCATGTGCATGACAACTGAGGCTCTTCAGTTCTGTTGCTGTTGCTGCCGCTGCTGTTATTGCTGCTGCCATCTTTTGGCTTCCCTGCGACTTCGATTCGGCGTTATCCTTGTGTCCTTATCAGTGGTTGCTTTGCTTACTCGTTTGCGTGTTTCTGTGTTTACGTCCATCCATGTGTGTTTATGTGCATGTGCGCCTCAAGTGCAATTTTCAATCATGCAATTTTTTCCCGAGCAATTGTTTAAAATTGCAGCTGATGCTGCAACTGTCGAGACGAATCGAGTCCCCTTATCAAGTTCCCGAACCGTTCCCTTCTCTATTATCATACTGTGTCGTTCTGTCACTCATACAGAAGCCGCTGCCACCGTCGAATGAAGGCATTTCATTAAAAATCGTTTAATCCATGCTATCATTTCACTCTGTCTGCCCTTTTCTCTTTTTTTTTGCACTCTTTCCGGAACATCCCTTTTTTCTGTATATTTTTTGCACATATCGTAGTCATCATGATCATCATCATCGTCATCATCAGCGTCATCATCAGCAACGTTATCCTTATTGAGCCTGTTCAACAGTGTGTCATTTTTATACATAAGTACGTGTGAGTCCCGCTTCTCAACTAGCTGTCCGTCTACGTCCGCTTCTGTTTGCGAATTGCTTATTGATGCAAACGTCATTTGATTGTCGTCATTGTTGCAACCGGATGTAGACTCTTCAATTTTCATTGCACATCCTGTCATACGCCCAACATCCTTTTAAGTCACTTCCAACTCACCATTCTCTTATTCCTTCTGCTACTTGCCGATCTCGTCACGCATATCCTTGACATGTGTTCTGCGGTTGAGTATACATGTGCAAACGCGCCGCATGCCTCGTGCGTGACACGAACTTCTGAGGCTTCTCCAGCTTTTTTGCCCTTTCTTCCTTTACGCATGATTACAAGATGCGTGGTAATTACGCCCTTATGCCTTGCCGCTCTAATTATACGAATTGCATTAAGGTTCAATCGTACATCAGCGATGAGGTGTGAAAATAATTGTGCAGATTTTCGTCAAATGATTCCGAACTGGTTCTTCAAGCGTATTAAGTAGCGTGCTTGTTCGCTTCAGTGCATGAGAAACTAGTTTGCAGGACGTCATCGTCAGTCTATAGGTATTGAGGTTGAGTTGAGGTTTGAATTCAGAGTAAATAAGATTGGCAAAATAAAGTCGGTTCATAAATACCATGTAAGCCGACAACTCATAAACTTTAAAGTAAGAGGAACGACGAGATGGACGCGAAAATGATGTGGTATACGATGTGAATTTATCCTTTAAAATTTTAAATAAATTCATAAAAGATTTTCGCTTGATGGAAGAAGGCTTGATAGGACAAGATATTCTTGCGATTTCGGCAAGATACGAAGCCGTCCAATATGGTTCCATCATCCTTCTTTACATCAGTAAACAGGGTCCAAATAGCACTCTTACCGCGTCCCTCCGACAGTTGGCAAACACCCTCATTGCTATTTTTTTATAAATAATTTCATCATTAACTGCCATGGTTGGTTTTTGAATCACGCTGGTCTTCTTCTTCTTCGCAGTATTTTTTGCTTACAAATCACAACAGCAACTCTTAATAGAAATTAAGTTGAAAAACCATTACGTATTAATACACATACTATGTATATGGAAATTCCAATAACTTGCACTTTCGTATTTACTACCTTCAGATCGAGAGAGTCATAAGAGAAGTTGAAACAATAAATGATTGAAGCAGCTATTCATAATCAAAACTTCACAATCAAGCTTGTGAGTGTGACAGAAAAAATATTTCATCGTAGCGAGCATACTTTGATTCGTGAATATTTCAAGGCAAATTTTAGTATATTCACAAGCTAAGCGACTCCATTGTAGAACTACCTTATGCATACGAATGTGAACTATTGCTCACTAACATGTGACTATGTGAGTTCAAACTTCAACGCTGATGTCAGACTCATATCGTGAGGAAAAGCTCGCGAGTCAAAGCATTTTTATGGATACCAACCCTACATTTAAAAAAATCGTGTTAGAACAATTGCTCAGTTCCTATGCATGCTGCTTATTGTGTTCAATAGCTGTAATGGAGTCATATTTAGTAAACTGGACCGTAACAAGTTTAGCTTAGATAACAGAAAGAAGTCACACTAGGCAAAAGCTTGTGAATACTGATCGTTCATCGTTGAAATTTCTAGCATTTTAACCCTGATCGTATCACGAAATCGCTCAAATGTCAAAAGAGGAAAATTTTTAACTAAATTAAAAATGATTGCAATTATGATTTATACATAATTCATTCTCTATGACTTGTAAAAAATGACGTAATCTATGTAATAAATGTGCCCAACTCATAAGCCATGATTTGTTTTTAAGGTTACTTTAAAATTCTCATTTCGGATCTCTTTACCCTTTTTGACGAAAAGAAAAATTATTGAGACAAAGTTTTTATCGTAGGACTAGAGTTTGCTAATTTTAGTGGCAACTTCTATGTCTATGAGTTCCCGAATCATTTTCGGATAAATTTATTGATGAACATTCGAAAAATTATTTTAGTGAGACTCTTAGAAGATATTATTTTATGAGCATTCATAAAGTAAGCACCGGAAACCATTTGAACTGAGACACTTAAGAGTGCTATTATTACGATCATTCAGAAAATTGTTGGCTGAATACGATTTACGAATTATTCAATAGAAAAGACCTTTTGTCGTTGAAAACGAACGTAGAAGAATAATTGTTTGGCTATCTGTCTATGAAGACATCCACTAATTCCGACTTTATCGAAGTTGGTAGGCCAAATCATAATAATTAGAGATAAAGCCTTTTCAAGTACTGACGCTACTCTATCACAATCGCCTCGTAATTGCAATGACATTTTATCTTTCGCGTTTGGTTTGAAACACTAACCTATTAACACTGAAGTCGTAAAATTAACAGTTTCGCCTTCAATAGCCTCAAACCACAGAGTCAAACGAACCGCATGCACAGCTTCAACATTATCAACGCCCAAGGCGTTGGGAGCAGTAGATAAAAATGGAATTACAGTGAAATCCACTTGAAGGAAACGAGTCGACTCACAATGAATGAACCACTTAAAGGCGCCGCATAGGACTCGTCTTATTTCCGTGCGGTACTGATTGACTTCTGCTCTCTTACTGAAACCAATGGCTACTAGTATGATTATTCTTAACTTGGATATTCGTAGTCCTCTTCCTCCTTGATTTGTTTTACTTGCTTTTGTGTCTTATACGCCTTTCCTGAAAAATAAAAATCTTCTTACCTTCTGCATAAAACTAAGTAATCTCCTAATATATTTTAGGTATATTTACCGTATATTGAAATTTGTATGAAAATTGTATTTATTCATTACAATTTATAACAGAAATCGAGTCTCCTTTGTTGTGGATTCAGTATTAGTTGACTAAATGCAGTCGTGTCGAAAATGCTCAGCAGAGCTTATTTGTTCAAAGTAAGTTGCAAATTTGCTTGATTTTCTTTCATGTTCTTATAATTCTCAACTAGTTTATGTTTCTTGACCCTAATAAAGTCATCTTTTGTGGAGTAAAGTTATCTTTGCGCAGCGGCGATATCGTAACCAGTGAAGTTCTACTGAGGTGCGATTATTGCTGGTTGAAAACTTTAACCAATACCCCGCCATGGGGACGTGAAATACCGTCCACTAAGGCAATTTTTGGAAGCCCGAAAGGGCTCATTATAAAATAAATTCAAAAATACATATTAAGTTTTAGATAGACGAGTAGTTAAATTTAAAGGCTTGGAAAAAAAATTCACTTTACTTTCAAAATGTATGAGAAAGTCAAATGCAGTTCGAGGTGTCGTTTCTAGTTCCTAAGGAATCGGTATGAATTTATCTGTGAGAAATCAGGTAAACTTCAACAGGGATTGGCCAAAATAAATTTTTTCCGTATTAAAACGGAAAAAAGTTGTCAGGACTTCATCTCTCTTATGCCAGATTAAAAGTGAAGTCGGTGTGTTTGATCAAACGATCTTGGTCCTTATCGGTAGCGCAGAGTGTAGGGAGTATGGCTGGCAGGCAAAGTGCGCAAGTTCAAAGCCGCGGCAAGCCGCCTCTTTTAAACATTTTTTTTTCTCAACTTTAAATCATTTGTAATTGTTTTATAGTCAAATCAATGTTTTTTAACCACTCGGTTGTTGGTTAATCTTAATACAGAAAAGCAAATTTTCTTGAAATTTGTCTATCCTCCTCACCTGTTTTTAACTTTAATTCGTGTGTCGTCAATAAGGTAAACAACAACGGGAAACTGTATTCTGTGAAAATAACAACCACATGGGCATCAGTTATTGTAATTGCTTTTAAGTGTAAGTACACGTATGTGTTTCTTTTGATGCATACATATGATACTTCTACAAATCCTCTCTTAATTATTTGTTTTTTTTTTTTGTCCCGATCGCCTTTCTTTTCCTTCTTTTACTATAATTTGTGACGTGAACTATGACTCTCCATTCAGGAGTGCCGAAAAAACTTTAGATGACTATGACATTCCTTGAGAGGCTTGCCAGTGTATATAGGAAGTATGTGTCAAATTGAAGTTCCTTAAAATGGTCCGCTAAGTAGATGGTTCGATACTAGTTTACTGGATTAGATTTAATATATCAAAATTATGTTTGTATACAAACCTGGCGATAATAACACAGCAAGGAAGTGTATTATAAGACAATATTAAGTCCTAACTTGGCGCTTAAATAAAAGAAAAAAACAAATTAACAAAAACATTTTTTGAACAAATTGCTTATTCCTACTATCCCATTCTTCTAGTGGGTTATAAAGGCCATGGTTCTCCTCTGTTCGTCTAACAGATAGTTGATTTTCTTTGTTTGCTTAATACAAACTTGAGTCCTCGCTGATATTCGTTCTCATCTTTTGCTCCCATTCTTCTTCCCATTCTCCCACGGATTATATTCTTCTATGCTCACCTGTCTTCGGTTCGCTGTTACGAAATTCCTGTTTAACTTCATGCACTGTAGATCGCATGCTTAAGCTCTCCAGTTTCATGCTATCTTCTTCTAAATTCTTCTCCCTTTGGATGTATCTTGTTTTCCCATACTCTCTATGTTTATACTATCGTTTGCTTTGTTTTCTCCCTTGTTTCTTCCCACCTCTTTGCACACCACCGCACCTCCATTGATTCCCTACTTTCGGTTAAGTTCCTTGTTGTTCAATAACATTTTTTGATATCTGACCTCTGGGAGCTTTTCGTATTGATCATTTCTGTAGTACTGGCTGTTCGATACCCCAAAACACTTCCGTCTGGAGTTCACCGCTTCTGATTGCCTTCCCACTGTTATATGCGCCAAAAAATAATTCAACTCAACTCTTCGTTGTTATATATTTATATTCTACTGCCCCTTCTATTAGACTTCTCGCCACAAATCGGTTTTTCTCTCCTTAGCCAAAAACCTCCATATATACTTTAACTCAGCTCATAATTTGCTGTGGTTAAAGTATTTAAAACGAAGTCTACCCATGAAAAAAATGTGAAATATGGCACCAAAAGTATAAACTGTAATTTACCCAAGAGGCAAGGACAGGAAAAGAGAAGAACAGAGAAACAGTGAGAGTGCGTGTAAAACACCAAGGATAAATACGCCAACTTGAAAATTACGCGTTCTGTGTCGAGTCGCGTTCGCCTCCTTTTTTCTACTTCTGGGTCCTGCGTTCATTTGCAGACGCCTGCTGCTGCCACTTGAGATCATGAATTTTTAATGCCGGCATGACGCCAACTCGGGTCGAGGCTAGCTGCTGCCTGCCACTGGCACAATGAACATTGCGTAATGAGGATGAGGCTGACGAATACTAGGATGATTAGTGTTAAATGCTGCTCGTGTGCTCGTTTTATAAAAATAGTTAATAGTTCGTCCGCATCCCTCTGGCTGCTGCTCTCTTTGGGGTTCGAGAGTGAAAGTGAATGTGCATGAGTGATGGCAACATTTAGTGGAGTGGCTTAAAATTAAGTGCGTATGGCAGCGGTAGATGAGTAAATGCATTCCTAAAGAGTTTTTTCCTTATTGTGTTTGCCATCATCAGTGACCTCTACACAGCAAAAGCACTCCAAGAATAATTCGGAGAATGGCTCACAATGGAGTCAAATCATTAGGTAAAAATAGATTCCTTTTGTTATTGATCCACAATCTATTTACTTGAGGAACATATCCGAGACAGTTAAACTCTTTAGTAGAATTATTAAAGCGGAACATGACCCGTGTTTCTGCAATAATCAGCGAAGACAGGATATCCCAACGGTCTTCAGTATGTTCGCCTTAATAAAGTGCTGCCTAAATCCAATACCCAGCGAGGGAAAGCGTTTTACCATATTCAAAAGCCGATGACCAAAGTCCTCAGGGCAATTCTCAGCGAGGAAAGTTATTAGCAATGAAACACTACTCGTATATCAGATGTAACCTGGGTCCAAGGGTCCGTAACTCATTATGCATTCAGAACGACTTATTTCCATTAATCCAACCCAGGCCAACCTTATTCCAACATGCCTTGAGGAAGAGGATAAAATATTCAAAATTACAAATCTGTTAAGAACAATTAAAAATTCAAATTTCACACAACTCAAGTTGAAGTCTCCCCGACGCAACTTCGCCATCATAGTGTTCTCGTTATGGCTCACATGCCATAAAACAATTAAAAACAACTATTAGAAAAGTGATTAAATATCGCTCAAAATATACATGGAAAATCATTTATCAACTGTCCCCTGGGACTGCTGACAAATGTGTCAGAGGACTTCGTCTAAGACCTAGCGAGTTTAACTCAAGAAACATGAGACGACTTCAAGTTCGAAAACGAATTATGAAAATTGTATGAAGTCGCAATCATACTGAGGCCGCGAAATACAGAAGAAAATATGTATTTAATTTGTTTTAAAAAGAAAATACTACACGAAATTAGTTCTACGCATGCAAGTTGAGTTGAAGTTCTTCCGAAATTGCGGCTTCAATGAAATCGAATGAATTGATAATGAGCACATGGAAGAAGTCGTTGACGACTGCAAATGACCACAAGGCAACTCTATACTAATGACTACACAAGCAATTGTGTGCGACAATCACTGCTGAAAGATGCAACGATTAGGGAACAGTGTTGAGCAAAAGTTGAACCAAGACAGCACATCAAAATGCATCCTTTCACTGCAACTAGTTTCTGTGCTGCTTCGCACTCACCTTGTATGTTCAGATTGCGTGACATTAATTATGGAAGCAAGAAAAGGGGACAGCCGCTAGACCAGACATCTGCACGAGATCTCACGAATGCACAACTCCTGAGGCTTGGTCTGCTTCGAGGTTTTCCTCAGATTGCGTGCATATGTGCCACATTTTCATGTACGAACAAAGTATGTAATTTGAGCAGTGTGGGTAGAAAAAATCTTCACTTTTTTGGGGGGGTTGTGTAAGTACTTTGTTTGTGGGTGTGTGCGGCTGCAATTCTCGAGACAACAACATTGACTTGATGGATTGGTTTGGCTTCACGCGTTTAATTTAATAGCAAAATCGAGAGAGTGTTTTGTGTTGTGTTACTTTCTTTTTAAGTGTTTTGATAAGAAATTAGTTGTGTTTATTGTTATTGTAGTTGGGCCATGACAAATTGACTTTTTGTCGGTGACAGATAGAAAGAAAAATTAGATGGAAGACAATCGATCGCTGCATTAGTTAAATGAGAGAGCATTCCAAATAAGAACTTTTGAAGAAGAATAAGGCGCATTAGGGTACAAAGACAAGTTTTAATTTTCTGTCCCCCTTCCTTTTCCTTAGTAGAAACACTATTTTCAAACTACGATCCTAAGTTCCCAAAACTCAAAGCCATCCTGCGACTTTTTCTATAATACGTGGTAATCTAGCAAGCGCCTTACCATCTAAACGCCTTGGCGTTATAACGCCAGATGACCAGTGTTCAAATCCCAGACAAGTTTCATCTTCTCAATATTTCAGTATTCGTAGTCAATTCCCTCCATCGCAAACTGATATGTAAGGGTGGTTCCATTGGGGAGACTACTTCAATGACAAGACTTTTTCATTATTTCCTCCTCTGGCTTCCGCTCAATTCATACAGGGTAGCATAAGCAAGCCTCTCTCTAAGCATGTCTCCTATAGGTATTGTCATCTTACATTCAGAAGAAGACTGAGATCTTTACTTTTTAGTAAGCTATATCTGCCTATATCTGCCTATCTCTGCTTTGCAAAAGCAAAAATGTTTGCTAAAGCGAACATTGTAATTCTCTATGGTTTGCTTACATCCATGAAGCTACAGTTTT
The DNA here is from genome assembly GCA_035041755.1 of Cacoxenus indagator. Classification (NCBI taxonomy): domain Eukaryota; kingdom Metazoa; phylum Arthropoda; class Insecta; order Diptera; family Drosophilidae; genus Cacoxenus; species Cacoxenus indagator. The sequence continues at coordinate 2,458,211 of JAWNKX010000986.1, read as the reverse complement.
TTTCCATCACCATGCTTGTTTAATGAACAATATAATTAACAAATTCCTTCTACCAATTCGTCATATTTTATTGTAATATCTTATTCTAATATCAGTCTCTCTGATGACCTAAATAAATTAAGCCAGACTCATCTAAATTATTTTCAACCGTTTCCAGGAGACACTTTGCCTTAACAGTCTGAGTCACATTACTATATTCTTTTAGATTAGTTATAGACCAAGCGACTTAGTGAAATCCATACTGGCTTCATAAGCCTCAACAAGCTTGAATGTTATCAGCTCATTGAGAAATATACATCCGGAAAAACACTTTGGTTGCCCCACCAAATTACTACCAAAAAAAACGACTCATCTTTATGTCAACAAACACCACAGTGCATAATCAATCAACTAGTAGCTCTCTCTACTCAGACATACTGATTTCAGCACACATGATGCCACACTAATTTGGATTTAATAGTCGGAGGCAAGGAAAAAAATAGCAACCAAAAAATAATTTCGTTGATCGTCATAAATCTACGCCAAACGGACGACAGCAAAAACAAAACAAAAGCAAAAACAAAAAGGAAACACAGAAAGGTACACACAACATGCAACCCCACTCAAAGCCACTCAGACTGACAAATATGTGGAAAATCTATAAGAAAAACTAACAAGTAAAGCTAAGCGGCAAACGGCAACTTGAGCACGAAACATGCAACTTCAAGCGACGAGGGGTGATACCACTGAAGAAGGCTCCACGGCAAAAGCAGTGAGAAGAGGGTGCATTACAACCCTCGCATGCAACAGAGCATCAGGACGATATGATATGATATTAACATATTGTTTGCTTTTCAAACACATTTTCCATTATCTCAAATTGCTGCAGCAGCAGAAGTCGCAAGAACACTCTTGAAGCACCCAAAGTGCAGAGTTGCCACTGCAAGCAACAAGCTGCAATCCAAACGCGCACCAAACCACATCCATTCAACACTCAAGATGACATATATAGCCGAAAAAATTTATTTTATCAATCGTTTGGCAAAGCACAGCACTTTTCCTGCACGAAAAAGATGAGAAAATATCAAATTCAAATTTATTTTGCAATTTATCAACGCCTGGAATGATGATCAAAGCGGAAGCGGAAGTGGCAGAACGCCAATGCTGTCGTTGCTCTGAGGTAAAACGAGAATCGAGAATAGTTGTGCAACTATGTTGTTCGTCATGAAATATTAATAATAATCAATAGAAAAAGAAATGAGACTTCATCGTCATCGCCGTCATCACTGGTATCTTGAGCATTGTGGCAATCAATTCAACATCCGGCGGAAGTAGCCGCAAAAGCCGAAGCTGCCTAATTGGGCAAATATGCTTGCATACGAGCCTAGAAATATGCAGCACTACAAACAAGAACCACAACAACAACCACTAGCAGCATAAGAAAGTGGGAAGGCGAAATCAAGCAAAACTCATCGAAACATTTGCACAAAAGCCACTCAAGTGTGGAACTTGGAGTGAGAACTTGAACGAGAAATGAGGCAGGCAAGGAAACAGGCTCAGCGCTTGAAGAGGCTCGCGTGCGGGTGTGTGTATGTGGCAGACATTTTGATTAGCCTGCCATACCGGAAACGACAAAACGCAAACAAACACAACAAAACCGTCAAGAGCAAAAGCAAATCAATAGGCCGAACGAGCTCATTGCAAACATCATTCATTGTGACTTTGATTCTGGTTCACCGTTCTCAGTTGACTTTTCAGTATGCGATACAGCGCCTTCAAATCGCACCTCTAACGCTTTAGAAGCAGTTCTCATGCACTGCTCTCAGTGCCATACCTCTAACCCCTTCCTTGGCCATTGGTTTTGACTTACGATAAAAAAGAAACACTTATGCGTACCTCTACGCATAGCTCGACAAATATATAAGCAGCTTACATACCTCAATTGCCGCTGGCATGCTCAAAAACACCTCGTTGCTTTGAGCGCCTAAATGCACACTACAATAAACATCAATGGCGCCGGTGTGTATGCTTTAAAACGTATTCACACTTAGCGTCGGCTTCAGCATCGTCAACACAAATTGCCTAGCATACTTTGAGGCTTCAATTGGCAATTGACTGTTTTTTCACCCCCACCGTTCTTTTGGGCTTGTGTGTGTCGACAATGGCGTGTGTGTGTGTATGTTTGGAGGAGGTGTGTCAAAGAGGTAAATTACGTTAAGTGTTGCTTTTGGGTGATATTTTTAACCGATGTTAATTCACTTTGCACAACTCTTTACACAAGTCTTTAGGCTATATAGCTGGGAAGTTTTCCTGCTCTCTTTTCGTTTTCTTGGAAGGCTATTCACAACTGAAGAAATGTTTCAATATTGCAAGTTTACTTACTTGTTTGCTCCTGCCCGATACTTTTTCAAATACACCTTTTTCTCTGTCACAACTTACCTTATAAATTACGTTAGCCTTAGTAAAAACAATTTAGTTCTAATTCCTCATGCTCTACTAACACCTACTCATAACTCGGGGTTATTCAACACTGTTTAATTGTTTCTTCTGGCTAACTTTCAATGCCACTCAAAAACACATGTCAAATTGATTTATTGAACAATAATCCAAAACTTTACTTTAGTCATAAGCCTTCACTTCTTATTTCCCCTAAACAGTGTTCATCAGACTTAGCCATACGCGTGGAATTTACAACACTGCTCAATTATTGTTCATACTTCCTCACGTCAATCATGTACCCTTTAACTCTACGATTACAGCCTCATTTCATGCTACAAAGAAACATTAAATCCCTGCCTTTTTTCCCCCAAATAACTTTATTGACATATTTTTTGACATAAGTTGCATTTAAGAAGTCTGAATGCATCAAGACATTCAGATCACTTTTGACAATCCACTTTACTCCACCTCATCTCCTAGTCCACCCAACACTCGAGCAGTATTTCAAAGCAACTTATTTATTTCTTGCATCACCTTCTTCTCATTTCCTGCCATGGTTCAGCCAGCGCTACACTTTTCCGCCTACCATTTTGTCTAGAAAGTTTCCACATTTTCCACTTCAACCTTTACACACATTTTATAGCTCTCCCCATTCCATCTCACCATCATGTGACTGTCTTAAAACAACACTCAACTCATTTCATTTCATCTCAGCTTCGGCTTTCAGTACAGCTCAGCTCAGGTGTGTAGTAGTTTTCCGCTTGCTCGCAGCGTTTTTGCCACTTTCACATATTGATTTTCCGCTTTTCTCACTTTTGTTTATTTGTTGCTCTTTCTTACGCTTTACCTTGCCTTTAGCCATGTAGCGCGACCTCTTCTTCGATGTACTCTACCACATATAAATGTCAAAAAATCGCTTTGATGTCTTCACTGGCTGACTGCCTTCTCCCTTCAGACTTTGACACCGACTTCCACATCGATTTGACTTCGTCTTGTGTACACATTTTTTCGTTCTCATCTGACTTTTCACTTCAATTGCGTTTGGCTGTCAAATGCCGCGCATTCTTTTTGTCACGCACCTCGTCTCCTGCTCCGACCACGACGATTTTACCACTTCATTTGACTTTGATGTGGTCTCATTTCTTTGCTACAACTTCCAGGTTGCTACTCACTTCTTCTGACGTATTTATTTTTTATTATTATTTTTTTTTTTGTTCTGTCAAGTCATCGTTTTTAATCCTTGCGTAGGTGTTACCGTCACTCTGTTCTTTCTTTGGTGTTTTAACGTGGACTTTGTTGTTGTTTACGTTCGGTTTTTTGATACGTCTTTTTTTTGACTTCAAGCTGCCGTGTCTTTATCACCTGACTAAGTGCTTCTTAATGTGTTACCGCTTGTCATGATTTTTACAATGATTTGTCGGGTTCATTCTTTTATAAATAAATAAATTTGTTCTGGGCACGTTTGTTCATATATATTTGACTTCAAGTGTGTGACTTGACTTAACTTTAGAATTTTTCGAATTTTTCTGGGAATAAGGATATCATAATTTTTTATTGTTGAGATCGATTGCAACCACTTTATGAATTTACAAATAAAATTTCTATATTATATGTTACTGTGTATTTATTGGCAGCTGTATCTCTATACCTTTAGCCATAAATCAATATATGCATCCGTTTTCTTTACCTCTATATTAAATAGGTTTCCTTTAAATTTGTATTTATATCTATCTATATAGTTACCCATTTATCGATCTATCTGTTTCTCATCTACCTATCGTACTACCTATCCCATTCTTTTATAACTGTCCACACACATCTATCTATCTAAATATTAATAAATCTATCTTTTCTCCTCTATATATATCTATCGTAAAATAACAATAAAGCGAATTTGTCGTCCAGACGTTTCTCTTCTTCGGACTGTTGTGTTGCGCTAAAGAACTCGTATGACATGCTGGGCCTCAGGCTTCCAGAGGCATTAACATGCCATTTAGCTCCACCATATAGCTAATTACCCATATTTTTATATGATCCTGTATGATAAAGTTTACTTTTATATATAAGGCTTTCTAGACCCATACACAAATATAGTTGAAATTTATGAAATCAGTAGATAAAGTGTGTGCTTTCTCTCACTCTCAATCTATAAAATTTTCCAAGATTTAGTCCCAAATTATGCCAGTTCTATTCGATCCGAGCCTGGAGTTTAGACGTATTTATATATCCTTCTTCTTTGAATATTTTGGGCTTCGTCTCTGGTTTATAGACAAGATTTTTGTTAAGCTGCTAACTTTTCATTTCAAATTAATTACCGAAGTAGATATTGCACCTCTCGTGGCATAGATTGTCACAGAAAAAGTTTTATAAATTCACCAATATATTCTTTGTTTTTTATTAGCCTATCTTAACTTTTATTCTACTTTTCCTCTACTTAGCACTTTCGCTGCCCCTATCATACTTTTTCAAGTTCCTGAGCACTCTCACTTTTATAATGAAAATCGCTTAAAACCGTACATTTCCATGAAATCCTTCACCTGTAAAAAGTCAATTTGCTCATTTCAATTGCGCTTTTGTAGATCCTTTTTTTTCATTTTCATTTGGTTCAACGCCATTTTCTTTGCCTTTTACCAATCTGTCTACATTCGTCGACATTATTTTGGTCTGCAAAGTTTTTATGCTTCAAAACTTTTTTCTCAACTTTAAAATAAAGTTTGGAAAATGTTTTGTGAAAAATAACCCAAAAAGGAAGGAAAACCCATTTTGTTTTCTGCTTCTACTTTTTTCATCATGACGAATTTTTCCAATTTGACGAGTTCTGCATGCGAAATCAGCGATGGAAAGCAATTTGAGGTTTCCTATCTAAGTCCATGGGTTTTATCTTTGTTTTTCAAGAGTATCTTTTCATGTTGGCTTTGTTTTTATTGATTGTCACCAAAGTTTCACCTAAACTGTACGATTGCGATTAAGGCGCTGATTAACACTGTGAAGAAAAAGAGGGTCATAACGATTGGTAGTTAATTCATTTGATGATTTGTTGAATGAAGCAATGAGGCAAATGGAAAGGGTTTGTAAGTGTTGAATTTTTAAGTTCCTGCAGGAAAGTACGGCTGGAAAAACAGAACAGGATTTTGGTGGCTAACTACGGGAACTAGGGAAAAATCCTAACCTTAGATCAGTCGAACGGATGTAGAATTACGTAGAATTACGCAAAGGACACTTCTACTTTTCGCTAATGTAGGAAGCAGAACTTGTATAAACTGAAAGCACTAGAAGCAGCCATCCCTTCTGATTGTGGAGCCGCCACTTACATAAACTTCTTTCCAATAAACCACTTCTCTTTCCGGATAACAGAGATGCACCTACATAAACAAAATGTATAAGAAGTAGTAGTAAAAGTATTTAGTAGTAGCTATGTTTCGTTAGGCTTTGTTACTAACAATGGATTTTTAATTGAATGGCTCAAGTAACCACAACAGATGAATGGTCCATAATTACACCAATTAATTTTTAAGTCCACCTTTGTGTAGCCCATGAAGTATTTCTTTTGTTTACTCATTCGAAATAATTTGTTTTCTTCGTTATTTTTTTCTCAAAGGCCAAAATTCTTCTTTTCACTGCATTTGCAGCATAAACGCACAGCTCTTCCTTTGCAAACACGACGGCGATAACAACGAACATACCGCAAAACCCACCATTTCGCTTCACAGCACATCGCATCACATCACGTCATGCGTAACCTACTCCCACGTAATTACATTAACGCTTATCAACAATCGACGTCGTTTTGCTTTATTACTGGAATAAAATTGGCTGAGAAGTGAAGAGCGCGAAACGTTGTAAAGCGAAGAGAACTCGAAAAGAGCTCGCCATGTGGATGTCATTCCTATGCAATTGGCAATGAAACAAAAGTCTTATACACAAAGAGCAAAAACACAAGAGCAATAATAAAAAGAAGAAGAAAAAAACAAAATGGTTAGAGAAGAGAAATAACGGCAACTAAGTAACAAACAAAACCGTATTCTTCTTTTATTTATTTTTTTGTTGTTGTTTTTTTGCGTTGCTTTGTATTTGTTGCACTGTCGTAGGGTGGCTAGCAATTGCAACAGCGCAAGTCTGAGAATGGGTATGACATGGAGTTCGTCGTGTATGTTGGCAGCGAATGTTTGTGCATGGGCGGCAGGTGGCGCAATGGCAAATGTAATCAATAATTTTAAATATTTTATGTGCGCAGGTGAAACGAAAGAGAAAAAGTAAGCGTGATAAAAAAATTAAATAAAAATAAATTTTCCAAAAATATGAGTAAATCGAAAGCAACAGGGAGTAAGAGGATTTTAAGTGGAGTGTGTATCACTGTTATTAAAATATAGTTATTATACGTACATACAAAAAAATATATTTACAGACATACATACGAATAATTCTTATTTTTCTTAATTCAAATGAATAATTTTTTATTAATTCACTTAATTTTATGTATTATTATTATTAATATTAGTATTATTATTATTAATTATTATTATTATTATTATTATTATTATTATTATTATTATTATTATTATTATTATTATTATTATTATTAATATTATTATTATTATTATTAATATTATTATTATTATTATTATTATTATTATTATTATTATTATTATTATTATTATTATTATTATTATTATTATTATTATTATTATTAATATTATTATTATTATTATTATTATTATTATTATTATTACTATTTTATTATTATTATTATATTATTTATCATGCCTCCTCCACTGTAAACAGTTTATTTGCTTATCCAGAATACAATCTGTATATGAATGCATAACCCAAACACCAACAACAACCGGCAACTTCATTTTACGAGTGCGCAACAAATGCGAGCAATTGTAAGAGAGCCAGTGAGCAAACATCAAAAAAATGTTTCTCTTCCATTTTCATTCGTTTTGTTTTTGTTTTTTAAAGAGCACAAAACGCGTAGGCGTCGTAATTGACGAACAACCAGCACAACAACAAAAGCAACTGTTCGGCTGCAGGTGCATATGAAAGAACGGGCGCCCCAACAACAACCAGTACGAGCTTTTCGGCTCTTATTGACACTCTCTCCCAGTCGCTCTGTTACACGATAATTCATTCGCTCTTGGCAATCAACTCAGTTGAAATATGGAAATTCGGAAAACTCTGCTATGCTCCTCTCGATAGATACTCTTCGATTTGAGCGTAGAACTCCACAGTAAACGAACTCATGTGTATCTAGATACTTTTTGCAATTGCTCATTTCGCTTGACGCTGCCGACATTGCCGACATATCGACTGCGTTTTGGCATCGAGCTCCAAAAAATCTTTGTACATTTGCGTCGCGTAGTCTTTGCGAAACATTTGCTCGAATCACGTTGGCGCATGCATGTGCGGCTCGATACGTTACGATAAAATACGGAAAAATCACTTTACGTGACGGTTGCAGCTTACGTTGTAATCGTCATGCGTGTATGTGAGGTTTAAGAGGGAGCGTACCAGTACAACGTGCGACGTAAGAACACAATTACGTTACGCATTGCTAGCGTATGACGTTAACAGGGGTTTACGTTTTTCATGTGTTTGCGAAAAGTGCTTGAACAAACGATTTGAGAAAAATTAAAAAATAAGCGAAAATAATAATAAAAATTGCAAAAAGAAAATCGGGAAAAGTGGAAGATTAAAAAAACAGGAAATACTTAAAGAAAACACACACAAACAAAAATCAAGCAAATAAACAAAAGCGGAGGAGCGAGAAAATGCAAATTTCGCCGGCTCTCAGTCGCAATTAAAGTGAGTTTTTCCACAAGCATATTTTTCTGATTTGTTGTTGTTGTTGTTGTTGTTGGTTTCTAAAAACTTTTTGTTATTGTTCGCTTAATTGTTGTTGTCATATTTAGTGTTGTTGTTGATTTTTGCCATGGCTGTCACAGCATGTGGCAAGTTAGAAGTGGTTGGTTGTTGGGTGTGTAAAGTTAAATTGGATTTGAAGGGACGGAAGAGCTTACTATGTACTTGCTGTAACTGCTTTGACTTTGGTAAAGAAAAACAGAGTTTCTTCTTATTTTCCCAGTTTTGGTTTTATTGAATTTTCCTATTTTTAATTTCTCTTTCCTTTATAATGGAAAAGTTATTTTAAAGAAGGTTCAAGATATTATCTAAATTATTAGTTGAATTATTAACTAAAATTGATTATATCTAACCTGCTATAAACGACCGCAGTAGCTATATATACTACATTATATATGGTTACTCAGCACCCAACCTACCATAATAAAAATACAGATGTCGACATGTTGTCAGGGGGGTCCGTTTTTTGGAGAGATACTTTATTATAATATATATTTTATAATATGCTCGGTTACTAACCATTACAAAAAGTTCACTGCCTTTACTTAATTTCTATATTAAAATCCTTTACTCCGGTTCTCCTCAAATCTCACCGACTATATATTTTCATCTGGCATCGACATCTAGTTTAGACGGCCTATTATCGCATTCGTAGATATCACCAGGTGTTTTCTAGTAAAACCTATTTCATTTGAATTTTTAGATTACTCCGTTGTTTCTTTACTTCTATTACCGTTTAGTAAAATGTCGAAAAATACTCAATTTTATTTATATAATAGCAGTCCCCGTTTTTTTTTTTGTAATATATATATTTTTTTTAGTTTTGATTGGATTAATTCGAATACAAACAGTTTTTTTTTATTCTAATGCTATTTGAAGAGTAAAATTTTTTTCTCTGCGGTGCCGTGTAGGGGGAGTACAGTACGAAAGGATCCGTACACCAGGATTTTATATATATTTATATGTATTTCATATTCGGAGTTGAGATCGGAGTGGAAGTCTTCCGTATAGGGCTGAAGGAAAAAGAATTGGCTATGGGACTTGGATACCTGCTTTTATGCACAATAAAAACCGCAACAAAAAAAATGTATACCAAAACTTTGGCAATAGCGCCACTGTGCACTCGTTTTTAGTTGGAACTCACTTCCTTGGTTTGAGCCGTAAAGGAAAACTGTTACTATTTTGTAACTATCAATTTAAGGCTCTGAAGTTATGTTTCTTACCAAAGTAGAGAATAGGTATGACATATGTATATATATATATTCTACTGTGTTTTCGTTGGTTGTTTATTGGCATATACGGCCTTATTGTAGGCATCTGAGGTAAGACACTGTTCTATACTGTGGTTGTATATATTATATATATATATTATATATATATATTCCGCTCATATCTATGTGACCTAAGAATGTTTATAATAGAGTTTACATCTCTTACTATATCAAAATATCGTTTCATAAATTTTAAATGAATACGTTGTACGTTGCTTCAGAACAACCATAATATGCATAATTACGAATATTTTGTATAGTTGAATTTGCAATGGACGAACGAACACCTCACTAGGAGACTGTAGTCTTTTTCTTGGAGGTGAAAATCAGATTTCTTAATCTATTGGAAATAAGGAAGAGAATAAGCTTGTTTTTCAGTTCAACTAGCTTTTCTCCCGAAATGGAAGATTTAATTAAGAGAACTGCAGTGTTTTTGTATCCTCCTTCAAGAAGTAGTCAGCTTTTTACAATTCGCCTTTGAAGCACTCTCCTTTTCATCCCTTTAAGTGATTTTTTTGCCAAGAAAAAGTTCACTGAAAACTGCTTTAAATCTTTAAAAGAACTTAAAAGCAAGAAAACAAATCCAATAGGGCTCTAGTAAGAGGGAAGGAGTGGGTTATGTGAGGTGCTTTATTTTGCCAGAAGGTCATCAGAGCATATTTTCCCATTGCTGTGTGAGCAATTTTTTCTTCACATTTTCCAAGGTGTGATGAGAGTTTTTTCTTCTTATTTCCTACTCATTTTCATTTCCAGCTGCTGCCGTTGGCGTTTTGCCCTCCCACCTGCACCTACTTCAACTTTTGTGCTGCCGTTTTGGTGCTGTTGCTGCTGTTGTTCCCGGTTGCTTGTCTAATTTTGCCAATTGCGATTTTTATTTCTACCTTTCTTTTTTCTTCTTCTGCTTCTTCTTGTTATTCTCCTTCGTCTTCTTTTTTTCGTGTTATTTCACATGTGCTTTGTATGTGCTAAAACTAATTGTTATTTTATTGTGTTTGTAATCCAATATAACATCAGGTCATGTCCTGCACGAATCCGGTACAGGACTTGTTCGCTCGTTCCATCTGAGCGTGTCTGTTTGTGTGCACCGCAAAAGTGCTTAAAACAGTGGGTTACTCACACAAGCACAAGCTAAACAAACGAGCGAGCACGCTATAAATAAAGATTCATGTGGGCAGAGTAAGAAATCCAACAAGGACATTCAACGAAGCGTGTTAGCAGGAAGTACGCTAACACACACAGGCACACACACAACTTTGACTTTGTTTAACTAAATGTCTACTTCGATTACGTAACTTTTTTAGTTAGTTTATCGTCACATCTCCTTTGCCTTCGCGTGGATATTTTCTCTACTTCATTGCCCGGCTCGTCCAAGCGCGACGTCTAAAACATGTTTTTTGTTTTACTTTTATTTTGCTAGGCTCTTTTTGTTTTCTTTTTGTTTTTTTTTGTTTTCCACAGAAGGTTTTCCAATCAAAATCTATAAACGTGAAAATGTTTTAGATTTCCGAAGAAGAAGAAGAAGAAGGAGAAGGAGAAGAAAAAGTGTCGACAAGAAATTCACATCCGCCTAATTAAATTGACATTAGACGCTGCCACCGTATCTTACCTAATTTCATTTAATGCCCAACTTTGCTCGAGACGGAAAATTGGCTAAGAGAATTTTCACATTTTCCCATACGTGCTTTAAATTGAATTCAGATAAACTTCTTGTTGGATCGCTTGCCTTCTCCACCTCCGCGCCAACCTTTCAAATGCAGAGTGTGGAACAGTGTTCGTGCTAAATAAGTGAATGTGCTTCGAAAGTAGTGGTGAGGGCAGTGGTGCTATCTACTTTTTTGTGGGTTTTTCGGTTTTGGTTTGTGGTTCCAAAGTGTACTGAGAAATCTTCGAGTTAGCTGGTCAGCGACAATGTTTTCACACGTGGCTGTGGTTTTGGCTCTTTGATGAGTTTCGTTTGATTAAAACTCGGAGTTGATTGAGTTGAATTCTTCGCTAAACTTAACGAAGTTTGGCCTAATTAGTGGTGGACTGAGTTGGGGACTACCAATTTCAAGCAATTAATGTATTAAATGCCATTAAAAAGAGTAGTCTATGAAATAATCCAATTGCTACAAAATGTAGAGCCACCATTAGTGGAGCTTTTGACCTCGAACACTTTGCGCCACCACCAACGGCCTTTGGGAATTTCCGAGAACGAAAAGAACACTAATAGAGGCTTGGCAAGGATAGCGGATTAGAGATGGATTGAGAGCCTCTGAGCACAAAGATAAAATGGTCGTAGAGATCATTCTTAGTATCGCTTCATATAAAATCATTGTCCTCTAAGTAGGCGTCGAGTATCAAAGGTATCAAACCAAAGGCGCCGAGGTTATCTGCCCAATATTTGTAGGTCTTATCGCCAAGCCAAATAGGTTTTAAAATGGAGAATGTTGGACACCTTGTTGTTGTCATATAATACTAGAGACGAGCAAAATAATATTAATTGGTAAAAGATATTTCTCAATTGGTCTCACCACTGCGGTAAACAAAGATATCATGGCAGTGGTCCCTCTACTATAATATGCTAGTTTATCTCGTATTTAACGTGAAGAGTACAAACCGTAGACCATATCCTGCATGACATATACTTACGTTCGATATGGTACCATCAATACCTTAGATAATGTTTGAAAGGCTATATCGGTTGATGATTAGGACACAGAACATAAAATAGTAATTGCTGGCAACAATTCTACTCCATAACTAATGGAACTCAAAACTAATCCTTGCCGAGAGTTTATTTCAATTTTTATTTATCTCGTGCCTTTGACTACCGAATATGATTCTCTCCCAAATCTTGCCCTTCCTCAATATATATCTATATGTCCTTAGCCCATTGGTATCTAATAGACTATAAGAAATGGAATACAATGTGCAGCCACTTCCCAGCTGAATCTACCTATCTACTCGTATTTACCTAGCTGCCAAGATATCTATCTATCTATCTATCTATTATCTACTGTATATGTATGTATGTATATTTATATCAAATTGTATATTGTACACAACCATATGGACTTGGATACATTATATTTCCATTCGACCTACCCATTTTTCTGACCATTTCATCACTATTTAAAATATCGCTATCTCTCCCACCGTAGAGCAATAGTGAGACGAAAAATTGTGAGTCCAAGAAATATTTACTTTGAAATTGTTGACAAAGTTATATAAATCAGTAAGCCCAAGCCAAAGCAGACCAAAAATCGATTAACCTTGAGTAGAGCTCATCCAACTCTTCGACTCAAGTCAATAAATTAAAAATTACGATTTTTCGTTAAAGCTAAGAGCCCAGTGAGGTTTACCCGTAGCGCCAAATGGCAAGACACGCACAGAAAATCGAACAGTTCCTCTTTTTGTTTGGACAAAAAGTTCAAGAATTTTTATAGCTATTTAATCTAATTAAACGGCAATAAAATTGATTTTTAAGGCCGCGATGCGTGTTCAAAATTTTTGTTTGCTATTTTTAAAAAGAAGAAATTAAATTAAATGACAATCGACGAGAGAAGAAGAGAAAACTTCAAATTGAAATTACCTCAAACAAACTACGCGATAACACTAAATGAGATTGGTAAAGTTACTCGTAGTGCGGGAAATATTGAGTGGGAGTAAAAGCAGGGAACGAAATGGAGTGTTGTAAATAGGAGGGGTAAGTAAGTTGCGTTTTAAAAAACAAATAAGATGAGTGAGCTACAATAAGTAGAGTGAAATGAGTGTGCTGGAAAGGGTGGGCTACAGGGACTGTGGTAAAATGAATATGAGTGGGTCGAATTGAGTGGAGTTAAATGACTCGATTGCTATGAGTGGGGTAAAATATGTTGGGGAAAAAGTATAGTTAACTCAATAGAGTGAAGAAGTAAAAACAACTCTAAAAACCCATTTCATTACGCATTGAAAAATAATTGGCAAATGAAATAAAATCTTATTGCAACTGCATGCAAAATGCAAAGATCAACAGAGGGATGAGTATTGAAAAAGGGTTAAAGGGCTTAATGTGTTTGGTTCGCTAATGACCAGCATAATTATGCTACGTCTTACCGTTTTTTTTTTAAATGAATTCATTTAAACTATTGTAATTTGGTTAACCCCTTTTCAAGTGATCTAAATTTAAAAGTTCTGAGCTGTTGTAGTTTCCCGAACCCCCACTTGAAAATCATTCAAATATATTTGCTCTACTGTAATTTTGGTATACACTACAAACTCAATAGCATCTGAGCAGTTATTACTGGCATGTGGGTGCAAAGTCGATGTTGCTAGCGGTTTACTGGTGGAAATCCTCAGAGACTATGCGTACCAACCTGGAATTTTGGCCCAAGTTCCATGCAGAAGTCATTGGCGTAGACAATATCTTAAGATCACCAAATATATAATCACCGCTCAACGTCACCATTCTATAAATCTATAATAATGTGGATTGCTAGTTGTGAAAATATTGCATTAGTACAAGAAAATTGAAAACTAAAAAAATAAAAATTTATTGTAATTCGATGCATACCAAGATTTAGATCCCATAATCCTTCAAATATTCAAGTTTTAAGAGTATAGACTGCAGAGAAGGTACATTCAAATGTCATTGATTTAAAAAATATAAAGCATGGTCAAGAAAAGGTAGCACGGAGCGTCAAACTTTCGCAGATTATTGAAAAACGTAAATGTATAACGAGAAAATCTGGTGCTCTCCGGAATCTTTAGAATACTCTGCGTAGTAATATGGAACAATAATGCCTCCAGCTGAAAATGTAATTGTATGGCATAGACCTCTTCTGCTTGTTCAAATTCCTGAGTTTTATTCTAAATTTAGGGGTGATGTCTTCAGTCTCTTATAGACATTTTTTTTAGCTCCGAACTTCCGGAACCACTCATCTGACTATAATTTTCCTGATATACAATATTTTTTCTGTATCTTTTAGAAGATTTTTATTGAGTGCGAGTCTACTCTAAAAACCCAAAATACTAAATTTCTGTTTGTTTTGATTTCAAGCAATTATTGTATAGCTCCTTGGATTTACAAAAATTTTTCCAATCTTCACATGTTCTCCTCCAACATCATCCCATTTCCGAATGCAATTTTCATTAAACCAAACGTGGCTTCGCAAATTTGCCGTTTTCACATTTAATTTTCGAGTTTTTATGTTGCAACAATCCCCAGTGAGCCAAAGTAGCCTTGAGGCTGAATCACACGAACTGGTCACAGCACCATTGACGCTGTTAGCAGGGGCGCACACAAATAGAAACAGGACACTCGAATTGGCAACGTGCACAGTTGAACGTGACCCGCTTAACAAATTGCCGAGTGCGTGCGTGAGTACGTGCGTGTGCGAGTGCGTCATCAACCAATGATAACAGCAGCAACAACAACCACAACAACGTCAACAATAATAAAAATTATCGATTTACGGCTTGTTGTCCTCCTCAACGCTCATCGCCGCTTACAGTCGCTTTGGGGTGTGTCGCGTTTTAATGGCAAACTTTGATCGTCAGTTGGGAAATTGTATTATACAATTTTCGTCTTTTTTCACATGCAATAAATTTTTATTTTTTAAACTTTATCTCAACTACCAACTTTTAGCCTTATCACTCTGAGCACATCCACATAAGCAGAAGAAAAAATTGTTCCCACGCTTGGCGTCATTGAATTTTACCTCGGCGTGTTTGTCAAATGCTCTGCGTCCCGCACTTTTTTCGCTTTGTTCAGCCCCCAAGCCGTCTTAATTCGCTTTTAGTTTTTTAAATATTTACATTGAATTTCGGTTGCACTTTAGCGCATATTTCTAGGCTCATAAATATTCAACGCATTTTTCTGTTGATTGTTGATTTCTAAGTTCATTTGTCGCTAAATTTTGTGATCAACTCGGGTGGATGTTATCAGCTCACTACTAGATTGCGAGGGCTTTGAAGTAGCGTATTTGCTTATCGTCATCTAAAATGTTGTCATATAAACGACAATAATGAAGCGGAATTAGTTTGTGCAGGTGTTGTGCAATGAAGTCCACTGGCATTTATGAGAAAACTTAGAAAATGTAGTATTGGAAGTTCAAAGAGGATTTCATGTTTCAATAAGAACTGGCCATTCTCTTGCGAACATTTCTGTCTACGTTTTTGAGTGAAATTGCCCTTCATTCCTTACCTTTTTAATATAATATAATAGATTATATATATATAGATTATGCCTTTACAATAATGTGATCATGTCTTTGTGGCCACTGTTTTAACTACTTTAAATAACCCGTAAAGTCATTGATGGCATTAATCTCAATTTTGATGAAAATTCAATTTGTGCTTCCAAAGACCTGTGGTAATATGTACACATGTACATATGAGTTTATATTTTCCCTTTTTTGCTGCGTGGAATAATTTAGCTTACGCCTTAAAGCTACACCCAAAGATGTTCATGTACTATTAGTTGGGAAGCAAGCCTTGTATTTATTAATAATCATGACTTGCCAGTTTTATTCATGTTACATTTTCAGTTTTCCTTTTTATTCAAGCCAGTTTGCAATACTGGCAGCTACCCTGGCGTTGCTCGGAAATTGTGTAGAAAGATTATGTAAGTGAATTATGTAAGTGAAAACTTCTATAGTCGCGTTGAGCGATTTTTGGTAGAGCAAAGTTGGCAAGCTTTATTCATTTATTATTATTGAATATTTCACTATTTATTTTTTTTTTGTCGGTTGCCCTCTTCGTCTTTTATTGTTTCCCACAAAACTACATATATTTCATACAAAATAACATACTAATTTAAGTTACAAAGCTTTACATGAAACATAAGTTATTGTAATTGTTGCCTATAGGGATACATACATCAAATTTATATATAGAGATTCCTATCTAATCAAAGTGTTCACTCATTTTAAGTTTGCTTTAGTATCCATTGAACCTCTATTAGTCTCACTGCTCCAACATATCTGTCTTTATTGGTTATTTACCATTCCGTTTTAAGAGCGAATTGCATTACACTTCTTCGCCAATATATTTTTAGCGGCGCATTTATATTTAAAACTCTATTTTTTCCTGTTTTTCTTTAAACTCTACAATCAAACTTATTCTTCCAAAACTTACAACCAACGTTCAACAAAATAACACAACTGGGTACAACCCTGCCACCTTCATCTCTATTTCCATTTCCAGCCAAGTTAGTTAACTTGGGGTTCAAAGAGGATTGACAGTCTCAACAAAACTTGCTTGCTGCCGTCTTGGGTTTTTTATTTATCTCCTACTTATGGGAGGGTAAGAGTTGGAAAACAGTAGTTTCAAACACGCCTGAGCTGACTATCATTGCCAAGTTTACTAAATGATTAAACAGTTAGTTATCAGTTATGCCGAGTGTGCACTATCGATTTGTAAATAGTTTTGTTTTGGTGTTTATTGTTTTTGTATAGTTCTTCACCAACTGCTATTTGCGATAATGGGCCTTCAATATAACTGATAACTAATTTGGAGACCTATAAATACAGAGAATAGAAAAACTTTACTGTAGTATGAATTAGGCAATCACTATTTGTAGTTCAATAGGTCCGGAAATAAGTGCCACATAAGCCACTTGCAAAAATGTCAGACGATATTGTCATACGCACAATGACAGTCGAGGATTACCCATTGGTAAAAAGATTGTTAACTGAAAGTTTCTTTACCGGCGAACCACTTTGCATGTCTTCGGGCGAAGATCCTGAGAAATATGCCGAGAAAGATATCGATGACTACAACCTGGAGTTGATTGGCAGTGGCATGTCGCTGATAGCGCTGCAAAAGGGCAAGCCTGTCGGTGCTGTTGTGGCTGGTACTCAACTCTCAAGCGATGTTCAGAAGCATTACGAAGAGGCCGAGCTCGCTGGTCCACACATCTGGGGACGCATATTACGATTTCTTTCCAAAGTGGAACGCGATGCTGATATTTATGGACGGTACAAGGTTTCAAAGGCTCTGTACTCGCACATCACCAGCGTGGCGTCGGAGTTACGTGGTCAGGGTTTGGGTTCACGTCTAGCGGCGCGCCTAATGGAAATCGGTCGTGAGAAAGGCTACACATTGATGTTGGCCTATTGTACTAGTTTCTATTCAGCGCGTCAGAAGGAGGCACTCGGCATGGAATGCGCATATTCGTTGGCCTATGCCGAATACAAAGATGAGAGTGGCAAAGTAGTCTTCCAGCCACCAGAGCCCCACAAGTATGCGAGGGTAATGGTGATGCGTTTATGAGTGCAATAAAGTCTAGCTGAAGTGCTTTCAATTTCTAAAAAGAATCACGATTTTAATCATACGTGCAAGCATTGCTTTTGGTCACTATCATTTGCAGTTAAAATCGTACTAGTGTGGTAATTGAGACACACAACCTCTGTTGACATTTAGAGATAATAAAGAATCAAATATTTTGATAAGACTTACATTCGAGAACTGGTTTTAATGAAAGCTATTCTAGTCCCATAGATTGCAATTTGTATTGATTTAAAAATTATTAGGTCGATTAATGAGAAATTTGCAAAAATGAAAGCAACGTTGTTTGGTAGTCTATTAATACAAGGAGTTATTTTATTCATCAAACTATTGCCCCATATTATCTATAAACATTTGCCATTTAAGCGGTAGAATGTTCAGTCTGGTTGTATAAAATCCTGGCGGACCGAAGTCAATGAATTCCTGGAATGCTGGTTTTACAGCGTTTTCAGAATTAAATTGTTTTCCTATCAAAAAGTTGTCCAAGCTGCGGAACATATGGTTGAAGAAGTTCCAAATTTAATTCTCCTACTTTTGCGTTATGGTGCAGTACGATCGGAGTCGATCTGCTGACCAATTTAGGCTGTTTTATCTTTTTGCATCATCTGTTCCAGTTGGTTACAGTATACTTCAGCTAAGATCGTTAATCCCGGTTCCATGAAGTCCTAATGGATCACCTCTACACCTCCATTCACCCATTGTGTATAGTAATATTATGTTGTGACAAGGTATGTTCATCCAAGTTAGAGTTAGGGTGATGTAGTCCATGATATGCAATTTATAATAGTCTTCATGGAAGCTGAACTACTGTAAGTCAACATTGTGTGAAATTAAGTTGGGTTTATAGGGTTAACATTAAGTGATGAATCAGATTAGTTGCTTATGAGGTTTATAGAATATTAAAACCACTTAGGGACAGTAAATTGCTTGGTATAGAATTGGCCTCTACAGAATTCAAGTCTCAGGGAACGAACTGCATATGTAAGCCAAAGAATGCTGATATGTGCTAATGTTACCTTAAGCTAATAGGAGTTTGCAAACAGCCGTTAGTGCTGCTCGTCTGAGTTCAACAACTCAGTAAACGTTTGCGATCATTTTGAGCATTACAATCCCTTATCGAGTCTACGATATAGGTTTAGCCTCAGCAGAACTAGTAATACCTCCAAATATTATGACTTGAAACCCATACATACTAAGTAACATCTGTTTTCTCAAGTTGTTAATTCCAAATATTTATTGTAAGTCTTCGAGTCTAAGTTAAATTGCTGCTTTCTAGAAGCAATACCTAATAATTATTCAATGAGAGTTTAGATAATGCTGATACTCGTAGATAACTATCAATAACTCTCTATCGCGTATCTATTGAAGCATTTTGTTTTTCCTTATTTTCATCTATATTCTCATTATTATTTTATTCATTATTCTTATCATTATAAACTATAAAAACACTATTGAGTAACTTGAGTCGATCACAAAGCGTAAACCGAAAATGCATTTCCGAGGTTCCACTTTTTTCAGCGATTTTTCTTTCATTTTTAACTCTGATATTTTATTTCAATGTGTTTATGTTTTCAGTGCTGCAGGTGTCTGTTGCACACTTGACACAAAACTGTCTGTAGGCACACTTTGTTTTTGTAATTTATTTTATGCCTTTTTGTCGGCATTTTTTCTGATTTTTATTGAGGCAACATTTGATTTTGTCGCATTTAACTCAGCAGCGGCTTTAAAATTTATTGGATTTTTATTCAGGGGCAACAAGCATTCATTTGAGAGCGTTGAAAACCGCCCACGCGACACGACAAGTCCATAACGAGAATAAGCTTAAATTTATTTGGCAAGAGACTGTTTTATTTATGTTAAATTATTGGTCGTTTAAAGTGATTAAATGCTCCGCACAAGACACAAGAAACCATATATAAAATATATAAAATGTGGAATATATAAATATCTAATATTGAAAATTTATTTATATACAATATATAATTAGAACTGTCATCATGTTAATCACTCGTTTATCACATGCCTTACAAAAGCATGGCCATTACATGAATACTTTTATGTGGTTCAGGTGGCTTGAAGATAACATTGCCACTATAGACGCATAGACGCATTCCATGCCCAGTCCCGACTTCTGACGCGCCGAATAGAAGCTTGAACAATAAGCCATTAGCAACGAGTAACCCTTCTCACGACCAGTCTCCATGAGACGAGTAGCTAGGCGTGAGCCCAAGCCCTTGCCTCGCATTGTGGGATGCACACTGGTGATGTGTGAGTAGAGAGTCTTCGGAACATTACAACGCTGAAAGATGTTAGCGCCAAACGCCAAATAAGCTAAAATTCGCAGTTGATGACCGCAATTATCTGGTTTGGAGGTCTCGGCCTTTTCCCGGGATTACAGTACATCGCTCAGCAGACGCGGACCGGCAATTACGACGCCCACAAATTTGCCATTTTGCGCTGCTATCAACGATTCGCCATAACCAATCAAGGTCAGATTAAATTCTTCTTCCAACTCGGCTAACTGAGCGGGTGGTATGTCTGAACACAGACTTAATGGTTCGTCTTTGTAGAAACTCTCGCATAGAAATTCTTTAACTGAAGGATACTCTTCGACTACCCTTGCGCGTATTACTATGTCGTTCGGCATTTTTAAATTGATTTCACTTATTTAAATGAACTTCTGAAATGCATACAGTATTGATATATTGTAAATTGCAACCCCAAACGATCAACGACATTTGTATTTATAGCAGATTTTGACTGGAATAATCAGTTGCTTCAATGGAAGTTATCGGCGCGGAAAAAACGTTGTTTTTGTGCTAGAAATGTTCTTTGATTTCCCCAAACATAAACTCTAGTTACAATGCGACACAGACTTTGATGCAACGGCGTTAATGATAGATAATATAGCAATCAAATTTTCCAAAATAATAGGAAATTTCGGAATTTTTTACTGGAAATTTCTGGCCATAAACAGACTTTGTTCATTGTTGGATCAATAAAAACATAAACTAATTTAAGATTAGGCACCGTAGATTGTTTCTTCGTGACCGAGAACCTATGGGAGGAAACAAGAATGCCCGGAACTAGTTTGATGGGAAAGGGGAGGAGATCTTTTTAGAATAGGAAAGAAATTACAATGGTATAATAAGTAATATGACTTGAGAAACATGAATCACCTCTAACATCTGGAATAACATCACAGCTATTTGCGCACTGTAATACCGTTATACGATTTACCGACTGCATTAAATTAAATTCTGAGCAATGACCTGAGAAGTGTTACTACTTCCATAATTTCTGGAACTCAAACTGAAGCAATTAGACGGACTTACAGAGGACTAGCCCTCGACTATGCAAATCTTAACTAACTAGAAAATATAATAATCAGAAGTTGAATTCAATTATCAAGGTAACTTTTATCAAAGTGACTTTTAGCAAACGCAATGAGCAAGCCACCTTGTGATTTTAACCTTTTCTCAGGACGGTCACCTTACGTATCAAGTTTTAAACTAAAATCAAATGTCAATATTATATATATATATATTATATATATTTCATATTAATTAAGAAAGTAACGAATCCGTATATTACAAAGTTTACCGCCTTAACGTTACAATCATTGGTAAATTAAAAATAACCTAAACCCGTAAATCAGTTGCGTGGAATAAATCGATCAGGTGAACGGGGGAGACTCAATATCTCCTTCTTTCTACATGTTTGTGGAAGCCTGGTTTTTTCAAGCGCTGGGTCTGGCTGGGAGGAGATTCTTGTAAATTTGTTGGAGTATCTGCAGAGTTTGTCACTATATCGGCTGGTGTTCCTGGATTGTTGGACTGTTCATCCGTTTAAGCGTAAAACAAGAATTTGTTGTCTTAGTGGCATTGACTTTTAAATTCCAGCATCACTGCACTCTGTACTTTTAGCAGCTGCTGTCGTTTTTTGTCCATTTTTTTTTTAAGAAAAAATACAACATCATCGGCACACATCCTATACCATGACTTCCTTGTAAATCTGCGGCTTCGTTTAAAGTCAAACCCGCATGTCACTTGAACGTTTTGTATAATTCGCACAGCGTGCGATCTACTGTCAGTTCCATTAATCGTGAAAATGAGTATAACAAAAAGTGTTTCTCTTCCATTCGCACTCAAACACTCATACCGTCAGTTCACAACTTGTCTATGCACATCACGCCATTGACAAAGTAACAGAAAAAAAAACAATCATGAACCTCACAACTGCTGACATATGTAGTAGAAACAACAAGAACCTCACTGAGCGTCCAAGCGACGAAGGGTCCTGACACACTTGAGATCTTGCAATAAATCAAGCATTTGTCAGAAGCACGCCTACAACACTCGAATTGGTCGACGAGCACAACAAATGTAACATTATAAGGGCAAATGCGGTAATCGCTTACATGAAGCGACTTCATGTGTGCAGTAGAAAGAGACAACTGCAAAGGAACCGGCATTGTGGTCTGTCTACCTGTTGCTCTGGCGCCAGAGTCACAGTTCGCACAACTCCGCTTAAGTCACGATGCAGTTGCTCATATCTCGTTGACCAATATCATAAAACAAGCTTCCTCGACCTTTTTTTATCTACTTCTGTCAATTTTAGAATTGATTAGATTACGAATATCGACAATAACCATTTTTGCCATTGCCGCATACAAGAGAAAAACGCTCATAAATATGCCAAAACAACTGCAACAAATTTACCTTCTTCAGTGGGACCTTTTTTGGTTTCTTTACTTTTTACTGATCCCAAACATAGCCTGCCCTTTTTTGAGCAATACACGGCAACGGCATCCTCTGCGTAGTCATCGACGGTCGTATGTCATGGTCGTGGTCATCGTCATGTTGGCCAATTTAGTGCCGTTCGGTCTACTGGCCCGCAGACACATAAATCATTTTTGTTTATTAAATTCCTTTGGCAAGTTTGTTTTGTCGGTTGTTTCTTGTTGTTGTTGTTGGTCTTTTTAGTTTAATTTTTTTTGAGGAAATTTATGCGGTTCGGTGTATTTTTTGCTACATTTTATATGCTCGATTGAGTTTTGGGTTTATATTACAGTTTTATTTGGTAGCTCAAACGGAAATTTCTACACATTTCGAAAACAAACGCAGAATAATTAAAAATATCCAAAGCTTATGCATATTCAATAAAGAAAGGGGTTCATAAAATGCTACTAAAAAATGGTATTGAAAGCAATTTCTTTGTGTAGGCGCGGTCAAAATTTGATGCCCTTTTGAACCACACTCACTCAAATTCAGACCTCAAAAACTTACGCTACATATGTGCGACACAGTTGAGCACAAGTGGTAGGTTTCTTTTTTATTTTTTATTACTGCAATATTGTTCTTTACTTATTAACGATTCAAATTAGTTAAGTGAAATTTTAATAAACAATGGGATTTCAACATAGCTCCAGAGCAGAGACTCGCTCATTGAATTCGCCACCCGCGGTGCAACGTTTAGACGTTCATGAAATTATGTAATAAATTAATTAACCACACTAGATGGGGTGCGCGGAACATTCGGAGTATACATAGAAACTATTTTTAACCCTTTTTTCTTTACTTTTGCTTTTGGTCATTTGGGGCAACAGTTGATTCGCCGATCAAGCGATAAAGATCAAAGAATCGTTGTGTTAGAATTAAACAATTTTTGCTTCGTTAAAAACCATCGGCGGGGAGATGTCTTCACTGCTATTTTAACAAAGAAATCAGTGTGACGAAATTTAATAATTTTGAATGAAAAAAATTTTCACATTGATTACAAACGCACAGGCTACTCTTTAAAAAATATTCGATTCGATACCTAATCATATACATTCCCAAAATTGTTTTTAAATCCGCTTGGTTATTTTCGGAATTAAGTTCATTGGAACATCGGGACATCGTGACGTTATATATTAACACAAGATAATTTTTTTATTATAGCCTTAATTTGGTAATAGACAAAACTTAAATGAAGAAAATGTTTAGAACTATTTTCGAAGATGAATTGCCAGTGTGCAATTATATTCTTTCGTAAACCCTCCGAGGTACAAAAGAACTGAAAGCGGTCGTGTCGTAGAGTATTTCCACTGAAACTTATTCCCATGCTATATTTACAAATTCGACCTAAGTCGTCCATAATTTCTTTTCAGATATTTAGATATTTGTGAAAATATCGATTTGATCTAAAAAGAGAGTTGGTTGAAGAGATATTGACTATATATATAGTATATATATATATATATATATATATATATAGTATATATATAATGCGATCGTCCGTACCTCGAAGCAGAAGTTCAATTATGAATAGATCGTTGATCGTTTCTGATAAGATAAAAGAAGGGGCCTGATATAAGCGTATACTAAACTATAAGCTACAAGTTTTGAACTGAAAAAAAGTTCGAATTATCTTACTGGACTTTACCTCGACTCAAAAACATCCTATTTACGCTATAACACAATAAATCATACATCATATCATATCCTATCCTATCCCATCCTATCCCATCCTATCCTATCCTATCATATCATTCCATAATCATATCATATCCTATCATATTATGTCATATAATAATCATATCATATGGTAACTATTCTCTATTAGCATAGGTTCAAGTCTACATAGGATTTGGAATTTGGATTTGTATCCAACGGCGCCCAAGGGTCCACTGATTTCGGGTTTCTAAGCCATTGGTTTTTAACTGTATATAAACAGAGCTTATCACAATGCATAGGTAACTAGGTCTTTGTGTTTCTTTCACTTTAAATATTTGAAGTGTATTTTTCTTCTCATTGTCCCTCTCTAATTTCTCAACCAACGCTTCGTTCAGAGTAACATAAAACGATTTTAATGATTTCTACCACACAATTCTGTTTCACGGTTTGACTGAAAACGCTATAACGCACCGAACTCATTAAACAAGAGACATCGTCGTCGCTATCTTCGGCATCATCATTATCATGAATCTAGGCGACTTCGTCTACTTCGTTAGTGCGCCATAAATTTTTTTATACTCACAGTAGTCGAAGAGAGATACAAGTCGAGTACAAAAGAGTTGAGTTTGAGTGAGTTAAACAAAGGCATAGAGCAGACTCGACCAAAGTTGACCACTTGTTTTAAATTAATCTTCATTAGGGTCAGGCACTAAAACTGATTAAAGCACTGCATGCACTTGTTCAGTCAATACGAGTATGTGAGTTTTTGTTTGTTTAGAATGGTGTTTTGGGGTCTCACACAGGCACCAAAACGGTAACCTATAATTTGCGCCCACATTGATTTCCCACAACCTGTGATTGTGCGATAAGCTACGTTTTGATTGCTTTTGAAGTCGAACAACGCTAATTATCTACCGTTCCATTGCTCCCCTTAATCAGTGTCACTATATGAGGCGCATCTATTTCCGCACATCTCACGTTTGGTGGTCTACGTTTTGTCAGTATCTACAAAAATATTTGCTTTATTGCAGTCAAGCCTAAATGATTGCTATATTAATTTTCGTTGGTTTGATGTTTGCGGGCTGCGAGGCAATAAATCAGGGCAAAATCACTAGAAAATATTGTCAACTTTTCACTTTTAATTAGTTTGCCTAAATTGGGTCAAATATTGTTGCAACGTTTATGCGCTAGAAAAAGAAAAAAAAGAAAATAAAACATCAAAAGTCTACTTTCAGGCATACCACACATATACACACATGCACATACATACAAACTTATTATTCGCAAAAATTTCGCAAAAATTTCTCATTCAGCTTTGAAGGCTTTTTCAATGTGGCGCAATGCCGTTGTCGATGCCGATGACGTTGCCAGCTGCCGCTTAGCTCCGTGCGCCTAAAATCATGCGGCAGGCAATTAAATTTATGCATACAATAAGGCGTTGTATGCGTTTGCGTTAAACATGCCCTGACAGCTGTTTTGGTTCGCCATGTGGCGTTTGGTGAAGTGACACTCCTCCTAACGTCTATCTCACTCGCTCTATCTCTCTCTCTCTCTCTCTAACTGTGTTGGCCTCCTCATTTATTTGACTTTGACTTTCTGGTGCTATGCGGCTTTGTTTGTTGCATAATTTTAGGCGCATATTTTAATAGCACACGCATAAAATACACATTGTTAATCGAGTTGGCGTAAATTGTTTTGTGTGCTCATGCTGCAGTTTTTCAACGTGGCCCCATTTTCACAAGAGAAATTAATTTCACATGCCGTGGGCTTACTAACTTTAGATGAGTAACTCTAGCATAGTTTTAGGCTTTGTGAAATGCTTTAATTAGCAAGTTTGAAAAGTTGGGTGTTTTAGGGAATCAACAAGTTTTTTTCTTCATATAATTTTAATAAAAATCAGTTATGTACAATGTAGGGCAATAATAAACTATATGCCAAGAGTGATACGTGAATATCCGTGAAGCGTAATAACAAAGAAAGCTATATCGGCAAACAGCAATAACTATTACATATAGCACAA
Organism: Cacoxenus indagator; assembly: GCA_035041755.1. Lineage (NCBI taxonomy): Eukaryota > Metazoa > Arthropoda > Insecta > Diptera > Drosophilidae > Cacoxenus > Cacoxenus indagator. The sequence continues at coordinate 2,431,953 of JAWNKX010000986.1, read as the reverse complement.
ATAGGAATAATATATATATAATAATAATAAATAAAATAAATAAAATAAATAAAATACAAAAAAAAATAAAATAAAATAAAATATAATAAAAAATAATTAAAATAAAAAAAAACTAATAAGATAATTAATTAATTAAATTATTTAGGTCAAACGAAAAAAAAGTTTTAAACTGTGCTTTCAACGCATACTGGAAGAAAAAACATGGGGTTATATATTTATTACTTTGGTGAACGCTACACAACATATGTCCAACATGGGAGCCATTTTAAATACAATGTATATATTTCATCTACAAGAGTTTTACAGCAGAGGTAGTACTGATGAAGAAAGAAGGCCTTTCCTGTTGCACAGAAGGCATTTTGTTCCACCGAACACAGCTGCAACTTCATACAAACTAACCAGCACAAATTATTCTATTAGATCTTCATCAATTCACTTTTTGGAGTACAGAAGACTCGGTCCTGCCGAAAGAAAGAATCTAAATGGGTCTTAGTTGAGTAACCCTAAGGTAGCTAAGGTTTGTTTGTTTTAGGCAGAATCGAAATAGTTTATTATAATCTCATTTACGTTGGGCTGTATATAACAGCTCTCTGAAGACTATGAGCTATTTAAAAAGAATGGAGATTTCGGTGACATCACCCTCACTTAGCTCTCTTAATTTTGGGTTTTTACAACAATATATTACAAAATATAATTATATTATTGTCGAAAGTATTCGTGAGATACTCATTTAAGCATATTCCCTACAGTTTCAGGCTGTTTGAGACAGAAGTGATGGTAAAAATCGACACATGAAAGTATTTAGCGGATTCCACTTGTTAGGCTTTGGTCCTCTTACAAGGCTAATAAATTGGCTGATTGTCCTTTAATTTCTTCTTCGGGCTGCGAGGCTTTTATCAACCGATTTCAGCTTATTTTTCAATTTGATTTTTAACTAATAATTCCTTTGCCAAAAGTTCATTTCCCTCGCGAAATAACTCTGCAACCAATCAAGCTCTTTAAAATATATGTCGAATATGGATATGATTTTCTATAAGCTAGGGATTATTATATTCAATACAGAAAAAAAAATTATTATTATATTGTACATCGAGCCAATAAAGTCAAAAAGCCGTGGATGAATAATTTGTTCTATGTGCTCTAAGGGACTTCTCCTCATTCGATGCCTGTCTGAATATAAAATAAATCTTTTATATCTTTCCTTAATAGTTAGGCCTGGCGAATCTCATGCAAACGGCAGTTAATTCAAAAATTCAGTCTGTTCTAATCCAAATGTTACTAATTTAATGCATGCCCTCATCGCTTAAGCCCCCGTGGGCCTATTTCGCAATTACCCTAATAGCACAACCAAACAATTTTGTGTGTTTTTTGTGTATGAATAAAATCCATTTATTTAAATAAATCAAAATCTGCCAAAAATAATTTGTGCCAGCACCGAATTAATTCACGACCTATTCAAACGCCTTCTTACAACTGACTCCGTTTTGCAAGCAATTTCTTTTAAATTCAAAGCTTGTGATTCCAATGCGAATAGGAAGCCCATTCAAATTTTCTTATTTGCGAAATTAACTCATTGTGCTAGCACCGCCATCAGCAGCAGCAACCAAAATTGACGAGTTCAGCGTAATCAACGACGTCAGAAGGGGACCGAATAATTTTTGCTTGATTACTTTTATTGAAATAATGCTGGAAACCTTTAACTTTGCACGCTTGACTTTTTGTAACCCGTCTCAACCCTGCAATGTGAGGCCCCCGAGTCATGCAACGCTTGTCTATTTTTACTGTGTCTATGTTTGCTTAGGCCTCAGACTGAAACTTTATCGTTGGCGAGTCAGAGTTACAGAGAGAGACGCGTTCGTCGTTGAGTTGTGAGCACTGAGAGGTCGTGGTGGGTCTACCAGTAATGGTCATTGTATTGGTCAGGCCTCCGGGGTCAGTTTGGGAGATTGTTGGTTTTTGTTGCTTGCTCATTCGCTTGTCGTTAGTCAATCTTTTATAGTTGTGAACAAATTTAGCAAAACGGTAGCACCAAAACGAGTGGATTTTGCTGGACTAGTTGTTGCTATTGTTATTTCAACTTCACCTTCAACATCAACTGCTACAATTCAACTGCTTGTTGCAAAATATTTCCGTACTCGGATACAAACTCGTCTAAAATTTTGCAGTCATCCTGCAGACATGTAAATTGTGTTTGCTTTTATGCCGTTTGGGGATTTGTTGTCACTCGTTACGTTTTGACTAACCATGCTGCACCAAAGGCGTGTTTCATGTGTCTGTTGCATCTGACAGGCCTCACAGTCCATTCATGAAGTGCAGGCGTCGTTCTACATATTCCCACCCATTTTCAATACAGTTTCGAAAATATGCCTTTTGCTTTAGCATTTGACTCTGGCTTTACCATATTGTATTTTTCGAAAAATGTCTATATTATTTTTATTTGATAATTCGTTTGGTCAAGTTTGTCCAAGTGCATGTTTGCATTTCCTATTACGGCTTAAGGCTGCAGTGGCTTGGTCAGCTTTACGAATTTCACAGTTCATAAGTTTCATCGATGTGTCTGTCTGTCTGTGTCGAAGTCAACAATTTTATAGGATTTTACTGTTAAAATGTTGAAAGCCCGGATTTATGAATGCATACGAGCATATGACAAAAATCTAGTTACTATGATTCTGCGAATACGCAGTGGCGAAAAGCTTGTTGATATAAAACGAATACGCTTAACGAAGCTATAAAAAGGCCATATTGAGGAAGGCTGAGCAATGGATGTAACACTGCAACTTGGAATCAACTTAATAGTTCATTATTTTTTTCAATAGTGTTGCAGAATAAGGTAGATAATTAAGAACAACTATACCCTACAAATGTAAATAGCCGACAACTCTATATTGGACAAAGAAAGAAATAAAATGGCATTGGTTGCCAAGCACTCGAGCCGAACTGAGGCATAGTATGCTATGCTAAAATAGTGAAAAATTGTTATGGATCGCCACGTAGGGGTTTTCTAACAGTTAAGGATATACAAATTTGTAGCCTTAATATTTTTGTAATAAAAATATGAGATAGATTCACAACCCTCTGATTAAAGTGGTGTTTTACAGAGGCACAGCATACAAACTAATTCGCTAGTGAGGTCTACAAAAAATTAAAAGAAATTCCAATGCGGAGTTGATACCGCAAAAACTTCTGAGATCCATAGTTATTGCTGAACAATATTGGCACCAAAACAACGTATGCCAATGGTGAGTACAGAGGGAATGGCATGGAGGCTGTAGCAAATAGTCACCTCGTGTAGATTGGAGACCTCGATGATAGTTGTGTTAAGTGATCTCGACAGAGTCATATATGCATGCTCAATAAGTGGTGTACTTGTGCATGAAACTACATCAAGCAAGCAGGTCAATCGTACATTTCTTCTTAACTTTTGCAGAGTACAGACGAGAATGCCGATGACGTTCGAATCATTTATTGAGAAGTTCGTATGCTTTCGTATGCGTGTCGAAGCCGATAAGCGGCACTCTCGCATAACGAAATATCAAAACGATTCTGATATTACTTTATGCATTTCACATGACACGCAGTCATACATATTTCATTAACAGTATGAAAAAGATAGAGCATGCATGCATGAGCCGTCATTAGATAGGTCACATTGAAAGCAGCTATCTCTGTTCCCTCCAAATTTAATTTGTTCCTACTCTTCTTTATTGACCATGTTCTATTCTTATAAGACCATCCTTTTTTTAAGGGATGTCTTTTCTTGATGCCTTGTTAAAGTGAACTCGGATATCATGGGTACATATTATATTTCGTTAACTCCAACCATCGGTTACCCGAAAATTCACAAATCGTTCTAAACTGGTCCATAAAACCAATTCCTTTTTTTTTTTGTGCCAAAACCCTTCATTCTATTTTCTGCTCTGCTAAACTCTTCAAAATACGAGTACGCCAAGCAATTTTTTACTGCAAATCAGTGTTAAAAGTTCAAAACACTAAACTCGTTTTCGAAGCTGCCACTAACTAACAGGCTAACTAACTAACCACTTTACTGCACGCTACACAGCTTACAAGTACACACTCGAACCAGCACCGGAATCCAGGGTACGAGTACGCGTGGCAGGGCTTAAAATCGATAAAGAGTAGTCAAACATATGGCATGCATGTACAGGCAATCAATGCAACACGAAACACTCGGAGCACACCAATTACACACTTAATGCACCTAAACAAGTATGGCCGAGGTAAACCAAAACCGAAACCAAGCAGAATGTAGAGCTACTGAGTTGATGTGTGGAAGGTAGTGGTACCACGGTACTCACTGCTAGGAAGATACTCTGTCATTAAGCCTGCCAAAAAATCAAAGGTGCAACGTATGCAAAAGAAACCCTCTGCTGTCAGTGCAACGGTCTACGAGCAGACTTAGAGTTACAGAGGTAGCCATCGTGAAGTGAGTTTTTATTTTATTTTTTTTTTTACTACTGATTTGCTTATCGAAGGCAGCAGTTGAACGCTGAACACAGCAGAATTAAGTAGAGTTCAGAGAGCACACTCTTCAATTTGTAAAGCTCACCTAGAGCAACTTTTAGGCATCGAACATGAGCCTGAAGGCTGTAAAAGGACGAGAAACAAAATGAAGAACAACTGCGAAGAAATTTTTGTCCGAAACAAGCAAACGAGCGAAAAATAAATTTGCAAAAATGGCAAGGAACCACGAAAGAAAAAAGTTCGTATGTCTGACAACTCTGCAAAAAAGCTCAGGCAGCACATCAAATTTCAAATATTTTTGAACTCTGGTGGTTGTGGGTTGTGAGCTGATGGAGTTTTGGGTGAACTCCCTATGTTGAGCTATAAAAATGCCAGACTCCGGTTTTGGCCTTTATTCCTTTCTTTCAACTTATCTGTGTGTGTGTGAATGGGTGTATGTGAATGCGCCTCAGCTTTAGGCTACGAAAAAATGTTTCGCATGAAATTCGAAACTTGTGTGAGCTCAGTGCAACAAAGTGGCAGGAAGATAGTTACCGCCAGGTATTTGCTGCCAACAATGCTGGTTGCAGCAAAAACTTGCAGCCAACGTTAGATGAGTTGCAAAACAGTTACAGGCGACGCGTACTTGCAAAATGTAGTGGAGCGTAGTGCTGAGCAATGCCAAACTAAACGAATATGGGAAACAAAAGCGGAATGGACCAAATATGTCGAAGTACAACTTTGCTTCAACCTGAGGCATGAAGCGTATGGCACAGTGTCGATGAGTGTGTGGGTCTAGAAATGCTGTCTGCGCTTTGATGTATCGTCTAGTGCTGATGTTAGCCTAAGGTAACGAGCTGCTGTACAACACTGCTTCTCTATGAGATTTTAGCAATTGGCATTTTTTTTTGTTGCTGCCTAGACATTTTTAAGGGCGTGGCTTGGCAAACTTTACTGTTTGGTTTGACGTTTCTGCATACTCATAGCTTCAAAATGAATTAGAAGAATTTCTCATAATTTGCATGAAATTCCGTTTTACTCAACACCTTTCTCATTGCACTTTTTGGCATACACTGTGGTTTAACCTAACAAGATTCTGGTTTGATCGGAGAATCCAATTAAAACGTAAAAGTAAACTTATTAAAAATATTACCACACATTTTTCTTATGGACTTAAAATGATGAAATTGTTCATTGTACAAACAATGTTACGAATTTTTAAGCGAATATGTATTTTTTAGTCGATAGCCTGTCAGATGAACTATATAGATTAGGTCAAGCACAAGCTTTAGCAGACAGTTTTGCTGCAGACGTAGGGTGTACGCAGTAGCATACGCCAATATAGTATCTTGTTTTACGAACTATTGAGCAATCTTCACAGTACCCTAGACAACTATTTATAGACTTTGTGCCAGACATTACAGGATTCAAGGATTTCTGCTCATACTTTGCAACTTAAATCATTTAATGAAGACATATGGTTTTTTAGAAGGGTAAGATATCTTCCGTTTAGGAAGAGGTTGTCACACAAAATATGTCACAACATTGCAATATTCTCATCACTACAACTCCTAGGTATATGGATCTTACCATTCGGTCTCTCTTATTAAATTTGAAAAGTTGTGAACCTTATATTGTACAGACAACTTGAATTTAATTGTTCAGAACCGTGTATTGATAGCAATACAATGATTTAAATTATCTTGCACTAATGTTGCTTTTTCTTGCTAGAGCGCATGATTGGTAATTGTTACACACTTCAGCTGAAGCTTAAAAGTAATAGTAGTACTTATATGAATATTAAAGCAAGCAAGTAATCAAATTCAAAAGTATACGGTGTCTAACACAATACATTTTAGCCTTTGTGAATTTCCACAAAAAACTCGAATACTTTAAATTATTACCCCTAACCTAACCATATTCTTTTCTTAATACTATTTAAAAATCACGTGTCACAATGTTTAAACGAGCTAATCTCTGACAATACCCAACCAATTTCAATGATATTTTGCTAAGGTATATGATTGGGTCCCGAATCAAATATAGGATAGCTTTGGACATTCATTTCATATTAATTTTGCTGTGTATTTTGGTTTATAATTTTTTGTTTTTCTTATACTATTAAAAATTTTGTCAACTTTACACTTCAATTATATGTCAAGTACCATAAGCAAACACTCAACATAACTCTCCACACTTGTTGACCAACACTGTCTGATGACTTTTTCAGCCACAATTCAATCAAAACAACACTCAAGGTCAACAAACAAAATGGAATTTTCTAAGAAGTATTTCTCGCCAATTTATGTGAAATATTCGTTATTAATATGTCCACTAAACGAGCAAAATGAGGCGAGAGCCTCCGCCGCCAGACGCCTACTTGTCATATTGCGTGCTAACGCGCTACTTCGCTGCCTCATACGTCACACACACTCCACCGCTACCTCTTTCACCGACACACTATATTGTCATCCATTTTCATTTTACGGACTTGTTTTTCACGTTTTTGTTTTACTTATTTTTCTTTTAATTTTTAGCTCTTATTTGTTGTTGTTGTCCTTGTGTTATTTTATAAAATACTTCTCTGCACGTCAGTTGGTCTCGCTCGGCGCTGCGACCGAGTTAAGTCATAATTTTCTATCATAATTTTTCTATTTTTCCAATTTTATTACACGAACTTCTTCTCTACTTTTGCCCTTCCTCTAACAAGTTGATTGTTCTTGTTGATTAGTTTTTCTTTGGTTCATCCATTTGCCCGGACTACGCGTTTCCAACAACAAAATGTTGACGTTTATGAGTTTGTCTATACGGAAATTGGGGTTATGTTGACTTTGTTTAGTGGTTTGCACAGACTTTTGATTGATGTGTCTTGTAGCAGAGTCGATTAAGTTGTCGATTTTCTCAGATTGTTAGCTGGGGAAATAATAGGTCTTGAACTTAAAGTGCGACACAGTGATTGAAGGTTGCAAAGAAACAACTTTGAATACCACTAGTGTTAAAAGTAGGTGAGCTCAGACAAACACTCAATTTTGTAGGGTTGAGCAAGGCGAAGAAGGCAAAGAATTCATACTTCTGAATATAGTTGTGTTAAAGACAGGGACCAAAAATAACAGTTATGAGGTCGATTTTTAACTAAAAAAATCGTTATTATGATGAAATCGTCGTATATATATAAGATGTATATGAAAATTATTACTTATTCAATGGGCTATCCAAATAGCGCATAAATTTATATTTTCAATTTATTTGAATATAAATTAAAAATAATTATTTTGAATTTTTATTTTAAAAATCGAAAAACAAAAATTAATTTTTATTTTTAATGTTAAAAAATAAAAATTGATTTCAATTTTTATTTATAAATCACAAATAATAATTCTTTTGTGATTTCTATTTAATTAATCATGCAAATAAAAGTCAATGCATGTATTGATAATTTTATATGAACAGCGAATACAACCCTTAATTTAAATTGTACAACAGTTATATACCATTAAACACTGTTGAGCCCACAATTGAAAGAACGGGCCTTCTTCTCAGCGACTACTTAAATTCCATTAATGGGGATTCTGACAACGAGGAAGACGAAAATAGCAATGATGATGTCATAAAGGCTATTGCTGAAATAGGAGCTTATGACCCAAAACCAATTGATGTAAACATGGACATCATGAAATATTGGGAGGAGAAAATATTTGTGTATTCCCACTTATTTCAATTGGATAAAGTTGTGAATAGTGTTCCGGCAAGACGAGTTAATGTCGAAAGGGCATTTTCAGCTTTAAAACTTATTTTGAAGGACTTAAGATATAATCTTAACGCAGACAGCGTTAAAAAATACTTTTTATAAAATTTAATCTGATGAAATAATTAACAAAATAAATTATCATTTAAAATTAGAAATGCATATATTGATTTTTATTTTCATGATTAATTAGAAAAAAAACACAAAATAATTATTATTTGTGATTTTTAAACTAAAAATTGAAAGTAATTTTTACTTTTTGGATTTTTAAAATAAAAATTGAAAATAATTTTTACTTTTTGATTTTTAAAATAAAAATTGAAAGTAATAATTACATTTTATTTTTAAAGTAAACATTACAAAATAATAATAAAAATGATTTTTTGAAATAAAACTCATAACAATTACGGTCTCTGGTTAAAGAAAATTTGAAGTGGAATCCAACTATGAAAAAAGGTGATTGTGAGTGCTACAAATATATATTTTATGAGACGGTCCTTGTATTTTTTAACGCTTCCATTGTCTTTCCGCTTCTACTTGACAAATAACAAACAAAAAAAAAATAATTATCACATTGATTAAAAACGCAAAGACTACTCTTATAGAATGGGGACCCAATCATACACATTCCCAAGATTTCATTGGAATCGGTTAGTATAGTTTGAACCAACTGAAAAATTTAAGAATTAAATGTTAAAAAACTGCATGTATCTCGACAAAAACGCTACCTTCTGGATAGCTAAACCATCTAGAAACCCACTCAAACAAACACAATGAATGTAATCAAAATCGATCCAGCTGTTTAGGAGGAGTATATCATTTTCAAAGATAGTGTTGAAAAATTATAATTATTTTAAATTACAAATTACAATTAAAGGATATGAGCATTTTTAAAATTAATTGCTTAAGGGAGTAGTGCAGTTCCGCCTTATGATATTATGAGAATATCTGAATTGTCCTACTCATAAGATTGTGTAGTATACCATAGCTCTCGCAAAGATCTTTTATATGTTTCTGAAATTGTAGAATTAAGCACACATCATATATGTTTGAGGACAGCTTATTGGTGAAAAGCAGTTTTATTACCTTTGAAGTAGGCCCCATTGGACTTTAAACACATCATAAAAAAATACTCCAATGACCTGGGGTGTTTTTTATAATTTTTCCGGTATATTATTTCATATTATGTCAAATTGGTATCCCAATGAACCTGAAGTATAAAATCGTATTCTCGGTCAATAGTTGTATACACCGTGCAAAATTTTGTATCCATTAAAGCAATACAACAAAATTCTTGAGTTAACTTAAAGTATCCGATAATACTAGGACTGACCCAAAAGTGTCCGACCTACTTCAAATTATCGGCGCTTGACTTATTCTTCGTCATCCTGTTGGTGGCATCCCTCAAAGTAGTCTCCATTTGTTTGAATAACACGCTCATATCGATGCTTACATTTCCTAAACCAGTCTTGAAAATCCGTTATTGGCATCGCCTTTAGTGAATTCGTCTCATTGGTTTCAATAGTCTTCTTGTCGTCAGATCGGTGTCCTTTAAGCGGCAATCGAGGATATAACCAAAAGTCGCCTGGAGCTATGTCGGGACTGTATGGTGCCTGGCGAAGCTACTGTGTTTTGATTAATACTGCTGCACAAGTTTTGATGCATGCGCTGAAGAATTGTCGTGGTAAAGAAGCTAGTCTCCGGTTTGCCAAATGTCCGGTCGTTTTCTTCTGATTGTATCACGCAATCTTTTCAAAATTTCAACTTAGTACTCTTTGTTGATAGTCTGAGCTGCAGGAGCATATTCATGATGTACGACACCTTCATAATCGAAAAAACAATCAACATTGATTTGACGTGGTTTCGGCTTTGAGGGGCTTCGAGGCTCGGATGATGGTCACCTGAGTACTGTGGCGCGAAAATCTAAATACAAGTCGAATACTATATACACTCTATACAATATATACACTCTATAATCTAGAAGTGTCATAGCCTTGTTGTTAATTATATAATATTATGCTTGTATACTATCTGGTTCCTACTACATTAAGCTAAGTCGTTACATTTATGATCATTAGAGTATTCTAGGGCACGCTCTTACCGCATTCAAAGCAACGCATAAGCAAAATTATTGTTAATTACCGTTGACTAAACAGTTCCACTCTCCAGTTTGAACACAGATAGACAACCTTTCTGCGCAAATATCTCACATCCCAAATAGCAGCATTTAAAAACCACAAAATGCGAGCTCGCAATATTACAAACAGGATTTCAAACATATCGCAAACACAAAATGCAAACATGTCTGCCAACCGCAAATCCCATAAATGTCCTTTTTACTCAATAAAGAACACAAAAAAATTGCAAAAATAAGAGTAAGCGTATCCGGTGTGCTTAAGGCAAGACATTTTTTTCGAAAAGCAGCAGTAGGGGAACCGCAAAAAAATCACTCGGAATGGTGAAAAATAAGTTTCATATGTGCAAATGTGTTTGAGGTAAAAACGTTTCGAGAGTTGTACAGCATTTTATTTATTTTTATTATTGTTCCTTTTTTGTATCTTCTATTTTTTATGCTCCTTTTGCAGCCGCTCATTCACACTGGCAACGCGCTGTGGCATCAGGTGTTGCCGTCTGGCGGAAGTTTTTGCGGAGTCAGAGTTGTCTATGCAACAAATCCATTTGTAAAATTGCAAACGTAGAGCAACAACTCCCACACACAAACGTTTGAGACTGAGTCTAAAACGGAAGATAGTCAGACAGGCAGATCTACCATAGAGAGCCAGAAACGGTTATGACGTTCACCGTTACCACTGCTAACGCCGCCATATTTTGGTAAGAGTGCATTCGTCGGTTGGTATTTAACGGTAGTTGGCGCTTTTTTGTTGTTATTGTTGTTTTGTGTGTAGTTTCAATTTTATGAGTTTCGGTTAGTTTTTCGCATGCCCCACAGTCTGTCTATTGCTCTGTCTGTCGTTATGTCCGTCCATCATTCTTCCTTTGTGTTTGATCATGTTGTAAGCGCAAATGTTTGCCAAGCTTATTGCTGCAGCTGTAAAAGGACTACATTTGTTCATGGTAGGGTGCCCCCTCGCAATGAAGGCCTTTGTCTCTGAAAGCTGTTGATGCTACTGCTGCTCTTAGAGCTTACTTACATTAATGTATTTTTTTATTTCGTTGTTGCTCTTTCTCTCATGTTTATTCAAGTCTTAATGAAAATTATAAATATTTATTCAGAGTGCTTTCAGTGCACATGCTTTTCTACGTTGCCTTTGAGCAACAATAAAAAAATAAAAAAATAAAAAAATTACTTGTAGTGCAATTGTTGCTCCATGTTAAATTAGGAGTTAAGGTTTGGGTTATTGGGTTGTTCAGCTCGGAGTGTTATACCAGATAGTTTGGGTGGTTCTATACGAACTTGGTTTAAATAAGGTGGAAAGTGCAATTCATAAGGCAACAATTACATTAAAGTATTGGGAAATATATTGCAATATTATAAACATGTATAATTGTAAAGGAAAAAACTGTACTAAATGCCCTGCCACTACATAACTAAGTTGTTTAATCTATCAATAAATATTCTTCTACTTAACGCAATTTTTGCATTGCTCAACTGAACGGTTTTTGTTAAAGGCTCCTCTAATTTTTAAGATCTCTGAATCATAGAAATGGAAATGTCAATTTATCTAAGCGCCAATCTCAAGCAATTTTTTAAAGTAAACGTTTAATAATCTTTGGCATAGATTCAGGAATTAATGCCAGAGATACTAGCTTCGTGGGAATCAGAGCAGTTGCTAGAAAGTGTGGTCTTTTGAATTTTCAAATGAATTTGTCTTATCGAAGGTAATTTTTGTATTGCTTAGAGTAGCGTTGAATATTAGAGATCTGTTTGTTGTAGAAACAAACGGAAAGGAAAGGAATATAAGTAATGATTTGATAGACAATACGATTGTGTTCCCAAAAGTAGTCGCCCTAACATATATGCATACCCCTTTCTAGCTAATTTTACTTTTCCAGTGTTGAGAATGAAGTCTCAAGAGCTTAAGTTGGAAAAAGTGGTAGCCATATGATTTGTAGTTTGTTTTTTTGTTACGGCCGCTAACAGCTGAAAGAAGGAGCACCTGATCATTCCTTTGTTAATTTATGGCATTATTTTTCTAGGAATTTATTAGGGAATGTTGCGACTCACTTCTGTAAGGCAACCATTCTCAATAGAAATGGCTTTATTGTGCAGAGGTAAATCACCCCGACTGTGGACTGTAAACATGCTAAGACCGTCTGATATACCATGGATATAAGATGACTTTGTTAGTTGTATTCAAGTATTCTAGTATCTATTACTGTTCTAATGTGCCATTGGCTCTTTACTCTGTAAAGAGTCACATTTAGATTACACCAGCTGGTATAAACCAATACTTCAACATATTATGCTCTTTATATACCATATGTAAACAGAAATCTTTAACACGTTGCTATAGAAATCAGAAATCGATTACTTTAGAAATTTAGATCATTACTCCTTCAGGGTAAGCTTGGAAAATTTCTTCCTGTTATAAGGTGATTTCTGTCACTTACCTCGGCACATAAAAATTCTACTAAACTAAATTGAAAATTGCGGTCAGCAGTCGGAAACAAACGCTTTTTCCCATTTCGTTTTATATACATAAAGATATATAAAAAAGACTTCATAAAATCAACCCGACGCTTCCAAACTCACCTGATCCTTGTGCAAAAATCTGCGGTGATGACTTTGCACAGGCGCCAACCGACTGTATACAGTTTCAAGTCATCACTGAGAACGTTTTTAGGTGAAAACCAATGCGGTGAACCCTCAAAAGAAAACCAAGCTAACTTGCAAAATTAAATTTGGCACAAATTTTTTCCTGCTAACCAAATCGAAAACTAAAGCAATTCCAAATAACAGATGCTCAGATGAGTGTGCGCTCATTGTCAGCTGCCTTAGCTGCCAATTTTGAGGCACCAACATTTTTCTCATTTTCAACTTTTTCTGTTTTGGCTCCTCAATTTTTATCCGGGTGACCATGCAAAATAAGACGAACAGACACAGGTGGTCTTCGTGCGACACTCAATGTCGATTTATCACATACACATGTAACAGAACAAAGCCGTCTATAGAAATGGACCTGCAACAATACAATACGAACATCAAAATCACCCACAGATAAGTCTACACTGGCCAGCAAACCAACCGACCAATTGTCATAGACGCCACACCAAGCAGAGCAGTGAACGTGTTCCCAAGCATTAAGCAAAGCGTACACCAATGAAGGATATGCAGAAGCACATGCTGGCTGACAGTTGGACTGTGTGCGTGTGTGTGGTATGTTTATGTGTGTGTTTGTGTATTTACGCCCCCATAGAGCATTCAAAATTGGATTGTCATGCCAATCGATAAATATTTGCACAGCACACCGAGTGTCCTAATGTAGGCTAAGTGCTGAGTCGTGTCGCTCGCTTGCTCGCTCGGTTGTTCGCTTGGCTGGTTGATTGGGCCTAACTTAAATGTATCTACATCTGTATTAAGCCATATTTCCTCGAATTCTGACTCTGGCTAACTATAACGTGTCAAGGATATTAGAAATACAAGCCTTGGTCAATATTAAATGACGACGACGACAATTTGTGTGTGCAGCAAATCGCACGACCCTCCAAGCAACTTTGATGCAGGTTCTCGTTTTCAAAGAATCGCAAAGCCTTTCTCACACCCTCATACATAGCCTCTAAGATACCCATACAAACAAACAATTCACATTGCTTGATAGAATTTAAATCTGTTAAATCCTTGTACATGACAATTTTTCTGTTGATTTTGTTCAATGTTTTTGGCTCGTCTTCAAAAAATATCACCACTTTTCTCCCCTCCAGCATCGGGAAAGCAGTGTTTTTATTTTATTTTTATTTGTATTATTTATTTTTACTTAAGACGGATTTTAGTGATTCCCATACAAGCGCCTACTTCTACGACTTACACAGCCATTCCAACTCGCTTGAGCGCCAACTCGATTTGCTTGGTTTGATTTCGTTTGGTTCGTGTCGTTTGGTCTGCCATCGAATCGTCTTGAGGTGATTTTGATTGAGTGCGATTTGTAGACTTACTACGTGTTTTGGATTTTTAAATAATATTTTCCGAGGGCTACAAAATAATCAGTCTTCTTTTCCTGCTTCCTCTCTATCTCTACATCGGTCTCTCTGTATTTGCTTGTACAGGATGTGCTGTTTGTATCTAAGCGGATATTGACTGATATTATTTGTTATTTGGCTATTTTTGAGAAATATTTCCTTGCGTATTTACACATCATACACATTGGGCTTTCACTTGCAGTAAGTAAAATCATGAGCTGGCGTAACCGAGCTTTTCTGCTTGATTGAAATTTGGCAAGATAGCTTAGATGAAGCTGTCTATTGGGAGGACTTATACGTGATTGGTACTCTTATAAAAAGCTAAGCAAGAATAAGAGTAAATAAATGGAACTTTGTACTTCTTGTAAGCCTTTTCACTAGATCTATACGAGGCGTTTAGGGTGTGACTAGCTACCTTCATAATTGAGTGACTTTCTTATAAACTTATAGAGACTGTCCGCTCTCCCGGACAATAGTCGATAAATCCCTCAGACAAACCAACAGTTCAGTTTATCTTTTAAATACATATCTAATTATGTAACGGATCACATATTATATCAATCATACAATTTGCACTATAACCTAGTATCCATCTCTACATCTTCTGATAATTTAAAATTTGTCCTATTATCTTATCTCAACACATAATAACTAATGTTCTCAACAATGAACTCACATGTAGCGTCGTCTTAGTTAGCATCGTTGCATTAATCATTTGCATTGCTTCGCTCTCATTTTATTCTTCTATTAAAATTGATCCGTTAATAAATTATCAAGCATCATACACATAATTCGGCTTGACAATGAAGCAGTCAGCAAAAAAACTTGCTGTCCCTTAAACAGAGACAAATATACAATAGAAGAAACAATTACAATACTTTGTCGCCAGCTTAAAATTGTTCACTCAATTCTTAGTATGAATATAATAAGTCCGTTTAATCTGTCTATCCAGACTTCTAATTCGAAATACGATAGTATAAAATGTAGAAGACAAAAATTTTGTTTATCTTTAGTTGGAAAACGCTCACTATTTGTTAGCAGAACCCGATGTTAAGAGAACGATGGGAACCCACGGCTGATACAATTGATAGCATTCTACACAATTACTTTTTTTTTCACTCACTCATGAGCAACCCAACTTAAATACTTTAATAATAGAAAAGAGAGCACAAACACACAAAAATTTATCCCTCCCACGTTGTGTATGGAAATGGAAAATGGCACTCGTCCCAATAAGTCCTCTCATTAGGGGAAATGTTCGAACGGATCTGTATACGGGCTATTTATGGTCGTCTTCAACCAGCAGTTAAAATATTTGATCATTTTAATAAAAGTCAGTGCAATCTACTGAAAAGTAAATTTTGTCGGTATGTTTTTATGTTTATAGGTTAAAGAAATGCAAAAAATTAAGTATCTTTAGAATCACCTTAGGTTCAATGCCTCTTCATCTACGGCTAATGAACGCCGCGAACTAAAACAATCTTAAGACAATTTCAACGATCAAAAGACATAAAACAACAAGTTCAATGACTAAACACATTAAAGTGCTAAATACCAGGCAAATATCAAACACTAAGTCGATCATTAAAGGGCGATAATAAAGAAAACCAATCTAAAAGCAGAGCAACTCAACTTTACGACCGCAATAAACCAGATACAACGCTTTGATTTATGTTGCGATACACATAAGAATAAACTCAAAGAGACTGAGCTGGATGTTAAGTATAAGTCAAAGATTGTTAAGAACAGTAAGTGAGTGATTGATAGATAACCAGTAGTTGCTACAGAATTCTTCAGAAACTACAATTTTAAGTCCAAATTGGAAAGTGCTTAGTTTGGGTATAAAAGTTCTTCCATTGGAGCGAAATGCAACAGTTTCAAGCCAACTTTTGACATGGTTAGACAAGAGCAACTTAAAGTCATAGTACGATTTGCACTACTTACAGTCGTAGCTGCTGGAGTTGAGCGGTATGATATACCCGAAGCAAGGAATCATGATAATGGTAAGAAGGTGTAGCAGTTTGATTTTCAGTTCTAATTGTCTGTTTAGCACTCACTAGCATATTGCCACGCTATCTGAGGTGGTTCCATGGACCAGAACCAACCGTGCCACCCACACCAACGCCTCCAGAGGTCATCAAGCCCATCATCATAGTGCAAGGCGATAGGCGAAGCCAGCAGGAGCTACCTTACTATCCTAACTTCTATCCTAACTGGCCATTTTATCCACCACCAGAACATCACCACCGACCAAATTATAACCCGCCACCACAACACGAGCATCGACCACACAATCCTCCGCATCACCACTATGACGGCTATGGTCCTCACTACGGAGGTGGCGGTGGTAGTTATCCTGCTTTCATCATTATCAACCCGTCAAATCTGCAATCGTTGACAGGCTCGCCACCCGCAATGACACCTAGTAACAGCACTGGTGATAATGGCACTAATGGCAGTTCACGTAGTGACACATTTGCGCCCGCTGACCTCGCCAGCCTCTCGAATATATTCACAAGTATAGAAGATGATTTGCCCAAAGAAAGCGCTGAGGATATGATGGAACTTGACGCCAAGCATTCAACGCTTGATGTGGGCAAAGCTTTTACCGATAATCTCGATCCAGCTACGCTCGACTTGACACCCGAAGAGTTCGCTGCACTACGTCAGAATACGCGTAGCCTCACACCAAAGCATTTGTGGCCGCTTCTCCTGCAGGACCGACGCCGCAAGCGTGTACAGGAGGCAATGGCCGGCATCTACTTGAGAAACTTCAATCTGAATAAGAAGTAGGACAAAACTTGGGCTATACAAATGGCACTTTAGAGAGAAGACGTATACACAGACAACATATCGAAAGCAAATAAATTGAAATCTCTCTTTCCACATATCTTAAGCTATTTGTCTTCATTAGATGAGAGTGCTACCCAAGGGCTTTCAGTTGGATTGGGTTCGCTCCGCTTAGCTTCAGTACTGATGGCAATACAACTTTCAATGCGCACAAAGACAATAGAAATGTTTGGAAAGAAGAGAAAAAGGAAAGAAGAAATAGAAGATGAAAAAATTATCGAAATGGTAAAGTTACAATAGCAACTCTGGCAAATATGTTTCACTTTGCCTCCTTCTCTCTCTGTCGCTCTCACTCCCTTTCTACCGACAGCAACTTTAGTTGTCTCGTAGTCATTTTCCTTTTGCCCCTAGAGAAATCTACATGAGTCCTTTTCGTCATAGTTCTATTCGTCTTTATCATATGTTCATTCCCCGCCGCCACTCATGCCAGACACATGCTGACTTCAGCTTTTGCGGCTCCCTTACACCCATTGCAAAATAATCTGCAACTGCAGATGAAATATTTATTTGCAATTCCCAAAACTAACGTATGCATGTTTGAACGTAAAAATGTAGCCATTCAGCCAGGCAGCCAGTCAGGAAGAACAACAACATCGTCCTGCACGATACAACAGGAACAAGCAACAACACCAGAAACACACGGCTACAGTAACATCAACACCGGCACAGGACTACATACCACAATGCTGTACCAAAGTTGCTTCCGAGTTTGAAACAAACACCTGCTGAAGTCGCCCATGTCTCAGTAACTGGAAGTTTTTCTTTGTTCTTTTTTTCATATACCCAACAGAGTCGTGTAAACTCCAGTGTTGCCTTCAGCTTTCAGCTTTTGATGCTTTACCTGCTGTGCTGTGGTTCTTGGTAGTTCGGTTTTCTGACTCTATGCTCATTGCGCACTGGCAGCCTGTTGACGAGTATTGGGTTTTTTGTCGGTGTTGTTGTTGGTAGCTTTTAATTTTTTAAGAATTTATTCTTTCTACATACATAGTCGGAGCTTGAAAAAAAATAGTTGCAATCCTTGGTTTTATCTGCTTTGCGTTTGTCTACAAACCACTTTGGCTTCGAAGTTGATTTGCTGAGTTTTTTCTTTGGATTTTATTGTTAGCAACGAGCTTTTTGTCATTGTGCGTTTTTATGGCTAAGAGGGTTAACATTGTTCTCTTGAAAATAAACTTTACGACTTCAAAGGTATCAAAGGTTATGGTATTCCGTTCAATCAGTTCATAAAATTAATGCAGCCTTCAACCCCGTTGACATTTTAACGAGCGCACTGCCATCTGCACAAAGACTAAATGTGTTTTGCATTATTTTCCTAATCAAATTCTGAACTTTTAGATGCACCACTCTTCATTCACTCTCCCATTAATATAATTTTTTTAAATCCACACCCCACTACACGTTTGAAAAACTTCTCTGTCAGAGAAAGTTATTCTTCTATAGTACCTCTAGGCCACTTCAGGCCCATCACCAACATTAATTTTTAACTCAATCCATCAAGAATAAATGAATAAAGAATTGTCGTTCCGTGGAACCTTGGGTTCGAAATCAATGTAGAGTCCAAGGCTTAATAAAATAGCTTCAGGTTGCTGTAGCCAAGTAGGCAGAAAATGTGATCTGTCAGATATAAAAAACCCAGTATTTTTGCTAGCCTTGTCTTTGTAATTTTCCATGACGTTTTTGTGCCTTCCCATCTCGCGTTTTCCCTATTAGTTTTCCAATAATGTCATGCTTCCTTTAACAGGCCTTTCGCTAGCTTTTGCGTTAATTTAAGCCATCACTCCGTTCACCATCAATGCTTCATTTCCGGCGGGTGTGTGTAGAGTCCACTACTGCCACCCTCTTCACAACTATCCACCACTACCAGCACTACACACTGCTTCTGAGCTTTCCCCAACCCCACACCGTACAGCGATTGTGCTGCGTCAGAAAGTGTGCTTCCGCCGATCGAACACACAGCGTTGAGCGCTTAGCGCGTCGCGCTCACTTCCACTAAAGTTCAATAAGGATTTCCGTTTCAATTCGTGCACATTGTCCGTTCGCATTTTCGCAGAATTTCGTACAGTTTTTCTTTGTCGATTACCCTCACTCGTTCCTTTTTTCGTCAGTCATTTTCCAACTTTTAGGCAATTTTTTTAACTTAGCTCAGAGCTCAATCGAATTTCTGGCTGCTGTAGGTGGCTAAACTTTTTTACACTTTAGCAACAATTTCCTACACTTTATTTATTTGGTGCTTGTTTTTCTTGTTCTTTACTTTTTTGGCATTTTCTTTTTTTCTCTTCGTATTTGATTTCTGAGTTTTTGGTTTTTTTTGCCACTTTTCTACGGCATCTGATTCCATGACCCATGCTTGCGGCCTGCTGTGCCAGCATTTCTCTGGATTTTCTTGTGCTTTCTTACCGAGTCACTCTTCTGTGTCCTTGGCTGTGTGTGTGTTTTTATTTTTGCTTGATTTCTTTTCCAATTTTCAGTGTGTCACTTTATGAAAAATGCCATTAATCACAAAAAATTGCTTAAATAAGCGTGTTGAGGTTAATTCGATGTCAATGTTTTGTGGCTTGTTGCAGGCATATTTTGACGATATTTTGACGGCAAAAAGCAATTCAAACTGTGGTAAAAGTGAAATAAGAATAAATTTAAGGAAGTTCTTCGTTCTTTTCGGTTACTTTTAGTTTATTGATTCCTTTCAAGGAAAGTGAGTCGACAATATTATTTTGTTTTTAAAAGAAAAAAAAAACCAGAAGGAGAGAAAAAAAGCAAAAAAGAGAAAAATGCGGCATCCCAATGCCATGGATGCCGCAAACAAAACAGTTATAAGTCTTCAAATAAAACTGAATACAACATAATTTATGGGCTTCAGTGACGAGCTCCATTAAAGACCTACAAATCAATTACACACATACGCACAATATTTTTTGTCTATATTCCAAGTATGTGTGGCAGTGGTTTCGGAGTTGGGATGTAGAAGAGCGACAAAAAATATGTTCAAATAAAATGTGCCATTTTGATATGCGAAACCATGGAAGAGCGATCAAAGTCAACACCCAGTGACACAAATAACATATAAAGTAGCGAAAACAGACAGACCGCCAAATAGACAGACAGACCGAGAGCTATATGTCTAGCAAAATAAGTCGGCAAGAGCAAAATAAACGCAAAAATTTTAAACCAGCCAAGAGGAAAGAAATCAGCGGCACACAACATAGCGTATTCGTAATTTCGCAATGGTTGTAGGGGAGTATTGGACTGTTCGACTATGCCAAGTGTCAAGTGTCAACGGCAGAATGATTATGTAGGCGTAACCGAATGCTAAACGAGTACATTGTCGGCAGTGGAATAGTTACTTTGTCTTGTTGCTTTTCTTGGTTCGAGCTTGAGACATTACGTGGCATTGGGAAAGATACGCAGTGGAAGAGACATACGTGGCTTTTTGTATCTGTAGACATAGTGGCAAAGCAATGGGCGTTTGCACTGCAAAAGCTATTAAAGCCCAAAGTTGTGTCTATGTAATTTAGGTCTTATGACTTGGTGCGCGTAAAGGCGTTGAGTGGACCGGAGAAAAATTCAAATCGGAAATAACTTGGATGAGGAATTGAAAACAAAAAAACAAGTATGTGGAAAGAGCACAAAGATAAGAGAAAATATATAACCTGAACACCCACTAAAAACTTTTATGTGAGCAGTGTAAAATAATAAAAATTCACGAAGTCGTACAATGAAAACCTGTGGTAAGAGAGAACGAACTCCATCCTACAAATCAAATCGACGACTTAATAGATTTATACATGGAAGTATGGTCATCTAACCGATTTAACCACGGTAATTCTTCAGAAAGAATGCTAATGCTGTTCTTCTCTATATTTCGGTCAAAGACCAGCCAGGCGCTTGTTGAATCTAGCACTCGCCTTCACTCCACTCGACTTTGTTCTGTAGTCCATCTCCTTCGTATACCCAAATAATTCTCAGATCTCTATCGATTTATGCAATCCATGCTCATTTTTCGTCTAAGTATATTTCGAGTTAGATGTGCAGTCATCCTCTTCCCACCATTCTTACCACTTTTGTACCCATCAAGGCTCAAAGAAGCTAGGGAAATACTTGTGGTTTTCTTGTTTTTTTTTATTTTGATTAACCAGACCATACAAAATAATGAGAGGACTGAAACCTATTGCCACATGAAAAAACCAAGACGGGAGATGGGAAAACAACCAGATTGGGTCACACAAGATTCTATTCTATTCCCGTAAATAAATTTATTTAAGCGCGAATCTTTAAGCCAAAATATATTTTGATTCAGGTGTTCTTTTCAGAGAATCCTTAAAGCTTCAGTGTTTTCGTTAGACGTTCATCATTATACAGACCACAATACTACGTTTTTTTTAAAACTCGTATTATTTCAACCATATCTCACATACCTACTTGACACCTGGGACAACTAAACGCCTCCTTCGATTAAGTCATGCACTGTCAACACATGCGACTGCGACTGCGACTGATGTCTTTGCCTGTCACAAAATATCACAAACGAAAAGACCATAACGCCCTCATAGCATACAATGCTCGAAAGTCACAATCAAAGTCACTTAACATTTTGTTTTACGAGTGTCTCCGTTAGCGACGATGACATTTGAAAATCTCACATCCCACCTCTAACTCATCGCATTGTTCGAAAACTCATTTAAGTTCCGAATTGAAATGATTCCAAAGCGAATTTTATTGCAATGCCAAAAGAGAGTACAACAGACATCAGCAGATTCGCAGCACATGTGTCCCGCTTTGTCTGGATACATGGAGTTTGCCGTGGGGCATTCACATTTACAGACGCAGCACTTCAATCGGATTTTCCAGACCCAATACCATTGTCAGTACCAGCGATATTGCTCTAATGCAGCATGTTTAATTTTCTTTGAATTTTATGTCTTCATTTTTCATATTTATGATTTTCTTTTTTTTCCTCTTTTGGTTTTTTATGCTGCGTCGTGACTGCAGGAAATTTCAAATCATTTGAAGGCGTCACTTTCATATCGCAAAACTCGTCGACTCCAGTCAGTCCGATTCCATACAACTGGATGCGTGGCTTGTCGCGAAGCGCCGAGACGAGGTGCTACGAGGCGATTCAACTCGACTCGCCTGCACTTGCTACTTGCCACATTCGGCTGATTGCAGTTTTTGTTGAGTCTACATAGAGTTTGGTCATAAACGCCGCCCGCCTCCAACATCATGTAAACATGTGTTTTGACTGGCCTCGCGTCCCATGGCTCGGCTCTTTTTTTTTTGGGTTCGGGCGAGATTTTCGGTTTAAGGCCTGTGATTTTTTTGCTATTCCGCTTTTTCTGTTGTAGTAGGCGTGGTATTGAGCTGCATTTTTTTAATTTGGTAGGTGTTTTTGTTAGCTTGTGGGCATTTTTGAAAGTGAGTGAGAAGTGAGTTAAGCGGGTGCCTGTATTAACTTTGATATGGTTTTGAATGCGGTTTCAGGCTGCATTCTGCTGGTGTTGTGAAAATGTTGATTGAAATACTTAACTCATATCAAATAGTTTTGAGTACACATATGAGTAGTGATGACAGGGTGCGACTGGTAGCACGAGGTCTTCCGATGTCGGCAATCGACTGAAACAATTCCTACTCTTATCTCTTTGAAGGAAAGACGAATGCCTTTAAACACAAACAAGATTGATGAAGGTATAACAATCGGCCTATACAAGAAGAGAGGCTGTTGTGATACTGAGTTGACCCTACCTTGTAAATACTTGTAACAACCGAGAAAAGCTCGAACAGAACCCAAGGTAAAAATTTGAGTTCAACCGCCCCTATGGATTCAAAAACCATGCGTTTCTAATAAATGCATAAACGATTTCATATGTATAGTTAAGTTATAATTAATAGCTAACAGGAATATAGTTTTTTCTTAACTATCATATAACCGCGAAGGCGGAACCTATCCACATGGAAGATAGCTATATTTTATAGTTCATTCTTGGAAGAATATATAGTCCAAATTTCATTTCTATCGGTTAACTCAAATATTATACAAAGCTCACCTTTGTTTTATATATATAGGAATATATATATGTATATATATAGATTAAAGAGTTCGTTCTGGTAGAGAAGTAGTGAATGTTGCATGCTAGAGATGTTAGCATACAATTACTATTATCCAACCGTCTATCTCTTGATGTTATTTGATAATAAGGATAGCTTAGCACACCCTTGGATGTGCTTGGTATATCGTCGGGGACTTCAAGTCTTTTCAGTCTTCAGGCTTCACTAGAGTCTGTTTTGACATTATTGGTTACCAGTTAATATGGTAAGGTGCCGCTTATTATCTGTCTGATTATTGTTAATGGATTTGATCAGAGTATTTAGATTCGATAACCCAGAATAAATTCCAATATTAACCAACCCACAATAAACGAAGGCTCTAGATACGCAATCAGAACTCGCCTAAAGAGAATTTTGACGGCTCAACAAAGTTATTAGTTCATGTTATAAAATATTTTTTCAATACAACAAACTCTCTTCAATAGAAATTTTACTTGAATACATTAAAACCCACTATTTTCTGCAGCAAAGCAAAGTCTGGCCGCTTAATCAACAGCTTGAACACCAACTCTCACTCGAAAATCTTATTTCACGCCTTCATATAACCTATAACTTCCACTTCCTACGCAGAAAAACGACCGCAGAAACGAGCACAAAGAAAGCCATTTACACAGCAATAACACATTTTCTAAGCATTTTTCTTGTCAGGTTTTTGGCTAGCCAAGGTTTTTCCTTACATTCCCTGCCACACAGACCGTGCACATTCTCCGAGCGCTTGACTGCCATCTTGCCACAGTGCCATTCCCAAAGCCATAATTTATACCAGGCAAAGCACCAATGTCGACGGCGTAAGAACTTCACCAACGCCGCATAATTGCAGCGTAATTTTGCGCATTTAATTTCAATGTCTGGACAGCTTCGCGCGCGTTGCACAATGGTGGCCCACAACATAACCTAACCTAACCCAACCGAATCGAACCGAACCCAAGCGCGCCTGAACTGCTGGACTGTGCATTGTCCATTATACAAAGTGTTCGGACCGAGTGAAAGAATAAAAAACCTTAACCTTAGCCAAGACCCAAATTGCAGCAAGACAAACAACGGCGGACCGAGCCAACCCGAGTCCTAAGTGAAAGAAAGACGAGGGTGCTAAGGCAAAAAAGCTGTGTAAAAACTTGAAAATATGTTTGGGCCGCACACAAATTGCATGGCAAAAAAAATTGGTAATAAAACAAAAAACAAAAAATTGCCAGGGAAGATATATATATATATATTTTTGTTTTTGTTTGACCATTTACCTTCGTTGTTGTTTTTGTTGTGGAATTTATAAATGTTTGCTTGAAATACACGCAGACATGTGACGATTTTTTATTACGTGCTGAATGAATGGCAACGATGATGCCGAGCAAAGTCAAAGTAAGCCCAGTCGAGTAGAGTTGAATTCAATTGAATCGACTAGAGTCGAGGCAAGTCGAGTTGCGTCCAATGAACGAAGGCGCGAGTAAGCGTTGAAATGCCCCATGGACATTTCTTGCGTCGACTCCCAGACTCAGCCAACTCAACTGCTGCTCCCTTTTTTTTTTTTGACTTCTTTACTTGTTTTTTTTTTAAATATTTTTTTACCAAGAATTCTACATTTTGAGTTAGTGGTCTGCGGTAGTAGTTGCCGTTCGGTTTTTTGTTGTAGCACTCAGCACACAAAGCAAAGCGATGTATCCAATTAACAAAAACAGACATTTTTTCTGTGCCCGTCATTTTTTGCACTTTTTGCTGTGCTTCGCATACAACATTTTGCACTCGAGTCGGGGGTGTGTTCGCGCCATTATAGAATTTCAAATGGCAAAGAGTGCGGCTAAAATGTCTATGGCTATGAAAATGGCCATGAGACTTTTAATTTTCACTTGCGATGGCGCTGTCCCTGCCATTTCAAGTTGGGCTTTTTCAAAACGAAGTGTTTCGCTCTTTCTTTCGGTCTCTTTTTTAATGAATTGGCGGGAAGAATGTATTGAAGAAAATGGCTTTCATGCTTTGTCGTTATATTTCTAACACAAAACCTGACAAAAAATGGGCAAGAAAAAACCGTATATGACATTGTTTATTATTCAACAATTAAGTAAATCATGCGCCGGTAGAATTATTCTACGGCCGTTATAACTCTCGAGAGTTTAAACATTTTTTGTTGTGAAAATTATTGAAAGTACCGTTGACAGACGTTATTGAAGTGACAGGAACGACCAAATAAGTAAAGCATTGAATTCATATATCTTGACTTAAGTAACCCACCTTATTGTAATCAGAGTAAAGCTCAGATTATTAGTCTTAGCCTTCTTAAGACAAAGCTTAAAAAACTGGGGTATATGAATGTAGAATATAGTTCACTGGTAAAATAGCTTACCATAAGGCTCATATGGCTTGCTTATACTAACATACCATCTATAACTTCAGGGTATATCTCACATAACAGAAATGTAGGCTCATCAGAGTTCACTAAGACCGGCTCCCAAATTTTGAGCCGTACTGCCATTTCAAACTTTCAATCAATTATATCTCAAAATATCATAACTAAGCATTCATTCTAGGTACGCAGATCCCAACTATGACCAGAATGCCTGATAGTAATAGTAGTAGTCTTTCCTATCTATTCATGCTCCCAGTTGTGGAAACGTATAGATATATATATATAATTGAACGGCAAACACACTTTTTGTGTTACATATCCTGCTCAAACCACTGAACCGTTTTTGATAAGAAACAAAATTACAATTGAAAGGTATTATTCGCTAGATACGCGAAGAATCGGGCCAGTGGTTTAGCTTTGAAAACATGTTAAAGTTAACCACGTTACAACAACAATAAAAACACACAACCGTTGATATTGTACGTGCAGTAGAATAGGAGAATAGAGAGGTTTGTGTAGCTCTCTCTTCTGTTCATCGGTTTTACGTTATTGTTCTTGTTAAAATTTCATTTCCTACTCAACGTGGGTAGAGATTAATTTTTTGTGTTTGCGCTCTCTTTGCTTATTTGTATTGGGTTGCTCATAAGTGAACGAACAAAAACAAATATTTTTTCATTAATGCAGTCGATTGTGTCGGCCGTGGGTTTTCCTCACAAAATTTTTAATTGAATACCACACCTTTGGATTCTATAGAATGAAATTATTATAGTAAATAATATCTGAATCAACCAAGAATTTAGATTCAATAATTTCTCCAATCACAATTTTTGAAGTCATCATCCATGTATCTGTTGTCTAGTCTATTCAGGTCTAAAAGTGATGACCTGCAAATGGATTCGCTGATCTGGTGAGATTAAAGATATTCCAGTAAAACAAGCACGACCTATAGAGCTCTGTAGACTTATAATAATAATAAACACTTCAAAACAGAAATTCGCATTCCCACAGCCCCCTAACGATAAGGAAGAAGTAGTTTTATTTCTTGTGAAGTAAGTAAGAAGAGTATTCATTAACGAAAATTGATGTAATAAGATACACAGAAAAATAGTTCTTACCTATAACCTCAAGCATGGATCTGAACCCTGAAAACTAATAAAGAACTTTTACATATACATATAAAGCTTTCAACCGTAATTTTCGCTTCATTCCCCTTTAAGCACTTCTCGTCGGAACACAAAGACCTCTACCACAACTTTGATTTTGTTCCCACATAAATATGAAAATATTAGCCGCAATTACCGTTAAATGAACACAAAAAATGCGTCACAAATAATAAATTGCATATTCTGCGTTAGCAAAAAAAGTGGGACCGAAGACCAAAAGAAGAGGAAGGGGAACGCCCACACAGAAATTAAAAATTGTTAAAAATATTTTTCTATTAATTTTCCGTGCTGTCCTTTTAGCAAACCCACTCCCAAAAACCCATTGTTGCGGCGCTTCGAGTGCTGCATTTCTATGTAGTGTACACAGAGCGAGAGGGAAACCAACAAATACAAAATTTTCCGCTTTTCCACGCCAACACTTTGCGAACCGTTCAACCGTTCCGTCCGCATGTCTGCGCTGATTTTTCTTTCTTCCTTCTTCTTTGTTTTTATTTTTTTGCTTGTGCCGCGACGCATTTCGTTTCGTTATTATTCGCTTGCGGCCATGGATGCAACGCAGTTGCGGCACAGCGCGAGGCAGCTACAGAAGGTGGAGTGTGGCAGCATGTGTTGCATGTGGCAATTAAATGGCAGAAGAAAGCGACCGAGTGAGTGACTGCGTGAGTGGTGCATGAAGAGTGTGAGCAGAAAAAAGTCGACAGTAATAATTTTGGCGCACAGTAGTTGAAAATTGGCGAAGTAGCGCATATAAAATGCCGCTTTTTAGCGACTCGGAATAGTGGGGCTACAGATGGACGCCGAGGAAGCATGGATATGGGTTGGGGGACAGCTTTGAATATATCATAGTAGTGTAGAATATTGCAATAGTCTGCGAAATGAAATGCATAAATACGCGCGGAGCTCTGTACCAAGAGACTAGCAAGTTGGCGGTTGGTAGTGGCGGATGAGGGTTTGAGGTTACTGGTGGTGTGGTGAAAAGAGATTGGCGCAACACTTCTTTACATCCATGACATGCGGCAGCAGTAGCAACAGAGATCGCAATGTTATAGCTGTCTAGCTGACTGTTTGTCTGTCAGTTCCGTCTGTCTGCCAGTCTGTCACAATGTCTCGCCTTCTATGTTCGCCCTCTTGTCTACTGACGTTAGCTTCAATTAATTTTCGGCGCGTTATTGTTTGCGGGTGTTAATGGCGACAGTGGCGGTAGCAACGGCAACAGCAACAGCAACAGCTTCTGTGCCAGACTATTTTAAGTAGTTGTCTAGAAAGTGATTTAAATCGGGAGTGAAGTAGAGAGCCCTTTTAAATTTCTGATTGTGGCATCTTTAATCATATGTTTATGGCTTTCGGAAAAGTGAGAATAATGGTGTATTTCATGGCTTAGATTAGTTCGGAACAGACTGAAGTAAAAATAGTGAGTCAGTCACTGTATACAGTGGGGTAGAGAAATAAGAGTCTGAGAAATTGTGTAGATGCTAGAAATGGGCTACTTATCACGAAAGCTAGAATGGGTTGTGGACCACTAGGATTAAAGTATTTTTTTGGTAAATTATTTAAGTCATACAGGTAAAGTAATAGAAAGAAGAATAAAAGCAATCAGTGTAAATTGTGGTGAATATCCCACTGACTTTACCCTCCCGTGAGGTTGCCGCCTGTTAAAAAGTACCACAGTTTCTAGTTAAGTATGTTGTCTGAACGGTCCCAGCTAAGGTCAACCAGGGTTCAAGAATGAAATGAGCATTCGGATACTAAGCGCGCACCGAATTGAGTAACCTTACAAAAGTAGGGTATCGTAGGGGATCGTAGAGAAATGCTTAAATGTTTAAGCAAATGTAAACTAGACCAACTGGCGCAAAGAAACGAAAATCAGATATTTATAAGAATAACCGACTTTCTAACTGTCGCGATGATGAAGACCAGCGGTCACTTGGCCCAAACGTAGCAATGTGAGAAGATCTTCAGCATTTAGCATCTAAGGCAAGGTCTTCTTTAATTATGACGTACAATTTTCTGAGAGAACATCTGACTAAGCTGTCGTGTCAGTTGTTCATTAATTTATGTATTATACTCTTGAAGACTCTTGTATTGACGAACTTTTGTTTTGGGTGCTAGCGGAAGTTTGTTAGTGATACCTGCATATCTCAAAAATTCCTGACCACTAAGTTAAATACTACACTCATAACAGTTGGAAGGCATATAAACCCTTTACCTAACAACTTGGTAGACAAGAACCTCACACACTTTAAATTTTTCATTCCCACTTGAAGCACAGAAATCCAAAATTCTTCGACAATTTGAGTCAACTGCATTTCTCATTACAATAACTGGTTATATAGTTTCAACAAATGGAATATGCACAATCAGGAATCATTGTATTCCCTCCCAAGTATTAAATGATCGCAAAGTTATTTCCATTTAGAAATGAGTTCCAATTTTCGGGCAAAATTCAATTGCATCAATTAATTGCACTTTTAGTGTTGCATATATATAAAGCAATCAATCAAAAGTGCTCAACATCCACCAGTATTTGTTTGGCTACCATAATCACGACACATGACACAGCCGCTCACCCTGTTACAAAACCAGACCATGTCATCAGTTCACTTATCACTCAGACCCTGTACTGGCTCAGTCACGCACGCAACCAAGCACAGCCACCAATGTGACGTCCCGTTCAAAGGTCTTCGCCACACGACTTGGCACACTCGGTTCGGCGTTCGCGCATCTGTTTTACTTTAGTGCCATGTCACGAATGCATTTTGCATGCTTCCGCCTGCGAACGCTTTGCCGGCGGTAGCACTACCGAATTGCAACAGTTTTCATCAATGTGGCAACGTTATTGTTTTTGTTCGGTTTTATTTCTTTCTCTGCTGCTGCTGTTGCTGTTGCTGTTGCAAGAAATTTATTTTGGTGACGTCCTCGGCAACAGCGTAAAATCAACAAAAAGCGAATTGCCGGCGACTCTGCAAGACGATTTGCGACTTCGACTCGAAGTGCGCCCATAAAAAACGCGGCACAACAGTTTCTCAAGTGGCACGCTGCAATTGTATGCCTTTTATTTTTATGTACTCGCGCTGGCTTTGAATACTCGAATTCGTTGGCGTAAAATTTCTCATTTGAAATATGAAAGGAAGTGTGGGCGCCGGCTGGCCAATGCAGCGTCGAACGGGCACTGTCCAATTGCATTGGCAACTTTTGCTTTGACTTTATTTTTATCTCTTATTTTTCTTTTGCAGTTTTGAGTTTTATTAATTGCTCAAGTGAATGCTTTGAATGCGCTTTCTTTCTTTCATTTTCTTCATGGTCCTACTTGTCATAGTCATGCTCTCAGTCGCCATATCGCTGCCTTTTTTCCCGGTTTCTGGTGACTTTTCTTTGGCGCAATTTTCGGGTCGTTTTCATCTTTTTTAATGTTAGCGCTACACCATGAAACCAGCTGCTCGTACAAGCAGTCAGCCAGCCAGTCAGCCAGCCTGTCTCCCTGAATTATTAGTGGCAGTTTAAATTGCTCGGTTTTGGTTAGACCATCATTAGTTTGAGTCAAAAGCGGTTTTCTGCTTGTGTATGTTCCTACTACCGGCAGTCGGCATCGTTGGCAATTAAGAGAAGCCAGCAAGTTTAGAACAAGTTTCGTTATATGCATTAACTATGAAAGTTTTAGCTTTAGACGTATAACAAGGAAGTTAAATCAAATCTGAGCAAGGTTTGGAAGAGGTCAAAATGTTCTTAAGGCTACGTTAGGTTTGATGTTCTTAAGAAAGTTCAAGTGGAAAATGGCTGACATAATCTCAAAAGGCGAGGCTAGGGAATGGGCAAAAACGTATTCACCAGATTTGAAATTTCTATTTCCAATTTTTATTTTTTTTTAATATATTTATTTAGGCTGAATTGGCGCTTTCTAATTTGGGTGATGGGCTTGGAAGTACCTGGCAAGTCTATTTCGATGGTTGATCAACCCATTATTTTATCTGCTGAAGAAGAGGGAAATTCTCTCATCCACGGTACTCAAATGGAGGTACTGTTGCAAAGTTCATTTTCTGGCATAGTATTCGCAAGCAATATTAAGACTCAATACCTTTTTCTTTGGAGTCTGATACCTGTTGCGTTTTGATCTTGCAGCAGTACCCCAAATCTGTATACCGTATCTCCAGGTCGGAGTCACGATCTGCTGTTAGACCATGCGTTTGCAGTGGAGAAGTAGCTTGCTTCTGGAATTTGGCAGCCAAATACTTGGCGGATGCATTCTGTTCCATGTTGGTATCATTCACAAATACTGCTTGACGACTCCTATGTTTTAACGTGAAGCGTTGATGGTCACGTTCCATCTCCTTGCCCAATCTTCGAAAGGGTGCAGGTTCTCTTAAAGTCAACCTCATATTCCCAGCAGCTGGAATAATTTCCGAAACTCAAATTATTTTAAGGAATCCGTTTTAATTCGATAGAGGGCGTAAAACAAAGTTTGTGAAAATCATGAATATCACTACTGAGATATACTGACTCAACCAGTTGTCCTAAGCAAACTGGCTGATCATCACCAGGCTCTCATACAATCAAATATCGTCATCGGCTTACGCGCGAAGGCAAGTTTGTCGTTCGGATCGCTTCCGACTTATGTACTGTTAAATATATGCCTGCCTGAATATGTTCTTCGACTCGGTAGCCTAGTAGAAATGTACTACGGCTACAATCGCAGTGGTTGAAGTTCAAACCCCATAGTAGGCTATGGAAAAACGCAATATACTAAGTTTTTTATGTTAATTTAGCGCAAAAAGACATATACATACAAGTATATATATATATAGTGTACAAGTATTTACATCTACAGACTGTACGAGACGAATTTTATTTTACAACGGAATTTGCTTAAAGGCCTTAATTAATTAAGGCGTTGATCAAAAATATTTTCAGTACAGTCTTTCCACAACCGCATAGTGTCAAATACATTTTTAGCAAAAAGTGTAAAGCCATTTTCCTTCCTCCTCATCCAAAATAACTTTAAGCAAAAGAATATTTTGAGTTTGGTGAATTTCTAATATACATTCTTAGAATTTTCAGCCTTCAGATTGTTTTCAGAGTGCAGCAAAAATCACAATGATTGAGGGGTCTCAACTTGACATGGTTTTTGTGCCAGCAAAGTTTATTCTACTCTCAGAAATATAAAAATCCTGTACCACATTCAAATCCACTTGCACATTCAGACAAATTCGAGTAATAAACCTTTCATACCTGCCTCTCAAAATGTAATCCAATATTTGCTGTCACAATTTACCTTTTTCCATTCTTAGTCACATGTCAACATGACTAAATACTGAGCACACACACGCAGAGTGAAAGCACAAAATCAACATGGTTGCTAGCCAGTCAACAAAAGAGAAAGACTAGGAGACGAGATATATAGCAATGATTTTTCGTCCTTGGTTGTGCTTTCGCAAAACCATATTTTACACATGTACACGTAGGACTCATGTAATTCCTGCATGAGCCGTTGATAGACTGCCTGCCTTCACCAACACTGTTAACTGCCTCCCTGACACAGTGACGTGTTGGCCGTACCCAATAAGGCCCAATAAGAAAGACGAACAGACAGACACTCACTCACTCAGCCAGCCAGTGAACCATTCTTTATTTCTTCAATATTCACGCAATTCATAGTATTACAACGTAGTCATGAAGTTTGTAACACAGTCAAGGAGGAAAGGAAAATTAAATTTCCAGATAAATACATCCACGATGAAAATTACAAAACCTTGAAAAAAAAATTTTTTTTTTGAGAAATTTTGAGAAACGAAGTTTTGAGAGGAAATTTTAGCACAAATATTGTCCGAATATTGTCCGCAATGCCGGAAAAACTTCAAGCATTAATGGACCATATAGCGCACATACAAATCAATGGGTCTACTTAATGCTCTTATAGACTTTTTCGACAATTTTAGCTGAACTTCCAACAAAAACTTTAACAGACTCCTGTAGCTTCATACAATAGCTAAAATTTACTTCTTTCAAGGTTTTTGAGCGTGAAGAGTATTACAACTTCGACTTAACAGAAGACCAACTTCTTTGCTGCTTTATTTATATTTCATTTTTTTACATTTTTATTTTATCCTTCTTTCTTTGCTTTTTTTGTTTTTTTTTTTTTTAGAACTCAGACACATTTTGTGTACACATTTTGACACGTTTTGTCAGTCATAGAGGCGGGCATACAAAAATAAATGTGACATTTTACATAAAAATTTCGGTTTCAGGCAAAAGTTTTCCCAATGCCCGGACGAACTTCCTGTGATGAAACAGACTTAGCAGCATGACTTTGCTTGAACTCAACTGCCTTAACATACCACCCCACAACTCAATCTCTCGCAGCCAAACAGTCCTCGCTACTTTGGTACGCAGTACTTTCGTTTGTCATTTGTGCGACAAAACTGACAGTTTGCAAGGTCACGTCACATTAATTTGCTGACAATGATGTATTTAGACGAGTAGTGACTGCCTCCTTTATATATTTTCTTATTTCGCTACTCCTGCTTCTTTTCAGCTTCATGACACTAAAGGCAGATATAGCGTGGTCCCAGCCTCGTCCGTTTGTGGTTGGGAAATTACATTTTTAATTCTCATGCAACTTTAAGTGGCGGCTTTGCCAATTAAATTGAAATTTTAAAAATGTCACACTAATTTTTCACATTCAAAATTAAACGCTTCGTCTCTTTCTTCTTCACTCTCATTACAGCAGCCTTACGGCATGGCTTTTGAAATAGTGCGCGTCGCCTGAAGTCATGCGTCTCCGTGCGGTTTAATTCATATGGCATTACATACGCTAAAAGTAGAAGAATAATGAATTAAGAAATAAATAAATAAAAATAATTATAGAAAACTCCACGCTCAAAACAAATAAAACACTTGCAACGGAAGCGATGCCATTTTTCTTTTGCGTCGCTAACGGAAGTGGCAGCAGTAGCAAAAGTAGCAAACTGGCGCCAAACTCCTATAAACTGATTGGGGCAGCTGCCACCGTCACAAACAGCAACAACACTAGTAACTAAGCCAGCGCAAAAACACACACAGAATCGGCAAAAAATAAAAGCAAGAGGGAAAAGGAAAAAGAACACGAAAAGTGTGAAAATTCGTTCGCAACTACGTAAAAATACATAAACGCACAAAATGTCGTCGACGTCAGCGGCAATAAAATTTCAACAATTGAATTCGTTTAAATTGTACGCGAAGCAGCAACACCGTGAGCACCGGCATCAGCAACATTTGTGCGACGTCTGCGCTTGCGCTGCACAAGGAGACCGCCACAATAGGCGGCGTCACCACCGCCATCACCAGCACAATCAGCAGCACCAACAGAAACATTTTTGTCGCCACACTCACACCTCCGTTGCCTCCGACGACGCCATTTTAACTCGCGCCTCCGCACTTTCATCGTTCGGCGCTTATATTTGGCATTTCGCAACAAATTATTTAAAAAGTTATTGCCGCATTAAACATCATGGTGTTAATAACAATAAAACTTTATGCTGGCTGACATTGACTTTGATTTTATTGAGCAGCGGTGGCAGCGGCGTTAACAGCTACACCAGTGGGGCCTCTGCAGCAGCTGGTACTGTTGTAGGTACTACTACTGCTGCTGCTATTGGGGTCGGTGTTGGTGTTGCGCGAGGCGCTGTATTGGGTCCTACCAACGCTCAGGCTTTGGAAATTGGTAAGTGTCAAAATTGTGTAAGCTCTATTGGAAAGTATTTGAAATGTGAAATATTTTAAGGGAATTGTTACACTATAACATTGTGATCGCTTATGACGTTTTGTTTTCAAAAAGTTCGAGGTGATGACAACATTGTAGCATTTTAAGTTTAGCTTTTATAGCAACAAATTTTCTTTCGAAGTGAAATGGTTTTTTCCCCATCGAAGTACAAAATTGTATTATTCGATGTGGCTAAAGACATCATATTAAAGAAGTAGTTAGGAAACCGATACAATTTCGCTGAATTGCAACAATTATTTTTCCGACTTTCAGAACTTAGAAACTATAACACAGGCTGATCGAGGCATGAATAGGCGCCCCCGTAGAACTCATTTAAATTATATGGACTCCAAATTTTAAAATTAAATCATGTTAGGACTTATCGAAAATCAATGTTTAAGGAAGTGATGTTTAGCACCTACTCCCTCCGCCGTAGAAATACTCTTAAATAATCTTTTTATGATCTATGTCACACCGAGTGCGCTGTACTACGAGAAGGATATATCATTAGAAGATATGGTATTTTTTGTCCGACTGTTGATTCTATTTATATCTATATATATATATAATTCTGTCTATATATATGTATGTATATCCGCTATATACGCCGAAACCGCTGAACCTATTTTCATGACATTTTCAGCGGAACTCTAGAATAGCATGTCGAGTAATCTTGTGGAGTAAAAAAAATTTTATTAGTTGCTTCATCAGTTTGCCTTTGAAAAGACTGTCACATTTGAAATCCAAACTATGTCAAAAGAAAAGTCACATTAATAAATGGAACACGTAATGAAGAAGACGTGAGTAAATATATTAAAAAAACGGGGTATTAACCACTCAATTATATTTAAAAAAAACTGCCAAATAATGCCACCAAAAAAGAATCAATTAGAAAGGAACATCCGAAACAAAGCGATAAAGTAAAAAATAATGCACTTGAAACAGAAGAATAACGAGAATATTGGCAAGACCAACAGCATGCCAGGAGGCAGCAACGCGACGGGTATCTGATAGTATGTATATATAATAAAGTAAAGTACAATTCAAGTCAACTAGCATATAGTCATCAAAACGTTTTTTAAGGATATAATGTAATTTATATAATAACTATTTAATCGTTCACATTTTGACTAAAGATTGTTATTGTTAATACACCGACTTTGAGGGGAAATAATTTTTATTTCGGAATAAAAATATGGGAATGAACCAGAAATATCACGCGCTTGAACAAAGCGTATTTGAGATAGATTGGTTAATCGAAGTCATCTAATATAAACTGAAGATTACAGTCCACCGGTGAGGTATCTTCATACAATCTCTAAAGACCTCTCACTCTGTAAAAATATTTTGTCTTACACATACAATAATGGATGTTGCTACTGAAACATATAATTATTTATTAATAATATAACATTTTGCAATTAAACAGTTCTACAATTCGATCAATTGTAATGCTTGTATACAGCATATAAAAATTAACAACAACATACTCCACCACTCAAGACAGCTTCGAATTTCGTTCGTACACATACGAATTCGCTAATCAAATTTTTTAGTTTGAAAATTGTAATTTTGAATTCAAATATTGTATTTTTCTATTCGCACTTTGAATTTTGCCTTCGAACTTTGGAATTTTGCATTCGAACATTGAAGTTTCGCATTCGAATTACAACTTATTTTTTTTACAAGTATATAAGAATTCATGTTTTAGTTAGCAAT
Organism: Cacoxenus indagator; assembly: GCA_035041755.1. Lineage (NCBI taxonomy): Eukaryota > Metazoa > Arthropoda > Insecta > Diptera > Drosophilidae > Cacoxenus > Cacoxenus indagator. The sequence goes on along the minus strand of JAWNKX010000986.1, from coordinate 2,395,708 downwards.
CCGGTTTCGATTCATACAGATCCTGAAGCATGAATTTTAAGAGTTTCGAACTCGTTTCGCCAATCCACCCACGACCAGAACTTTTCATTATGGGAAAAATCGTCACCGCTGTGCAGTTCTCATGAAATATTTTATTCATTTCGTGAACAAAAAAAGTTAAAAATTGGAAAAGTAGTATAAAATGAACAGAAAATATTCATACAATGCATGCCGCTACATATGAAACGTGAGTGGGACTATGACTGCTACTGTGGCTTCGACTGCACGGTTATGTAAAATGCATACATGTACAATTTTATTGTGCGACTTATTTCCGTGCAATGGTGTTTTTCCCCTTTTTGTCAATATGTTGCAAGGAATTCACACACAAAAAGAGAGCTAAACGAAAATAAGTAAAAAAATATTGAAATTGTATGGAACAATAAAATGAAATTTGTTCACCGTTGACTGCACACTGTCAACGACTTCAACATTTCGCATTGTAGGTTGAGCCATGAAATGTGGTTCCTTTTCATGCATCTATAAAGAAGTAAAATGCTGCGCTTGAATGAAACTTGCTACAACCCTGTAGGGTTATCGTAGCAGTTGGACAGAGGTTTTGTGAGTGCTGAGAGAAAACTTACGTGAAGAATCAGTACGCTCAAGGCTTTGAAATAGATTTCAATGTACTTACACGACGAGTCTTTAAAGGTAAAACAACATTTTAGCTCAAAGCAACTAGTATAATATGATCCCCTTTTAAATATGCAAACCAATCAAACAGAGAAATCAATCAACCGCAACAGCAAATGTACTCAACTGTTTTGTTCATAATGACTGAGATATATATATATATATATATGAACTAAACGCATGCAAATGAATTACGCCGGCTATAGAACCACGCACCAAACCCAAGAAACCAAACTAATATGACTTGAACTAAGCAAACAGGCGCCTAAATAGTCAGTTGGACAGACTCATGTGAAAATTCCAGAGGATGATATGAGAACTGGGTGTGGTCGAAATTACGTATCGAACTCGAAATCCACTCGACCACAACCAATTACAACAATTTACACAACACGCTAAATATGTATGTACATCAAACACACACAGATGCATACCAATAGACAATATCCTTCATCAACAGATACTCGAACCTTTAACTCTTCTGTGTCAGTTTTCGTTTTGTTTTAGTTTCGGGTTTGTATCTCATCGATACTGTTTGCTGTCATTAATAAACATGAGCAAATGATAGGCTATACATATAGAAAATGGCCAAGCTATACAAAAAAAAGAAAATACATAAATAATATAAGTCGAATGGAGAGTTATGAGACGAACCAACCGAAAATGGTAGCGCATCCCAATCGTATCCAATCCACTCGAGGCTTGTTAGACCTCTTTTGAACCCGGGTGTGTGTGTGGTCAGTTCTTCTACTTTATGCTCATCGGTTTTGTATCTCAAGTGTGGTGCGTATTTATGCCACATCTCGTTGCCGCTGCGTAATGCAAAGAATAACAAATTATCTTGTTGCCTTCGTTAACGAACTGGTTCACTTCACTGCCCTCCTAAAGAAGAGTAACCATGCAACCGTCTTCAGCAGTCATCGTCAGTCAGGAAATGCTGTACTAAATGCATGAATCAACGAATGAATGTAAAAATTTATTTATTTAAATGCGTTGAAATGTCGGCCGGCTTGGTCTTGCTTGCTGTGTTGACTCCTCTTCCTTCAATGGGTGTACGGTGTTCATAAATAAAAATATTTAAATTAAAATACGACGAAATATTTCAAGAAGCAGTTGGTGGAGCAACAAGTGAAATCGTGTTTAACTCGTTGACAAGCTGCAGACTACCGAGCTGAAAAATTGTTTCTATAATTCGCATTCGGTTCAAGTGGGCAGTTTGTGTGCATTTGACTAATGAGACGAAGCGACACAGAGTGATGATAATGTATATGGTGATTAAATGCTGTTTGACTTTTAGGTGTACACAAACTTATTTATTTACTCTCTGAAAGGCCTTTTCAGGCATTATAAAATTTTGTTAGAGAAGAATGCTAAAGAGCTGCTTGATATAAGCAAAAATTTGAGTTGTGTCAGTTGGTCATCTTTGAAAATTAAGATGTGAGTTAAGTTAGGTTGTGTCAGGTTGCCTTAAGTACGATACCTTGGGCTATGTTATCATACATTAGGTTGAGATAGGCAAAGTTACACAATCTTCACCATGGATATTTTGTCTCAATGATTACTAAAACGTGTGATGCCAAGATTCTCTGTAGAATATGCCCTGATCATACGATAGACAACGGTCCCTTCCACACCAGCCGCATAATAAGATGTAATGGGTACATATATACATATTTATTTATTTATTTAGTGTTTATTTGCTACTATCGTCAGGCGATATCCAGCGAATTTTATAATGTTTAAAAATTGCATGAACAATAATAACTTAGAATGACTGATCACTCATCTGCGGAAGGGGTGATGTAGGTGGTGTAGCCTTTTCAGGCGTGTTGGCGGGCATTGCTGTCTAGGAGGTTGATTTCGAGGGACTTCACATTGTTCTGGCATCTAATGAGGTCTGTAAATGTGCTTGATGAGTTCCTTGATTATTTAAATCTGCAAGACTCGATGTATAAAAGAGTTCCGGACATTCCGGTACACAGTGGTGCCTCCGGCCAAGCCTTTTTATGTTGTTATTTTCGGTACAAGGTTTGTATGCACAAAAATAATGAGAAAATCCTACGGAAACGTTTTTGTTTGCGCTTCAAGTTTTGTGCAAAATATTAATTTTCCAAACACAAAACGTTTCAGTACTATGCTTCTTCATAATTTCATTTTTTGTGAGTTCTTTGTAAAGAGAGTGTGAAGACAAATTTCTGAGTAAATGTGAGCGTAAGTTTATGAGGGTGTGTGATTTTAATACATCGTTCTTTTTTTGTTCTGTTTAATAAACTATAACCAAAAAGAGTCTTGCGTGTTTCAAAACAAACTTCTGTAGGATACTGAATGATATTACTCTACTAAAATTTATGCTTGAAATGGGCCATTTATTAGCAAGATATCTCAGAATTATTGACGTGGGAATTGCTTTGCGTATATTGGTGTCCGTATTTTGTCAAAAAGTGTGCCAACATATGTAATAATTCCTCATATGTAGCTATGGTCATGAGAAATAAATTTTGCAAATACCGCAGTCTCAATATTTAAATTTACAAATACCGCAGAGTTAATATGTTACCGAATAACGAAACATTTATATTTTGGATGGATGAAAATGGATCTCCCACCATTAAACTTTTTTAAGCAGCGCTTTACAACTTTATTCTACCAACTCCCGAATAACGCTGTGGCACCTGCTAGTATTAAATAATTATAACGTCATATATATACATTTGGAAAATATTTCGGTTTTAAATGATTTTATTTCCAATAGATTAAAAAAAACGTTTCGGATCTAAATTATTTTTTAAGAAATATCTTCAGAACGTAACAGAGCGTGTTTGTTACTGAGTAAATTTAAGTAATTGGGCTTCACGGTAACACCCAGAGTAGGAAGCACAGTCACTGCTACACCTTCTATTCGCTCACATACAAACAGCTCTATTTGATTTTTTGACGGGTAACAACCAGAGTAACAAGTAACACGATTCTGTTCGAGCCATTATGCTTGTTAGTAGGGTTGCCACATATATAAAATCGTTTGTGCATTTGTTAGAAACGCATATTATCCGTATCTATCAGAATTATCGATATCAAATATTTACCTTGGGTCGGCTATTAAGGCTATTAGCCGGATTATGTTTAGCGAAGAAAGGTACTTGTGCAATCTGATACTATGAAAGAGAAAAAGAAGCAGTTATTTGATGCCCGCTGGCTATTGAAAGAGATAAAAAAAAATACTAAATGAAATTGTCATATTGTTACTTCTACATAGGGAGAACGGAGCTTAGGGCAGAACTATCATCGATAAAGTAGTTTTTAGCTGACTATTACGTGAGCTGCTTATTTTGAGCCGGAAAATCAATCAAAATGACATACTACTAAATATACCATCCAATTAAAATTTCAAAATTAAACCAATTACCACTACCCAGACATAAATATAAACTACGTAAGTATCGAAATATTTTTAAATGAAAGATTACGTTCTTTAGGGCAGTGGATCGATCTCTAATTTTTTGAAAACCTCCCAGTGAGATCTATATATAAATAGGCCCGTCAAATTCTTTACCACCATTTTTCGCCTTAACCATATAATTGATTTTGATATAAAATGTACCGTTCGACTGGTTTTTATTTCCAGATGTGCACAATATACTTTTTAGGAAAATAAGTTAGATATTGTGGGAGTAAAAACAGTTAAAAGTTATCATAAACACACAATGTCACATGTAAGAGAGAAAAAGAAACAATAGAAATGAAACAACATTACATTTCTCTCTTGAATAGGTCATGTTAGCAATTCTACGTTCTAAAAAAATATTTTGACATTATAAATGGTACTCAACTGTTTTGTTTTGTAGTTAAATGTTGTGGCTATATTGGTTAAATTTTAATCTCTGGGAGAACATATTCAATGAACTTATTTTGAGAAGACACTCTTCTCTGCATGACACTTGCAATGAAGAAATTATAATGAAATTTCTAAAAATAAAAAGAAAAAGATAAGAACTAAAAGATATAAAATAAAGCATCATTAACTTAGTCAGTTATTTTACTTTTAGTTTATTTCCTAATAAATCTATCTGCCTATATTTTGAGGTATCTACTTCTTTTTCGACAATCAACATTTTGTCTACCTTAATGCCTTAACATTCGTCTCTTATGAAAAATCAGGCTATGCTAATCTCCATCTAAACTGCAGTGAGCAAATCGACTCATTAGCGCGATTTGGCTAAATTATGATGTCTCAACTTAAGGCGACCACTTTTCAGCACTTATCTTAGAGCAATTTTTGACAAATTCAGCAACTCATTTTAGTTAAAATCATACCACATGGCAAGCGTATTTTCCCAGCGCAGCCAATCTCCAATACTAACTCGTAAGCCTACACGACAACTTCAACATTGCCAAACAAAATCAAAACTAATAAAAATTTAAGACAGGAGTGCAAAGAAAAATAAATACAAAAATAAGAAAAACCGCATACCAAAAACAGTGGCGATTAAACATGCCAACCCAGTTGAAAAATTGTTGCCACCAACTTGAAAATATTTTTCCTTTTTTATGGTCAACGTTGTTGTTGGATTTTTTGTTTTTTGTTTTTCATAATGGCTGCAGGCGTTAAGTAACCAACTGCCAGACAAGCTATCGAAACTAAGTTAGTAAGCTAGCAACTAAGCAGTAGCTAAGAGACATGTATCTTTGAGATACACACCAGCTACTTTTACTTGCGGCAGGAAAGCGAACGATTGAACAAGTTTTTCATTGAAAATTGCATCGAAAAAAAGTTATCTCTGGAAACTAAAATTCCAAAAATCATGTAAGCCATGCAACATTTTAAATGCATTTACAGCAATTTTCTAATGAGTACGACTTAGCGCAGCTGCTTTGATAGATTAGTTGCATGCCGATGCTTAAATACCAAAACCCGTAGAGATTAGGGGGAGTGCGAGAAAAAATGGTTGTTACATGTTTTCGGCTCAAAGATTTTTTCATGTTGATAAAATGTGACAAGCGTGAATGAATTAAACGCCAGACACACACGACATGAGCCAAAAGGCAAATTCTATGATGCATGAGCCATGATCCATGATTTAAGCCTGGAGTCCCAAGTCATGCTTGCCAAGCGTCGGTGTTGGCAGTTGAATTGAATCCAGCGAAGAGTGTTGAGAAAAATTATAAAACAATTAATAGTTGAACCAAACTGAGAGACCGGCGTCTGACCCACCGACCGAGTCATGACTGAATGAGTCGGCTCACAGTCGCCTACAAAAAACATTAAATGGAATCCAGTTTTTTTTTTGCTATTTTTTTCTGAGCATGTCGGCGATAAATTAAAAGTTGAGTTCACTCTTTCGCTCTCTCACACGAAATTTTCGCTGATAGCTTCGCGTCGATTAGCGTTTGCTGTACATGTTAAGCGATTCTTGCTCTCACTTCCTCACTCAGCCCCTCTCGTTTACTCAACCAATCACTGACTGGATTTATGTGTTTTGCGATTGGTGCAGACAGGAAGCGACGAAGGCAAGAAATGAGTTGCAGCGGGAGGCAGCCAAGCTAGATTCAACCGCTGTAGACCCGAATCTGTATCTGAGAGCGAGTCGCGTCGCGTCGTTCCGTCTGTCTTGCGTTGTAGTCTGTGCCCAATGAGCGTAAAAGTGAATGTTCAAAATGTGGTGACATGCATTAAAGATACTAAAACATAAATTATGTTAATTTATTGCGTATTTTTGAGTGTTTGTTGTCGAAATTCGCCCGAGTTATGTTCGTGTTAGAGTCGCGCATGTTTTTGATCTGAGTGTGAGCGACTAATCGCAACAAAAAGTAACCTCTATTGTAAACACTCTCGTACTCGTAGTCGTAATCGTAACCTCGTATCTCTAGTATATTTTCACACTGATAAATATGTCAATTGATTTTCGCTTTGACAGCGGTTAAATGGTGCGTGAACCACGCTCAGCACGTACTAGTTGAGTTGAGTTACATGCATGCAATTCATTATGGCATCATTATGTGGTTTGGGAGTATAGAGACTTGAAGAAAGATTTGAGTGATATTGAAACTTGCCAGAGTTTAGGTGAAACAAAGATTTGTTGAACATTTTATAGTGAATTTAAAAAGTGTTTTCCCAAATAACAGCGCTAAAACAATTTCATTGTAAATAGCGTATTGTATGCTAGAAAACATGTTGTATGAATTTCTATATCGGAACGAAGATCCAGCAGAAAATTCGAGTATATTATAACTCTTACATGCGCTCAAAACGATAAGCTAAACGTTTCATAGATTCCTAGATGTGACATAATTTCTGGAGGAATTCCAATTTATTCCCATTTATGTGATTAAATAATCACATAACACAAGCAGTTTCAGACTCACTTGATGTCGAATTCATACAGAGCTTTTATCACCATGAACATTCCAATGTTAAATTAAAAGCATTTCGGTGTTTCTTAGATCAGATTAACAGACGAGATCTGCACAATCATTTGTCTAATTGCATATTTCAAATTCTATTATAAACTGTTCATCAGAAAAAAAAGTGTGATCTTTTGATATTTTATTAGACAAAAAGTTTCAAGATATGTTACACTATTCAACAGTTCCAAAATTATTTGATGAAAAATTGGTGAGTTTACAGTAGATGCCTGGTAGTAGTAGTAGTAACTGTAGTAACATACTGTACTACTTGGGACAACCATTGTCCCATTGTATTACCGTGTGCGGGAGAAACTTCCATCCTAAAACCAAGTCATTTAGATACTATATCTGACAAGCTGCTAAAGATGAATATTCCGTGGGGTTGGATTCTATCCCTATCACATGAAGCTTAGTCTCATCCTTCTCCTCAGTCCTACAGCTCCTGCAGAATTCCTTTGCTGATATGTTATAAAACACAATCAAATTTGAGACTTTTTCGTGGAATTTTTTCTTGAATCTGTAGTAGAAATATGATACCGTTTGCATTTTCATTATTTATTGAAACAAATTCTATTTGATTAACTAATTTCAGAGATATATGACGCTTACATTCTGTCATACTAAAAGCAAAATAAAAATTTGTTATAGTAGTAAAAAGTTGACTTAAGATGGAAACCTTTCTAACAAGTTTCTATATATTAAGTTACTTTACTTTAATGGTTTCACCTAATTATATGTCTTCTTTTAGCACCAGATTGAAATTTGAAACAATCCCGGTTTCCAACACTCAAGCCATTGTCTTGGAAAACCTATTCATTCCACTTGAATACTTAATGCTTTAACATCAGTCAAAACTTTCAAACCATTAAGTTAAAATCTATGCTGTCAGTTAGGAGGCGAAATAAACTACTACTCAATGCTTTCCTATCCAAAGAGATTAACAGAAAGAAATAGTAATGAAAAATTAATATTTATAATTAAAAGGAATTTATGTGCAGCAATATGTCATGTATAATGTAAATATGCCAAATGTAAAACTTGGGAAATAATTGCCCAAAAAAGAAGAGGAGCGAGCGAATATCATGGAAAATGGCTGTCAGTCCGTCGGTATTGTGTATCGTGAGTTATTACAACAATTTAGTTGAGTCTGTAAATAATTAAGTAATTGCGTTTTCCAAATGAGTTTTTCGACTTGCTTTCACACTCGTCGTTAAAGTCTAAGATGAAGCATTTTCCGAAAAAAGAAGAACACAAAAAAGTATCTCGTAAGAAAAACAAACTTTGAAAGCGGCCGCAACCATGGCGGATCTAACAAAAGCAGACATATGCTACGCACTTGAACTCAATACGTGCCAAGTATCTTGTTTCTTTCTATATTTTTTCCAACGACCTTTATACGCTTTCTTCGCTCTGTCTCCCTCTCGCCCTCTTACCCTATCATTCTATCCGTTTGACTTATGGCGCTTAAGCACTGACTGATTGCATCTAATTATTCACAGAATGATAATGTTGTCTGTCTGTAGGTCTTCGGTTGGCAGTGCCAGTTGACCCTTTCATTTCCACCAGCTGCTTGCGTCTTCGCTTCGTCTTCAGTATTTCGATAACTTGTGAAAAAATATCTTACAACTGAAACGATAATTGCGCTTTTCATTCTGTGCGCTCAGTTCATTCACTCACTCATTCAGCCACTTATTCATTTATTTATGCGTTCGTGCACAGATTGATGAAATGAAAATTGAGTTAGAAAGCTCGAAATGATCAAATGATAAAGCAGCAGCAATCTGCGTCGTCAGAACGTATCGGAGCGGCTGAAGTTGAATCTGATTCTGAATTTGCTTCTTATGCTTTTTAGAGAAAACTTTTTTTGCCACGCATGTGTGTGTGCGTGTGTGGAAATTAATTTTTGCTTTTGTGGATGGATCTGGCGCTGTGCCTGCCTGCTAGCTTGATTGATTGACAGGTGTGTGTGAGTGCTGGCGAAGCTAACGGAATTTTATCCTAAGCAATTTTGTGTGAGATTTCAATGATTCCATTTCCTCATATTTCATGCGCATTTATCAACGCAATTATTTGAATCGCCTGACAAAGTGGTAGGGCGTTAAGTGTTGAATGCGCAAAAGAATTTATTGGTTGGAAGAGATTATTAAAACTGCACTATGGAAATCCAATAAACATTAATAATTAAGAGAAAACTATATTTATATAGGACTAGAAGGTATTCGGTGCATTGCTGCCTCTTGGTATACGGTCCGAGTGTTGTGTTGTATCCCAGCGCCGCATGCTTTCGTTCTCACCGTCTTCCATTTCTTTTCTCTTTGATTTAAACTTTTTAATTATTTTTCTTTGCCACACTTTTTTTATTTATAATACAAATAGTTGTAATGCAACATTGAAGGCCTGATAGCTTTGTTGTAAGTATATTGCATGAACTGCCCCTTTCTTAGTAATATACTGTAGTAGAATACAATATATTAGCAGGTATATATGTCAGGAAGAAAATAAAATGGAATATTTGTGAGAATTTCACTATCCAAATTGTTCAAAGCAGCAGTCGTCGCAGTAGAAAACTCATCTTAAAAATATATATATTGTTTTGAGATATCGTTAGTGACATAGCTGCTGTTAATCTTAAAACTACCTTATGTTATTTTACACATTTAATACCTAAGTGCCTTTCTTTTTGTGTGTGTAATCTTGGCTAGACACTTCGAAAAAGTTTGTAAAATAAAATAGTTGTGATCACATTTGTAATCAGTTAGTAATTCTAAAAAGAGTTTTGGGACTCAGCACAAACATATATTGATATTATAGAGAGATAATGTTTGTTTGGATGTTAGAGGTGGTCTTCAAAACTACGCATCTGATTTTAAAAATTATTTCACCAATAGAATACTACTATGTCACTGAGTGTCATGTGCTATGGTTTTATTTCATTTTTTAAAGTAAAATATGATTTTTCTTAGGATTAAGCTTTTGCATCTTCATCTCCTTAGTTATTGCTAAGTATAGTATTTAGACGTAGTACAATAGAATGCCGTAGAATAATTTTCAATGTTGTTCCATTCCAATCGAGTGAAATCGCAGGCGGAATTTAGTTTTCTACAAAGATATACGAAATGCAACTCCCAAAGGCTGCGCCCATGTGAATATGTAAAAACCTTGCATGGTGGTATTATAACAATTGAAGCTTTATTAATTTAGTATTTCAAATCTTCTCACTAATCTAAAAGGCGCTTCTTCAATGCCTAAACACCCACTTGCGTTTAAGTACCTGTTAATTAAATCAATCCAAATAAATATGCCACACATGAATAGACGTCCAATATTCCTCAATCTGATCAAACTTACTGAATGGAGCAACGTTACTCAAAAATAATGCATCAGTTCACGTATCAACACGTTCACGTAAAGAACAACAATCAAATAAGCTTGTTAAATGAACTGTTAATTATTACTCAACGCTCAACTCAAACTAAAATAGAAAGTTTCGAATACACATACTGCTATACGCAGAAATCAACAACTAATTAAAAACTTTCAATTAATCAAATGATCGCCGAACACATTTGTAGATACAAGAATCAGAGGCACACAACAATCTATAACGTGCATAAACTGTTGTTCTTATTGTTGTTGTTGTTGTTGTTGTTGTTGTTATTGCTAATGAATGCATTTATGTTTGAACTTTGCTAGCGCACATCAGCATCACACTCATTGTAAAGTTGCCTGCAACTTTGTGTATCTAAGAGATGCTTTTTAGCTTCGACTACTGCTCTATATTGCTATCGTAGACTGCTGCTGCCACTGCCACTGCTGCTGCTTGAAATCATTATTGAAACTCAATTAAAATGTGTAATTTGTTTATTTTAGGGCGCTCAATTGAGCACCCTAACCTCGCGGATACCCGTCGTATGGGCACGCATTCTCATTGCCTGCCCAACGAGGCGTGTTGCTGATGGCATCGATTGTGTGTGTGAGAACGCCAAAGCCAGCGCCAGCGCACGCTCGTAATAAAGCACGCATTGTTGCTTTCGTTGTTTATGAGAGTTCGCTACGCGTCATTGAACAATGCGCGAACTTTAACGTGGGTGGCAACAAGGCACACAATAATCCAGTGCGATCCTTTCGCACGGCTGCTTTACTTTGTCGGATCCTTTGAAATTTTGCTTTGGAAAGTTTGCCTTTTTCGCGCGGTTGCCTTTGTGGATTTTCATATTATTTTTCTCGATTTTTTTTATTGTTTTTTTTTGGTTTCTGGATTTTGGCTTGCTTATGAAAAAATATAATTTTTGCGCAGTTTCTGCAAATCCTTTTTTCACCGCGCCCACGTCGCTTCATTGAGCCGTAAAATTGTGCAATTTTCAATTTCATAAAGCAAAAGTTGATCCCTTTTGCCCACTCACACACACACACGCATACACATGAGGGCCAAAAATGTAGAACCGGGCCAAATCTGAAAACTTTGAGTTATGATTATCGTTAACACACACGCGCTGCGCTGCGTTCCGCTGACTCGCTCCTGCAAATGTCGGCAGTTCCAAGCCGCTTGCAGTTAATTAAATTTTATGCAATTTATTTCTCATAGTTTGTTGCTTGTTTGAACTTTGTGCGTTTGCAGGTTTTATGTTTCTGACTTTCCTTTTCCTTTTTTCAATATGTGCATTTTTTGGGTGAAAGATTTTCAAACAAAGCTCGAAAACGATTTTCCGACTCATGTGAAGTGCTCGTTGCAAGTCGCCGCCGCTAGGAGCTTTGTTGCATTTGTTTGCATTGTAAACATGGCCAATAGTTTCTCGTGTTTTTTGATGAGATTTCTACTTTTGCGTTTATGTTGTTTTGCTGTTGTTTTATTTCACAGTTCACTCTTGAAATATTCGTACTACTCAATACTCAATACTGGTAGTCGTATATTTTGTCAATAGCGGCGCTTGTTTGCCTTCGTTTGCTTTGCATTCGCATATTTAAATATTTTTGTTGATTTGGCATAGTTTTCGTCTGGAATTGATTTTCGTGTGGATTTTTGCTAAATTACAAAATTTGAATTTGCCAAAAACAACAACAAAAATGTACAAAAAGTGTACTTTGGTAGCAAACACCTCGAATATTTATGATATTTGAATAAAACGTTTAAGCAAACTGAAGAATTTATCGAACCATACAAATTCAAAGAGTTTGTTAGGAAGGAAAAGATTCAATAAAATGCGAAAGACAGACAAATATAAATATGCTAGATGACCCGACAATTTCCTGTCCAAAAAAAATAAAATAAAAATACGTGTGAATAATGAGGAGCTTATCACAAAAACGAAAAAATATCTCACTCTTTTCATTTTCTCTTTATAAACAGCACACAACAATAGAGAAGTGTAAGAAGAAATAAAACTTGTAACGTTTTCGTACATCTTGTGCTTAAATAGATTTCTCCTAGTGAATTGAGAATCTAAACCATTCTCGAACCCACTTGAACACACACAAGAAATTTCATCAAAATCGGTGCAGCCGTTTAAAGGGTGTTTAGTCACATACACACGTACAGAGGTACATTCAGCAGCTCATTAAGACTAAAATTTTGGTATGATTCTGGAAAGAAATAATTATATTTTGACAATTGACAGATTCAATAATTTACTTAAATAACAATCAATGACATTCAAAGCGAGTACTACTTTATAAACAGGAATAGGGATTAATATTTTTTCATACATAATCGTGAGCGTACTCTTTTCCCTTTTATATGTTATTAATTTTTTGTTCCTATGTCGTTCGTACCGTAATTATCTACATTAAAAACCAACTCAATCAAGTTGAAAACTACGGTCAGCGGAGGGAAATAAACGCTTTTCCCACTTTATTTATATATAATACTAGAAAAGCCGGCGCAATCATTGTTTTGCCCTCTCGAGTATGTGGTGCGTTCAAAGAGTATAACAATATACACAATATATTTTATGCTCTTCGGGTCACACAAGGTAGGAAAGAGTAAGCAAAGAGTACACATTCTTATTATTAAAGGTGTATACTCTTTGAGAGTAGACGGCGAACGAAAAATTTCATGCGTAGTTTTGTCTGTCTCTTGCCCCAATCACAGGAAATATAATATACAAAAAAAAAAAAAAAACAGAACGTAGAGCGCAATTCGTTTGTCCGTGGCTAATAGAGAGTATGCGTTTATAGGTTTTGCAATCATCTCACAAAAACAAACAGAAAAACGAAGAAGAAGCATATCAGAAACAATTAAAAACGTACAAAATGTTTTGTGCTTGTGAGATAGTAGTTGTTTTAAAAAAACTTAATACTAAAAAAAATATATTTGCCTCTTAAACTAAAAAAAAAATATATACCCCGACCTTCCTACCGTAATTATCTATATTTTGAAACAAAAAGAACTAAATCGTTAAAAAAATTACTGGCTGCAGAGGGAAACACAGGCGTTTTGCCACTTTGTATAGATATATAGAGATTGCTGATCAATTAGTCTAGTAAGTACTATAGTATTGCATACTAATTTATTGTCATGACTCAAAACTTAAGAGCAAACGGAGACTTACATGTAAGCAACACAGCGTTCATATAGTGTGGACAGGCTAGCGAAAATAGCAAGCAAGAACATGCAGCAGTAGTCGTTAGAAGTGTAAGCAAGCGACACAACGTGTAATAAAACCTATAGATGCATAATAAATAAATGTATGCATTACTTTACATTGTTAGTCATTATGGAACAACTTAGTTGTGCATTGTGAAGAGGCTATTTAGAAAATAAACAAAGACACACTGAGTTAGTGCTAACTCATTTATCGCTCTATTATCTGTTCCCTTAGTACCGCCATTTCGATCTACCCAACTGATTACTCACTAGAAATCATTTTTTTCCTTTTCTATTGGTTTCCCCCATTAGCCTTTCCACCCTGGTTTTATTATTAGTCTTCGTATTACTTCTTTCTTCCTAATCTTCCTATTAATGTTCTGTGCAAAATATTAAGAATAAATTATAGAAGTCTGATTACTTATCTCGTGTTATGAAGTTAGCTAATAAAAATCGTTACGCTAAACAACGTTTAGAGTGATGATTTTTAAGTAAGGAAATTTGATTATATTCTACAGTGTAGTTGGTAGGAAATGTGACTCACGCCGTGTGAACGGGTTAGACTCCGCGTTGGGTTTTTTTTATCGATTTTAAGTCATTTGTAATAATTTGAAGTTTTATTATTATTTAATTTTATTTATTTTATTTTTCGTTTGATTTGTCAAAGTTTGATTACGAATAATTTAATGATTGATTTTATATCATTAATCAAATACTAATGATCTTTAAATTTGTCCATTCCCAATAATGTTTAATAAAATATCATTCTTCAGTAAATAGCTTCGCTCTACCATGGTGTTCCACGACACCTACACATATGTATTTTTTTATAGTATCAAATACATTATAATTGCATTAAAGTGTTCTCTCCCCCTAAGAAGGAATCAATAGCCTTCTCAGTCATTGCCTAACGGCTGTTAAATTCTAATTCGTTAAAAGTCATTATTTATAAGCCGACAAATGTGCTATGTAGTTTACTGCTATAAATGTTATACTTAATTTAAAAAATAAATAAATAGATGAAGTCTTCCAAAATTAAACACGCTCAAAAAGTCAAAAAGTTTTTAGTTATTTATATCGAATTTACCTATATTTAAACACTTTTCACTTTAAGGCAACTAATTTAATCATTTAAATTCTTCCATTTTCTTACGCAGTCACTTGCAAACAACCGCTCGGCATGGAATCCGGCGCCATCGCTGACTTTCAAATCACAGCAAGCTCAGCACATGACATGGGCAATGTGGGCCCACAACATGCCAGGTAAGCATATAAAATAGCACAAAAGGCAAGGTAGAACAATATCGTGCCGACCTGCCCCACCTGAATACAAAGCGACTGAACAGCACAACAGGACAAAATAAATCTTCATACGTGCTCATGTTGCTGTCATTCATAACATTGCTTGTCTGCGGGAGGGGTTAGGCGCACCCAAAGTGATATACAGCAAACATGCATTAAATGTAACCAATAAAAACATAAAAATGGCGACATAAAACGGAAATGGCAAACGGTGAGAATGAGCCGAGTCGCACATGCGGCGGAGTTAGAACCACCGCTCGCTCGTGTGTATTCGTATCTGCTTTGCGCATTAAAAATATGAATTATTTTATGGCGTGTTTAAATGGTTTTACGTCATTCTACGCTCTCATAACATAAATTAAAATATACAATATTCAGCCGACACACGCCGCCAACAAAAACAAAATAACAAAATTCGCAATTGAAATAATGACATATTTTGCGTTCTGACATTTATTTGCTCATGTCAACGTCAAAATTCAAGGAATGAAGAATATATATTTAATGTTAGGTCAACCAATACACCCATAACTATAATAAACAGCTGCGATCATCGTCATCATAATCAGTGAAACTTCCAAAGGCGTGAAAGACAGTGTGGAATTGCCTTCCCCGGCAACTTGCACAGTTTTACTTGTTTTTCCTTTTTTCTGATTATTTTTTATGACTTCTTCTCTCTTTTTGCACTACGCTGGCACAAAATATTTAAAGATGATTTATCACTTTACAAATGAGCAAAAATTTTTTTTATTTTCTTTTCTTTTTAAAGTTTTTTTTTCTTTATTTCCTCGTCTTCAGTTTTGCTGATGATTTGACAAACCGACTCTCGAGGCATTATATGAAACGCTATAATTATTTAGAAAGCTCGCTCTGTGTGGTATTTTCACAGTGAGCTTGTTGGAAACTCTTCACTATTGACTATTACACCAAGTGGTCGAGACATGTTCAAATGATAGTCCGCCGAGTATCAAAAGGAAATCGGTGACGTTATTGTAATGGCAGATTATAATACTACAAGATATTATATGTCTACCACGCTATATATATATATACCACTTAAGCATACTTAATAGACACGGTATAGGCAATCTCGCAAATCTCCAAGCACACGAAACTGCGAATATCCAACACTTGTGTAAAATAAATCCTGCCAAATGGCTCTTGACTGGAAACCGCAATGAAGTAGAAGCCGCGCTCTACCCAAAAACACATATCATAGGTCTACCCTACACGAGCTAGCAGTAGCCAACTGCAACTTTCAAACTTCCAACTTTCAAAATTATTATATAACAAAATCCGTTTGAAGTTATTTTTAGAAAATGGACTTAAGCATATTTTTTGTATATAGGGTATAGGATGGAATAACAAGTAGCGGAGTCAGAAAATTTTGATTCGTAAGCTTGAAGCTTTAAGTTGGTACACCCATTTTTGAGGCCAAAGATAAATAGTTCTTCAATAAATGTATCTCGAATATTGATCTTGTATGTTGATGAATAAAATTGAATTTAAACACAAACCCCGGGAACTTATCAGCCGTTGTGTTAGACACTAAGCTTAATCCATCCAACTATTCCTTTAAATAGACGAAAACACGTTGCATTTAGTAAAATGTTATGGTCATAAACGTTAACATGAACATATAATTTTTATGAGATAATAAAAACATTCTATGTGCTCAAACAGAAAACAACCATTACTCTACGAGTTAAAAAGGGAACCACACAGAGGACTTGATGAAGTTCCAAAAAACATGAAGGAAACCAAACTAAAGCTGACAAAAGAAAACTAAAAAGGCCGCATATAAAACGGAAATTTATCGTGAAGTAGAGAAAAATAAGGGCACAAAATGTGTCTAGGCAAATGGGAGACCTAAAACTGACACTTAAGGTCACTGGACTATAAGAATATGCAGACAGTTAATGTCGACGACGAGCGGTCAAAGTCGATGAAAGGAATACGAAATACGCAAAGTGAAAAGCCCAAAATCAACAGCAAAGGAATTTCGGGACAAAATAAAATGTGTGACTGAAGTAACAAAAATATTGATTATACTCGTAATGTTACTTGTATAGTACCAGGCCAGGGCGCAAGGGGTTGTATGGGCGTTTGCGACGAGCAGTTGGGTTTGTCGTTGTTATTTGCCACGCGACAGTCAAAGCAATCGCATAAAAATAAAAGAAAAGCAATAAAATTATGCAAAGTCAACAGAAACTCTCATAGCGAGTTCGGGGACTGTTACGTGTTGCCAATGCCGACATTTGCAGATGGAGGAGAGGGCAAAAGAAGTATTTGACAGTAAAAATGTCACACATGCCATGACAGCCTGAAAAACGCTGGGTGTGCGACATTTCCCTTTTCATGTGAATGCGTCTTGTTTTTGATCAGAGTTTGGAGTATTAGTATTTGTGTTGGAGCCTAATGATTCTGTATGTCAAGCGAAAATTGTGAGGGCGTTGTCCAAAAAGAAGCCTGTCGAGGTTATAAGGAAACGAGAACGCTGGTGGAGTGCATTAACCGAAGAGAATACATACATGCGTCACCATTCACGCTTTATTTTATTACGAAGGAAAAGGATCAAAGCACAAAAAAATTTAACATAATGTTATAACGCCTGACGAAATGTTTTGATAAATTAATTTTTTTGGCACTCTTTACACCAATACCCCAGTATACCAATAGTAAGCTTGGACACTTGAAAATGTCGGCACAAGGTTGGCACAAAAATAGAAAAAAATACTTTAAGTCAACAAGCTTTGTAGTAGAACATAACGAATTTGAAAAAAATTGTGGCACACTTTTTGGGTGTTGGATGGCATAAGCTAAATCACGTAGTTGCTCATTAGTATGCAAACATTTACTTGAAGAGTAAATTGCCATAACTGAGAAGTGAAGGATCAGAAGGTCAGATTAAAGAAAAATGTAAGCAATAGTTAAAAAGATATTAATAAAATAAAAAAAACAGAGAATCATGTATTTTGTATGCTTCCACATAACTTACAAAGCACTCTTATCTATCTAGTCCATAAGTCATACACCAACTCAAAATTACACACCTCAAATCACCGAAGGCACTTTCAAGCACCAAATATAATTTTTCAACTCTGAGACAACGCGCCTAAAAGAAGGTTACGTATATAATTAAAAACCCATAAATTAGCAACAAAAAAAACAAAAACAAAAAGTTGAACAACACAATACCAAAAGCACAAACATGTAACAGTGACTACAACACAATCATAGCCTACTTTCGGGCATTCAAAAAAACTTTAATATGCCCACAACAGCAGCTAAATGCTTGGAAAATTATGCTATAATTTTTTATGAGCATTACGTGACCAAAAACTGTTTGCTATACCTATTTAGTTTAACCTTTTTATAACAGCGGCGGCTTGAATGCCAACGCCAGCGTTATTCGTAAAGTGCTAATACAGTCTCATGGCGATAAGGTTGCCATTTTATTTTTAGCATACTTTTGCGCTTGCATTTAAATTTTATATTTTATGGTTGCTTTCGCTTTCGAATATTTTTATTTCGCAAAGTGCAAGGGAAGTGACACCGCAGCGAAGTCGAAATTTTTGCTTTTCATTGATTTGGGAAGCCTCACATCGCACAGTACTCCGCCTTGGCGTATGCTGTCATTTTTCCGTTTCTCGATTTTCCATTGCTACAGCTTTGCTAGGCATTTTTATTATAAAACCTGCTCCCCAGCCTGCCAAGCAACGAGCCAACCTTGTCGCAGGAAATGACAATGTTTTCAGAGGCCCTAAAGTCCATACTCATGCGTGAATTTTGATGGATGTGTTCTAATGAAAATATATTCGCGTGTATACGTGTACATGAATAAGTTTGGACCCTACTGCGTATGTGCTTGGCATAAATTTTTGACAGTTGAACTATTCTCGTAGCGCACAGCATGTGAATGAGTATGGCAAAATTGTTACTCTTACTGCGTTACTTCTGCTGAGCCCCCTAAATATAGGCTGTATATTTTTGTTACGTTGTCAGGCATTTGTTTTCAGTACTTTTATATTACATATCTCGTGCTGAGCAGCTTACATTTTGACTGAAGCAACAAAAAATGTGCACAAGTTGAACAGTTTAAGGACGCTATAAAACAATTTTGTTAAAGTCATTGAAGTTGTTTACATTGGGTGTTCGAAATCACCGGAAATGAGTGTGAATGATATTTAGTTCAAAGTAGCAAATTGCATTAACAAAATTATATTTTTGATGAAGACTTTTATTTGCCAAACGTGGACAGCTAAGCACTTTATAGAGTTACATTTCACAGGGTTCGTATGCGGATGCCTGAGAATGGTAGTTGTTGCTATTTGAGACGTTGGATCTTAGGGTATGCATGGTATGTCCAACCCAGACAACCTAGAGTTTAGGCCCCCAAAATGCTCGAGGCATAAATTAAGTGAACACAATTGAAAAAAAGCAATGTTAAAGTCGACTAGGCCAAGACTTCTTTCTCCTCATGCTGCGCTCCACTAATGGAGTACTAACTTCTTATGTGCGATACTCCGGTTTCGAGTACCGGCACCTGCATTTCATACTAAAAATGTGCAATAATATAAATTATAATAAAAATGTATTGCGTTAATGCGAGTTCTTTAAGATAACTAGAGGCTTACTCTTGGAAATATACACTTCATAAGGCAGTTCCTAGGTTTTCTTCATACAGAGTTGCCACCCTTAAGAATTTACCTTATTTCAAATGACTTTCGATGAGCTTCATATAACTTACGTTAGGGTATATATCTAGGAAGACAATGCATGGTAAACTGTTGCCCAGCACCGCAACAGAGCTTTCCATTTTCACCGCATGCGATTTACTTTCCAACCAAAATTCACCTTCAATAATTTAAGAGATCTAAATGCAGCCGAGCTTCTACAAAGCTTTTCTTACACCAAACCGCAATTTAAGTTGTGTTTTTTCTTTGCTCAGCTTTAAATCACATAATTTATTAAAGTTAAAGATCGCTTAACTCGTCTCTCATCAAGCAAACGCTCAATTAAACTTATCATTTGCAAAAAATCTCTGATTATGACAATCAAAATTTAGCATTTCCCGTCCCACAACAAAAATACGGAGCTTTCTGCTCTTCTTAAACATTTAACAGGCAGTGCATAACAATGGAAATCAAGGAAAAGAAAAACTTTCAACTGCAATTGATTGTAGCATAAACGAAAACAATCGAAAGCACATCAAACAAATGCCAAAAACATGCCGAAACGACGACTCCTCGAGAAATTTTCCTGTATACTACCAATCGAAGCATTCAATAAACGCAAAATCAATTGACCCATTTGGTTTATGTGCTGGAAACAATGGCAGCCGAGAAAAAATAACCGAAAAAGGAAAACCCAAATCGAAATCAAAATCGAATTCAGCCGTGCAGGGTTGGCTTTGTCTTACCCAAGGGAGAGGAAGGGTAAACTATTGTTTTCACATTATAATAGCAAACTCGATAGTGCAGAGTGTCTAGATATGTACGTACGTTCGCAGATATGGTGAAATCCAAGCTCAGCGCTTGCACCAACACAATTTGAAAGCCGAAACCAAAAAGCGGAAGTGCCGAAAAGTATGCAATGCATTGATTGCAAAATGCTGTAAGCACTGAATAACTTTTCGATGTGGTTTTCTACTCTTTTTCTCATCTTCCAATTTGGTTTAGTATATTAGCAAAAATCGACATCGTTCGACGTGTAAAGTCAAAGTCAATGTGAACACGACCAAATGTCAATGTCGACTCATGATAATGTCAGTCAACTTGGCAGTGCTACGTGTGACGACAACAACCACTCAACTCAACGGAAAAGAAAAACAAAATCCGGAATTAGGAAAAAATGCCAAGGGATAAAGTTTTCGCGTTCGAGTATCCGGTCTAAGTTTTGGTGGCACTCACCCGAAACCGCTCAATACGCAACGGCTGGGGTAAGGGAAAAGCGTTGTTTTGATACAATTACGTGAAAGTTTTGTATTTGTATGTGCATGTGTATGTGTGTGTGTGTACGTGTAATAAAGTAGAGTAGAGTTAAGTTACACTGATTGGTGAGGTGAGCGGAAAAAGGCGCAACATCAGACCATGCTTGACTGCCTTTTTAGTGCTTTCCTACATTGGGTAATTGCCGATTTGCGGGCATACTTTCAGGCTTCACTCAATGTCAATTCGCCTGCACACTAGTCTATACCTCTCACTTTTTGTCTGCCTGTTGTTGCCACTGTCTCGCTGCCAGTCAATCAAATACAATACGATTTTAGTACGACTACTAGTGCTGGAAAAAGGTATCGACTGACTACACATTGACTGACATAGCGTTGGCATTGATTTTCACTTTAGCTTTTGTAGTGTACTTTTAGGCGCTGATTGCCTATAGCGCTCTACGGCAAACCGTACTCGTTAGAACGTAGCAATTGTTGTTAACGCGTTTTCCATTTTATTGCATTAATGTTTGATTCGCTTTTCCGACACTTGGCATCACACGGCCACCCCACTCACACCAAACCGAACAAATATAAACGCACAGCAAGCGCCCCTAGAAGTATGCTGTACAAATACGTAAGAATCGCCTAACTCATACTAATGTCTGCCTGATTGAATTGATTGCTTGTTTGTCGGTTGGTTTTTGTTATTCTTACACAAACCAAGCGTGGGCCCTCGCCGAGTTACCGTAACAGGGTGTGCGTCCTTTTTGGGGATTTCAATGCTCGCCGTATCGGAATTGTATTCATCGGATCGCAATGCTTCGCTTCGTTACGTATCGTTTCGTAATGTGTTAATGTGCTTTTTATGTTACAAATGAGTCAATTTTTATGATTTAATGTTTTTATGTTACTTCGTGCGATTTGGGCTCCCACGTTTCGTCTTTCTCTGCGATGGTTTACCAACATTACAACGTTGTTATTCGATGTGATTTTAGGCTCTGCCAACGCTTGCTTGCTTTTGACATTTGTTTTTCTTGACAACGGTTCTCATAGATTTTTCATTTCTTTGGCCTATTTCATTTTCTTGAATCTTGATTTTCCTTTGGTTGAGTGTTGCTTTTATTATCGGCGTGAATCGGTGTTTCTTCCTGGTTGTTTTTGCGCATATTTCATTTGTTCAACATAAATTTGTTGTTTATTCAATTATTTATAGCATTTCATTGAATTTATATGTAGGAGAGATTTGAATTAATTTTGGGTTTTTTTTTATTTATTTACTAATTTTTTTTTCGTAAATAATACCTGAATTTTCCTCCCTATTTGGTCAAAGTAACACGAAATTTTTAGAACTTTGGATCGATAAAGCATGTTTACGGGAGGTTCATCTTTGGAGAATCCTAATGATAGCCTTGGCCACGATAACACTATATATTCATACATACTTCTTAGCTAAGTTCAAAAGCTACACTACTGGCAGTCCACTGAGCATTGTGTTGTAAGGGATGTACCAGTGAGTGTTACGTTTCGGGGTCAGTGCCTTGCCTAACTTATTCAAACTCTAAGTAAACCTTCACAAGTAGATTGAAGTTCATAAAACAGGCGGGAATTGTCATGAATTCTCATAAGCAGCTACCAATCTCACTTTTCTTATGTTTTATTTTAGACAGAGAAGACCGAAAAAAAATCTCTTAGTACCAACGGTTCGATTTGATTGACTTTTAGGGAAGCAATGTAAAATTGACTTAACCATTCACAAATCGTTGCCGAGACCAAAATTGAATTTACTCTCAAGCTGACCAATCACGACAAATATGCTCGAAAGATTTGTT
The DNA here is from genome assembly GCA_035041755.1 of Cacoxenus indagator. NCBI lineage: Eukaryota > Metazoa > Arthropoda > Insecta > Diptera > Drosophilidae > Cacoxenus > Cacoxenus indagator. The sequence goes on along the minus strand of JAWNKX010000986.1, from coordinate 2,372,988 downwards.
CGTGTTTGAAGGCATGTTCCTCGTGTATGGTGCTGTTGACGATGTTCGTATAAAATTTCAAGTTTTGCTGATTTGCTCGAGCGAATCACATTAGCATTTTCGTTATGTATGGCCAGCTTTACATACATACGGGTGTTTGGCTAATTTTTTTTTTTTATCTCAATCCGTGGTACCGTTAGTTAACTTAACTCATGTTACGCATTTTTTATGAGAGAAAAATCATTATAATTAATAAAAATAAATAAATTAAAATATTAAAAAAGTTGTCGAATACAATTAGACTTTCTAAGAGGGTAATAACAGTTCTCACCATGCACCAACACTGCCGACTGCCGATTGAGCGAGACTTGTTTAGCAACCACTCACTACTCATCATTTTATATTTCCGTAATTTTTAGTTCATTGCTATATCAACCAAATTGTAATGTGACTTCCCGGAAATAGTCTACATTTTAAAAGATTCGCATACACATGCCAGCTTTATTGCTCTGCTTAATTTAATCAAACTTCAAGGATAAAATTTTTTTACTTGATTTAATAATTCACTTTTTGGCACAAGAATTTCACTTATTTTAAAATGCTACACTTGCTGTCTTGAAGCTTTAGTCTACGTAAAGAAGACTTTGTCCATTAGAGTTAGTAAAACAACACAAGGAAACAAGCGTAGGCAAGCTGAGCAGACACAAACACAGGTTAACGAGCTAGCAAGCTGTCAGGGTGTCAGACAACCAGGATGTAAGGTAGCCAGGACTAGACGCATAAGTTGAGCCACAACATAGGAAAGCAGCATACAAGGAGCATCAGAAGGACCTGTGCGAGCTTTAGGTACTTTAGTCATTTGCTTACATTTGCTCGACTGTTATTTTTATATCACCGACGACAGCACAAGGAGTACATGTTTTATTAATTTCATTTATTAAAAAGAACACCGAAGGATATTTTCATTACATTTCATGTACGTAAACATGCTCCACAGACATAACAAAAAGAACATGTGTAAGCAAACAAGCAGACGGAGCACTGAACCAAGGATCAAGGCTGCTGAATCGAAAGCTTGAAGCAGCTGAGTCTGTGGCTTTGGTGAAGTGTCTTTCGGCTAGAGGGGCGTTCTATTCGAAGCTGCTAAGCCAAAGACTATCGACAGACAAATCTATCTTCTGTTTTCGACAATATTTTCATTGTGTCAACGCACATTTAAGACTTTAAAGAGAGACAGGTTTTCGCAAAATTATTCGTCTATTCATTTAGCATAAACACAACTGCGGAAGTTGCTTAATGCAGTAATAACACTCAAGTGCGTCTGTTTGTCTAACAAAGGTCGCATAAGCTAAACCATCGTAACTATCTTATTTGACTATTGTCAACACAATTGAGCCGCTTTGAAGCATCAAATTGTGAGCTGCGCATGCGTAACCGAAAGCAAAGTCGAAGTAGCAATCGAGGTCCGACCAAAGTTGAAGGCGCACAGTAGTCAAGAGCTCGAAGCAAATGTTTTAATGCCACTGGATTTTTTATTTTTATATTTTTTTATTTGATTATGAACTTTGCTTATTTGCCAAAGTAATTGAAAGACAAACAAGAGACATGCGTAGTTGAGAACTACCGCTGACTGGAGCCCACATCACATAACTCAACATGAGCGGTGCACTTGTCCAGCACAACATCTTCACCATCATTATTGTAATTGTTATTGTCTTCATTATTATTATCTTCTGGCATTACTACAACTCAATTGTATAGTTCCAAGAAACCCAACAACAACAAAAAGACCTTTCCGCTTTATTTAACCAACTTTTCACATCGTTGCCATCACAGCGCCTGTGCCTGCGCCTGGGCTTGGGCGAACGCCCTGTTTACCCAACACGTTTTCACCTTTCTTTGTAACATTGCTACTTTTATGGTTTGAATGTTTACCCAGTATACGGGGCGCATTGTCAAAGATAAATATTACATACAGTTTCAGCTTCTTGTTTGTTAAGTAATTGTTGATCTTTCAATGAGGCAGGCGCTTGAAGATGCGGCAGTGGTTAAGCATATTTGTTAAGATCGTCTGCCTGAGCATGCGCTTTGTTCAATGTTATCTATTTAGACAGTTGGCTGTTTGTATTACGAGATGAATAACTGTAAGTAAAATGCAGCTAAAGAGACTCAGGTGGTTGTATATTCAAATTTCTCTCTTAGACACCGAAACAAGTATTTAAAATTATGAGCTTGGGAAATTTAAGATAGTTTAACTGCTTCGTGAGTCAAGAACTTTTATGCTCTCATCTATAGAAATATCAGTATCAATGCTGGATTGGCAAAGCAAATCCGTAAAATAATAGAAATTATAGACATTATAAACTTAAATGTATCTATACAACGAAAGGTACTGACAGCCAAAATGGTAAGGTATGCGTTTTAGTCTCTAGAAGTTTAACTAACAATACAGTGAAATCTTACTACTCGCGGACTTCTCGCTCAGTCGAAGATGTACCGTGGCCGGCAACTTCACTGGAACCGTGGGTGTCGTCCCACGTATTCACTGTATTACCACCACATAAAGCAGCAGACATGTTCTTTTGAAATCGATGTTCACGATGTGCTATATGTTGATTAATTGCTTTGAACAAAACTCTCTATAGAGAAAAACGTTGTAGTGTAGTCTTAGTCTACAAGCAATTGTTAATTAAGAAGTTACTAGAATATCAACATCGAAACGAGTTTATTTAAGAAGATGAAAAAATACTTGATTCAATATGTTATGAAATCGTCGTGAGCTGATGTCTGCTTTAAAAAGCGAACTACACATCTCATCGGGCTAATTGACAAGCCTTGAACAAGACCTAATCTTTAGTCAATATGGCACTGTTTGAACATCCAAACTACGATTCTCTTAAATCTCGAAAGTCAACTTGTCAATTAAGTTCTTCTAACTTCATATCCAATCACGTAAATAACCCAACAAAAAAATGCACACATAAAATAAGCCAAACTAATCGCTGATCAAAGACAATGACCGTAAAAACTTGGAGTGTAGTTACAAATCACTTGGCAAATTCATAACCGAACCGCAGAGTGAAAGCCACAAGAAACAAGGAACAGAGGAAAAAATGCTGCAAAAACTCAGTCGAGCAAGAAAAATTTAAGACTTGCAACACAGTTTGACAATAATGACAGAATCGTGTGCGACACGCGCTTAGAAAAAGAGAAAAAGCGGGTGAAAAAATTATATTGAAAAAATAAAAATAAAAATAAAAACAAAACAGACTGACAGGCGCAAAAGCATGAAAAAGTATTGTTCGGGCAGAAAACCAGAATTGCAGCGAAACAAAGTGAAGCAAAGGACTAAATAAAAATGGAAATGACATGCAGCATGCGCGGGACAAGAATGGAGGGAGTGTGTCAGTAAGAGATAGAGGTAGAAAGGGAGATAAACTACACAGCAAGGAAGAAGTCACAGCGGGTTGAGTTACAAGCGGAACCAGCTGCGTTTTCCATTTTGTGTGCCATTGTGTCAAGTGGAAATTGCAGGAAAAACGCTGAAAAAAACCAACAAAAAAAAAAAAATTATAACAAGAAGTGTAAGAAAAAGGCAAACAAAGTGTGCGGGAAAAAGAAAAGCGAAGACAAAAAGCAACAACAGCAATAACAGCAACCGGAAAAGATGACAATAAAAATGGCGTTGGAGGGGCTGACGGCGATGGCGGTAGAGCTTAGGCAAACAAGGGGGCAATGCGGCAACAACAACCTCGGTGAGGTGGATGAGAATGAAGACGAGGACGTGTGCGACAGTAATAGAAGCTAACGGCTTAAAGTTCATTGGGGAGAAATGGAAAAAAGGAATTCCATAAAAAGAAAGCCGTGGAAGCCTGAAGTAGGAGCTAGCATAAAAATGGAGCGCCTACTGCAGAAGCCATTAACTTGTTGGTTTTGTTTTTATTGTTGTTTTGTCTACTTATACGAGTACATGTTCGAATTGGTGCTGCTGACGTTCACCAGCACTGGCAGTCGAAGTCAAATTCTCTCAGCCGTAACGCCGGTTAAGGAAATCGATAATCGGTACGTGTTGCAGCGCAAAGTGATGCGACCGTGTGGGTCTTGGCGCTGAGGCTGAGGGCATGCGTTACGTTGCGCTAAACTGTGTTGTTGGCAAAAAGGGTTATGCACGGCGTTTTCCATTTTAAATAAAGCATTATTTTCTTACAACTTATATATGTGTATCTTTCACGCTTACTTCGTTTTACTTTGTTTTTGCCTTTTAAAGAAATTGTATTTTTACGTTGCGTTTTCATTTCTGCTCCTTTTTTTTTTGCTTTCTTGTGTTGAAATCATAAAACCATATCGAGCCCACGTACTTTTGCACACATTTATGGAGTTGCTGCTTATTTGCTTGAGTTGGAATTGTTGTGCTAGCACAAAAACACAATTTCCCACTGCGAGATTGAGATTCTTTCTGCAGACGTGTTCACATTTAAAGTCGGAGCAAGGGAATTGTATCGGCTGAAACTTTAACAGGGGCTCTAAGGGTCTTCTATAAATTTTAAATCTTTTAAATTCGTTTAAAAAAAGGATAATAGAAGTTGCCGAGAGTCTAAGTGACACAATATATCGGTAGCTTCAAGATAACACAAAATAAAAGTACACAAAGCTAAATGGATGCATATATAAACACATTAAATTCCATGAAGTGAGACCGCTTTAGTTGAATATCGGAACTTTCAGACCATAGAAAGCAATAAAGATGAGCCAAATTTTTAACATAAAAAATACAAAACCGACCTCTACTGTAACTTCTCTGTTATTTTCAGCAGCGTTGATAGCCTGATGACCGTTGCTGTTATGCTCTTCCATTGCTTCTGCACAGCAGTCTTCGCCTTGAGTCGTTCTAGTGAAATACATACCAAAAAAATGATTATTATATTTGGAAGCAATTGTTGAGGTTATCAATTAGACTTTATTTAATTTAAGATCATCTTTTTCCATTCAGTACAATAGACATACAATAGACATATATATTGTGTGAGATAAAAGTTATGAGAGAGTGGATGTAGTAGTGGTGCAATCGAAATGTAATCAAAAATAATTGATAAACACTGGAAAAATGATGACTTGTCATCGCAATCCTAGTGCTAGATTTGTGACCACATATGTTATGTTATCAAGCCAAAACTTTTAATTTCGAAAGCCCTACAAAGTCTTCCCCATAATATTATTCTAATATTGGTGGATAATTGCAAGAAGCAAAAATCTTATTTGCTTATACCATAGTTGTGGAGTTGTAGAGCACACATTTCAGGTAAACCATAATTTGATGATAATTTAGTTCCAAGATCATTCTCTGATGAATTATATGTGAGAATGATTAACAGAACCAGAAGGTCTAACATTCTACTACTGAAAGAAACAAGTTGAATATCATACGATGTCTGATTTAAATGAATATTTAGATAGCATATAAGTAAGAGGTTTAAGAGTATCTAAAGGAGGTCGTGTCTAGTTCCCATAGCTACTCGAATTTTATTCGGCCAGAGAGCAGTCATCCAAAGATATTAAGTATACATGTATACGAAAGATCGGAGCAGCAGCAACAACAACATTGAGTGACGCTCTGAAAATTCGTATATTTGACGCTTAAGACCAAATGTTCCACAGCCACACATACTTTCAAAATTGAACCAATATTAACTTCCAATCACAAAATGTTTCTTCCAAAGTACTTACTACCTCAGCATAACACCTGCTACCCAAATGAAGCAAACAATGTGCCCAAGGCGATACAATAGCAGCACTTGCTTAAGAAATTTCAGCTAATTTGACTTCATTGTGCTGTTTCGCAAAATTGTATTATTACACATTTTGATTTTTATAAAGAGATACACAGAAAATCAGAAACACACACACACACACTCAAATACCAAATGCCACATCGAGACGTAAACATACAATTCACCTTAAGTGTATTTTGCTTTTGTACAAAATCTAATTTGCATATGTTTATATAGACGGAGGCGCATAACCTACAACAATGCACCTGTCAAGCGATTGCCTACTAACATACACACGTGCATAATAACACACATACATATACGATTTATTTGTTACCATGTCTGCTGTTATTTTAACCCGACTAAAAGCTTAAGGTGGCGCAAAAAAGGTTTTTCCACTGCAAGGCATTCTTTAATTTTTGTTGTTGCTCTCAACTCCACACACGTTCTTTCCATATTTTGTATCCTTTTTCTGCAAACTTGATGACTGGTTATTGCCCTCGAAACGAACGAATAAAGGCAAAAGCCGGAGTATAAAGAAACAAGCAGAAAAAAGGGAAAAATTTACTTTGCGCCTATATTTATGCAGTGATTTTCGTTCGCTTTTAAAGCATTTTTTATACACTCCCTTTGTGTGTGTTTTTCTTTGCCTTGAGGCAATTTTGATGCTTTGTTATTTTAAATTTTGCTTTGCTAACATTTTTCGTGAGTGCCTTAATTTATGCACAAACACACCACACACACATAGCATGCACAGATACAAAATCAGTCGAGCTTCTGCTTTTTAATGAGCTCCACAGTTCGAGCGAAATTGTGTGCGTGTGTGTGGCTTGCCTTTTCAAACGGTTCCTAGACCTCCGCCAGCTGAGCTTAGTCACAGCTGTGGTGCAACTTATAAGAAATAAATTTTCTTCAAGTTGCGATTTCGCCCCTATTTTATTATATTGTTCTCGGACTTCATGTTCGAACTTTAAGCTTGGAAGCCATGCAAACCTGAATTTTCTATTGTATTTTAGTTGAATAGTTACTATTGTCATATTGTTGTTGTAGCAACAACGCAGCCTACATAAAATATTATACCCAAGTCAACCGAAATCTCTTAGTCGACATAACGTGAATACTGTGTGTAAACATCTTTGTGAGAGAAGCATAGGAACTACATTTTTGAAGAATACGAATTTGATTACAATTTAGACTTCATCAAACAAAGTCATCAGGATAACACGTCAAGGTTGTTACTTGCGAAAGTTGATTGAACAACTACTTTTCAAAGACACAAGCCAAAATTACTCATTCCAAAATTTACTTATTCATAAAATCTCCTCTCCAAATCAACTTATTATACTCGTCGAAATTACTCGTGCAGCTTATTCCTTTTTAAATTAATTTGAATTAAACATCAGCAGTATTCGCGATCACACTTACCTAAGTTGTTCACTTCACTAAGTTGTATTTGTATTTGTATTTGTTCTTTTCTTTTAAATTTAATTAGCAGTGGCCCCAGCGTAGTTCGGTATATATGTAGAATGAGAAAGCAAACGACAAGTGAAAATTTCTTTAGTCGCGTTGAGCAATTTTTGGTAGGCCCAAATTTTATGAGTTCGCGTCATACTATTGTTTGTCTTCTCGCCTTCTCCGTACTCTGTGGTAGCTTACATACTTAATACTCCTTTTTCTGTGTTCCTCAATATCATTAACTCCACGATTATGTTATTGATTTGCTGCTCGCGTACGACGACCAATATTTTGATTTCGACGCCTCACTTCACACACAAATTTCGATTTAAATTAAACTTTTTTGTATTACTTTTTTGACATACTTTGCAATGGCAAACTGATTTATATCGTACAAAAAAATTTGATGAAACTTACCAACTGTCGCGGTATGTTAACGCACCAAATTTAACCACAAACATTCTCCATGATGACGTCCATGTACTATTCATGTATATGTACAAATTTTAAAGACACTCGGTCAAACAGTGACGGAGTCTACAGGCATTAGACAAACGACCAAGCAAACAAACCAACATCGATTTTCATATATAATATCCTAGCAAAACCGGCAGACGTTGTTTTGCCCTCTCTAGTATGTGGTACACGACTGAATCATGCTTAATGCTCTTTGCCTGTGCACTCTCACTGTATTCATAAGAGCATACTCACTGCCTTAGCAAAAGTCTGCTCACACTCTTTATGCAAGCAACTCACAAATGCAAGCACACAAAGGAAGAAGAAGCATAGCAGAAACAACGAAAAACGTACAAAACATTTTGTACGCAAAACATTTTTCAGCAAAAATACTTATATCAAAAACTATCAAACAAAACCATGGAGAAGTTCACCAAAGCCCTTTTCTTCAACAGTCATCTAAAACACTGTTTGGTGTAGCCCGACACAGATTCTCGCTCTCCTATCTTGTTACTTAACTTTCTTATTGTTTCGGGTAAATTCTTTTTGTTACCCTTTCTCTTTATCTCTACCAATAAAAACGGGACATTTGCACTAATCTTCTCTAGTTACTTATTCAAAGTAGCAAGATCTGTCTGATAATCCAATGATTCAATTTCTGCTTGCTTATAGTGTTTCCAGAGCTTCTGTCTCATTACTCTCGTCGCATTACCCGCTTATGTTGTTAATAGTTTTTGGTCGCTGACTCCTTCAGCGGGAGTCCCCCGTTAATGTGGCGCAGGGTAGTAACTTTGGCGTCGCGGGCTCTTGTGTTTCTAGCACTTCGAAATAATCCAAGTCACTTTCTAACTATGTTCACAACCAACGCTGGTTGCAAACTTATAATTTAACACAACGATTGTCTTAACGTTTTATTTCTTCTTTGAAGCTTATGATTTAATACAAGGATTGGCCACGTTTGATTTGTTCGGCTGCACAGTTCAGAGAATTTTAACAGCGCTAATCCTAATGATAATTCGAGAGAGCGAAAGCCTTACAACGTCGTTGCCAGACTATCCACTGTTCTCGTCCAACAGTTATGATGATTCATCACTCTCCCATTGTTGGTTTTACCTTTTAGATCCCATATTTGGATTACACATTATTTTTATATTATCGAAACTTTTTTCTCCATTACTATCTTATCATTTCTCTTAACTCTCAACTATTTTCAAGGAAAGAAGGTTTCTTCATTAGTTTCGTTACATATTGCTGATTACTGATTTTCCTATGCTCTGTTCTTCTATATTTATGTTCTTTTCTCCTCCGCTATCGAAGGGGATTTTAAAAAATTATCTTTAGAAATATATTCCATGTCATTATTTATAATCCGACATATGTGTTATGCAGTTTGCTGATAAATATTATAATATAATTATAATAAAAAAAGATAAATACTATATTTAGTGTTTACATTCTTCCCACCACTCTCTTCTCCCTGTATTCATCACTATATTCTTTGCTCGTTTCATTATTTTCGATACTCTCTACTCGTCACATTTCTGTCTGGTCGTTACATTTTCTTTCTACTCATCCCGCTTTATATTCTTCTCGCTTCTACTTGATCGGTACTCACTTCTTGTCATTATCTTCTCATTACTTGAAAAACTCACTTTTCGGTACTCACCTAATTACTATTTTATGACTGCTCTCCTTTCGAAAATATATGCTAGTTAACATATTCTTGCTCCTAATTGTTTCTTCCCTTACTTTCTTTCCTTACATCCTTGTTGTTACGTTCTTCGTTCCCCGAAGCATCTGCTTCTTACACTTCTCTAATTAATCAATCCTTACAAGTAAAGGTAAACTATTATGTCTTCGCGTCGTTCTCTTCTCACTTTTTAATTTATACTCCATTCTTCGATGTCCCACATTTCTATCGTCTTATTACTCACTATCACCACTCATTTTCAGAATTCCACTTGCCTACTGTTTTAGCTTTAAGGCTACTGACTACGACTCTTTGTGCTTTCAAAAAATATTCTACGATGTTCACACATAGCTATCAATTTGCTGATTATCAAATTCATGTTTTTTGATACTCTACTATGTTCGCTTACTTATTAAATAATATATGTTTTGCAACAGTAAGCAGATTTAACTTGCCTCTGACTACGGTTGTCAAATACAAAGTCGCAAGAATATATATCTTTTTTGAGACTAGAAGCACAGCTAGGCAGAGCGACAGATAGACCGACGAATAGAGCGAAACACACATGGAGCTTATTTATGCTTCGAGGCAAAAGATTCAAGTCAGCCAAAGACGTTTGTACTCGTGACAAAGGAGAAAAAAGTTAAATTATAAGCGGCTTAAATTTAAAATAACAATAGCAACCATAAGGCACACACACACACACACACACACACACAAATATAAAATTACGAAGAAAAAATATGTTGGAAAGTAGTCTAAAGTGTTTAACAAAAGGGTTAGCATGAAGTGAAGGGCAACAGTGCGTTTTGCGTGGTTCGAGAAACTTGGGCCTGAAGCTTGGTGCTTGTGGCTGAGGCTGAGGCCTGTGCTACCTGTAACTGGCACGTGTACGTTCACTGAAATTGTTTGCTTTTGTCATTAGATCAAGTACGTATACAAGCACTGGGGCATTGAGCGTGGGCATGAAAAAGCATATAGAAAAGTCAAAGCACCGTAAAGTATGCTTCAAATACTTTCCATTCACACACACAGCGCTGCGTCGCTCATGTCTTATTTAAATGTTACGCTTATTTATTTTTCTCCCGCCAATTTATTTTGCTTTTCGTCGCTTTTTCAATGATACTTGACGCAATTAAAATGCCAGCAGCAATAGGCGTGACACAAATCGTGTAAAAGAATTATTTTTTATATTTGCAATGAAGACGTCGTGAATGTTGATTTTTTTTTTTTTTTTGTGACATTTTAGACGTACGGTTTTTAATTAAAAAATTCTCAATTTGTTTTTGTGGCGCGCTTTTGTATGAACTCGTTGACATTGACTAGTATCGCCACAATTTTACTCATAAATTCATTTGGATTAAAGCTGCGTCAGCTCGAGCTAATTGGTTGCCGTAGCTGCCGTTTGGCGAAACAATTAAGTGAAAAGTTCACTATTAGAATTTAAAGTCTGGATTATTTAATTTGCTTTAATCTTAAAACATTTAATATAAATTAATGAAAATATGCACACAAATATTGTACAGCCACACTTAACACACACATAGCTTTGTAACCGCATATATGCCATGAATTCATATTAAAAACTTTACTGCACAGCGACTCTAATTCTAAATGAGCTGCACACACACACACTCACAAACACACACATTGACACAGTAAGCCACATAGCAGGGGGCCAAGCTCGTATCGTAAAGAAAACCGAGACCTAGTTAGATTCCATGCCAGTTGGCTTTGCTATTTAGTTACACTCAACTGTGCTAATGTCTATCTCTAGTTCTATGTATTACAGTATGTACGAGTATATGTAAGTACAATGCAATTTGAGTTTCATATCCGTGTGAATACAAGCTTCGTTTTTATGTGCGCACTGCATGCGAAGCATGCAGGTAACCTACATTGTTGGCTAATATGAGTTATAATGGCTATTTTTATGCTACTTTAAAAATAGAGGAAATAACAAATAAAACGAAATTAAATCGTTTTTGTTGTAACATAATATTACTTAAGCCAGAAAGTAGATTACATAATTCTTAAGGTTGCTGGCTGTTGAGTAAACTTCAAATTTTTATAACCCTGCTTACCAGTTAGCTTAAAGTTGCTTTTTATGGCAATCTAGCCATGACCAACTTAGAGTACCGAGCTATTAAGTGGCGAGAAGTCAATTTCATTCACACCACAAGACGTGGCCTAATTAGAGTATTGAAAAATATTTCTACAGCTTAACTTCCCTTAACATTTCTCTAATCTAATATCCTTATGATTCCTCTCATCTTCATTTCGGCCCCATTTTATTCAAACCTAGTACTCTTTAAAGGTCTCCCTTGTGGTCATTCCAAACTTGCCTATTACGTGTATTATGTGCTCCATGACCACTCCTTTTGATCTCTTTTTTGATCACTATATCCTAACAATCTTATGACTCTTCTTTAGTGACAAGTATAGCCAAGTTGTTCGTTTCTAATATTCTTAAGACACAGTTTATTGCCCTTTTTATAGTTTAATATATAGACTAGCAATGCCCCGGCATGTTGTTGTCTTCTGCGCTCTGTCTACTGCTGCGATTTTCTGGTTGATCTTCCAGTGTTTGGCCTTTTGGGTGGAATTTTGTATTCTTAATTTTCTTGAATATTATTTTCTTGAACATTTCGACTTTGTACAGTTTTGAGGAGCACTGCCGGCAAACTCAATTCTCAGAGGCTATTGTTTTTGTCTTTTATTTGTATCTATACAGTTTGAGAAGCATATGCAAAATGAGTTGGTCTTAATATTCAGTGAATTCGACTATTTTTTGCACCAAACTTAAATATAAACCTTCTAAGAGATGGCATCCATCCATGTTCCAATTTTCATGGTGCTCGGTCAAACGGTGTCGGATTCCATGGGGATCAAACAAACATCCTTTTTTATATATATAGATCACTTTTACCCTATTAACCCAATTTTTATTTTTATGTCAGTTCTAGGGATGTTGTTAGTAATCAAATGAGTTGAACCGATTTTTTCTCATATGAGTATGTACTAATTATTTGGAGGTATTGGAACATCCCTATTGTTGAATCGAGGAAGCATGTATGTAGAAAGAGCTCACCTAAAATTTCGTAATCAGACAGTTTCGCAATTTTACACCATTATCTCACAGCTTTGATTTATTTTTCCAACTTCATAGCAACATTTTCTGAACGACTGCCTAAAATTATGCAATATTATATTGCAGAAAACCATGAAATGGCCACAAATAAACCAAAACAACCCAAAAGCAAGACCAAGGTAACACAACTACAAAAAACCACTGAGGAGCTCTCTCTCAAAGCCTTAAAATATGCAGAAGACCAAGAAGTATGCTAAAATTTTCTACATTCAACTAAACCTTTTTTGGAGGCACACCAAACAAAACAGCCAATCGCGCCAAAATGGGATCAACAACACGCTCTTATAACAACAGCAATAGCAATAATACCAAAATGCATTTTGTGTTAGCACAAAAACGTGCCAAAATATACTTTTAGGCATCATGGCTGCATACAAAAATGTCTAACTCACTAGCACATTTGGTTTACATTTTCTGCAATTTACTTTCATTTTATGTGTATTACAGCATGTTGAATATAGTCGCCACTAGCGACTTTACCCCACGTAGCATATACTTATATTGCCAAGACTACATTTTTCTCGGTTGTTAGCGTTGCTAGTTTTATGTTTTTCTATCTAAACTCACACAGATATACAAATTTGAGCGTTGCTCGTTAGCAGTTATAAAATACAGACACAAGCGCACACACACACACACATATGCTTACAATTGCATGTAACTTGAACAACGACCCAAAAAGTATGCAATTGTATATGCATCAATGCAAAACGAAGCTAATTTCAAAGGCGCTCAACCAAACAAAATACCCATACACACTCCTCCGTCACCCTTGGTACACCACACTAGACCAAGCTGTCTTGGCTGGGTGCATTTTATGTTGGCTCATTTTCTTGGCTTGCAATGCAAGCGGAAAAGTGATATAACACTCTGCGAAATGAGGGAAAAATCTTTACTGCTCTCGCCGTTGAAATGCTGATTTTTTTTTTTCATTTTTATACGTGTAATCTTTTTTTCCTTTTTATTGTGGTACTTTGCTTTGCTTGATTTTGTGTGGTAAAATTCTTCTTCTTTTTTGCCATAATTTCTATGGCTTTTTTGATGGCACTCACTCATAGTCGAACCCATTGCCATCCCTAACCGCGTATTGTTAGTTGAAAATTGATAGCACACCTACAACGATTGCTCATTATATGAAAATATTTTCTGACATGGCACAACGCAAAATGCAAATTAGTTTTGATGAAGTTTCCCCTTTTGCATCATACAATGAAATTAAATATTTTTTTGGTATTCTCCTAATTAAAAATGTAATTCAATATTCTTTTACATTGTTGAATTGGTTCTAACGAATTATTTGAAATAATTTGATGTATGGTCACAAAATAACAGAGAGATTAAATGATTTAAATACATTTTAATAAAAACTATACATTTTCAACTTTCAAAAAAATTTAAATTCATAACAAAGCTTAAACTAACTTCTGTACTCCGGTATTCATTGAAAAAACTCGTAACACCAAACAATAACAATTATATAGCATATTAAATGGCTTTCACAAAATCATAGTATACCTATAGGCTTAGTAGTACAAAAAGAAGGATTTAAATAAAGCTGTCTGTTTTTAACTACAATTTATAGTTTTGCAATTGAAGCATATTTAACAGCTACTACAAAACCACAGTATACTTATAAGCACGCTTCTGAAAGAAATTATTATGGGATTGTGGTATTCATGTTCTTCATATAATCAGCATTTTTGCAGCTCATAAGTTCACGCTATACCAAGTTTCGCACAAAAACACAGCATACTTTTAGGCTTAATTGCAATGAAACAATGACTAAACGACTGAAACAGCTCTTAACGTCGATTATTACCTCAAATTAAAAAAGGTTAAGCACAGCCTGAAAATCACAGCATACTTTTAGGTTAGATTGCAAAGAAAATCTGAAACATAAAAACTACATCCTGAGAAGTCAAAAATGCTGTACTACCCTGCAACTCTCACCCAGAATAAACAACGTTCATTTTCGAATGTCTTTCTTTTTTTTGGGAAGCAGAAAATATTGAGAATATTCTCCACATGGTCTCACTGCCTATGCGCCACTATTCACTTTCAATTTCCGTCATACGCCAAACAAACAAAAAAGTTAAACTAACCACACATACGAGTAAACTAGGAATATACTCGACACTAGAGCGCTATGGGACACAACAACCAAACTAACTAACAAACAAGTACAGCGTAACTGACAAACAAACTTCAAGCAGCAACTTCAAACTAACTAATAAACTCAAAACCGAGTGAGTAACTGCAATGCGACATTTTTGTGCCGTACTTGCTGCATCTGTTTCGAGTGGGGCTAAAAATGATTTAACATAGCTTGTGTCGAGTTTTGTTGAGTTCAAGTGCTGCCTGAGTAGTGGTAATTGAAAACCGCTTTAATGGCTCAGATCATTAAAACTAATGAGTTTTGCAACACTTGAGACTTAAACGATTAGAGACAAAACACAAGCTTTGGTTAGCGTAGTTGTCTGTTTGGCGTTATGTTTGAACCCTGAAACGAAACAAACCAAAGCGAATAGTTATCAATTAAGTGAAACCAGTGTTGCACAATATGAATAGAAAAAAATTTGTTTCTTGTTTAGCTCATAAGCAATTTATTGGCACTTGAGCTTTACAGTATATTAAGTACAATACAACAAGCACAACAGAATTGTTTGCTCTACTCATAACATACATTTTAATTTGAAGCCAAAACTAGTGTTGACAAACTACGCTAAACTACAAATTTCACCAATCAAAGCAGCTAAATGTTATTCAAGCAAAGTACTACTAACGAAAGGGCACTTAAACATACAAGTATGAGTATTGCAAACAAACCCCTACCCACTATGCTTGCCATGACCTACATTGTATTTGCTGTCGCCCCTTATGTGTACAACACTATATGCCATTTTAATGTATTTTCCCACACTGCAAACATACACTCATATTTATTTTATTCTTTCATATTTTTTCCGCACTTTAAACGCGGTTTACAACGCTGTTGCCAGCATGCGGCGCAAATATGCAAATAACGTTGATTCTGGAAAGCCTACCCAAATGGCGACAATGGCAAACAGGAACGCATTTCGCCATTTGCCAACTTGACTGCCACCATATTGCGGACTCATTCAGCCTGGTAGTCGGACCTTGTGTGCCTGGCACTAAAAAATAATATATGTAAACAGAAAAATTTTATACATTAATATCAATTTTGTTGTCATAAATCCAATGAGACGTGCTGCTCAGCGTGTACTCGTATGTGCGAGTCTGTTTGCATTTTCTCTGTTGACATTTATCGTTGACTTTTACTTTTTCCAACCATTTTTATCCTGACTTGCCAGCCACTATGACAGGCATGTTGGCCTTTCACTCACACATTCGTTCAACCGCCTGCTCGCCCGTTTTCACACGCTAGCTCGTTCGTTTCCGGCTTGCTCAATTTTTTACAGCGCCTTTGCTGTTTATTACCGGTAAAATATAGGTCGCCTGGGAGCGCACTAGCACATTTACATAAAAGAGCACTTCAATAATTTGTGCTGCCAGCAAGATGAATGCAAGTACTATGCGTATGTGGCTATCCATGCGATATAAATTCTTTGTTGTAGGTAAAGCTTACTCGTTTTAAATGTTTAAATTGATCTTCAGTGGGTGAGAAGACTTCGAGTTGTATGTGACACTATTAATTAATTAAGAAAATCAGTAAATATACTCAAAAATGAAAACAAAAAGAACAAATAAAAAAAAAACTTTATATTCAAACAGTCGAGAAGAGTAGGTAGTACAACGAACAGAATTTGTTAGTCAGATTCCGGGAGAGTTAGTCGTAATTCAAGTTTTGAGACCGGAACAAAAGGAAAAAAATTTAATTTCAGAAAATAAACATTACATTTATTTTACCATAGTATCACAGTACACTTGGCCTTGCAGTAGTTTTGCAAAAGCTTAATCATAAAAAAACATATTTTCCTTTCGAAAATCAAAAAAGTAAGTATGCCAGTGTATATTATAGCGCAAATTATCATAATAAGTATATTATATCTCGCGCCAAAGCGTTATATACAATAAATATAATATGTATATAACAGTATAGATAAACATTAATTGGGCTATTTAAGGTAGAGTCTTGCTTTTTTACTTTAAAATTAAATTCTAAACCAGCTTGAAAACCTGTGTAATTTAATACTATTAAATTTCTTCTAAATTAATGCCATATATATATATATATATATATATTTTGGCGCGACAGGTCTATGGGACCCAAGGCCTAGCTTCTCGCAACCATTCGCTTTGTGTGGGTTTTCAATTTTTGGGACGAATGGAAGGGATCTACAATTTAACGCCGAGTCCAAACGGCTAATTGAGAAGCTCATTCATGACAGTTTTACTCTCGGATGTTTGTCAGACGTTCGCGAGAGGTGGCGCAGTGGAAAAAAACCTTAAGATGTAATTTGGCCCTCTCGGGATTCGAACCTGAGCCCCTCGCTTAGTAGCCCAAATTAATGCCATACAAATTATTATTCAATGGGAAAATTTGCTGGCCGTTTCATTTCTCAATTGGTTATAAATATATGATATTAGAAGAGGAGAAAAGGTTTCGAAAGAGATGATTGGAAAAGGTCGAATAGTAGTCGAAAATTTATGGAAAGTAATAAAACACGCCTTAAAGTGATTAGGAAAGGGGAAGGGGTTAAAATTAATAGAAAGGCTGCCAAGAATTGGAAAAAAGTAGAATAAACTTCATCGAAAAGCTCACAACAATAGACCATTTGGTGGTCTGGTGTATAAAAATTGATCCAAAAATTAGTATAAAGTAGAAATGGTCGAAAATTTTTGGAATAAATAGAAAAGGATTTGTTCGTATTTTGTATTAAATGAACTCTTAGTTAAGTCTATGCTGTAGTTTTATTTTTTCACGCTTAGTTGGAAACGGGTGATGATGTTATGTCTGTAGCCACTTAGAACGTAGATATTAGCTTTTATATCGCATGCCGAACCAAAGAAATTAACCATAAGACCAGCTGAGCCCAGTCCACTGTGTAATAGGGTGAATTGTCATAGCATTTGGTCCCACCCAATGTGAGATAAGTATGTGGTCACCGCAGACCTTCTAACTCAAAAAAAAAAATAAACTGGTTAAAAATTGGTCAAAAATTGGCCCATTATTGGTCGAAAAATTACAAAGACTTTTAAAAATTGTGTTTCACTCTGTTGCTTTACACCACAGTTACGGTAGCACATAACTATGGTATTCAATTTTCCTTTAACAAAACCTTGTATCCATTGTTCTTAGACCATTTTAATGTAATTACTATTTATTTTTAATTTTTATACAATAATAAAATTATACAATATATTCTTACAAAAGCCCCTTGCATTGTCCAAGGGTTACCGATCAACCATTTAATGGATGAGTTCCAATAGCTCCCAAAAAAAACAGCACAACATTTAAATACTTCAATAACAAACCACAAACAACTACAACAATTAAGCATTTTCACAACCGCAACAACTTGAAATAAAACTGAAATAACCCAGAAAAAAGAACAAAATTAAAAACGCAACAAACAAGCAAACCAATCAACTCGAAAACACACAAACACTGGTCAATAAAAAAGGCAACGAAACCAATCAAACTTGTTTAATTCATTAACGTATTAATTACAATTACATGTACTAACAAATCTCAATTACAATGAATGCGCAAAATTGCGGACGCCAAAAAACAAAACAAAAAATTATAAATAAAACGCAAGCAGCGATAATAACAAATTCAAGCGAAATCGAACAAAAGCGCACATTTAAATTAATTAAATAATTAAGGCGATGCCATGGCAACCAGCACAACAAGGACGATGACGAGGACGACAACGACAATCGGTACAGTTGACAAGCAAAATGGCGCTCGGTCGACATGAAGTGCGTAATGCAATACAGCAACTGTTTTATCAGCAATGAACGGGCACAGATACAAAATAAAGTTAAACGCATTTAAGGCGAGCATATCTCAACGCGTGCGTCGAACCAAATTAAAATTAATTATTTCAATCTGTCAATATTAAAATGCAAAGTGAACGTTTTCCATGTTTTTTGTCATTTGTTTGAGAATTCGTATAAATTACAGTAAATATTTTAATTAATATGATGATTGACTTGAAACGCATTTTATCTCCTTCTCTACCTTAACAGATTAAAGGTCGACAACAATGGCGGCGCCTGGTGTCCCAAACATATGGTATCGCGCGGCCTCAAAGAGTATCTACAAATCGATTTGCTGCAGGTGCACGTCATCTCAGCTATACGCACGCAGGGTCGCTTCGGCAAAGGACAAGGACAGGAGTACACCGAAGCTTATGTCTTGGAGTATTGGCGGCCAGGCTTCGAGAAATGGCTACGCTGGAAAAGCATACAAGGAAAAGAGGTGAGTCGCGAACTCTGAACTCCGTACACACCCAATGCAATAGACGAACGATCAACGACTAGACCAGACCAGACCAGCCATCGAGGCCAAGCATAAAACTAAACAAATAGGAGTATCTTTTGTTTCACACATTAATCACGCTCGAAACGATAACAATCGCTGCAAGTCAGTGCAATAAACTATCTGCAGCACAACAAAAGCAACAACAACAGTTTGCCAGAAATAACTCTTCTTCGTTTACCATTCATTATTCCCCTTCTATTTTGGCTTTTTTTTTTTGTTTGTTCTTTTGTATCTTACTTTGTATATTTTTCCGGTGCCTTTGCATTGCACCATCTCTCTCAAAAAGACTTTTATTCGTGTTCGTTTGCTCGTGCACAATTTACGTGCGAATTATAAATTGCGTAGGTGTCTTCGTTCGGTCTTGCGATTTTTTCCGGTTTTTATTGCATTATTCTCTTTTTTTAATATTATTATATTTGGCTAGAGTTATATATCGGTGATTCGTGTTGCCGTTGTTGTTACTATTGTTGTGGTTTTTAAAGCGCGAAAAAATCAATTTTCTGCGCTTTTGTTTTTGCAAATTTGTTTTACAATCAGAACACCGAGAAAAATTATAAAGAAGGATGGATCAACATAATAATATAGATAGAGAAATTAAAGCTGAGACAAGTATATGTAAAGATATACGGATATATAAGTATATACATATATGCAGATATTCATATACCTATAGACAAAAATCTTCTGTACGTGTTGCATGTGACTGAACTTCCCCTAAACCGCTGTATCGATTTTGATGAATTTTTTTATGTGTGTTCAAGTGGATTCGAGAATGGTTTAGATTCACAATTCATAGATTCACTAGGGAATGTTTGCTTCTTCTTACACTTATCTATTGGTATGTATGTGCTGTTTGTAAAGAGAAAATGAAAATAGTTAATTATTTTTTTAATGTTTATTATATGCTCTTCATTTTTCAAATTTATTTATTTATATTTTTTTTTTTTGACAGGACAACATCTGTCATGTCAGCTTTTATATATATATATATTTCTACAATAAATAGATAATAGATATCCTCTGATAAATATCCTCTATTTATAAGAGGATAGATATATAGTTAGATAAGTGGATATAAGTAAGCAAATGAATTAATAGAAACCCTAATCACTATTAATTGCTACCCAAGTATTTGTTCTCATATACAGTTTTCAAACGGACTTTAAAAATGTATTTGAAATATTTGTTAAAATAAAATACACCCTTTTGAAAGGTTGTTTAATATACTTTTAAAATGTACTTAAAATTACTTAAAATTTACACATGATGTATTTTATTTATTAATCATTTTTATATCAAACAACATCAAATAACGTCAAACAGAAAGTGACCATTAATCTTTCGTACGTATAGTAGGATATCATAGACAAACGAGATAATGTCAACGAGCTGCTCAAGAATACATAAAGGTCTGCGCTATAAATTTTAGGTCAAAGTTATAATACTATTCAATTTATAATCAATTTCTAGTTCCTTTTTCCCTTCAATCGAAAAAAAGTACACTGTCATACATTTAGTTTTAAAAATATTTTTATTTTGACCATTCAGCAACCACTTCAAGAAACACGATATCATTTTGCTAACACAAATTGACCAGCTCAATTTGATGTTGCATTTTACGACGTCATAAATTCGTCCCTGACGCTTTAAAACTGAAAAGCTGATAAGCTCTTGGTGCGATTTGACGAAGTGAAACCAATTTATTTAAGCCTTCAGCTTACTGAAATTTAAAACTTCAAGGGCTCATAAAATGTTAAACAAATGGGAAGCAACTTTTTGTGGAAAATCATTTCTACTGCAATAATTAAGTCAAAACAAAAAAACACTCTTCTCTCAAATGATTTACAAGCTCTCATAAAATGTAAAAATTAGATTCATTCAGCTTTACTGTGTATGTCAAGTAACTGCAACACACTCCTACACAAAATTGAAATCTCAATGTCTTTAACTCGTATCTTTCTTTCACACAACAAACGGCTTACATTTGATCTCATCCACAGGTACTGCCGGGCAATATAAACACCTACAGCGAAGTGGAGAATACACTGCAACCGATCATATTCGCATCGAAAGTGCGCATCTATCCTTATAGTCAATACGATCGCACCGTTTGCCTGCGTGCTGAGGTTGTCGGTTGTCCCTGGGAAGGTGCGTTTTTAACTGGTTTAAATTGCCAGAGATTTTTTTTTCTATTTTTTTTTTTTAAATAAATTTCATATGCTTTTAAAACAATTCGTTTAGCGCAGCATGCTAGTTTAACCAGTGGTAGAAACGTTTTTTATCTCATTCTACATCTTTTTTATGGTTTGCTCATTTTATGCTTTGTGGCTTGTAAAATTATTTATTATTGTGCGGCACTTGCTGCATACGTGAAACATCTGCGCTGCTTTTACTCTACGCCTCTCTACTCTACTCCACTCTACTCAAATCTACGCTCGTTGGCCATAATGCATTATAGCCAATGTGCAACATTTATGGTTTGAATCTGTATCTTTTTTTCTTCTTTAGCTTTGTTGGGGCTCTTATGCAGCCGCGGGGCTCTTATGTTCGGATGTATCTATAACTGTTGCATGCTGCTATGCATTAAAGCTGGTGTGTTTGGCAAGAAATAGCTGCTTGGCATGCCACGAACTTCGTTGCTGCTGGTGGTGTTGGCTTTTTTTAGTTTGTGGATTTTTTTCTTATATTTTATTGGCGCATTTTCGATTTCATTTAAAACAATTGATGACTTTGTTTACTTGTAGCTCATGGCGTGTGGCGTAAAATAAAAACCCCGAAAACAAAAATAAAAAAAAATGTTTCTCAAAATATGTTTAGCAATTTATTATAACTTTTCTGAATCGTGTAATTGAATAGTTTCGCTTTTTGAAATATTATTTGCCATTAATTATAAGCTAATTGAAAAAATACTAACGAACTACAACCTCGTCTGCTTACAACCTCAATCGATCAAGTCTCTCGTAAGAGTAGCATCACAAAGCAGTGTCTGCCGAAGATTTTACAAATATCAACATAAGCAAACCAATGGGGTTTACATTTAATGTTTCAATGTCTTAAACATCCTATTAAAAACTATTTATAATAATATCATGAAGCGTTATTTGCCTTGGCAACATTTGGAAAATTTTAAGTTTCTTATATTTGGTCCTGTTGGTCCACACCAAACTCTGAGTTGTTTATTTATTTATTCATTTTATTTCATACACTTTTTTGATATATGTATATATGACTACATTAGCTGCATCCCGACAATTTTTAACTATTTTTTTACCCACTTTTTAAGAATTTTTTGACTGAGAACCTACGCTAAATTTGTAAATGGAATACCCTTCAAAGATATTGCCCAATAATGTGGGTCTGAGGGCATTGAGCACTTGTGAGAGATTTGAAAAATTCCGTCGTGTTTTGCCTGGGTAGTAAATTTTATGATACATTATATGATGATGGCTGACATTCGTAACGTATCATCATATTTAGGCCAAATAGATCTATAGTTATAGGATATTTTCTAAGTCACATTCAAAAACTTCACTGACTACCTTTTATTTACGTTCTAAACCACTTCAACATGGTTTATTCCCTGTGAGCAAACGAAGCATTACGTTCGATGTACAAGAGCTATTGGCCGGAATCAAAATTGGGTTGCCAAATTAATTCACACACCATTTATGCTATAGTACACTTTAAAGGCGTACAAAGGGAACCGCCGACAGATATTCCTTACATACCACTAAATGCTGATTTCCGTGATCTAAAATGTCTTATTGCAAATATTAATAGCTATGGCACTGATATATATTACTTAAGTAATTCATTAAGCAATTTTGAAACTATTTTCGAGTTACTGCAGCATATTCAATTATGCAAATAGTTAAGTCAAGTCAGTCCACCCACCCAGTCAGCATGTTGCACTGAAATACCAAACTCCAAAGGCAACCTGGCCACGTGCAATTATTTTTGCATGCCCAACTTGCAACTGATATGCAAAAAGGCATAAATAAATATAAAAAAATAATAAAAATAAAAATAATAAGACACTAAAAACTCACATAACCCGAATACAAAAACATGTCAGGCGAATTGTAAATCAAAACTTATGATTCGTCGAGTTATAAATTTATGAAAAGCCAAGCGCAATAATTTTAATTGCAAGCGGCTTGCAGAAAAGGGCAAGCTTAAGACGCAGACAAAAGGAAGGAGCTGGTATCTTTGGATATTAAAATTGAACTTTTTCTCATATATTTATTTATTTTTTCATACAGTGTTTAACAAGCGCATAAACATGCCTTAAGTTTGACTCACTTAAATTGGCAACTACAACTTTAATTCAAAAACAGGGGGGAAATTTTTACAAATAATGCCAACTCAACATTTGTGGAATTGAAGTTGAAAAGCTCACTTTTACTGGCGCATTTAATTGCGCTGCACAAAGTGCACGCACAGAGTGCGCGCAAATTGTAATGCCACACCGCGTGTGTAGTTTTAGTGCTGCACATGATACTTTGCAGATACACGCGCTGCCGTTATTGGTGCGGATGCTGGTGCCATTCCCGCGTGCCTGGCCTATGTTCACATTCGTTATGCCAGCTTAGTTACACATGCGCCGATTTGCTTTTTGCTGCTGTTTATAGCCTTTTTTTTATTTGCATGGCATTGCAGACTTTTAAATAAAGTCTACTTAAGTGGCATTTAAATTTGAAAATCCTATTAAATCAGCCAACGATGCAGCGGTGTTGGCACTTTCAGCACCAGAGACGTGCGGCAATTTAAATGCGCTTAAAATTTGAAATAGGAAATTCGCCTTTCACTTCTACTCTAGAGTATCGATTGTGGTTTGGCGCAGTTGGTGTGTTGTGTTCGTCAATATTTTTCGTGCTTTACGAATAGCTTGAAGAAGTCGGCTTCAATTCACTTAGAAAGTCAAGTTTCCTTTTTCTTTTATGATTTACTTTACTTCACTCTGATTAAATTTTCCATTTGCTTATTTTCTCAACACGCAGAGGGCATCGTCTCATATAGCATACCGAAAGGCGTGCAGCGCGGCATGGAAATTGATTTATCCGATAAGACCTACGATGGCCATGAGGCAGGCGACCGTTATGTTAATGGCTTGGGTCAGCTTGTTGATGGGCAAAAGGGCAAGGATAATTTTCGCACGGATATTTATGGCTTTGGCAAGGGTAAGTTTAAAATTTAAAATAAGAAAAACTTCGGCTTTGTCGTAAATATAATACTCCATATGCACAAAGAGTTTTATATTCAATCAGCGGTACAAGTTTCAGTTACAAAGCCACGCAGTTCTTCCCAAGATAATCTAATATCATGAATCTACATCTATTCTTTATAGGGTCTCGTTATACTCATATATGTTATACTTTTTATGATGAGCTTTGATGATATTCCACCTGGCTAGATCATCTACACATATATAATATCCTCGAGTTAACCAATACTTTATGAGGTCTCCAATGTATGCCTCAGAGTAATAGTTATTGTAGTTTCAATGCTGAGAGGTTTTCTTTAATCTCCTAAAAAGGGATTCCATTCTACAACCTCTATGCGCCTCAAGTCTCAAGATAAGATATCAATTGTAGAACGATTTACCTTATGACAAATGAATAATTTTATATACACCGCAAGTTCTATTATGAAGTCAAAATTGCACCACAAATATTCTAAAAGTTTCTTGTAATACAAAATCCTTGAAGCCCGCATTATTATGTGCTAAAAACTATATCAAAGTGACAACTTTATTCCAACCGTTATCAAATTTATCGATATTGATGAGATATTAACCCAAAATATATTAGTAGAAAAAAATTATTGCCATGTCGTGGGCAAATTGTGTGGCACTTATCAGACATGATTTTGACTACTTTGGGCTGACAACATTATGGCAATGGTCGTAAGTAATACTCGCACTCAAATATGACCAGACAGGGTATGTGACCAGTTCGTTGTCAAGCCAAGTACACAGCTTCAATAAAAATTGGAAATTCACAGTTTTCCTCTCGTTCGAGGAATCAAGCTCATGTGTGGCACTTACTCTTACGCAGCCAAATGTCCGACATCGTGCTTCGTGTGTGTTCATAAATGTCAAATGGTCCACTTGAGACGGTAACTGTGACCAAAGTTGAACAGGAGATCAAGTTAGAGATGTGCCAGACTACGACAACGACCACGACTTTGATAACTTAATGGAAAATCGTTATTATTATTGGTGAAAAATTTATGTAGCTGTTTTTGTTATTGCATAGATAATATATAAGTATCATAATAATAAAATTGCGTACTCAAGCATATTTTCCTTGCCGTCGATTTGTGTTGAACAGTGTTGATGGTAAACAAGCAAGTTTTTTCCTTTTAAAATATTATACGTGTACATTTGCTTAGGTCTGTGCTTTTGTGATTTATGAGTAAGATGAACATTTTCTATAGAGAAGAAAGAAACAGCAAATAAATTTGTAGACAGTGGCAGTGTGGTAGAGACGGAGAAGCGGAAGCATGGGAGACAGAACACTAGACAGACACCACTTTCATAAAGGAAAGTTACAAAGAAGTTCTCAAATGAAATGTATTATGAAAGTTGATGCGATTTGGTTAAGTACGGTTAAGGGCAAAGGTCATATAGTTCTCTATCTGGATCATATGTAAAATCTCCTTAACTCTTAACGCTATTAAATTGTTTATGAGATGACACTAAGAGATAAAACTAGTAAATGAAGCTATGAATCTCTAAGGCGACCTTAATCAGATGAGCTTATCAGTAAGTTGATGATGAGATAAGGCTCTCAGGTGAGGTGATATATGTCTCGCGACCAGCCTTTGATACTGTTATTAAGAAAGGCTATGGTTTGCTATGTGAAATGGAACTACATATGTACCTTTGATAGGAGACTAACAAATGAGTCAATGAGATGGAACCAGGGAATAAGACTATGAGATAAATCCTAAGAGACGATTAGACTACTGTTGAAACTATGTAAAGAGATTATGGGGTGATATTATAGGATATGGGATAACAGTATAGTGAAAAGAAGAAAATAGAAGAGAAGGTAATAAAAACAAAGGGAAGTGCATAGAAGTGAAACTTCTCTGAGAAGGGAAGAGAAACAAAGGTCATTGATGAGAAGAAAAAATATAGAGGGGGAAAGGGAAAGAAAATAGAAGAGAGGAGTTGAAGAGAGAAGAAAACATAATATATGTGAAGAAAAAAAAATGAAAAGAAAGGAGAAGAGAAGAGAAAAGAAAGAAAAAAAGTTAAAAAAATTATAGAAGAGTAGTGACGAAAATTGAAGAGATGAGAAGAGAAGTGAAGGGAAAGGTTGGCAGGGGATGGGAAGAAAATAGTTTAGAGAAACGAAAATAAGAAAAGAAAGGTGAAAAAGACAGATGAGACGTTTTGAGAAAAAGGGGAAGAGAAGGGAAAGGAAGATCAGAAAAAAGAGATTAGGTAAAAAGATAAAAGAAGAGTACTAAAGAAAAGAGAAGAGCTGGGTGAAGAAGAGAGGGGAAGGGAAGTACATGTTATAATAACATGAGGCTCTAGGTTTATAAAAAGAAGATGAGACTTTGGAATGAGACAACTTCAACGGTGTATATTTTTGTCGCAAAAAAGCCAGTTACACAAGAATTCTAATATTAAACCCTTGCCAAAACTACGCTGTTATAATACAGCATCCATAAACGAGCAGAAGGTTCCAAATGAGTACTTAAAATATACAGAAACAAAAGTACTTCCCCTTGAAGTACAGCTTTAACGTAACTTACTATACTTGCCAGAACTAGTGCATTTCACACAATGTTCCGTTTTTAACAACTTTGCTTTATAACTCTAAATTTTCCATCTTTTTCTAGGCTACGAATGGGTCGGTTGGCGCAATGACACGCCCAACTTACTCGGGCGACCAGTGGAAATCACCTTCGAATTCGATACTGTGCGCAATTTTAGTGCGGTCATAATACACACAAACAACATGTTCTCCAAAGATGTGCAGGTAAATCGTTTTTATGTGCTGTAGTTCGTAACAGAAGAAGGTAAACATTTCATAGACCATTACATTGACTGCAACAACGAATACAAGAAACGACTACAATCAATAAGTCAGCAATAAATGTCAACAGCGAGTTAAATGAACGTCGAACGTTCGTGCTAGCGACGGTGCACTTCACTTTACGCTACTTCACTTTGTTTATGGAGCGTACTTCAATTACTCATTGCCTCAACCATCATTAAATTGAACGCAAGCTGAGACTGCCGATACGAGATATATAGTCAAATGCAGTCTTTAAGTTTCAAACGAACGATTAGCGCGTCATAAAAATAAAGGTTCCTTTATTTACGAGTACGTACTTTATTTTTTGTTATTTTGGGATTTCGTAGCTCTAACAAATAAAATGAAAATACCACAATTATTTAAACAATGTCCAGTGCTTGTTTGGAAATCGTAAAACAAAAATAAAAAAAGGGAATTAAATACGTCGCTATTGCCGTCATCGACGCCACCGCTGCCAATGATTATGGCAGACAAACTGGCGGCGGCAAGCTGAGCAAATACGGACTACAATAAAAAGTCATAAAAGACTACAAAAAATTTACAAAAATTGAAGAAAAAAAAAACGTTATAAACAAATAACAAAAAAATATACCCCAAAGTAAACAAAACCCAATGAGTCGTAATCGTACCGATTCGAATCGATTGTCGTTGTCTAAGCTAAGATAGGAGCACATACTCAAGTGCTTGCCCCATGGTACGAGCACGTAAGACGTAACTTTTCAATACTTCATATAGTCAGTGCTTAACGCTCAGGTGGTACTTGAGTTCATTTCGTTTGCCAAACAATTTCTGAAAAGCTACAGTAAAATATCGCGCATTGTTTATAATGCGCACGTGCACACATGCAGGAACATATAAGCAACTTGTACTTTTTTTATAAAGTCAACCATAAAATAAAAATAAAAAAATAAAGTTTTAGACAAATACGCGCTGATAGCCAGAAACCATAACACTATGCGAGGAGTACAACGACCCACTTGCAGGCAATCATTGATAAAAGCAGCATGCTCACCCAAATCGACTGATTAAACGCGCATTTTTATCGCATTTATCAAAAAGCCAATGAAGCACCAAATCAGACTCACTCAGGCCACAACTAATGCATCAAAATGCAGCACCGACATTTGTCGTTTGTTGACACGTTCGAGTATCTATTGACAGTTACATAATTTTTCACAGGTTATACAAACATTATTCCCCCTTTAGCGTTTCAATAACATTTATGAATATTTATCGTGCAAGTACTATATAACTGTCAAACGACCGTACCTCGCTGTTTGCAGCCGGACATACATATATCTTTCACCTTAGCGACCGACAATGCTTGTCACATTTGTGTCAAATTAATCAATTCGTCGGTGTAATATCTTCTTTATTTATTTAATTCTTTTTTTTTTTCTTTCTTTATTTGTTGAGGTTTGATAAAAATTCCAAATAGGCTTTTATATGGGTGAAAGGCTGCATGCAGGTTTTGGTTAAAATAGGCGTTGATTGTGTATTAATTAGCGTAGTTAGTCGGACTGTGTTGACAATGGTACACGTACATAAGTATTATAATTGACATAATAATATATAAAATCGGATTACTGCTGGAGTTCCACATTGTTCCGCTTTGGGGCTTTTCTTAGTCCTTTGAAGCAATCCGTATTAATACGTACGAGGCGAACCCACGGCCGACACAATCGAAAATGGAACAAAGGCAATAACACAACACAGCTTCATAAATCCGGTGGAAAAGAAGAGCGAGTTGAACCTCTCTATTCTACCATTATACTGCGTTCAAAACATTAATTGCTGTGTGTTGTTTTGTTGTTGTAATCTTGTTTTAACATCTTTTCTAACCAAAACCACTGGACCGATTTTGATTTTGCACTCCTAGTAAAGAATGCCTTTCAATTGGTATTTTTTTTGCTGTTATATTTAAAAGTTTTTCTTATCTATAAAGCTTGATATGTTGAATATAGTAACACTTATATATCAAAGTACTTCACTTAAAAGTTTTGTGATCTTAAGTCCATTCTTTATAAGCATCTCGACAGCAAACCATTTTGCGTTGGGGAGAGGAATGGATATCGAAGCATTTTCAGTAAGAATATTTTTCCTTGAGCTAAAATATATTGTGGAGTTTTCATATCAACAATGCTTAATGAGTAATTGGTTTAATCATAAACCAGAAATGTTTCACAGTTAATAAACTTTATTATTAATCTATTGTTATAAGAGTAGTTTCTATTCTCCACTTCTTATATTATCAAGTGTCGGTTCTTCGTAGACTGAATTGGTCGTTAGTAATTCAAAATGAAAATTTGTATAAATTTTAATCAAAAATAAGCGTTTTATATATATATATTACTCTAGAAGAAAGACTTCTAAGTACCTAAAGTTTAAGCACTTCCTCATAAATATGTTCACAGACAACTTAGGTGGGTTTGCCACAAATTTAAAATTTTAGCGACACACTTTCAATGAACAAAATTCGTCTTTATCATTTGATAATAATTCCTATATTATAAACATTATTCTTAATATCGAATGAGCACCGGTAAGCATAGAAATCAGAAAATGCCGGAAATACTCGTGCACAACAATACATAACTAACTCACTGTCAACGCCAACGCTACAACAAGTGCCTAATTATGACCACACGTACTCGCACAGCTGACAACAACTCATAGTCTTAACTAAATGTACACTTATGACGATATAATCGTCCAAAACTCATTAGCTATGCTAACTATAAATAAAGCTTATCGAAAATCTCATGGCCCATAATGAGCACACACAAGTGGGTTTTAGTTTGGAAGTAACCATCAACCAAAGAGAACAAGCCAAGATTTGTTTATCCGTCAACTTAGTCAACGTCAACAGGTGTGCATAGACAAGTCAAAATACACAACACTTCAATGTCGTGTCATAATTAAAACGCAATTAGCATAATTTTAGGCTTATCGGCAATGAAGACGTAGTTACGCGCCAAGAAGAAGCAGTTCATTAGCTATGTTTATTATACAACATTACTATGTGTGCGCTGAGCGAAAGAAATGACTCAGTGAGTTTATGAACACGCTGAGGTTGGTTAGTTGGTCTGGAAATACTAGTGAAATGAGTGCGTAGAACTATAAAAAAATCATAAAATGGCATTACTCTCAGCGACGGGCAACGACGTCGTGCAGAAGTTGGGTCACTGGGATAGGCTATTGGAATTAGAATTTAAATTATTTTAGCATAAAGTAACCACATGCAAATATGTAAGGAAGCATATAAGGGGGACTTCAGAGAGGGCGCGATAATTGCATACAATAAAAGGCGCTGTGAAGTGAGAAAAAACCAATAGAATTAGCCGCAATTTTTGCGGTCACAAATCAAAGCGAAACGTAAACTTTGGTGGTAAGTGAATTCTTTTAGTTTTGCGGACAGTTGCTGATCGAGCGGCTCAACGTTGAATGGTGTTGATTTTAATAGACACTGCCGTCACCACTAATACCGTGTTAAGTAGATTATGTTTGCGGCTAATTAGACGCAACGCAAACGGCTTCGAAAACAAATACAGTCGAGCGGAATCAAAGTTCAAATTTGCTATTGAATGACCAACTGCTGATTTCTACGCCTACACAACAACTTTATAAATTAGTTATGCCGCATGTGTGCTCAGCACTTACATATCCAACGCTGCAACAATAAAGTGACCAAAAATGGCACATGCAACAAAGAAAAAAAGTACATTTTAACATCGCAAGAAAAAAAGAACAAAGCCATTATCGCACACCACCTACTTCCGGAGACCATAATTGAACTTACTTGCTGACGCTGACGACCAAAGCATTCGTCTCTGGCCATCACTGCTGTGTTCAGCCAACAACACTTGACCAAAAACAAACACCAAAAAAGAGCAGCGCACAGTTTTAATTATTATGCCACTCACAGACGCACAAAACAAAAGAACGACAGACAGATGTTCCGTCGTTGGGTCAGACAGACAGACAGCCAGCCAGCCAGCCCGCGTGGCAGGTACACAACTGAAGCTTGCCAGAAATAATTTCATTTTTCATACACCCAGCAACAATACTCTCAAAAACAGCAACAGCAACAACAACAACAACAACAGCGATGACAGCGTAAAACAATTTTCTTTAATATTCGTTTCGTCTTCACAGGTGTTTGTGCACGCCAAAGTCTTCTTCAGCATTGGGGGCCGTCAGTTCGTTGGCGAGCCGGTGCAGTTCTCCTACATGCCCGACACAGTGCTGGATCACGCACGCGACGTGACAATCAAATTACATCACCGCCTCGGGCGCTATCTGCAGTTGCATTTGTACTTTGCAGCGCGTTGGATGATGCTCAGTGAGATTACTTTCATATCGGGTGAGTCGCTCGAAAAATACGAGTATTATTATTTTTTAATAAAATATAAGTAACACAATTTCACATTGGCCATACGGAGGCTGCGAAGGCGTGTCAGCGATTGGCGCGTTCGAAGGCTGCCGTGGGTAATAAAAACATTTCACACGAAGTTGGTTGTTAGTAGCGCATTAAACTGGCACATTTCTCTGGGGTCTTTGGTAGGTGTGGCTGCATGGGAATTTTAATAACCAAAAGAGAATTGTATGTAAAGGTTGGAGAGGGCGCACTGCTAATTGAAATCGATAATGAACTTGGTCATTCATGGAAGAGAGGTTTTAAATTTACTCAGTTTTCATTGTAGAACTACGTAGACGAATTGTTGGCTGAAGTTTACGATAGTTTTTTTGGTATAGTTTTAGCAACACAATCAGGGTTCTGAAACTATTACTCGTATAACCTTTTGCAAGGAATATCTAATATTCTAGACACAAAGAATGACGCTCAAGCCAATTTTGAGAACTTCTTTCATAATAATATATCAAGTCGATCTCTATGAGTACTAAGGTAATGATATGATATGAGTGATAAGGTAATCAAATGAGTAAGTGAGTGATAAGGTAATCAATTGTTCCTTAAATACCAATTAACCCATATGAATATGTCTTCATTGGACCAATTCTGATAGTAAGTAAGCTAAACTAATCAATATTCTTTAAGCACTTCAAGTGGCTATAAAGGAAGACAACATTACATTTTTTTAAATTTATTTTCATTTGATCTCATACCATTTCTCTACATAAAGACATCTTTAAGTATTCGCGCAGTTATACAGTTAAATGCCTTAAGATAATATCATCACATAATCATAACTGATTATAAATTTGGGTTTAGCTGCTTATCAATGCCCTGTAATATAACCTAAGCTTATCTAGCCCCAACTATGCTATAAATATTCGAATATATCAGCTCCCTATATAAGAGCTTACATACTGACATACTGAACATACTGGTTTACTAGAAGATAATATTCCGTAAACACCTTAAATTGTAACCGCTGCTGATAGCGGCGGTCCTTTATTTTTTTCGTATAAATAAAGGAGTCTAAAATATTCATATATATTTTATATGATTATATATTCATATAATCAGTGTAAAGTGTATAATCAGTTTAACAACATTTATTAAGTTAAGATGACACAATAGCTCAAACAAAAATTAATGGTGACAGTTACTATATGTTTGCCTATAGATCTAACTCTTTAACTTTCATATATCTTATATCAGAGGGTCTCATCAGCCTAATATAGTCATACTTCTTCTTTAGTTCGTCCTCATTGATGTTACCTATGAATGTATAACTAAGACTGCAGCTAAATCTATCGTCCTCCATGCAATAACTGCATAATGTATGCTATGCTAACCCTAATGTACACCAATGATTCTGAACTCTACACTATTCAATAATAAGTCCTGTGACTGTATTATTGTTTCCAAAGGCATTGAATAATATTTATTCAATAATTATCTGTTTTTTGTTGTCGCCATTGATATAGTTTTTGCTTATAGAACAGTCCAATATACGGCAATACTTTGATTCGTGTGCTCTTTTATAATCTCAATGACACGTAAATAA
The DNA here is from genome assembly GCA_035041755.1 of Cacoxenus indagator. NCBI lineage: Eukaryota > Metazoa > Arthropoda > Insecta > Diptera > Drosophilidae > Cacoxenus > Cacoxenus indagator. Next base: position 2,339,985 of record JAWNKX010000986.1, on the reverse strand, counting down.
AATGAGATTTCGGGAGGCAATATCGCTGAGGACTTCTGGCTGCTTTCTCTGTAAAATCTAATATAGTAAAACTAGTGGCATGGTACCTTCACTTTCACATCGTCTTACCTTCGAGTAATTTCATTAAAATTCTATTGAATCAATTCTATACAATTCCCAGCAGTCTTGCACACACTTGCTTGCCTTCTAAGCTAAATTTTGGTAAATTCAATGCCAATATTTTAGCATCAAAAATATTATGCTAAATACTTTTGAAATTCTCGCTCGATCCGAAGACATTCATGGCCTTGCATTATAATAAATAACGTGCCATATTTCTTTGAGCCAACTTTGGCTAAGCAATTGAAAATACTTTGGCACTAAATTTGCCTAGCTTTTCATTACAAATTACATATTTCACAGGAGACGAGAGCTGAGGAGCAAAACTAACACTAACTGCGAGCTGCATATTTGCATAACTGAGTGAGTGGGGTGGAGTAGTCGACTCTGTTTGGCTAGGTAGTTACGTGATGGAGGGTAACTCGTAATGTTGCCATTGCTGCTGCCATTTCTCTAGTTGAACCATTTTTACTTAACTCAATGAGGCTTTGTTTTTCTGGTGTGTGCAATTGTGCATAGCCTGATACAAAGGCAACGTTAGCTGATCGCTTTGGCACTGTGCAACGGAGGCACTCCATGCGAGTGCGAGTGCGAGTGCCAATACGATTGTGATTGCGAGTTCATGCCAGGAAGCGCGCCGGCGACGTGAGGGCGTCAGGACGTCAAGCAACGGATGCAAGTTGGCGACGCTATGTACATGGCAGCAAAAGAGCTCAAGCAAAATGTACTTTTTGAGTTGTTCTCGTTGTTGTTGTTGTTGATTTTTTCAACGTGTTTTGCCACGCTGCTAGTAGCTGGTGGGGCATATGTTCGATGCTGCCGCGACTACTGTTGCAACAGAGACACAAGCAAGCAGCGCAAAGCAAGGATATTGTGAAAATTAAATGAGTTGCATTACTTTTGTGCATTTGAAATTTGCAACTCAATGAGCACTGAGTGAGTGAGTGAGCGAACGAACGATGAACGCACATACATATATAGTAGCACAGAGATACGAGGAATGAGTGCAAGTGTATTTTAAAGGATAATAAAGGGTTTTTGCTTTTGTGCGCAATGCAGTAGAAACTGGAGCAAAGTTCCGTTTGTGCTTCAAGCGTTTCTGGATTTATTTCATTTGCTTTTCATCCTTTCCTTTTTTTTTTGCACAATTTTTATCCAACTTTTTTTTATTTGTTAAATATTCCCTTTTCGCTTTGCTGTTGCTTTGTTTTGTTTTTTCCATCCGCTCCACAACTTGCAGGTGGGTACCTGAATTCAGAGTGTATTCTGCACCATCGTCACAGTAAATCAATAATATTGCAATACATATTTTGCATCCTTTGCCTTTGATTCGAATTTCAATTTCACTGCATTCGCTTTAAATCCTTTTCAATTTCGAATTCATAATCCTTTCTAATTGAAAACAGTATATGGAAATTTTCATTTTATACACGTATTATTTGCTAACTTCATCTGTTTCCCCCAATCAGTCCCTCATAAACACTTTCTAGTTGACAACACATTTGTAGATACATTTGTATCTATTGTTTACTCATGCATGCCGAAATCGTCCCAATTGATGACGCTTATCACTGTCTCTATTCGACTAAGTGTCCTTGAGTACTGAGGAAATATTATTGCAATCTCTTAATTTTTTCAATGTTATCATTTTTGGACTTCTATTAACGGCAATTGAGGCTCTACGTTTGTGGTCTAGATTAAAGACGCTAAGCTCTCAATTGTGTTATGTGTTTAATTGATCTCATCATAATTATGTTAAATCCTCAACAACGGTCTATATATTGTGTGTTTTAGCAGTTTAAGGCAACTGTTTCAATTGGTAGACCTGTCTTTTGTAGGGTTTTATTTTGATAACTAAAATCCAACGTTAATGAAAACAATAGCCTTGGAGCGTAACTATAAGAAGCCAGAAAGCTTAAACCTTAATGTAGTAGAATTCATTATTAGCATTATGTGTTCAGTTCTAGAAATTAATTTTAAAAAAAGAAGGACCAAACCAACATTTTTAAACTCTAACCAAACGAAGCTGAGGGTTAGGAAGCTGAATAGCATAAAGCTGGTCGCTAAGACAAATAGTTATGTGGAAATGTTGCTTCTATATCGAACAACAAATGCCGTTATTTAAATATAGTTGGCATAGCCAAGGGAAGTTAGCACTTTTATTTCTGTTTCCCAATAAAAAGGAAAAATGAAATTTTTATCCGTAATTCGATACAAATAGAATGGATGGAATGAAATGAGGCAAAACAAATAAAGTCGAAGCTGGATACCACCTGCGGGGGCCTAACTGCCTACTTATTAGAATAATAGATATATATAAATTAGATGTATAGACATACATATCCGCAATAGACGCCAAAACCGCTGAGCCGATTTTGAGGAAATTTTCAGGGAAACTCTAGAATAATCTGTCGAATATTCACGCAAAAAAATCCGGAAAAAAAAAATAAATAAATAGTTTATTTGTATGAAATCAATATTGCCTCATGAGTTTGCCTTTCAAAAGTATGTCAAATTCGAAATCGAAAGTCTGTCAAAAAAAAAAGTTTAACTCAAAATTCACCGTCCACTAAACACGTTTTTTTTTTTATTTATTTTAACGGAAAACTGATGATCAACTGATAAAATACTTGATTTTTGTACTTTTATTGAACTTGTATTATCTTTGTTAATATTGGAAAGTGCAGAACAACGTCTCGCGGGCTACGCTAGTAAGATATACATAGGTTCGACGAGTTCGAACTTAGCGGTAGATACGTTTCCTTAAGAAGAGGTGTTGCTATACGTTCAGAGACAGAGCAATATGAATTATAATTTCAAAAGCTCTGTGAACCTATTCGAAAAAGTTTGAATGGGAAATTTTAGCCCCCTTATTATATCCACCTAACGCAGTGGACCATAGTGTAAAATGGGGGGAATCTTATAGAACCTCAAACGGCGACAATAATCGGATAAAGGGGTATACAACGATGGACAATACATTCGGTGGCATGCCTTTTTTAGTTTGAAAGTAGAAGGTAATTTTCCTGAATAAATTGAGAATTAATTATTCAACGTTCCACATATGCACACGCTTCGCCTTAGTAACTATAACAAGAGTATGGCCACAAATATCCTCAAGCTCGTCGTCGTGTTAAATTCTTCATAGTACAGGGTATTATTGAAAACTGAATTGGCTTTCTACATACTTATATTTCGATATCATTAATCAATAAGCCGAGAATCAGTCCACTACATTCTAATTCAATGTCGGGCATACTAGCAAAGTTTTAGAAAGTTGGTAGTCTTATTATAACAGAAAGAATAGTATAGAATAGCATAGTATAATATAGTGTTGTATAGAAAAGTGTAGTGCAAGTTTAAGGATGATTGGTTGGCAGATCAGTCCATGAGCTTTTTTAAGTCGTTTTTTCCTATGTTCTTTACGCTTTCCAATATTCAGTTTATGTATACTGGAGCTTGTTCTTTTTACACCTGTTTCAGTACACAGAGTCATACTCAAGTACATACTGTGATCCAATTGAGGTATAATCTTGTTACTGAATGTCACTCGAATTTATGTCATTATTCCATATTTTACCCCAACGAGAAAAAAAAATTCTTCAACTCAGCCGAAGTCAACTGGAGCTCTTGTTGGAGATGATGGCAGTATCATCCGCCGACGTAGCAATCAGACAGCTTTTTTCTGTAGTGATGCAGTCGCTGTGTATAAGGTCTAAATTACAGGTGGAAAAACTGTTGGTTGTGAATTCAATAAGCTTCTTCCTAGATACAAATCCCTGAAAAACTTCCAAAAAGGCCTGAATTCATTGGAACTTCTTCGAAGCTTAATAACGCCTTTGACTTCCTTCTCTACCACAAACAATATTAAACGTCTGCGCAACCAAAACTGAAGACAAGCAAACATTTAAATGCTAAACGGCGGCAAAACGAATCCTTTCTTGTTTTTGACTCAAACCAAGAAAAAATGTTTACAGACGGAATTTCTTCACTTATTTAAATAGCAAAATCCAACATTGACGGGGTAAACAAAAACTTTGCCGAAATAAAAAAAGAAAAACTTCAAGGAGGTACGGCAGACAAAGCAAACTAAACAGAGTTAAAGAAAAGTTCAAAATCAATGCCAAGAGCTGCAAAAATTTACATTTTTATAAAAATTATACGAAAACATTTTCTCACTTGCCCCGTGCAAAAGAAAAGTAAAGGAAAACAAGGACAAATATCAACAAGCGTTGCAAGTAAGAAGCATTTTGCGCCACCCACACGAAAACAACCAAAAAATGGAAGCATACCCTGAGGCGGCAATGCTTTTGAAACATTTTAAAATAAGTCTGATAGAAAGTGGTCGAAGTGTGGAGTGTGGGCGAATGATAGTATCTGGAATAAAAAGGGAATAAAAAGTATGAACATAAAACAAACGAACGCCGTGAATCCGTCGCTCCAACGAAGGCGATTTTTAGCAAATATAACCAAAGCGAAAGAAAGCTGGATTTTAGATTAATGAGCGTGGCAGCAGAGACTGACAACTTTCGGATTTTACTTTAAGTGAGCGCTTTAAATTCCAAAAAGTTCGTGCCACATTGCAATGAAAATGTATGCAAAAAATTAGTGGAGCGCACTAATTGCCATCGACCCCGACACCTGAGACAGAGTCTATGCAACCGAAACGAGCTCCAGTAAAGCCATGGTGTCGCCATCAAAAAACGCTCAAAAATGTTTGCTTGCGCTCAAAATGTCTGCCTCCGCCACACGTCCATGTGGTAAGTAGTAGAAAAGCAACAAGAAACAACGACAACAGAAAATAAAAGGAAACCGCAGACTGTCTAAGCTGATGTGCTCTGTTACTGACATAAAAACGCTCATTTATCATAATAGAACCGCACCCCCTAATTACGAACACACTTGCAACACTTCACTTTACCTCCGCTAATGGCGGCCATTCGCCATATTCGCTTCAAGTTGGCAGCACAACTGACATTTGTTGCAATAGCTGGCCATAAAAATTTTATAGAGCACAGCGCCAGCAAGGAAAGGAGTGTGCAAGTGTAAGCAACAAAGCGACAGTTATGAAATCTCACAGCCATTAGTGGAAGAACCGGAAGTTTGTCATGGCAGCATATTGCCACAGAGCCAGCCAGAACAGAATGCCACAAACCGCTTCCGTTGCCCAAACTGGCAACTGGCTCACTAACTGGGTGACTGAATGACAACGCTTGACGTTGACGTTTCTATTATAACGCTGTATAACGGGGCAGCATCTACCATTACTAGTTTCAGCACAGGGAAGCGACAGAGCACCGAAATAGCGTACGTAGTCCGCCACATAGTAGCAATGAGAGTGGAAACCGACCATTGTTGGTACGCTTCCGGCTGCAAAATGACGCTCTGTGGGTTTTTACTGAGTGCCGAGTTTACCTATTTTTCGTGTGGGTTACAGTGTTGCATTTGCTTTCTTTTTCAATATTCTATGAAGTAAAAATGGCTTTCCAGTTTAGTGGGTTAGTGTATTTAAAATGATCATGCGGCATCACGTCGTTTCAATTACCATTTTTTTTAACTAACCAATGCTTTGTTGTCTCCATTTCAGTGCCTGTGGTTGGCAATTTTACAGACGAAGAACTGCTAAATGGGCCGGGCGTGCAGGACACTTCGGAGTATCCTTTGCAACGTGATGAGGTTGGACGCGCTTTCAGCAGCGGCAGCAAAACTAATGGCGGCATTGGGGCCGGTGAGCGCAGTCAACATACTATACAAGGTAAGTTGAGTAAAAGAAGATATACGACTGTATGCAATTATATAATATAATAAGAAAAAGCATTAGTCTCAGCTATGCGGTATGTGTACAACTCTTTACACCAAAAATTGTATCGATAATTGGGAAGAGAATTATCTTATATGCGTATCATCAAATTAGGTTTAATTTGGTGAGTCTAAGTCTTGTGAGTTGATCGTAAAAAAATATAAAGCGAAATTTTATATTCATAGTTCCACAAATAAAATAAAAAATGTTTTGTTATAAAAACTTGAATTTTAATCTATGGTTTTTAAGGGATCCTACTTTATGGATCCGGTCAGTTCCAATGTAAGAGTATTGCCTGCCATAAATAGAAGTCTTCGAGTAAAATTATATACATTGCTATACGTAAATGGACTTCCGGAGCCGTTTCATTGAAATAATAAAGAATATATACAATTTATGAGATAACTGATGTCTACTTAACTGTCTTACAAACAAGCTTTATTATAGTGTCATAAAAATATTCACAACATGTGACATGTATAAAAACGGAGAAACGTGAGTAACCGAAAATAAATTCGCTTCTTAAGGTGAACCCATCAGAATTCGTATAGAATTACGAATCCTGATACATAAAACATAGACAAGTTTTGTATCAAACCCAACAGAAACAGAAAATAAGGGCTTATTATTAGTAAAACTTGAGTATATTGTCTAGTGTAGGGAGACTATAAATGTAGGTACTAGAAGACTGCATGAATAAAATCATATGTTCCACTTCGTATGTACAGTACTATATGCACACAAATTTAATGATAATGAGATTGAGGGACAATAATATTGAGGAAGACAATATAGAGTACATAAATCACGATGAAAATGAATATCATGATCCAAAAATCGTCCACGCTCAAGCAATATCTGCTTTTAATGTGTGAATCAAATGTGCAGAAGAAGAGAATTTTGCCACCGGGAACTTTTTAAAGTTTGAGAGTTAAGCAAACCAAAACAAAAATGAAACAAAATTTCGAAAAAGGAATTTTTTTCAATCAAACATCTAGAACCACTTCGTTTTTCAGTAGTTCGAATTTGTGAAAAGTTCTAAGTTCTAAAATAGTTGTAATTTATCATTATTACTTCTTATAATTTAACATATTGCTTTATGCTTGTTTTCTTCTTTTTTTTTTTTTTATGGGTTTTGTTACACGTGTTACAATCATATCGTTACGTAGAGTTAACAAATTTGTCTTGTGATCACCAATTTATAAAATTATTCAGCACTGTGTAAGGTTTTTATTCCTTTTATTCCTCGAAAGTATTTGAAACATCGGCAAATATAGTTTCTTTCTTCGATTTTATTTTGTCCCATTATGTTCTAGGGCCACACGATTCCCTTGTATACCTTCATCAAGTCTTTCTAATATTTTAACTTTAGTTTCCAAAGACAATGTATTTTTTTACGTTTATTTGACATTTTGGATATTATTTTCACCATTAAGCAGCAATGACCTAATGAACACAACCATGGCAAATGGTCGTGTTTGTGTGGTAAGTTGAAATTTGAATGAAAATTGTATTCATACATTAAAATTTGTAGCAGAAATCGAATTGCTCTAACTCCAGAGTGGAATAAAGTAACACTTATTCATTATTAACATAAGATTATTATAACATAACATTATTAGTTCATCAACAGCAATCGAAATTTTTCAAGGCAGTGCTAATAGCTAAAACTATAGAGCCATAGAACCAGTAATAAGTTAGTTAAATGGGAAATACGAGTAGGTACTTTGATTGTCCAAGTCGCTTGAAAATTTTCTGGATTTTAGTTCATGTTCTTATAATTCTCAACTAGTTTATGTGGCTTGACCCTAATAACGTCATCTTTTGTGGAGTAAAGTTGTCTTTGCGCAGCGGCGATATCGTAACCAGTGAAGTTCTACTGAGGTGCGATTATTGCTGGTTGAAAACTTTAACCAATAGCCCGCCATGGGGACGTGAAACACCGTCCACTAAGGCAATTTTTGGAAGCCCGAAAGGGTTTATTATAAAATAAATTCGAAATTGTTAAGTTTAAGGTTTTAGATTAGAGTTGAATGCTTGGAAAATGATTCCAATCCATTTGAAAAATTGGGAGGAAAACAAGCAAAGACAATTTTTTTAAGCTTTAAGCGAAGTTCGTTTGCGTTTACAATTTCTAACTTAGGAAAGAAAGGCAGTTGAGAGTCATGAGGTGGTGTTCTTTCTTGATAAAGAGTCGCGTTTAGTGCATAAGAAATCTGTGTCAATTTATCTGTGGGCCATCAGGTGAACCTTAACAGGGGTTTTGTTTTTCTTATAAAAAAGAAACAGGACTAACATAATGCAAGTATGTATAAGTATGTAAGTAAACAACGTCATCTCTATTACGTCCTGTTTTCCGTTTAAAGTAAAGATGTTGTCTAAGCAAACTGCCAAAGTTTTTATTAATAGTACATAGGGTAGGGAGTTTGGTTAGCACAACGTGTGCGCGGGTTCAAACCCAAGGCCGGTCGATCATTTGTAACAATTATTTTATTTTGAATTTTTTGTCAGCTTGAAATCATTTGTTATTTTTTTTTTATATTTAAATCAATACTTTAAACATTCAGTTGGTAGTAAGTTTTATTACAAAAAGGCAATTTACCTTGAGATTTGTTTGTCCCAAACTTTTTTAACTTTAAAATGTGTTTCAGTGATGTTTTCTTTTTTTTTCTTTTGTAAATATTATGTATTTATTTAAACTTTTTACAATTTTTTTCTTAAACTAGTGAACTACTACCTATTTTAATGGCAGCCTAAATCAATTATTTGTAAAAAACTAGTAAAAAAAGTAATGACTATACAAAAGTAGTAAAGTAAAAAATTGACAGCATTGTTAACATGCATTTAAATTTACATTTTAATTTAAAAATATATGTTAAGAGAGGACTCTGTCAGGAAGATCCTCTGGGTGGCATCGTTTTAATCTTCTTATCCTCAGTCTTAGCCTTGCTCCCGTAAGACGCCTGGCTAGTGCGTTCTGGTGAGAACTAAGCCGTTCCACATATGTCACCGACTTTAGGGACTCCTAAATCCCTTTCAATATCCCATGTACGCATATACCATGGAGCATTAAAAATTCTCCTTAATATTTTACTTTGAACCACTCGTATTTTGTTTAGGTGGGTTTTGGCCGCAATTCCGTACACCTGCATCGCATACTTACAGATCGGACTCAATATAATTTTGTAAATAGCTACATTGTTGGCTAGAGAAACCTTGTTTTTGGGGGAAAGTAGCATCGCCATTTTCTTAGCTTTTGACAGAACTGTTTGTTTTACCATAGTAGTATGTCTTCCAAAAGTGAGCCGTCTGTCTAATAAGACTCCCAAATATTTGTGTGCTGGTTCGTGTTTGATTGGAGAACCCAGCATAGAAATGGCTGGCCAAGTCATTTCTGGTAGTAAATGTAACAGTTGCACATTTGTTTTATTTTATGCCAATATTCCACCTTTCAGCCCACATTTCAAAACTGTGTACATACTCCTGGAGCGCACTTGCAGCATCACTAATAAGACGGCTTCTAGTAAATACAGCGGTGTCATCGGCGTATGTGGCTATGAGAACGTTGTTCCTGTCAACAGAAGATATAGAGTTAGGTGTTGGCATGTCTGCTGTATATAAGGTATAGAGAGTGGGCCCTAGTACGCTTCTTTGTGGGACTCCAGCGCAGATTTGTCTTTTAGAAGATTTGGTGCCATCAACAACCACACAGAAGGACATATTTTTCAGTTAACTGCTTACAACCTGAAACAGCTGAGGAGAAAGCGACTGTTTCAACTTGTATTTTAGACCACAGTGCCACACCCTGTCGAAAGCTTGTTGGATGTCCATGAATATTGCCACCGCCTACTCTTGGTGTTGCATGGCTTCATGTGCGAAGCTGACCACACGGTGGAGCTTCTCTGGAGTACCGTGACTCTTACGGAATCCAAAGTCCCATTTCGGAATCAGGTGTGCCACGGTAGAAAGCTGCAGGATACGATTTAATAATACCCTTTCCAACATCTTGCCGAGGACAGGTAAGAGACTGATGGGCCTATATGCGTCCACATTAGATGGCTGGTTGTTAAGTTTCGGGATCATAGTAATTAGAGCCGACTTCCAAACGTCTGGGAAATGACCTATCCTCAAAATGCTGTTGAACAACAATACAATGAAGAGTACCGCCCTGGTTGGAAGCAATTTAATGGCATTGTTATCAAGGAGGTCCTCTCCAGGCGATTTTTTACCATTTAACTGCTTGATTTGTAGCCTGATCTCTTGCAACATCACTGGATTTGCAGGCATGGACATTTGGAATGGTGTCCCTAGGAATAATTCTGTGTGTCGTGTCAATGATATGGGAAACAAAAAAAGATAAACTGTATTCTGTATCATGTGTATTGTAAAATGTATTAAAGATCTAAGATTTAATTGTTATTAATAAGTTTTTTAAAAACAATTACGGAAACTTAAACGAGGTTTTCGTTTCTCAAAACACTTCTTTTTTTCCTTTATATTTAATTTTTCTGTTATTATTAAAATGCGTGTATTTAATAATGGTTTTTGATCTTGGATGGGTTCCATCTATTCCGCTCTTAACTACTTTCGGTTTAATAAGCGATATTGATAAAAATGTATATCAATGGACTCAATCCATGATGACAATCCTTCAAAGGGAGTTGCCATTGTGATATCACAATTTTATAGACAAAAATATTTGATTTTAATGCGTTGCTGTAATCAACAAAGACGTCAAATCTGTTATTAAAATGATTCATTACAATATTGCCTTTAAAAATGCGAAATGCTACATTCAATATAACAGAAACAACGGTAGTCATTAAAGCCTTATCTGTATGGTTCTGTGCATGCCACATCATAAATAAAACATTTACAAAAAATCTAAAGAGAAATTTAACTCAGCCCCACAAAACAAATCCGAAAAAAGATATTAGAAATATCTTTCCACTTTTCGAGCCATGTAAGCGAAAAAATTGCAGCCTGTAGCACAACAAAAAAAGCCGGAAAATGGCGTCCAACACAGAAAGAAAAACTTCTTGTTTTGTATTTTTCAGTTTTGTATGGTAAAAATCATTTTTCATTATTTTGCTGCACACCAACTCAACAGAGGACAAAAACAAAAAAAAACTAAGTCAACCTTTTCAAATTTGCATTTGGTCGCAACTAACTGAAATTTTCGGTGTGGGCTATACAAATGTTATACCACAACCGTTTTTATCCTGTTGCCGCTCAGAATGTTTGCATTTTTCATCATCAACAGCGTCATTTTTATGTGTTTCTCTATTGTATTTTTGTGGTTTCTTCGTTTTCTATTTCGCAGTTATCTCGCCGAGACCCATCGACCATCAAGAACAGGAAACAAGTTTCGTTGGCGTGATAATCACTGTACTCGCAACGATTATTTTACTGCTAGTCGCGATTATACTTCTGATAATTGCGCGCAATAAACGCGGACGCGGACGTGGCAACGTTCTGGATGCATTCCAGCATAATTTCAATCCGGATACGCTTGGCGGCGTTGACAAGCGTCTGAATGGGAATGGCACCATGAAGGTGAGTGGGTGTGTTGATTATAACTGACGATGTTAGTTTGGCGCTGTTTGCTGCGGTTTGATATTGGTTAGTGTAGTCAGGAATGGGAAAGTGTTGGTATGGTATGTCACTGTAAATTGTTCGAAGACTGTATGAAGCTACATTAGTGATAATTGTTAGAAAATGATGGAGAATGCGGGCGGAGAAACGGTAAAATTATTGTAAATATTTGGGTGAAAATATAATAAGCTTGGATGTAGCAATGGTCTTTCATAGAATGTGTAATTATTGAAGACAGCTTCTGCAAGAGTAATTTTATATAAAGGACACATAGTGAAAGTAAAAACTTCGATAACTGCAAAAAACTTACAAATATTTTTAAAAGCCAGGGGATGTAATCTATTTTAGAGCTCTGTTTGGTTGTTTGAGTGCCTTGGTAGCCTAGTGGAATTGAACTGAGGCTGCCCCCCCAGAGGTCGGATTTCGAACCTCACTGGAGGCAGTTCCTTATCTTACTTCCGGTAGGTGGCGTTGTGCCTTTGCAACGTCAGATGGCATTCCCATTGCCAAATATTTACAGCATCATAAAGGGCATATGTTTGGCATAAATGTGACGCAGGTTACGGCCGTCAACCGATTTAACCTAACCGAACCTAACTTAAACTTTCTCCATAACATCTTGACCAGATGGACTCGGGAAATTCTGTAATTATGGTTTAGTAGAAACTGATGATGTCATGAAACCAAACCCCAAAGTGCTTAAAGACTACTTTTCTACAACTGAACCTTGAACTTATTCTCAGTCGTAATTCCACTTGTTCACTACTCTAAACCAGCTCTCTGACAGGATGCTATGATACCCACAGTTACTTGACCATCTCTTTAAAGTCACTCTATATCATTTTGTTAAAATGTAGAAGTTCTTCAGCTTTTTTCATCTAGCCTTAGATGTGTTTTTACATCCGGTCTTTGCTCTTGAACAAGGTCTGGAAGCACTTCAAACTGAGAATAGTGCATATAGCGTTGCTTACACTCAGCGAAATTCTGAACTACTAGAATTCTTGCTGATCGGTTCCTTAATTTTTTATAAGTACGTTGGCGAAACTACAGACAACTCGAATCCATCAAAGCAACTTTCAATTAACCAAACAATAAAGAAGATATAAGAGAAACCTACTAACAAAGCAGTTTGAAGAAATTCCATTAAAGTCTACAACACATGCCATGAATAAAAAAGTTTGAAACCGGCGTCATACTTTTCTATTATCTGATGTTGGTTCTATTATCCACAACTAACTGCTCAAGCTTAGCCACCACCCAAAAAGCAGTACAACTTAACCACCCAAAATGCATGTCAAGCGCCCTTAACACCAGGACAAAAGAACTTCGATGCCAGCAGCTAAGAAAGAAGGGAGCAAAAACGGGTTCAACCAGACAGGAGCAAGAATCCAGTATAGCCAGGTCAGTAAACGAGCAGAAAAGTGCGAACGCATAAAAGTGCAACATGAATTCAACAACAGAAATCATGATTAAAAACACAAGCGTAGCAGAAAGGGCTCAAGGTACAGGTTGGGATGAACAACGAAAGGTTCAGAGCTGCAACCGAAAAATGTATCTGTGGAATAGAAAAAAGCTAACAAAAAGAGGACAAAGGCCGTGGGAAAAAATAAAACTACATGCCAACATTTGTGCCAAACATTTTTGCAGGAATTTTTCAACATTTTTCACAATTTCGCACTACATATTTTTCAACAACTTTTTTTCACACACGCTCACACACAGGTGGTCACAACTATGGACGACAATGATTCCTCCATCGACAAGAACAGTCTTTACCATGAGCCATTCAATGTGAACATGTACACGAGCGCAGCAAGCGGTTGCTCAATGAATGACCTGCAGCAGCAGCAACGTCAGCATATAATACCGGACTATACAGGTGAGTGAGTGAATGAATGATTGGTTGAGTCTGAGTCATGTAGGAATATATAGTCTAGAATAGATCAAAAGCCCAAACGAGCCCACTTGAGCCCAGAGACAAAGACAATACCGACGACGACGACAACGATGCGTGCGGCATTAGGCGTATGGCTTGGGCATATATCCTTTTTCGCTTTGACTGCGTTTTTTGATTCACTTTGGTCGCGTTTGGTTTGGTTTGGTTTGGTTTGGTGTGAATGACAATGATGTGTTGGCCATAAAGCACTAAAGCTGCAAGCTGTCTGACAATGACAACGTCATCGTCATCGTCATCGTCTCCGTCGTAGTCCATATAACGTCATTCCGTTGTTTGATGTTGTTCGTTTGTGCGTTGATGTTGATGAGTTTGATGTTTTCTGTTCATCCTTTTGTAGTTGACAGGACATGCAAATGCTCTAGGACACACACTTACACATACAGAAATGAAAGGAATAATGCTTAATTTAGCGCGCAACATGAATGCGAGTTACGCTTTTGTGTGAGCCGATGCCAGCGCTGATTCTGTTCCTGTGTATAGAGCGTGCCGCAGGACATAATACGAAACTGCACTCTACTACTACTTCTGTTTTGCCATTTTTCACAACTCCATTTTTTTTACAAAAACACTCTTCGGTTGCAAACAAAAAATTTCTAGCAATGCTTGTCAGCCAGTAACAAAAGCAATTATTCACCTTAGTTGCTCGTCTTTTTTCTATGACATTTGTCGAAATTATTTTTTAGCGGTTATTTTGTGCTTGCTTTCTATGCCAGAGTTGTCACGCAACATGCGCTTTTTAATTGCAATGCCTGTGCAGCCATGTAAAGCGCTAGTATGGCGAACTGAAATATAGGACATGCGCATTTTTATGAATTTATTGCTGCATTGTGTGTGTATGATGTGTGCAAATTGAGTTGTATGTCAAAAATGACGAAAAAAAGCACATTACCAAATTTGACAACCCTAGTGCGAGTTCTAATGAATTCAAATGTTTTGCCCGCAAGGCCCTGTTATAAGCGTAAAATTTCACCAACCATTTCATCTTTAGTTACTCAATTTTTAGTGCTTTCTTTGCTTTGAAAACACACAGCGTTGGTATATGTGCTGTCAACACTACTTATTCACCTTCATACAGTTATTTCATTTTGCCTCCTTTTCATGCTTTTCGTCCAACTTTGGCGTGGTTTGTCTTGCGCTTGTGTCATTTGCTAAGTTTTATGTGGCCTTTGGGTGCATTTTACAACTGCAAAATATTTGTCATTTTGTGTCTGTCCACTCCTCGCTACAACACTGCGCACAGCTGAGCAGACTATACTTATGCCATAGCGTCTGCCTCCATCAACTCTTGTCCAGTCCAGACTAACTTGGTTTTCATCTGTACATCGTTATGTGCGTAATAATTTAATTTAGCGTAAGTCCATTATGCACCACACTCTGGTCTACCTCGGTAATGTTTTACTTCCTTGCAATTGTTTCAAAGAAAAGTTTCGCCATTGCTCTTCTTCTCACGTGCGGTGATTTCTTCTCCGGACAATATGAAACACTGCGAATTTAAGTGTGCTCGTGAACACCAAACAACTCAGTACTGAATAACAACAAATTTAAGCACTATTTAAGAGTTGAAAATGATTACCTTCTACTACGAAATTTTTATTGCTCAAATTCAGCACTAGCATTGTTCTCGTTTTCATCGAGTAGAACCCTCTTGATGCCGATGGTAATGGAGATAATCAACTCATACAGCATTCGCTCTATAGCAAAGCTTCTGATGCATCTCAACACGCAGGCGTCCACTTCCGAACAAGCTTGGACAGAAAAGGCTACAGCCGCACACTCTCTTCCTAAGACTAAATTAACGGCCTTTCGCCTTAACGGCGCAACTTCACAAAAAAGCATCTCATTTATAGATATATATATATAGATATATATAAAAGGCCAAGATATTTTCTTTACCACGCCTAAACCATATAATCGATTTTGAAGAAAAATATACTATTCCATATATTTTCATTTGCAGATTGTCGCAATATTTTTTTTTTAATAAACTTAGTTACGTATTAGGGGCGTAAAAATAGTTGAAAGTTATCACACACACACGCTTGCATTTTGTTAACACATCGGGTTAATAAGTAACATAGTACAATTCAATATTATTCCGATTTTAGTTGAATTTCAACTGATGGGCGAACACTAGTTATTTTAATCATACAAATGTGTTATGCACTTTACTGCTTTAAATGTTAATGGCTAAGTATCATTTAATAATCTCATTAGAGACCCCGACATCAGCCACTGCCAAAAAGTTTTCGTCTTCAACATCAATAACCCTTAAGATAACTGCATTTTCTTTAAACCTGAAAAGATTGAGCTTAATCAATATATATGTTTTTTTAAATGACAAAATTAATGACCAATAAGAATTTATTATATTTGCTAATAACAAAGTCACCAAACACTCGATGATCCCTGAATATATGATGTTCATAAATATCGTATTCTTATCCATCATCAACATATTACATTAATCAGATTAATATACTAGAAGAGACCCGGCGCATTACTGCCTTCGCGTGCGTCTCGCTCTTCGGATGTTTCAGGAGCTCCGCACTCTGTCTACTGCTGTGATTTTCTCGTTG
Organism: Cacoxenus indagator; assembly: GCA_035041755.1. Classification (NCBI taxonomy): domain Eukaryota; kingdom Metazoa; phylum Arthropoda; class Insecta; order Diptera; family Drosophilidae; genus Cacoxenus; species Cacoxenus indagator. The sequence continues at coordinate 2,323,958 of JAWNKX010000986.1, read as the reverse complement.
ATCTTTCAGTATTTGACTTCTGGGGTGGCATTTCATATTTTGTTGTTTTGTTTGCACTACCGGCAAACTTAATTCTCTGCTTTGTTTTATATATTTATTTGCATCTGAAAATTGAGTTGGTCTTAATTATTAGCGAATTTAACGCACCAAACTACACAGTAACTATCTAAAGGCTATTATAGAGGTTCCCTGAAAATTTCACTGAAATCGGTTCAGCGGTTGTGTCGTGCACAACGGACAAATAAACAAACAAATATATATAGATAAAGCCTTATCTTCTGGAACTCTGCACTTCTCTTCAGATATATTTCCTATTAAAATTGTTCTCTTAATTCTCTACGGAACAATTCAATTTAGATCAAAAAACTGATTAAATCTCGTCTTAAATCTATGGTCCGTTCCTTAGTTACGCACAGTTCTCTAGAGAGTAGACTGTGGACTGCGTGTTGTGTTATGATATTGTTTCCTAGGCTTTATCTTATCTTACCACGTTTTTAATTAAAGTTTTTTATATGCTCTTTTTTATCCTACCTTAACCACTCCTTCTTCTTTAGTTCCTAAGCTAAAAAAGGAAGAACTTACAGTTAGTTTCGCTGATAATGGCATATTATGCTCTCGAAGCCTTTCTTTTCGAAGTTTATCGAATCCTCAAACAAGCCCAAGTCTCATCTCAACTACTTCACGCAAGTTTCAATCACTCGGAGTAAACTCTTCTTGAACTAATTTCATGAACGTTTTCAACTCAAATCCTTCAAACGTTTACCAACACTCCAATTAGCTTAGCAACGCTTGCGAACTGCCAATTTCGCTCGTTGTCGTTAAAACTCGTAGTCGAACTCACATTAAAGTCAATTTGCAAAATCAACTAACTAATTTCACAGGCCAAAAACTAATCATCATATTGCATATGACTAATAGGTGGAGTACAGACGTGAACGAAGCTTTAAGGCCACATACGGAGCAATGCAATTTTTGTACGGTTTAAGCTACGCGCAGCTTTTGTGCGGACTTTCTAGGTGGGTGAAATGAAAACGCCCGGAAATCCAAAGTTTTCAAACTCGACTGTGATTCCGAATGGTAATGCGGGCGGCGAAGAGGCTTAGTGGTCGGGGATTGGGAGACGTTGAAATGTAGAAATTTTGCTCGCATAGTCAAAACTTTTGTCATTAACGTTTTATTTTTGCATTGCCAAATGCAAAATACGCTCAAAACGGCGCTTGTGTGAACCGTTCGCCGAGAGGGGAGTGATAGAGATATAGGCGAAACTAACTGTGAATGCAAAGCAACCAAAATAATGTGATTACAACAACAATAAAATTAAAACTTATGCGAGACGTAGGGGTGCGTGAATGTGAGCAAGAGCATGCGCAAGGGAAGATACTACAGTAGTTGCGTGGTTGTGCATAGCATGTCTGTCTGTCTCTCTGTCTCTGTTTTGAGGCAAGTTGCAATTAATTTCATTTCATTTCTAGTACTTTTCTCATCATTTCGTATCCAGAATTTTATTTCTTTTATTTTCGCTCCCCTAATTTTCATTGTAAGTTCACTAAATGGGAAAAGTTTGAAGTTCTATAAAAGTCTTGGACAGTCAGACTGAGATGCCAGCGCAAATATGCGAGCCCATGAGTAAGTCTGAGGGCAAGAGGCCACAAAAGGCCAAGCCACACATGCAAATTTTTGCGCAGCGTTGCATTTTAGGTAGGATTTCCATTTTATGACTTTAGTCTAGTGAGGAAGGTACGAGTAAAGTATGCCTTGACATATGCTTTCTTCAGATGTAAAAACTTTCGCATTTCGTTAGAGCGAGCTGGCAGAGGGTAAGAGGGATGCTGATAAAAGTTTATTTGCTGTGCTGAATTAATTTGAATGGATTTGAGCGAATTGAATTTTGGAGAATTCAGTGCAAATCTTTTGTAGCTGCGCATATAAGCAAAAAAGTTTATGTCTTGCAACTGTGTGTGTGTGTGTGTTTTTGTTGTGACAGTGTTGGCAAACTTATTTTGAGTTTGTTATGTGAAATTCGTATGTGCCTCACTGTTGTTTCAACAATTGCTTTAATATTATTCTACCCTTTCTCCTTCTCTACATACACAGATGTGCCCGACATAGTTTGCCAGGAATATGCGGTGCCGCACATGCAGGATTTGCTGCCCAGCAATGCGGCAGGACAACAGAAAACCAACTCCATTTATGGCGGCACCAGCAGCAGCACAAGCAATGCGAACAGCAATAGCAACGCGGGCACAGCTGCACGCAACTCACTCAATGCAATGTATCAACAAGCGGCAGCTGCCTCTCTCCCACCACCGCCACCGGCACCGCCTGTACCACCACCGCCCGAGAAATACTACGCCGCCACGCCAATTTGCAAGCCAAATAGTCTGACATCAACGGCAGTCATTGGCGTTGGTGCAACCACTGCGGCGACCACACCACTCTCAACGCTGTTGCACTGCAATGGCATCGGTGGCGGCGGTGTCAGTGGTGGCGGCAACGTCATCGGCAATAGTACCATCACCAGTTCACAAAGCAGCGGCACACTAAGCCTTGCCTCATCAGCGAATACACCCACTGGTGTCGGTATTGGTGTGGGTGTGGGTGTCGCCATCCTCGGCAAACCGCATCATCATTACAACAGTTTGGACATGGCCAATAGCGCATTTGTCGACATCAACGACCAGGAGCAGGCCAATTGCCAAGTACAAGAGTTCCCGCGCCAATCGCTGGTCATCGTCGAGAAATTGGGTTGCGGTGTTTTTGGCGAATTACATCTGTGCGAAACGAACGTGCTCAAGTGAGTAGACATATTTCAAGCGCCTGAAGTTGAAGTCAGTTATCACAGTCGTACCTCATCCTCCTTCCTCTGATTGGCAGGCAAATGTGAAATTGCTTAGAAAATAAATCAAATTATGGTTGTGTGGGTTGAAAGATTTGATGAGAAGAGCTCATATGAATTGAGATTGGTTGTTCTCACACTCAACTGGTATAATGAGATGTTTCATTTCTCGTTTCAAAAATTAATTCACGGTCACTTAGTCATAGTCCTCCTCCTGAATGTGGCCTCTACGAATTTTAATCTTCTGAATTTGTATCAACTTATCTTACGCTCCATTCATTTTTTCAAAGTTTTATCCGCCACAAAATAATTCTTTTAACTCCTACCTTCACACACTCGGTTTTTTTCAAATTGATCTATTCGTACGTACTTTATACTTCATGTTCCTTTCTCTTTCTACCTTTTTCATATATCTACTCGTAAAACTTAATAGAAAATCTCGATACAAAATCTGCCACATACAAGAGCTCTCGTATTCGTATTTCCCTAAGTGCCCATTTTTAACAATTTACGTGAACTTTAATTTATAAAACTCAATTAAAAATATTTAAAAATGACAGCAACGAATGAAAAATCCGACTTCAAACGACAACGGACCAGATACACAAGTGGATGATGAAAAATTGCATTGTCATAGACGGATAGCAACGAAAGCAAACCGCAAAAACCTGCAGCAACAGCAGCAGCAACGACAGCAGGACCAGCATCAAAAATCAAAAATTCGTATAACAATAGTTGACAATGACAAAAACCGCAATACTTTAATACAGGACGAATACACACACACACACAGAGAGTGCGAGGACGAGCACAACAATGACACACTCGAAAGCGAATCATGACGATTGCAAACCACTCGGTAATATCAGGTGTATGTTTGTACCTGTAGCTGTATCTCTATGCATGTCTGTACGTCTGTGTAGCTGCGGTGACACCAACACACAGAGAGTCAGAAACATAGGACAAGAGTGAAAAAGCTTATCAGAAATTCCATTATAAAAACTTTTCAACATACGACCGCATAGGTTTGGAGCATGAGATACGAGTACGAACGTGTACTCTAATTGTGGCATGTGTGGCATGTATGGCATTTGGGGTTCGTGAGAGCAGAGCAGTCAAACATCCGAATGAAGGAACGAGTTACTTTTGATTTTGCGCTTGCGTTTAATTGTAGCGTTTTATTGCATATTAGGCGTGGCACGCCTGCTACGACTACAATGTGTAACAATATTTTGATATACAAATTCTCAACGGAATAACGAGCACCGGGGAAGAAACTACTGGTGTGCTTTCTTGCGCTGTCATTATTACGCATACGCCTCTTAGTGTGTGTCGTTTATACAGTTGATTGTGTGTGTTTATACACGTCTATTATAATTTTCATCTGTGGTCGACAATAAAGTCCATCTGTTGTCTGATAACTGTCTATCCGGCTGTCTATTAATATTTTATCAGACTGTCGCACGTTATTGCATCAGTGAAGTCGACGCTGGACAGGAAGGCTACACGACCGGGCAGGCAAGCACAGGCAATGCAGGCGTGTTAGTTAAGGCAGTCAGGTTAGTCAGAGCCGTCAAGGCAATCAAGACAGTCTACGTATTTGAAACGCAACCGACGAAGTCAGGATCGTATTGAATTTTGCAGCTGGCCTACCCAACTCTTTGTATGACCGCAGATCTACAGATACCCCACGCACTGTCTACATTCGAGGGTGTACTCGTATTATTCTCTCTCAGTACTTTGTACATCGTGTTCTTGTTAATTATTTTGCATACGAGCAGACTCGTGGTATGTAAGTTTTTTGATGCATTCACTCGCCTCAGTCGTTCTCTCATGTAAGTCAGGCATTCCAGCCAAGGCAAGTACTCTAATGCGCTTTGTGGCTTACAAACCGCAAAACTATTAAAACGAGTATGATACCATACTCATAGCAAAGGAAGCAAGCAATCGCTATCGATTTCGAATTCGTTACATTGCATTAGACTACGGCGGTCAGGCAAGCAGTCGGTCATACAGGCAGGTAGTCAGGCCTAATTGATTTCAGTTGCTCTTTGCTATTTCCAGATACTCGCATCTCTGTGGATTTCCATTTGTATTTGTTGATTATTAACTTTGTTGTCCATTCAATTGTTTTGAGTGCTCATTCAAGCGTGCATCGGCAGATTGCTCTGCGGTATTACTAATTTGCCATGCTCGAAGTCTATTCAAGTGCATTCTTGTTAGTGAACTCTTGGTTCGTTGCAAGACGCATGTCTATGGAAATTCTAATCAAGACATGCAAAGAGAAAATTCAATTCAAAATTATTTTGTTGCACTGAAAATAATGGAAGTCTGGTTTTTTGTGAAAATTCATTTCATCAAGTTTACCTGGTTTCTTGAGCTTGTTTGAACAACATTCCAGGAAGAGAATTTGTAGATGCTAGAACAAAATTGTATACAAATAGTTAGCCACTTGTACAAGGTACGTAAGTACTCATTGAATAGAAAGACTTTTAGGATGAAGTGAAGTGAAAAATATGTTGGAAAAATCAAATTACTTACAAGAACTCTCCAGAATTCTGAGGATCCCTACATTTTAAATGCTCTTGAATTAACAACTTAGTCTTTGAGAGATTATCATTTATTTCATCTCTTTCGCTTCTTAATCAACCTTATATCTTTTTCTAGTTCTGTATTTCCACCCCTATTTCTTATTAAACCATTATATTTTTTGCCACATTTCTGCTTCCCATTGTCATCAACATTTCGCTTTCAACTTCTTCTCTCTTTTGTATTCTTGTGAGCTTTTTTGTAATATTTATATTTTTATTTCTGACATTCATGGAAACTTCTTCTTTTTTGGGATCGAGGATTTTTTCCTCATAAGAACCATATTCTTCATTGAGAGTTAATTCTTCATCGACACCCTCTTTTCGTCTTGGAGCTCATTTTCTATTGCAAACTCCCAAACCACTTATGTAAAACTAGTTTTGAATTATATGGAAACCCTTCTTTCGTGGGTATAGTTTGTGAACATCTACTTTGAGGGAACGTTTTCTTTTTTGGGAACTTCTCCTTTTCTGGCAGCTCCTGCCTCATAAGTGAAATTTTGACGGACTATTCGGAATATTCCTTTTCAAGGGAGTTTTACCCAACGACTCAGACAATTCTTATAAAACTAACACTATCCTTTTCTAGGAGTATTTCTACCACGATAAAAGTACCGTTACCGGTACCTACGAAAACAACGATTTGTTTGTATTCACCCCATAACTAAGTAACTCTGGTTGCAGCTAACAATCTATAAGTGGCCATAGGTTGGAGGTATCATATTCAGAGTCATGAGGCAGAAGATATAAAAGATATTAAAAAAACAGTTAAACAGATTGAGAAGAATCAATGAGAAATGAAGGAAAAGCGAACACACTATATGTACGTAGTTCCGCTACCAAGTAAGCTAAAAAGGCTTTTCGTACTGAAATCACTCCTTGAAAGTATTTTGCATTTTAAATCTTCCGATTTTTACAACTTTATATTAAACTAAATTATCTCATCTTCCTTATCCTTTCACCAGTGCCACACTCGTTGCCGTTGCCACTCTACGACCCGGTGCAGCAGATCACATGCGAAAAGAGTTCCGCACCAAGGCGAAACAACTCACTCGCCTCAATGACCCCAATGTCGCGCGACTAGTTGGTGCGTGTCTACGCGATGAGCCCATCTGCATGGTGCTCGACTACTCCAACTGCCTCGGCGATTTGAATCAATTTCTGCAGGAACACGTTGCCGAAACGAGCGGACTAATGGCGAGCAAGAGTCTGAGGTAAGAATGCGAACAAAATGAACAAAAATAATTTGCACAACTTTTGCGGTGCTAAATGACTTCAGCGTATATAAAAATGTACGTTTTGCTTAAAACCCTCTATCACTGATTTCATTACATGTACTGTATGCTGTACTTGCGTAACATTTTTCGGTGTTTCTATCTTGTTTCCTGTACCGACGCCATTGCCGACGTTACACTTCCGGTCTCGTGTTCGATGATTACGACGACGACGACGACAATAACGTTTCCACCATTGCCACCACCGAAACGGATGTAAAAACTTCGTTAACTTTGCTGCCAACGCTACTGCACACGCATCGGTCTTGCTTCGCATCGCGCGGGAAACATTTTTCAAATATCCCCACTTTTGGTGGCGCTTTTATCTAACGACAGCTATGGCTGTTTAGTGTACATCGCCACACAAATTGCATCGGGCATGAAACATTTGGAGCTGCTAAATTTTGTACATCGGGATCTGGCAACAAGGTAAGTGACTCTCTGACTGACTGACTATAGTCAATTGCGTGCAGCTTTAATATATTTATGTATATTTTCTTTTTACTCAATGTCATTTTGAAATGTTGCTGCTTTTTATTTTATTTTAATTCGTTTTTTTTGTCCTCTGGCCGACACTTTGATGGTCGCACTTAAAATGGCAACAACCCTCGAGTCGTTTGCGCTTTTTGTCAGCCCGCAATGTTATTTGCGCGTTTCACTTCGCGTCACAAATGATATTTGCGGTGTTGTGGCAGGAGACAATAATAGTCGAGTAGCATGGAGGCTAACTGAGTTGAGTTAAGCTTGGGGTTATTTTCAGGAAAAAACTTTTTAAAATTTTCATTTTAACAGTCATTAAAGTAGCTCATAATCAAAGTTTTTAGTGACGGAAAAATAAGTTCTTCGACAATGTTTTAAAGGATGTACATGAAGATGCGCCATGATTTTTGATGGTATAACGGCGTTTCATTAAAATTAAAACTCTTGAGGAAACCTACTTCTACCCAAAGTACTCTCGGGGTACTCTTCGTTGACCAATACTTTTTTGGAATGGTAGTTTTAGTGCAACGAATACCCTGAGTCTCCTGCGAACAGCTTTGAAAGGCAGGTAATCGGCTTGCAAGTTGGAAGAGCGAAGCAACGTGGGATTGGATACATGACAGAGTTTTGAGTCCTCGAACTTTGGAATGATAACACAGCCCATACTGGCAACGCCTGTTTGTAAAGCAGCAATGTACAGTGACTGCCAATCACGTACTCATACCAACAGAAATAAACTGTCTTGGTAAAACTTTTTCTAGAATCAGACCAATTGTGGTATCATAACGCAGGAGTTACTAAACAGTAATATGGGAAAATGTGTGAATAAAGTAGAGCCAGATACAATTTAAGAAGTGGAAGTGAATCTTTTCTTGCACTTAATCTAACTCTAAATTGGCTGAAACTGCAAGAAATAATCCGTCAGTCTGGTTCACTTTCTTAAAGAAATTCTTAAAGAAGTCTTATTAGATATTTTTAAAGTTTCTTAAGTTAAGTATGAAAATATTTTCTAGATATACTTTACGTACTCCCTTACAATATTGAAATTCTGAACTTCTCGCCTAAAAAACTTGGAAGCTTCATATGTTCATATGATTTTAGTGAGGCTCTTTTTAGATTCAGGCAATAGTTGCCTTGAACAAACATTTTCTAGAAGTGGTGGGGTGAGCAGAGACCTCTATTCACTTTGCTATTGCCTTTGAAAATTTCATAGTTATTTGTAGCCTTGTGGTCTGACCTGTCATTAGTTTGATTGAACATTTTCATCTATGCCTAAGCTCCAACTCATCCCAAGTCTTTCTCGCACGAGTATTCAGCTATTCTATTACATTCAAAGACATTTGTCAACCAACGAAGGCAATTTCCAATAACAACGCCGTCAATAGAACCAAATAAATTGTGAATTTTCGTGCTGTTTCGACATACCTGCTGCCACAAGTCGAGACCGCAAACAGGACAATCAGAATTGCAATAAGAGCAACAATAAACCAAGCACTGAAAAAATGTCATTACAATCGTTGACAAACATGGCGGTTTCAACGACGTTCGCTGCAAGGATTTGCGTCGCATTGAATTGCTTATATGATATCCGGTGGCATAACATAACAACAACAGGATAACCAAGCATAACTGGCACAATAGTCAACAACAGCAACTACAGTGAAAAAATGTGCAACCAACAACGAATTCTTACCGATTGTAAATCGAAACCAATAATGTCAAAAATAACTAACGTCGAAGTTGCCATGGAACGAAGAGACGAAAGCAAACAAAAAAGACAAAAAAGAAATGGCCTGCCTTCGATCTAATAAGCAAAAATGGCAAATTTTGTTAGTCGCTCTTTTTTGTTTTTGAATGGTGGTACTGTTCGACACACACCCCCATTTCCTTCCATTCTACTTATTTGTTATAGCGACAATACAGACGCTGGCTTTTAGCCTTGCTGTCGTCGTCATCGTCGTTGTCGTTCACGCCGTCGCTGTGGCTGTCTTTGTCACTCACTGTCGCCGCTCATAATGACAACATGTTGCCAATCAATGACTTCGCCGTTATATATTTATTACTCGATGTGTGCATGGGTGTTGAACTGCCGAGTTGTTTGCACTTTTCGTCTTGTTGCCATCGTCAACGCGTTTGCTTCGCCATTTTCTGTTGACATTTTCATTAGCAAATTAATTTTAATTGAATACATTTTATGCGAGGGAATTCACTCAATATTGAATTACAGGTTTGTCAACGAAAATCCTTTTGTTGGAGTCGTTAGAAGGGTACGGTGTTGCACAGTTGTGACGACATTACGCAAACATTCTTCATTAATGTTGTTAATACATTATTGCTTTCAAATCAGAACATGTTCCGTATGACTAAGAGAGAATTTTGTTAAAACCTCCTACTCCCACCCATGCAGCATTAGTTGTTGGTAACGACTGTTCTAAAGAAGGCTAAAGATATAAAGAAAAGTAATAATAAAGGCATTCTAAAGCTTCCTAAAGCTTGGGTAACTTAACCAGGGTATATTTTTGATTTGAAACATTTTGGTTTCAGCAGGGTACCATTTTGTGTAGCGTAACGCTCGCATACAATCAAACATCGTTATCGGCTCACCGACGACATCATTCGAGTCGCTTCCCACATACAGTTAGATAATTTGCCTGCTTCAATGTGTGCGTAGACTCAGTAGCCTAGTGTAGATTATAGTGCACTTCAATCCTCACGGTGGGCGAGAAAAAAAGTCGCGCTTCCCACTCCAAAAGATCATGAGCACTAAGCACATTCACTCATATGGTGTGCAAAAGAATTCAAACCCAAATTTTCTTCGCATTCTGACCACTAGGAGTTTTAAGAGAATCGTTTAAAAGAGATCGACACTCTTGAAGACATCTAAGACCTAAAAATCTAAGCTCAAATAAAATGTCTTCAGTTTATTTATAGCTTGAGCACCTTATTTGAAATCACGCGTATCCAGAAATTTCAAGCTCTTACAAAAAAGTTTCTTTCTTCAGAACTCTAACCAAGCCACTTGCTTCCGAAGGTGTCAAAACGATTTACAAAATTAGAGAACACATTTCTTGGCTTCGAGACCTTATTACTACTTAATACGTTTGCCCATTCCACATACTCACTATCATAAATGAATGTCAAAGCTAGGGTAGTCTATCTGCTTTTTAAAAGCTAAGTTAATTAAAGTCAAGTACTCAAATCACCAAGTAATTATCTTTAGTCAATGCACAGGTCACCAATACAAAAACCAAATTCTAAAGAAATACAGCCAAACAGCGCCAAAAAGTATGCTCTTAATTTCTTGATTACATTTGCTTTTGCAGTTTTAATGCGGAGCGACGGTAGACTTCGGCCGTCTCAAAACTGTTAAATTAGTAGATGCAAGAAAGGCAAAAGAAATGTGTTCATTAGTATTTATAACGAATCAATATCTTCACAAAAAAGCAAAGATAAATTACAACACAGCCGACGATGATTATGACGACGACGACGGCAATGACGCTTATGACGGTGATTGCGACGTTACTCCAACTTGGCTTGATTTCGCTCCGCTTCGAATATGCGCGCGTGAAAAATTGTTAAAGTAAATAAAATAATATTTGTCATAGTCAAATAAATAGCGCCAACAACAAAAACAATAACAAAGGAAGAAAAAATCCAAGTAACAAAAACGCGACGAAAACATGGCTCTAACAGCAACGGCACCAGCAAATTGCAGCAAGTCTCAACAAATACTCATAGAAATTAAAACAAAAAAAAATGGTAAAAAAGCCTGAAAAAAGCATTATAAAAATCGTTAAAAAATTCAAATGCATCTAGGATCTGTTTTTTCCTTTTTGGTACCCAAAGCTTGTAAAAATACTTTTGCATGCAATGAAATAAAAAATATATATAAAATAAACAAGAAGAAGCAAAAACTTTGACGCAGCTGCCGAGTACGTTGACATTTCTGGTTCGGTGGCTTCTGATATTTGAACTGCTTTTGATTTAGTTTTTATAGCATTTTTTTTCTTTCTATACGTTTTTATATCTTTAGCTTTGATGATTTTTATTTTGCAATTTCATATTGCATACTTATAGGGCGTGTTGCTGCATGCAACTTTGTTCAGTTTCGTACTCGTAAAGTTGTGAGTCCTGTTGTGTGTTTGGTTAGCAGGGTATGGATATAGTGTATGCTGAATACGCGCATGATTTGCTTTTCAAGTATTTATTTGGAGATTTATTGCATACGCTTCGGCGCATAGCGCTCAGTAGAAAAGCGATATGCAAGTTGTATTTGGTTTATTGAAGAAAAGAAAACCGATTTTGTATTTTATGGGAAGCATGAAAGGCAAACAATGTGAAAAGTTGTATTATTTTTTAAGTGAAAACATTGAGAACTAAATTAAAAATTGAATTTTCCAAAAATGTGACATGACCAGCTCGAATGTATGCTATGATATATGTTTTTTTTTTTTTTTTTTTGTAAATATTATGTTAATTTTACACTTTTTACAATTTTTTCTTAAACTAGTGAACTACTATCTATTATATGATATATGTGGACGACGATTGAAAATGTCATTATGACGTAGAGCGAAAACCTATGTATATTTTTTTAGTCGATTTTATAATTATGGCGGACAATAATTCCAACAGAAAGCTAGTTGAAATTGTATCAGGGAGCTTTGGATTGTTTTCGAATATTTAAGTCGTCGACCAGGATACAAAAAGAGGGTTAGCCTCTCGCTATGATATGACAAAAATTTTTGTATTAAAAAATATGATGACTTAAGAAGGTTAATTTACTGACTTTTTAAGTTCTACTGATAAAAGTTTTTTACTGATCACTGTTTTTGGTTTATTAATATTAAGTTGACCATCTTTTAACCTATAATAATTTTGAAACATTTAAAAATTACGCTTTTTTAAAATATATTATATAAATATATAATACTATGTTAGCCCGGCAGACGTTGTTCTGCCCTTTCCGGAATTAGCAAAGAAATTCAATAGAAGTACAAAATTTAAATGATTAAATGGTGTGTTGGCAAGAGATTTTCTTTATTGAAGCTATGATAATAAGAACTTCGTCACCTTTTGTTTTTCCTTTGAGTCGCATGAACCATATTGATCATCAGTTTTCCTATGACCAACACCGTTCCGTTGCATTGAAGAAAAAAAACTTTCGATTTGAATTAAACTTTTATTATTTTTTTATTTTTATTTTTTTCTTTGACAAACTCGATTTCGAATTTGACATACTTTTCAAAGGCAAAGTGATTGATTTCATACAAATATTCCATTTTTTCCCGACACACACGGTACACTAACACTCGAAACTTCAAAGGATTACTCGGCAGTCTATTCTAGAGTTTCCCAGATATTCATCTATTTTTATGTATATAAATAGGCTTACTTGCTGTTGACAGATTTTTTTGTTTCAATAAAAGTATGCTAAAAAATTAATAACACATTTTCTTGAAAAGCCTTTCACCTACCGAAAATTCTTTGCTCCATTACCACAACACAAGAACTCAACCCACTGAAACATCTATAAATAGCTTAACAAAGGTTGATACATGCATAGCACATCACCACAACAGCGAAAACGTAATAACCAAACATAAAAGAAACTCGCTAAGAATTAAATACGATGAATACGAATAATGAAACACGCATACACAGCGTGTGCGAAATAAAAACGTCAGTCAATGAATGAACGCAAAATTGTTGCAAAGGACAGGATATGAGATCTACTGATGGACGTCATGCGTGTATTCCGCACATATTGCCAAATACTTTATAGACCCGATTGAAGTGAATCGTGCTAGTTGGTGCTTGGCACAAAGGCAAAGGCGGTACACGAATCGCATAGCAAGCCAAATAATAATAATAATAATGATAAAATAAAAACGATCAAAAAACCAGAAGGGTCACCTGCTGTGCTGCTTGGTGCGCTCAAAATGACAGCGGGTTAAATTCGTGCACATACACCACGCACAGACACACTCACAAAAGCTTAATACACATATTTCCAATAAAAACGGAATAATATGCACGCTATATAAGCTATATAAGCTTTTAAAATCAAACAACAACCAACCGCCCCATCGAAGTATGCAATGCCTGCAGACAAATTCCTTAAACGCCTACAATTCTCCGTTTTTGCTCTTCTTGTTTGCTTTCTTATGCGCTTTTAATTTGCATGCGTCTGCCACGGCAGCAACGAATGGGCGGGTAACTTTTCCACGAGCCAAGCTATGCAATGCAAAAACTTCATTTAGTTAGTCAAAGTTTGCGTTGTGTCTTCGTTGCATACTTTACGGCATACGTATTTTGCTTATGCGCGCATCTCAGACAAAGTCGCTGAAAACCTATTTTCTCTAACTAATATAACATTTTGTTTGTGCCAATGTTATTTGTTGCAATGCTGGCTAGACTACAACAATAATAAGAAAAATACCACGCGCTCGTTTCTACGCCCTGTTGTATGCTACACTTTCCAGCGACTTTTAATAAACTTTGTTCGTTGAATATTACTTCTTCTATTTTCTCAAGCAAGCGAATTTGCTTACTTCGACGATTGTTTCTTTCAGCCGCATGTCTCCTCCACTTAACAACTTTACCTCTCTTGCAGTGTAAGTTGGCAAGGCTCTTATTATTGTTGCTGTGGTTGTTGCCGCATTTGCGCTTCGTTTTGTCACGCAATTTTGTTAGAAAATAAATTTTATTTCCTGGTAAAACTGAAACTGCCAAACGGCGTCGTCGGTAGTCAGTCGTCCCGATCGTCGTGGTGTCTCAAAGTGGCCAACGTCGACCTCAGACGCGGTTGCCCTTTGAATTCTCGGATATTTAGTTGCCTTGTTTATAGACTCTTAAATTGTCATCGTCTTCGTTGCCGACGTCTTCGTCGTTGTCTTTATGCCAAAGGCATATTTTTATCTCCTGCCGCCGTCGCCGCTTTAACTTCCTTTGTATATTCGAATCCTTTTTTTTTTTGTGCTAATATTTTCAGTTGCAGTTTAGTTTTGGTTGAAATTGTGTCCTTCGGGCATAACGAAAATAGTAAATTTAGTTGCTTTTTTGTGCATTTGAGGTTTGCCATTTCAGTTTTTTTCTTTTTCGACTATTCTGGTTGCTACTTAGGTAGTTCCTGTGGGAAATTAAAATTTGCTTATAGAAAATTTACTTTTGCTGATGTTGAAGCTACTCATTTTTTTTGGGATTTATTAAAATATTTGGTTGATGCCATTTTTTGTCATTTTGTGCCAATTTAAATATTGCTGGGCTTTAATTTAGATTGTATTGACAAACATGAAAGGCAAATATTCGATATGATTGAGACATCTAATTAGATAAGTTAAAAAAATTTTGATTGATTTTACATCTAGAAAAGAAATAAACTCGAACTTGAACACATAGGTCGGAGTCAGATTTTTTGCTTGAGCACTTGAGGTCACTCCTTGAGGTCCTCCTTTACGATTCACCCACTTTCACCCACTCTAAGGTCTTCATCAGTCTTCTTAGGAAGTAGTAGAAGTTCAATCGTGAATAATACTCTGACTTTTTCCCTCTTCTCTCTCTAGGGAATTAAAACTAGAAACAAAAAGGTTTTTTATCTACTTCAAAGAAGTATGCATTATAATGGAGTGAACAAGTTTGAATAGTGAAGAGGTTTTATGTGTCTCCACAGATCACCTTAAACTACCTAGCTATATATGTAACTATCTTTTTTTTTAATTTCAAAAACAGCTTAACCTAACATGAGCGCACTACCCTATGGTACCGCCGATGAGCATTGCTTCGTATGGTGCGCCCCCGGCACCTTAGCCGGCTCTTTGCTGCCTTCGTGTCCTTTCCAGGCATCTCAGTGTTTTCATAATTTCCGTTGTGTAGTCGGAAACAGCATGCCAGTTATCTACACTGTAGAGCATCACTTCGCAGAGGTTGTTGCTCGTCGGTTGCTCCCCTATGCGATCGGCCAGTTCTCGTCTGGCACGCGTGAATCTGCCACAAACGAACGCGACGTGCTCGGGGTCTTCGATGCTCCCGTCCTCGCAGAACGTGCACAATTGGGACTCTTCGTGGCCGAACCTATGAAGGTATCTGCGGAAACAGCCGTGTCCACTCAGCAATTGTGTTAGGTAGAAATTTACCTCGCCGTGTCTTCTGCTCAGCCATGGCTCCAGGTTGGGTATCAGACGGTGTGTCCAACGACTCTTCCTCGATGTTGACCAGCGGGCTTGCCACTCACGTGTGCTTCTCATTCGCAGATCCCTCCGCACTCTGTGCATATGCTGTTCGCCTGATCTTCTTGCAGTAAAGGAATCTGCAAGTTCAGTGGCTAGCAGGTCTATCGGAATCAGGCCAGCAATCACTAGCGCGGCGTCATTCGATATCGTCCGGAATCCGCAGCATACCCTTATGGCCCCCAGTCTGTAGACCGACTCTATTCCGCTACGGTAACTCCTTGTCTTTAGCGCACTTACCCAGACTGGTGCGCCATATAATATAATGGATCTCGTCACCCCTTGGAGTAGCATTCTTCATCCCTGTCTTGGTCCCCGTGTGTTCACTAGCATTCTTGAAAGTGCCAGGGTTGGGTACTATCAATTGCCACGTTTGCCAGGTGCTCCACATCGCGGACATCCTTAGCCACCGTCACAATGGCAATGTCATCATCAAAAGCAATGATTTTAACATTGCTGGGCAGATTCAATTACATCACGCCATTGTACATGATGTTCCAGAGAAGGGGTCCAAGGACTGAGCCCTGGGGCACCCCGCCCGTTACACCATGGCATTGTTGTCCTTCGCTAGTGTCATATAGCAGTACGCGGTTGTCGAAGTAGCTGCGGATCAACTTACGTAAGTACGCTGGTACTCCAAAGTTGCTAAGTGCGCTTAGAATCTCGTGCCAGTTTGCCATGTTAAAGACGTTCTTCACATCCAAAGTGACCACTAAACAATACTTTTTGTACCACCTCTCCATCTAGTGCTTTCAATTGCCTTCTGCGCAGTCGTCGTTAGTTATAGTATAGCATCTACCGTGGATTTCGCTTTGGTGAATCCAAATTGTAACTGTGACAAGCCACCTGATTGCTCCAATGCTGCCTCAATCGTCTTGCAAACGATCTGTTCGAGGATTTTTCCCGCAGTATCCAGTAGACAGATAGGCCGGTATGACGATGGAACATCGGGTGGTCTACCTGGCTTCGGAAGCAAGACAAGACTCTGCCTCTTCTATTTTGTTGGAAAAACTCCGCTTATGAGGCAGTTGCTGTATAGCTGCGCGAACTGTTCCGTTCTAATTACAATGGCCATTTTGAGTGCGTTGTTGGGGTTGCCATCTGGGCCAGGTGCTTTGCGGTCGTTTATCTTCCTTGCCGCTGACAGAACCTCGGCCTTGCAGACTGGATCAACCGGCATATCACTTCCCAGGTTACAGGGGGGTAATGGCTCTTGTTTGGGAAAAAGAATGGACACTATTTGCAGCATCTGCCCTTGACCCTGGGGAGCAGTGGCTGCAAAGGAATTTATCTTCTTCGTCACTATTTTAAACGCTTTTCCCCATGGATCTCTGTCGGCGTCATCGCATAGGTCAAGAAAGCAACGCCTCTTACTGGGGCGAATACCTTTTTTCAGCGCCTTACGCTTGATTAGGTACTGCAACCACAGTCCACCAATTTGCGATCTTACATAACCACGCGCAGAATGGACGGAGTCAAGTCTCAGCAATCGAGTGTTACACACAAGTATCGCCGATTTGTTTTCCCTATCTGAGCACCATGCACTAGGATTTTTGGGCCTGTATGGCTCACTGAGTATCGCCACATCTATGTCCAGTTCGCATATTGTTTGAGATAACAAAGCCTGAGCTTCCGCGCAGCGGTTGATATATGTATATGTAACTATCTGTCTATCTATATTTGTAATACTTTTTCTTTTATATATCTATCTATTTATCTATTTGCAATATTTAAGGTCCGCCAGAAATGCCTATCGTAGATGTCCCTCTCGTAGATTACAGACCAATCAAAAAATATATGTCTGGCCTCTTTTAAGTCTTCTCTTCTATACAAACCATTGTTGGTATCTCTGAGCTGCTTCACTGCTGTAATTACCAAAAAGTTGCCAATTAGACCTTAGCTAATAATAGTTTACCCATGACAGAATCAATCTAACGCATTCTAAAAGAAATATTTGTCATCATAAGCAACCCATTACTAATACATTAATGATAGCAAAGAGAGCGCAAACACACAAAATTGAGCTCTAGCCACGTTGTGCATGAAACGAAATAAAGAGGCAGACAAGCCTCTGTATTCTCCAATTATATGGCGCTCAGAACATCAACGGCTGCATGTTGTTATTATTGTTATAACGCGGTTATCTTTAGCATCTTTTCTAACCAAAATCACCCACCCGATTCTGACAAAAATTTTATTGCACACTTCTAGCGAAGAATATCAATTGGTATTTTTATCAAAATCGGTTAAAACCAATAGTTATAATCCAAAATATCCCATTACAAGTACTGAAAACGTTTAAAAAGAGTACCTAAAGCGCCACTTTACCAATTCACTGAAAAATTATAAATCCTCTAGAGACCCTCACTTTTATTACACAACACTCAACAAATGACGAAATCCAAGCCATCACAGCAACAAAACTAATAAACTATTAAATTCAAACCAACCGACATTGCTTGCATTTCGCTAACCATGCTCATCAGTGCGATAAGCAAAATTCCATAACAATGTCGACTCAAACCGCCTTACTAAGGGAACACCCACATATACGAAGCCACCCATCAAAAATACGCGCTGATAGGTAGCACAAGAGTGGTGTCAGGGTGGCGAATGTACGCACGCGAGGCTTACCGCATTTGTCATTTAAGCTCAGCCAAATGTAATATGTGAAAGCCGACGTTGTTGTTGAATTCAGCTGGATTGATGGAGGTTGGAATCTATTTGACCTCACCATACTTCGTCATCCCCTCTCACTCTAACTCTAACTCTATCTCACTCGCACTGTGGTGTGAGCGACATGGCAGAGAAATGTTGCTGTTCAAAGTAGTCATCGTCATCGTTCTCGTATTTATTATCATTATAATCATCATTATAATCATCATCATAATCATCCTCATAGCTCTAGTCAGCGTTGTCGTTGTGGAAATTCCTGTCAAGCTAATTTCCTTTGGGTGTACACACACACACACACACACACACGTACAAACAGTCCACCTTATGCACATACACAGAACACTCCAAACATTACAGTGAGGCTCAAAATGGCGAGAAGCATTCAAACCGTGCATTGAATCAATTCACCTGCATGCATAAAATATTTCCAAACAAACACACACTCACAAAAAACATCTATCTGTGTTTGTGTGTGTGTGTATATTCAAAATATTCAAACATTGCATATTTTATAGTTTATTGACTGCAGTCTGCAAACTGCGACGATGTTCAACTTTTCGTCGTTGGCGTCGTCGTTATTTCGTGTCCTTTCCTTGTAAATATTGCTGGCAAAGTATTGTCGACAAACTACACACTACCCTCTCACTCTGTATGTGTGTGTGTGTGCAATGACATGAAATTCATGTTCACTTATGTGTATATATACATATATATATGGTCCCCAGGCTGAACTTAGAGCCCAATTTCCACCTTTGCCACACTAGTACGTACTCGCCTGCTTGCCAATTGCAGTTGTTCCGCCTCCTTCGACACATCCATTTACCGTGTCGCAACATTTGGGAATTGTTTCGTTACGTTTACAAAAGCGGGTACCACAAAAAAATATAAATAGAAAATGTAAAAAGTAAAAAGCATTCGCAATGCATGAAGGTATGCGTTATTAAAATTTATGAAGTCAAAGGTTTCCAAAACGCCCAATGGGAGAAAGGTTCATTTACTCTAATGGTGGGTTATAGGTACAAGTATTTGCCGAACTGTAACAATAAAATGTTGTGTTCTAACGTAATTAAAATTATTGCTAAAACTCTTACGTCATGTTCATATTACGTTATGTAATATTTTAGGCAAAACCCAAATGTATTAAAAATGTAGCGGTTGAATATGGTAGATAATCTTTACTTATAATTAGAGCAGTTACTAGTAACTTATCCAAGAAAAAAACATGATCTTAAGTAAATAGGTTCTTCAGTCATAATTATAGTTTCTTTTTAGAGTTCCATATGTTTGAGTGCAAACGGAACCATTGTAGAATTACTCGTGTGTCTGACTGTCCCATATTTACAGCCAATTTGCTCCGCATCTACTGGACCGATTAAGTTGTGTGGTATATCAAATGAAAGAGCTTGTTGCAAGGGTCTCAAATATATTTTTTTTTTTTTAATAATTTAAAAATTATATAAGAAAATTTGTAATTTATAATCTCCTTCAAACTCCACACTCTTTTCCAATATATTTTTCGAATTTTTTAAACCGTCAAAAAAGTAGGATCTAGGAAAATCTTCAATATCTCTCATAAATTTTAAGATACTGTATCATGTCTATGGCCTCAACCATTTCGCGCACTTTTATTATATTTGTCGCTCAAAACCATATCGTTGATTTACTCAATCGTTTCTAGCATAGTCACCGACACTGGGCTACCCGAACGAAGTCCATCTCTTGTGGACATACGACCACGTTTTTAACTCATTTACCCAATTATAAATAAATTTATAATTTATAAATTTCTTTTAAATGAAAGTGTTTTATCACAGCGCAAATCTTATTTTTATTTATTTTTTTCAATACACAAAAGTACGTTGTACCAATTAACAAGCAAAATAAAACCATGTGGTCAATATTATTGAGATTTTCAAAGTTTTCTAGTGATGGACGTCTACTACTAAAAAACAACACTTTTCGGTCCCATGTAGGAAGTAGACCCCAATATCTATATTTTCTTTATTCATAAAACTTCAATCGTTCCATCGACAGCCTGTGTGATGAACAGTTTAAAAAAACATCTTAAAACAATGATCAACAATAAGCGCAACATTGGACGCAATTAGACACAACATTAATTCTTCGACAATTTAATACACTGCAAAAATTTCAGTATATTAAATGCCTGGTATTCCGGCCCCGCACCTTCACCTTTCAGATTATCGTAATTCCATTTTATACGTTTCTTGTCGTTTTGTTCATTTATGATGGTTATTCTTTGTCTCAGTATACTTTTGACCAGGTATTGATCACTGTCTATATTCGCGCCTCTACATGTATGTGAATCTATGATTATTGTTTGTACTGATGACCATGCCCATTGATGCTGAAAATTAACAGACGCGTTCTCCGTTTGGGGATGATTGATTATGCAGTGCATGAGTACCGACGTCCTGCTTGACGAAGTTTTTCTTGCCCACTTTGACATTTAAGTATCCGAGTATAATCACTGTGTCATATGCGCCGAACCTATTCATTACGTTCTCTAGCTGTGCATAGAAATTGTCTTTTATTGCCTCGTCTGTGTTTTCGGTGTGTTGTTATAGTTGGCTTTCAGCCTAAAAATGCAGTTTATTTCAGAGTTCGATGTAAGTCCCTATATGGATGGGCAGAATTTCTTAGAGACCTAATCTGATGATTGTAACCAAACCAGCTTAAGAGCCTACATGAGTGATTATCAGAGTCAGATTCTCATCATCCGCACTAATCACAATAAGTAATCTCTTCAAAATATTCGAACTATTTTAATTTTAAACTCTTTGAACTATTCAGTACATCTCACCCGATACTATCTCTTTTGATGGAAACTCCAAGCGATACACTCCTAAGTAAAACCGCTTATGGCGCTTTTATGTCATTCCCTGCATTCCATTTAATATGGTATTTGCTAAGACAACTTCTATTCTTCGCACCATCAAGTTTCTATATGAAAAATAACATTCCATATCAAAACACTTGATAGAACCCCATTCGCAAATAGTAACAACAAATAATTCGACACAATGCTATGACTACCACCTGACGGCAACCCTTAGCCAACCAAGTACAAAAGTGAAACCAACTAACGCAAAAAAGGAAGAAAGCACGCCAAAGAAGCAGCCACTTGAGGCATTTCTTCTGATGCAACGATTGCTTTATAGAGCGGATGAAAGTGTATGCAGAGTAGTGTTGCCACTTCACTTGATGTTGATGATGAAAATTGTCAACTCACTCGTTGGTTGGTTTTGTTGTTGTTATTTGTACTCGTTGTAGTTTGCTGCATTTTGAGTGCGCGCAATTGAAAATGACGCCAAATATGGCGGCGACAATAATGACGGCAACAACGACGACGACGACGACTATATACACCCACCGCCAAACATAGTGCGCGTCAGTCATGCATCGTGCGTGAGTGTATGCCGTCTCATAAAAATATCTGTGTGCCATGCATGCGAGGCACGTTGCACATTATACAAAGTGGCAACGCGGTTTAGAGCTTGTTAAATACTCCAAAAAGAGGGTGGGTGCTGCATAGGCATCCCTGCCAAGGCTACCAATGCCACTACCCCTAACACTAGAGAAGAAGGTCGTTGTTGTTGTCGTTGCTGTTGTTATAGTACAATGATGGCATAGCATGCATGTTGGTTGTGTACTTTTGGCGCACACTTGCTTTGCTGCTTGCACTGGCAACAGCTTGAGGCAATTTTAATGTCTGCAATTTTCTGCTAAGCTGCACTTGAGCCACAAGCGTTTGTCTATGTGTGCGTGTGCGCGTGTGTAAGTGTGCAACATCTTTGGCACGAATGCAATGTGGTAGAAAAAAGTAAAATATGTAAAAAAATGTGTTCAACCAAAAATAGAAAAATGCTCGTCGTCAGCACACAGCAAATGCAAAGTCATAAAGCGAATGTAGGTGAAGGGAAAGCTTTTTTTGGCTGTCACTTTGGTCAGTTCGCTCATGTTGGTAAGGTGGTTTCAACTTGAAAAAATTTTTGTAGCGAGCTTATCAGCAGCAAACCAGTCGCGCAGCATACTCAACTTGACTCAACCAAACGCGACATTCACACAGCTCGACTCAACTCGAGTTGAGTTGTGTAGCTCATCAACATTTTAAGCTCTGAGCTCAGCAACATTTTCATGTTAATTCACATGCATACACACACACACACACATACAATAATTTCAACAACAACAAAAGCACACGAAAGATGGCATATGGCATTTACACCTGCCGTCGTACTGCTGATACTGCCAGAAATTATAAACCCAAACGCATTTAGTGTGCGAGATTTTGCATACGTGCATGTATGTGTTGGTATTTGCGCAGTGTTGAACAGTTGAGTCAGTTTTTAGCTATAGCTTTGGGTCTAGCTGAAGCTGTCAGTGTCAAAGTGTCTGTCAACATGTCATTCAAAACGAAAATTAATAACAAAATGCAAACAGACGAAACGAGGGAGCTAGCGAAACGAGCGAGCAAACGTGCGACGAACGCACGAACACCTTGCTTGCTGTGTGGCCAGTGTTCAATTGTTGTTTGTTGGCAACTCTGGCACTGCATATGCATATGCATGCTGTGTTTCTGTTCAAATTTCAGCAGTTTATGTCGCTTGCTTGCTCGCTCGCAAATTCATACGGCAACAATACCAACAGCAGCAGCAGGTCAACTTGGGTTTGACATTTACTAATGTCCCTGCTGGCTTTGATATGGTGCCCTGGGCAGCCTGATGGACTGGCTGACAGTTGGAAAACCCCCACTGGATGAAGCGTTGTACTATGAGGAGTATGTGAGTGCGCATTAAGTGACTTCAACAGTTTTTAAGTCATTGGTCATTCCATCATTCATTCGAAATTTTTTCCAAAATCATCCGACAACTTTTTGAGCATCTCTTTGTTGCTTTGTTTGGTGAACTCTAGTTCACATGAGCTCTAGTCACATGAGTTTAATTAAAAGGACTTTGTGTAAAGATGGAAATATTTGTAACGGCTTTAAATGGCTTCATTAAATTATAGAAAATGAAAGGAAACAAGAATCTATACAAGAATTTATACAACCACTACTACATGATATAAATTCTGGATGCTAGTTCATGCAAAAATTAAATTATTCAATTACATTTAATGATATTACATCTTCTTCCGGATATTCCTGATTATGAAATTAATCAAGGGAGCCCAGATCTACAACCAGTACGAGCCTTCTTAAATGTATTAAGATTGTACTATCAAGCCTTGATTTTATTTCTGAGCGTTAGTCTCAAAAGAAAGAAAGCTACTTTAAAATTAATAGTTTATTAATTTAGAGAACTGTAATCTTCTACGAACGAACAACTTTAACTTTTAAGGCCATAAATTATGTTATAGATTGTTTCTTACACTAAAAGAGAAAATTTCAAATAGCTTTTATTGGATTTAAATTTTCTGATCATAGGGTTTAGTGCGGCTTTTCCAAAGTCTCAATTTATAACATCGATCATTAATTGTTGACTAAGACTGTCTTAATAATTGAATTGCACTTCACTTCTGTAAATCTAGTTTAAGGGCTTCGATAAACCGCAGTAAATTTTTTAGCAGTAAATGTGTAGCAAATTCGTACAGTGTGGCAAAAGGCACAATGTCAATATATAATTTTAAGCTTAAACCTAATTTTCAACTGATGAGAGACCTCAAGCCTACCCATACGTTTTATATAAACTCATCAATCTCTTTCTACATATATATATAACCATATATATATAACCATATATAACCACATTAGAGATCTGACGTTACGAATTCTTCTACGTTACTATCTTGTACTTAAAACAAAGAGGTCTGTCTTTTTACTAACAACACATTGATGATGCCTGACAGATATTGATATCTCCCTTCCTTCAGAAGGGCTGATCGTAGTTTCAGTTAGAAGGAGCAAACTTTTCTGAGGTTGCAATATAGGCAAAGGTCTACCTAATTACTTGCAGGTACTGTTCAAAACCGTTTTAACGTAAGTTAACCTGTGTTCTACATCTACGCATTTTTTAAGAGATCAATTTGAATATCGGTTTCGTCTTGCTTCAGTGTCTCAATTTAAAAAACACCACACCCAACTGCAGATTATTTTAATGAAATATGCTGAGGTTTTTAAAATTAATAAGTACCACATATGAAACCATTATCATATTAAATGCTTCAACTCGCTAGCGGCTGCCAGCCTGCGCCCAACCACATTTGAACTGCTCAAGATGCGCTGACACAATTCCGACGAAAAATTACAAGCAAACCGTAGTGCTCATGTACAGGAAGGACACTGAAGGATATAATAAATAAAAAATGATTGCAAATTATTTACACAAGCATAAATGAAACATTACGCGGACAACGTGCTCAATACCCAACGCCATGTCTCATATCCTTGCTTATCAACATGTCCTGCATGTAGCAGCAACGGAATCAGTAGCAGCATCAACATCAACAGCAGGCGGCAAGTGGCGGGCAACACAAAAAGGAAACTCCAAGCGAATAGCAACAGAAACCGCAGGACATGCACAGTTGGTAAAGAAATATATATTTTCTGCGGCTGCTTTTAAATACATGAAAACAGTTTCGTCCTTGCGCTGGTTTTAAAAAAAAATTAAGAATCAAGCAAGAAAAGTACAAACAAAAAAATATATATAAACAAATATGCAAAAAAAACGCAAGGAAATTTTGTTCTCTGCTACTTTTCACTTGCACGCTTCTTCTTCTGCCAGTGTTGCTTATCAGCGTGCAAAGCGGCGCTGAAATCGTCAAGACGACGCTGCTTAAACACAGTGAGGGCAAGCAGAGACGACGAAAAAAATATCAGATATATAAGCAACATAAAGATGTTAACATGTGTGTGTGTCCATATCACTTATTGCGTATTTTTCATGTAATTTTCAAGCCGCGGTTGGCACTTCTGACACCCTCACAAGTTTGAGGTTCTCATTGCTTACTGTAGTTTCTTGGTCTCCTTGTTTTTTTTTTTGTGGTTTCCTATTTTTTTCTTCCTTTGTGGGCTTCACTTCATGCCGTTAGTATCTGTCGCCAAATGAAATACTCTGTGGATATTTCAGCAGTAGAATCGGCGGCAACAGCAGCTAAGTAAATAAAATTTTTCGCACTCTTAGTCACGTTCCTAATCATTTTTATTTGGCAACTATTTTGGTAGTGTTTGCACACTGTAGCGAAAAATTCGCCAAACAAACTAAAAAAGAGAAAAATAATTATTTTTTTCTGTTTGTAAAACGAGCAAAATATTTTTATTGAAACGAGGATGGCGTATGAATTCACTTATTAGGTCGGCACTTGCGCGCTTAAAATACCAACAAGATGTTATTCATGAAGTGGTTTAAAAATGCATTGACTGCAATTATTAAAGAAGTGTCATTGAATTTGTTGTAGTATTAGAGAAAGAGCTTCATAAAAAATACCAATTTGAAAAATATAATTCATACTTCCCTCTCTTGAGTTCTATAAATGAATCACATGTAATTCATTTATAGATCCAAATACTTAATTTTTGATAAAGCTGATATCATATTCTAATTTTAGAGAATACTTTCATATTTTTTCTTTATCAAAGTAGAATGCATTTGACTCACTAAATTTTATAATCCCACCTCAATATTATTTTATATTCTAATGCCTAAGATGGTTGATCTTCCATATTTTATAGCAAATTTGGCCACATTTTCAATAACATGCATCAGCTGGTACATATCTTGTCTATCCGGATATAGATTCTTCCTAACCCTTCGAGCTTTATGTTAATAATTTATGTTTAATATTATGAAGAGTGCTTACATAAGCTTTGAACAATTTGCATATTGATTGTCTTGTCTTGTCAATCACTACCAAAATGTCTTGCATCAAATGTCTTGTTGTTGTTGTATGTACGTTTTCGCTACGCCCTTTTTGCCCACAATTGAGTACAACTGTGAACGCAACAATCTTATCTCTGTTTCTCCTTTCCTCTTCTTCGATCTTCGCTGTGCACGCAATAAAATTTCGCTACACTGGTATGCGGTGTATTATTTTTCTATTTTTCTTATAGTACTTTCATTTCTGTTGTCTTAGAAATGCTGCCAATTTTGACTTTGTAGTGCTATGTACCACGTTATGTTCAGACCGTAGATTTGTAGGTTTTCGCGTAATGTATTATAAGCAAATAAATATTTGCTGTATTTTTTCAAGACTTTAAGCTCAGTTGTTTAGATGATCAGGGACCCTTGCAGCAATCCCTTTCATTCGATATATCACACAACTTAATCGTTCCAGAAGATTCGGATCAAATTGGCTGTAATAGTGAGACAGACAGACACACGAGTGTTTCCACAATGGTTTTGTTTTTCACTAAAACATACGGAACCCTAAAAGTCACCAAGTACAACTATGTTTCAATTCCACCTTTGAGTTATTTAATGTTGACGTCGTTGATGTTCATGCATTTACCGATTAACAGATTTTCTCTGAAAACCACTAAGCAATCAGCAATGCAAATCTTAGACACTTCCACAACAAATACACAACAAATAATATAGCTAAAAGCATGCTTGAACTATGTCAATCTTTCCGATTCTCTCTTTCTATCTCTCTCTCTCTCTCACTCTCTCTCTCTCCATTTACGAAAACTGCTTGCACATATTTGCTATAAAAATTAACTAAGATTTCAGCATGAATTCACTTAAATGAGATTTCTGCTACATTTCCAAACGCAAACAAAAGGCGAATGCGAAGCAAAACTTAACGAGACGAACACGTTTCTGCATGCATTGTTTAACTTAACATTCTACCTACTACCAACACAGGCAGCGGAGTTTCCAGCTTATGTGAAATCAAAAAGAGGAAAAGAAACCTACGAAAACCCGTGGAGTAGAGTAAAGTGGTTCAGAGTAAAGCGCTTTGTTAGCAGCAAACCGCAACAGTGAAGGCGTTTTGTAAAGCTAACTTGAGCAAAGAAAATTCTTGGGAATTTCCCACTCAATGGGTTTGTGTGTGCGGCAACACTGGTAATGGCTTGTGGTTCATGTGCAGAAAACTACTAGCAATGATATTATGTGCTTTTTCCTACTATTTTTACATTTTCGGCCTGTAATAAGATATATGCAAAATGGAACTCACAAAGAAAGTAAATCGTTCGAGTATTTGCAAATGCAAAAAGTACGAAAAATTCTCAAGTGTGTGCAGTTGTGCACTTTTGTCAGTGTTGCCGATTTTTTACTTTGGTTATTTAAAGCACTTTTGGCCACAGGCCAAATTTTCTAGCTGCCTAAACTGCACGTGCCTGGCATTGATAGCAAACAAGCTAAGCCAGCTATAAAGCTCGCAAAAGTGCTGGCGTTCTCCAGCACTAACGCCACAAATACCAACGAATGGTTCACTGGACTCTCAAATTACTAAAGGCAAAGAATGGTCAAGAGTCAACAACATCAAAGCCTCCGCTGCCTGCACAAGTAAAAATCTGCTGAAAAGTAACCAAAAACTCACACACACACTAACAAAATTGGAGCTTATACACTCGGTAAATAATTTGACGTCTGCCGTTGAACGTAATTTGTTATTTTGCATACGTTGAGAACTCTATGCTTTCTACAACATGTTGATCAAACCGAAATAAGAATGGACTTTGCACCCACATTGTTGAATAGTTAGGTGAATGTGGCTGTCCATGTGTGTTTTGCATACTGGACAGCACCATTAAAACTAAAAATTCAACACACAAAAGTATGCAAAACAAAAAGGAAATATTTCTACGCTTGACTTTGGCAACAGGAAGTGTAAATGTATCTATATACATGTACAAGTAGGACTAACTTTCCACCCGGACGATGTGTGTTAGTGTATTTTTGCTACTGCAGTTTGTTGTTATTGTAAGCGGAAATGAGTTTATTGCTACTGCAAATATTTTCAAATATTTTGTTGCATATTTACAGGGCATTTGCATGAATTTTTTCATTCTTTGCTGAATGCGCAATTTCTTTGGTGAGATTTTTATATGAATTTTATTAAAAATCAATTCATTTTCTGGCCATATTTATATATATAAAATATAACTTTTTCGTTATTTTTGCATGAAAATATAATCAATATCGCGTCAAGCCTAAAGGCGTGCTACAAAAAGAAAACAATGGATTATCATTTGCTGCCAATAAGCCACAACAGAAAAGAAAACCTTAAGTCAACTGAAAATAGCCAATAGCATTTTCATGGAAAACGAGCAGAGTACAAAATTACAGCAAATATTATAAATATTCTATGAAATGTTATGGTTTAGTGAATATTTTACGCCTAAAATTACGCCAAAGAATCACTTATTGGGGCAGCAAAAAAACAAAAAAAGGAGAAGCACACTGCCAACATTTTTAAAATAGCCTTTGCCTGCACATGACGTATGAGTAATTGTATTTAATTCACAAGCCCACAAAAAAAAGACCAAGAGAAATTTGCTAATGACACTCGTGGCAAAAAGGACTGAAATTCTTTTCAACAAAAAGAAATAAAATTGAAAGTGGTAAGCAAAATTAAATCCCTGAGCGTAGCTAAAAATGATGCAGGTGCAAAATACTCTTTTTCTTTCTTTGCTAAAAGCTACTTGAGACAGTCTAAGTGTAGCGATTGCATTGAGTATTCAATAAGAAGTTGAGAGCATTTTTTTGTGGCTTGGTTGAATGGTTGGTTGGTTCGTTGCTGCAACAGTCCTCCAGATTGATTGAAGTTGAGTGAGTGTTGCGGTGTGTTAATGAATGTATGGCAATAAAGGATTAAGTAGTGCGGAAATGTTACAGAACGAAGAGTTAAGATGTGGAGTAACCAAAAGAGTGGGATTAAATTAGAAAAAAGGTATTAAAAGTACAGCGTACAGAAGGAATAAAAGCAAAGCAGTAAAAAATTAATGGAAAAAACTCAAGAGAAATGAAACAAGAAAACGAAGTGTATGATGTAGAGAAAAATATTGAAGGTGTTGAAGGTTGGTGGTAGCGCCGAAGAATTAAGCAAGACAAATGAAGAGATAAGTTAGAGAGCTAAAGAGCTGAAGTTTGGTTGATAGCTTTGGTCTACCTAGGAATAGTGGAAGGCAATTGTAACTAAATAAAAGAAAAAAACTCTTAAATATTATTTATTTAAAACGCAATTGTTGTTTATTTGATTCTCATACATTTGTTTACTATGCTTCGAGTTCAAGAGTTTAGTATGCAACCATTCGATGAGTGTTGTGCAGAAGAGTACAAGAAAAATTCCAAAACAGGACGCAACAAAACCGGTCAGCGCCAAAAATATCAAGGCCACTGCAAAGCCATACTCCGCACGAACTTCGTAATATATATATTTATATTCCTCAAATACTTGTTGATAAGACAGCATTTTTAAAATTTTTTTTTTTTTAGAATTTGTAATTTTGTTCTCAATTTAAATTTTGTTCGATTTTCATTCGAATTTCGAAAGTCAGAATGCGAAATAAATTAAACAAAAGTATGCCTTGAATTTGATAAACTGTTGAAATTAGTTTTTTCACTTCAGTCTTACAAACAATTTTGCACAAGGTACATCTTTCCGTCTAAGAATCAAAATAAAAAAAATGGACTCTGCTATTCCATTCATCGCTTCTTACGTGCAAAAGTATTTGGATTACATAGTGTATCTCCGAGATGAGGTAAACGTCATCTCATACCTGGCAGCCCTTGCTATAAGTGGCGTTGTCTTGGGCTTAAGCTTGGGAATGTTGACATTCATTATCATGAAGGCAAACGCTTGGTATGATGCAGCCGCAATATCGCTTGCAAAGTGGGGATCACGCAAACCACAGGAAGTAGGAATGAACAAAAACAAATCAAAGAAACGTTCAACATTATTCCAAGCGGAATTGGGTCGTGTCGTTGTGGAGAAGAAACCTAAATTTACTTAACTGCTGAGGAGCGCCAACAGAAATACTTCCTAAATAAGTATTCGTATTACTTGTATTAGTGGACTTTGGGTTGTTTTTTTAAAATGTATTCTGTTTCTTCATTGACCATTAGAAATTATGATTTTCGCTATTTATGAAAAACAAAGAACCTGTCATAAATAAAGTGTGCAAAACTCAATATTCAAATTTTGTAGTTGAATTTGTGAGTTGCTAGAAAATATATAAACGTTACTCTCTCTTGAGAATGCACAAAGTATTGCGCTCTTCGTTGTGTTCTTTTTGTATGTGATGTTCATCATTATGACGCGTCATAGTGACATCGCGTCATCGCATTATCGTTCTCCGTGTAGCATTCGAGCGTTGAGCCGAAGTTGTGAAATGAAAACAAAAGGCATGCGCTGTAGTTTTTTAAGAAGTTTTATTTCTATCATGCGTGAACTGCACACTTGAATTTTTTAGTTTGCTTGTAGTGTCAGACGTTCAGTTAGTCTACCACCGAAAGTAGAACAAGGGTCTTGCAGTGTTTTCATTACAAATTTTACTGTCATTGTAAAGCCTTTATTATTATGATTTTAACTAGCATGCGTGCTTCCCATACCGCTGTCTGATACTATGCTACAACAACGTGCATGCACTTAACAAGATTGCATCACGTTGTCTACGCGTGTACAAAAAAAACGTATTCTATGTTCAACAGTTAACTGTATGGATGGACCAGAGTGCAGCAGGCCAACCAAAAAGTAAGGAACAAATTTACTCAACTTTCACGCGCCTAAAAGTATGCAACTGCAGCATTGCATTGTCATACAATTACACGTAAATGGCAGGCAAACGAGTATAGCTTGAAGGCAGTTGCAAATCCAGTAAACAAACAAAAAAAAGTAAACAAAAAAAAGTAACATGAAATGAAATAAAAATAAAGTGAAATAAAATGAAGAAAAACCAAGTGGTTGCCTGGGAATTTACACGCCAACTAGAATCTGAACGCAACTCGACTCGACTCAACTCGACTCAAATACGAGTACGAGTATAATAATTATGTTGTAAGCCAGTCTGCGTCTGCTTCTGCGTCTGGTCATCGTCAACCACTGTTGAAATCGCATGTAAAATGAAGCCTTTCATGCATACAAATGACGCTGCGCTATGCAAAGCGTGCATTCCTTATTATAAAAATGTTTGCTTTACTCACGACGTCGACAGCTTGACGACTTCATTGTTTCGCCTGTGCATCTTTGCGCCTGTTATTGTGATAGTGTATATATGCCTGAGCTTTTTCTTATTTCTCTGTTGTCTGCTTTTAGGCTAATGTGCACTCATTTCGTTGTGCTTGGTGCAACGTGCACAAGTGGGCCCTTATTATTTTTATTGTTGCTGCTGAGCTGTGAGAATTCAACAGCTTGTGTTTATAATTGAAATAATTGTTGAAAGCAGACATAATTATACTCTTCTTGTTTTTGCGCCTTTTCTTTCGCTTTATCGTCGCATTACTCGTCTGTACTATCTTCTTGAATAGCCGACGACGTAGTCAGCCGCTGATTGCGCGAACTGTTGCATACTTTTGTGCATCAAAGAAAGTTTTTTCCCAGCACAATAGTGTTGGAAAACAAGTAATTGAGAATTAAATCAACTTGTCTGCTTAAAGAAGTGCTTAAGTGAAGCGCAATATAAAAAGTATAGATGTAATTTTTTTTTTTTTGGATCCTGTTGTAGAGCACTTGTTGGGTATGAAGATGGAAGATTTAAGCATTATATCTTAGAGACTTTTCCTTAAAAAAATGTTGCCAATAATTTAATCCAGTGCCAGATATATTGATTTGTAAGTTAAGGCCAGAGACCTATGACAACTCGTTGGGAAACCTGATGACAGTTTCAAATACAAAAGAAAGTGATGTCTAGAAGTAGACTTCAATTTCATATTAACATTAGTGGATCCCGTAGGCAGACATCGTTTTGCCACAGAACGTAAAATTACCAATGTTGGGCATTGCACCTTTCTTATGGCGTAGTGCTTTAGTGTTATCTTCATTCTTAAAGTTTGACTTTCTTCGTGGTATTTTAAGCAACATTATAGACGGCAAAATTAGAATGAAATAAATAGATTAACGATAGACTAATAATAACACAGACTACTCTTTAAGAAAACAATCTTAAAATCGGTTCTGTATATTTTGTTTGTCTAGTTCTCGCTAACAGGGGCACCTATCATGTCATAGCATACTTACTAGCATGACACAGTTGGGTTCATTTGACGTGATAACTCTGAAGAATACCAGGGTTTCCTAAGAAAAACTTATTGCATAATAAGATAATTAAATTCGGTCAGGTAGAGTCGAGTAATCATTTGTTTCTATATATTAAAAAACAACAAAAACAAAACTTAATATTTTTAAAAATATTTATAGGACCCAGTACCTACCCATTGTTCATATTTATAAGCTCCGCTTAGAAAAACTCCTTACCCACATCCAACAATTACTCAGCACATTGTTACAATATTTGAGCGGCTTCATTTCAAAGCATTTTATTCCCTCTTTAAGTATAATAGTTATTTCTTTTTTTCTTTGTGAAGCCCTCCACTAATCGCATTGCCTTTCTTTCGTTTCAGGTATGTTACCTAGGCAAACACTATACTATTAAATACCCTCTAAATTAGAAATTTTTGTAGAGACATACACAGTAAGTACGAACTCACCAGACTGCACAGTTACGAAATTGTGAAAGAGATTGTCGACCGCGGCCCTATGAAAATCGGCTTAAAACTACTTAAGAAATTTATGAAGCAGCATGTGTAAGCGCCGCAATGCTTACAACACTATGACAACACTGTCAAAAGCTCTTCTCAGCGTACTCAACGGTCGCAAAAGATAAATGGCATGGTGTTTAGCAAGTCTATCCGAAACGTGAATACACCCAGACATGCTGAATAATGTGCTTAGGCGCTTACGTTCGACGAAATTTGAGCTTCAAATTGAGCGTAACTAGAGCAACACTAGCCAGGACAGTTACTTTTTTCTTGGCGTTGTTGATTGATTGAGCTTTTAGTTAAATTGCACAAAAGATACAAAACAAGTTTCCTCATCAATGTCGTCGTCAGTGTCATCGTTCGCGCCGTTGTTATGGAGGAGCATCACAGCCCACCTACTTTCATTCGATTTTAATCGCCTTTCCACAGACATGAGTTTCTCTCCGATCAGACAAAGGCATCACATGAATGCGCATTGGTTGCCAGTGTAAACTGATTAAATGCATCCAGCTGACGTTAAGTTTGAATAGAGTTTGGCAACTCACACGCATTTCTTCATTCGTGTTGTCTTACTCGAAGATAGGCAAGCTGGCAGAGGTTTGCGAAAGTTACTTTTTGTGGATTATATCGCGATAATGGCATTGGTCTGCGGCAACGACGCCAACTAGGTTCAAAGCTTCTTTGTGTACCTATTGTGTGTTGTTAAGCATTTGTGTCTAAGCCACATCAAAAATGTTGCCTCAACTCAAAAACCACACGCTAAGAGTTTTCCGCGTTTTTCCACATATTTTCATGACTCTTAGACGTACACATCATCATCGCCGTCACCGACGTCATAGTCATGATTGTCGTGAGGTATGGCAGATGCTTTTGTTTGCTTTTTAGTTGGTCTGTTGCATTTGGCGGCAGCTCAAAAAATCCTACTTCGTTCGTTTGTTCCTGCATTCGCTCACTCGTCGGTTACTTGAGGAACTTTGGCAGTTTTGTGTAAATTTCCACCTAGCAAGTAACAGTTAAAGTAAACTTTTCACGGTTAGAACAAAGAAAATGCTGTGATGTTGAAATTTATCTTTTGCGTGGCTAAAGCTTTTTCACCTGTGTTTGCTTTTTGCCTGTCGAAATCTTTGGTGTGGGCTTCAATTTTTGCATTTAACCAAAAGTTTTGTTTAACTTCAGCATATTTCGGTATTTTCGCTGTTGCTGACTTGCGGGTAATCTCACTCAACTTTGTTTGCTTAAAGTCCATTGTGCTTAATTTTCATTATAAATTTTTATAAAGTTGTGGGCGCTTAAAACACTTGAAAAGGGCTTTGACAGATTTAGGTTAAAATTATAAAATATGGGTGGAAATATGTATATAAAACAAAAAGCGTTTGTATCTCTCTGCTGCCCGCAATTTTCAATCACATTAGTTGAAATTTCCTTTAAATTTAGATAATTACGGTACGAAATCGATAGTCAAAAAAAACACAAAATCCAAAAACATTCAAAAACATTTAAAAAGGAAAGTGTACTCCCACGCTTATGAAAAGCAGTCCTCGATTTCAATGACACTGATTGTCATTTGAGTAAAGTTTTTTATTTCCTAATTGTCAAAATCCAATTGTTTATTTTAAGAATCATGCCTAGAAAATTTAGTCTTACTCAACAATCTATTAATGCCAGGAGACAAGCTACTGAAAGTATAGCAGACACACAGCGCACACAACATGCCCGGGGACGCGGTATGTTTTAATTTCATTCAAACCGTTAGAAAAATGTTTTGTTTTGCGTGAAGAAGCGGGCGAGATCTCAGTTAGTACTGTATATTATTTAAACAAAAAAAAACTGCTTAAAAATATGCTACAAAAAAAGTTTGGTCACTCATAATAATTGTCCCAATAGTGCGGCGATGACCGCAATGACTAAGCAGCAGTTTATTCCACTCCACAAGCACTATTACTAACAGCTCATTGCCTTATTTTAATTTCAAAATTGCTTGATTTAAGTAGAACAATTTTTTTTTTTTAAGTTTTGATGAATGCTCTCAAAAATATGCAACAAATATGTACGCTTAAAAAATCTGACTTCGTTTCAAAACAATTCAGAAATTTAGTGTTATGTTTATTTGCCAAAGCCTTTAATTATATGCACAAAATATGCTACAATACAGTTATTCTGACCTTGGTCATTGCTTTTATAACTTTCTAAAACCCTTGAGTTTTAGTTTTCACGCGACTATTCAACCTTTACACATTAAATTTGTGCTTCAACACCATCTTGCTTGATATTCTTATGACCCTTCTCAAAACTAATTATCAACAATCAACAATGAAATTCATCACATTCACTCACTCAAACAAATATGACAGTGACACTTGAAAAATGTTTGCGACTCAAAACCACTGGGACCACTTAACGCGATTATGAGGTCCAAAGCGACAGTAAAAAGAGATGTTAATGAATTTTTAAAACTCAGACCATCGTCAAAAATACATTATGACAATCATATTTTCACAAACAAATGAAGTAAGCAAATATATATAAATAAAATAAAACAAAAAATAAATAAGCATTGTAATGTATAAAGAGACTATGGAAGGAGTTATGAAAAATGACTCCAAACAATACACAATACAGTTGGAGCTACGAACGAGAAGCCAACAAACTAACAGGAGAGCCAGTCAGACTCATCAGTCTGCATCATCAGAACATCATTAAAAGAGGAGCACGATGAAGCTTGTCAAATATTTTGAAAGCAGTCTTTGTGCCTTTTCACCTGACAACGAGCCGCAACTCAACTTGACTTGACTGCTGTGGCTGATGATGATGATGATGATAAAACCCTTTTTTATTTCAGAGCTGGCTATTATTTATTGAAAAATAACACCGCGACAGGTGAGGCGCTGAGGTGACAGTTGTGCTATAGTCAACGTCATTCAGCATCGCGCATAAGTACAGTCAACTCAAAAGGACTGCGGGCGCTAAAGGTTGCACTCGTTAATCACTCGTGAACGTGAAAAGCACAAAGAGGCCTTCACTGTTCTATCTTAATAAATAATAATCACCTGTAATTATGTAATGGCAAAACATAATGGCTGCCTAAAGCCAGCGAGGCGCAAATTAAGCCAACTCGCCGTACATCAACATCATCAACGGCAAACTAACAGGATGAGCCTCATCGACTGACTGCGCGACTCTTATGAGCGCAATCAACTTGCTCAGCGTTCTCGTCATCGTCATCGTCATCATCATCATCGGCGGCTGCGTTGTTGATAATTGAAAATGTTTGTAATTTTTTACAGAAGTTAAAACTTTGCACTTTTATCTGCTACAAAGTTTTTCTGCTCCTTTTTTTCTACTTTTGTGTTACAATTTTTGTGTAAAGTTTCGAGACAGTTTAGGGATTAGCGCAGTCAGTCAGGCGGGAAGGCTGCCAGCCAGGCTAAAGTAGGCGAAAAGTTTAGACAGCACTGACGCTGAAGTACTTTTTTTCCTTGTGTTTTGCTCCTTATTCTACCAATTTTAAGTGTTGAAAAATTCGCTGGCTTATGTTGGCTGGCCGACTTATGTGGCTTGATGAATTTGTTTGGGAATTAGCGAAAAAGCGGCTCTTAGGGCTTAGTGCAAATGTAAAGTATTTTTTCGGGAAGTTTGTGTTATGAAAACTTTATTGATAGTAAGCGTGGTCGTTTTTTGATAAAGATGATAGCGCTTAACTTTATTTATGTTCTGTGTATAGGTCCTCAGATGTTTTTATTTACTTCAATGGGGGCATAAAGTTGAGTGAACTTTTGGAAATTTAAAATGCACATGTGAAACAAATTTTTATCACTACAACCTTAGTTTCAATAAATTACTTATGTGGCATAATTTCTGTCATCAAATAAAAAAGGTATTATAAAAAAGAATGTTACAGCGAAGTGATTTGCTGCTTCTGTACAAGTAATTAACATTTTAAATCCAAAGCAATATTAAAAGTTGCAAGATTAGTGAGTGTTGCAGGCAAAGAAGAATTTTTCAAAAAAATATTTATTTTTAATACACACCATAAATTATTTTGCAGTTGCAGTTGAAGTAGTAAGTCTATGTTTTTGAAGTGGAAACTTCTTCAGCGCCGGTAGTGATTTGAAAGTCGACGAAACGAAAAAGCTGCACTGTGTTTGCAGTTGTTGGCAGGAAGGATATGCGGCAAACGTAAATACAACAACAACAACCATGGCACGAGCCACGGAAAAAAAGTAAGGCAAGCAGCGAAACAGAAACCAACAACAACAAACAGCAAAATTCAACAAAATCAATAACAGTAATTGACAAAGAAATATTGATAAAATCCAAACCGAATCATTAAATAATCTATATATTTAAATTTGTATGTTTGTTTGTTTGTCCATTATGGACGCCGAAACCTCTGGACCGACATTAATGAAATTTTCTTGGAACATCTAGAATAGTCTTGAGATGGTTACTATGAAGTTTGGTACAAAAAAAGTCATGGGATTTGCTAAATATTAATACCAACTCAATTTTTAGATGTTTCTCAAACTGTACAGATACAAAAAAACCTTATTAAATTAATTAATTAAAAAATATTCAGAAAGGTGAAGAATATGAAATGCCACCGAAGAAGTCAAACACATAGTCAAAACATATTTTTAGGCATCTAACAATAAAAAACTCACCATACCATTCATGCAGTTTTAATAATTGTGGACGTTAATACGCTAAACTGAAAAAATTGTACATACATTAAGTATTCCAAGGATCCAACTTTCCCATACCTAAAGCCTTACCAACCCCTGCTTGCCATTCCCAAACACAAGCAGCGCCGTCAATTAGCAATGGAAACAAAAAAGTATTGCAGGCAGAGAAAGTCCACAAAAATAAAGGAAAAAAGGTTTGGTACAGCGAACCTGCATCAAACTGTCAAAAAGTAAAATGTGGAAAACACAGTCGTATCATTTATTTTATTATCGCTAATTGAAGGCAGAACATGCCGTCAACCATTCGAGCATTACCCAAACACAGGGGCACAAAAAGGATTTTTCCAACGCAACGAACTGATAAAAGTACTGAATTGAAATGCGAAAACCCTTTAGCAGAAATATATATCAATAAACAATTATAAAGCACACCAGGCTGCACATTCTGACATTTTCAAAAGGAAAACCAGAAAAAAAAACCTTGACATGTAGGCGCAAATGTGAATGGAGTGGTCGGTACTCGTTGGCTGACTGTGGTATACTTTATTAACGCTTGAGTGAGCTTAAAAGTCAGTTAAGCAAGAAGAGGGTTTCAACACTCGAAAAGTGTAAGAATCAAAGGTAGACGTCTTCTGCTTCAGCAGCAAAGTATCCATTCAACTGACTTATGTCATTCAAATGACTTTATTCACTTGCCATGAACATTTTTTGTACGCCTCTCGCACCGTTTGCTTTTAATTGAATTCCGGACGGCCATTTTATTGTCACTTCGCTGGCCATGCTCCATTAGCTACGCATAATTTTACGTCATTTAGTATCATTATTATTCGCTTATCATTGATCTTAATAGTTTACTTTGACAATTTTCATTTCTAAATATTTTCTTTTTGTAGCTATAAAGTGGATTATCTCTCTGTGCGTATATGTATAAATGTATGTGCCATAGCGCTGATAGAGCTCGGCGAGGCAACTACGATGTCGCGGGGTTTCGTGCGCTTAATTTGATTAATTAATTTTATTTCAAGAAAGCTGCTGTTCCTAATTCATCCTGACATGCTAATTAAGCGCCGCTGTATGGAATTTGTTTAGGTGCTCCTTGCTTTTTTCAGTTTCTTTCAGTACTTCATTTATTTTCGAATAGGACGTTGCTTAATTAGAAACACTCATCAAGCGGTGTCGGGGGCAGAGACGCATGAAATTTTGATTGAAGAGCTAAAGCAAAGCCAATTGAAGTAAGCTACCCGAAAGCATGCAATAACAATTCAAAAAGTGGGCAGACAACCTAATTTGGACTCGAAAACATTAAATATGACTAACTTTATAATATTAGGAGCTTGCATTAATTCTGGCCATTGACATCTAATGGTCAAAACCAAGTACCGGTGTAAACAGGCTTTGACATGGCTTCGATGGTTTTGACATTTTTTAACACCAAAATAGAATATAATAGAATAGAATAAAATAGAATAGCATAGACATAGAAAAATATAAAAAAATCTTAAATCAATAATTTCCTTTTTAATAGAGCTCTGTCTATAATGGTACTACAAATGCATAAAAGTATGGAAATTGTTTCTTTATTATGATAAAGATAGTCTTATAAATACTCCAAGTTAACTACTACTTAATAATCACCTTTCAGCTATTTCGCAATTATGCATAGGTCTATACATTGACTAGGACCCAAAGGTTTATTTCTTCAAAGAAAATATGCTACAATATCTTTTAGTAGTTTATTCGCTCCCTTGTCATACACAAAGCGCACCCAAAAGCAGACAAACTGCTTTGAAATCCATTCGCATTTTCCACCAAATTACATCTATCGCTTTGGGTATAATTTGATTCATAAAACCCATTTAGGACTTCCAATGCATTTTGCTATAAATTAACGAAATATGTGCGCTTCATAATAGCCAAAATATCATTATAAATTCCACTAACAAAGCCAATTTTATTTTTAGTTTTTTGTTTGTTTGTTGTTGTAATTTGTGTGTTTTTTTTTTCTTCATGCATTTTTGTGTCGGAAAATGCAACAATTTCCGTTTGTTGCTGTCGAACTAAACAAACAAAATGCCAAAAATTTCGATAGAAACTCAAACTATTTTCAAATAGAGTTTACAGACTTTGAGAGACGTTTTGACGTTGGCTTCGAATAATTTTGACATCAACATTTGAGAAATAAACACTTCAGGATTTCCTGGGAAACAACTCACGCAATTCAAAACTAGAATTGTTTTAATAATCTGAAAAATGAGCTTGGTAACTTCAAGTTTTTCTTGAAGGTAGGAGTGTTATTTATTGTTCATTCATATTTTAGAAAAAAAACCTCAACTACAAATTTATACAACAAAAATGTATATAAAATTCACTTTTAGACAAAACAAGGCTTCGCTGTAGAGTTGCAATACTTCACAATTCTCCACAATTGTCCAAATACACAAAATGTACAAATTTCATACATATAACCCCCAAGTTAAATACACATACTTAATGACGTACAATTGACTTTGAAAAAAATTACTTAAAAGTTCTGGTAGCAAAAATTGATAAGTGGATTTTAAATAAATTAACAGAGGAAACTCTGTTTGATAAAAGAAGGTCTACCGTTATGAACATTTTAGACGTAAAGCGTCCTTTAGTATGGTTGGACAGCTGACAACACCATAACTTTTGTAGGCTTAACGTAGTAAGCTTCAACAGTTTAAGAACGGCATTTTTCACATTGCGGGCACAGCATGTATAGGGTGGGGTAAAGTATACGAAGGCGAAGATTTATAATCATAATTGGAGGCAGATTCGTGTCAAACCCGTGAAGAACTTCAACTTAATTTTAATAAAAAGTGATATACAATTCTTTCACTGAAAATTCCCAATCTTAAAAGTACACCTATTTTGTGTATAATATTATAACTTCAAAATATGAAACCTTATAGTGGTATCCGTCATCAGATCAGATACTTTACGTATCAAGCTGTTGTAGAACAGTTTTATGTAATTAATTTTCTCAGCTGCAACCTATAGACTGAAATTTCGCGGTGATAACTTTAAAATTATATGAACAAAAGTTTGTTAAAGGTATTTATACCTAAAACAAATCTTCTATTTCATCATCTAAATATCTGAATGTCTATATAGGTCTAACAAAAGCAAATTCTCACTACATACTGGTAACTTCCAAACTAAACCTACTAACTCACTGAGACTCATGTAGCGCCCACACGAAAAACAAGAACTAAACACAATTAAAACTAACGAACCTCGAAAATTTACACAAAATGAATTTTGTTTGTAATTTCGTAGGAATCGGGTAAGGGAGACACTCTGAGCGAATCGTAATAGTTGAACATTTCGGATGTAATGGCAA
This sequence comes from Cacoxenus indagator, assembly GCA_035041755.1. Classification (NCBI taxonomy): domain Eukaryota; kingdom Metazoa; phylum Arthropoda; class Insecta; order Diptera; family Drosophilidae; genus Cacoxenus; species Cacoxenus indagator. The sequence continues at coordinate 2,283,164 of JAWNKX010000986.1, read as the reverse complement.
CTCTGCATTCGACTGAGTCTGACTTGGTTGTAGTTGATTTAATTAAATGCATTTGAATGTACATTTCTGTGCAACAAACGCGTGCATTGCACTGTCGATAGAAATGTGCTGACTGGTAGGGTGCAAAAATAAAATAGAATTGTTGTAAAATAGGAAGCATAGCCTAAACTAAACAGGAAATGTTGAGCTTATGCTGTTAACATTGCCCTCTGGTGTTATTTCATAAAAAACTACGATTCTATTTGTTGAAACCGAGTTTGGCGATGCATAACGCCATGTGGCAATATGATTAATAGTGTTGGTAAGTATGTATTTGGATGTGGGTATGCGGGGCTTATATGCACGTATGTGTGCAAACAGCTCAATTTCAAAACAGCAGTTTACCAAAAAAATTGTATCTGTAACCAAAAAGTATGCCGAAATGCATAAACCATTTGCCTCAGCATTTTTTGTGTGGCCTAAAAATTTATTTTAATACAAATGTATGTTTTTAAGCTACGGGGTTTTATAGCACATGTGCTATCCAACACTACTATCAGTATCTTTTTATATATGCCAAGGCTAAACAAATAATGCTACAATTTTTTTTGTGTGTCCTGTAATTTGTTAATTTCTAGTTTTGCATAAAGCATTTTTTGCGTATTTTTTAGCACTGAATTTGATCAAGCATTTATAAAATTTCCACATGGCCCGTAAAAGCAAAAAGAAGTATATTTATTGGGCTACCGAAAAATAATACAAAATATTTATTTTACAACTCTTGCTAAAAAAAAATATATAGCATTTGATATGCACTCGCAGCAGAATTTCGTATTCCCGAAACTTACTGAACGTTATGCAGGCAGATTTAATATTCTTTAATTTTTGGAGAGTAGATAAACATATCACTTGCCATTTTATCAATGAAACATTACTGCTGCACTGCCCACTTTGTTCAATTATGTTTCTAAATTAAATTAATTAGTAGTGCACGAGCCCCATTTCTTCAGATTCGTGCTCATAGAGAATTACTAGCCTCTAATACCCTCCTCTCATCACGGATTAACCGCCCTATTCTGTGCACTCTACCAAAGGAATAGATATATTTTGAAAGATGATGATTGATTTTGATTGACAGTAAGCGATAAAACATTTTTATGGGATATTTTGGGTGATTTTGCTCATTTAGAAAAGCTCTTTGCTCTATCTAATTCCGATTTTTTGACACCTCCTCATCAGATCCTGTCAAAATATTTCGCACCCTATTAAGACACTGACGAAATGAATAAAAACGTGATTTGCTGCCTTTTAGCAAAATTTTTGGAAGATGAAGAAAATTTGTATAATAGAAGTATCTTGAAATCATTGCGTGATAATAGTGATCCATTTTCAATATCGGCCAATGTTTTTGAGAGAAACTGTCGACTCTCTAAAATATTGTGCCACCTATTGATAGAGCAATTGAAGCCGCGGTATAATGCAAACTCAAAAATTTCATTTGAGTTTCGTTTCTGGGTGGCTCTATATTTCTACGCACATGGGTCATACATGTGCTATGAGCCAACCGTCGGTATGGTATTTTTTGGACTATTACCAAAAACAGCTTTTTTTAAATAGTGAAGCTTTCCATGTGCGCCAGAATAACAAAAATGACACAAGCTTCTAACTATTCAATTAATATGAATTTTATAGATAGAGTGCACAGAACAGGGCGGTAAGGCAAAGAACCAATGAGCTTTTCAACACTGTAAAAATTAAGTTCTCTGACGTGATTTTATTGACATGAAATGTATATTTCGCTTGTGACTAACTACAACTTGCGACAACTAGAGAACCCATGTTTGCTGTCGTTATCTGCTGCTGCACAGCAATCATATGCCACGCTCTGCTTTTTTTAAATCTGTACAGATTCTATCTGTCAATCTGTCTACGCATTGGTTTATTTAACTATCCAGTTAGTCATTTTCTAAAGAAAATGAGTTTTAATGCGTTTAAGGTCTAACTTTTCTCAAAATATTTATTTAAAAAACTCTAATTTAGCAACAAACGGCTTTGAACTTTAAGTTGCCTTCCACTACTGCCCTAGTACAAGTTAGCAGTTCAACAACGCCATCGATGCCGCCATTTCCTTTTTGCAATATTTTACTTTGAAGCCCACAATATGCTGCCACAGTTTTTAACTAATTGAATACATAATTTATCATTAAATATATAAGCTGATTTAATATTTTCGTCTAATACCCATAAAGAAAATCTTTGCCTACTCTACGGCTTCTGGCGTTGCGCAACCATAGTCAAGTCGATATGCTCAGCATCGACAGCAGCAGTAACAGTAATGGCAGCGTCAACTGCGTCTTGGCCGAGACTTGCCAACTGCAATAAATGTCAATTATTCATGAATTTTCAATAACTTTTTTGCGAGTATGCGCCTTCGCTTTTCTAGCAAAAGTAGAGTGTAAAAACTTTTACTTTTTCATTCAACTATTTCTTCTACAACTTTGCCATTGAAAACTTTTTAATAATATGTAAATATACATAAACAGACTGATGTAGTAGACGAAGTGCCGGCGAGGAACAACGAGTATCGAGCAATAGTATGAACAACTGCCAATAGTGGCGAATAAGATTGCTGCTTGCCTTGCCAATTTGCCACAAGGATAACAGCCAACAACAAGAAGATGTACAAAATAGAGAGCGTTTTAGTTAAGGTTCATAGCGCAGAGCGAGGCGCCCGACTAAAGTTATGGTGAATAATTAACAGTTATTAATAATGACAAAACCAGCTGCTGCTGCTGCCAGTCAACGCAGCGTTGACAGCATGTGACCAAGCCTGGGCAGAGCGGGTTAGAATTTGTTGAAGTGAGCGCGCCACCCCCGGGTACAAAACTGGTCAATGACTTGGCCAAAAGTTCGCAACATTATTGGTTCAGTTCGACGCGCTCTTTCTTTGAAATTAAAGTCCTTGTCACTCGACATTTGCTTTTGATTTAAAATTCACCGCCAATAATAATGAATATAAATCAAACATTGACGTTCGCGCTCCCAACTAGTGAGTTCAACCTTGTTCATGCGCCAACTGAAAGCTAAGCAATGCTGATAAAATTATGGCATATTTAAAGGCGAGATGCTATACGTGTTTTATTTTTTCGTGCGCTCCTATGCACTGCAAAGAATTGTTAAGTGTTCCAGTTTATAAGCGCGAGGTCAATAGCTAACGAAAATATGCTCATACCCTCTCTCGTGCTCATGCCGCACTTCCATACAATTGAAATTTTACGACAAGACGTTTTTGTATGCATAATTAGTTTCTCTCAAGTGAAGGCTAACGATTTAATTTGTTTTGAGTTGTTGCTTCTTCGTTGCTCCTTGCTTTTTCTTGCTGTCTTTCGTCCCATCCAACGCCATTATTATTAACCCATTTAGCCCTTGGATACCCCTGGGTGTGTGCGTTATTTTGGGTACAAGCTGTCGTATTTTTTTTCTCGATTGCTGTGCGGCATATTTCATTTAATTGGTATTATTAAATTTAATGTGAATAATGCATTGCGTATTTTAAGGCGCTTGTTCGTCATAAAACCAAAAATGGCTATATTTTATGCTGGAATTGACAAAGATGGAGTGAATAAGCGAAAACGCTTTCATTGATTGAATAGCTAAAAAGGATGAACACTAAATGGAAATAAGCTTTAGCTCGTTCTAGATATTCAAAATTGTTATACGTAGTAATAGAAACATAACTTTGACTTAGCTTGGTGAATATGACAGCTGTTAGGGAGCACCGTATAGAAAAAGAGCTGGAAATAGGGTAGTCAGAGAAAGAGACTCATCCAAATTCAGATACTGAAATTATTTGATCAGTTGTAATTATAAGAAGCACCATTTTAGGGAGCTTTAGAAATACTAACTTAAATGAAACCTAAAGTAATCGATTCGTGGTACAGTAATTATAAAAATAATAATAATTTCAGAGAAGCTGGGATACTAATAAGAAACATTATAGAGGGAATCATCAGAACCCTCTATAAAGAACTAAATATGACTTGTCCAAACAGGAAGGGAACAGGCTCAAACTCTTTTGGTTTCTTCCATCTAATTGATCGGCAATAGTTACAAAAGCCGCTAATCCCAAACTAAATTCTTTGTACTCTATAATATTCTTCATATTTGGATATTTTAAAGTGAGGGACACTAATCGAGAGAACGCTTGGTCTCGTTACAATTCATGGAAGTAGTTTATCAGTAATAATGAAATAATATAAAATTTTAAAGAGACTATCAGACTAAAGTATATGAGTCACTCTCGTAAAAAAAAAAATCTCATCTCGATTCATGGACAGATGCTCGAATTCCTGTCATCCGCTGTATAGTTTTCCGTTGCGGTACCCAGTTTTGCTCCTTTTGCATATAAGCGACCTTTGCGACATTTCCGAGCACACTCAATAGAAGTGAAATTCCAAATACACACCAGAAACTAATTCATTTAAAAAGCACAAAACCCTGTCGAACATCAATAACTTTATTTACCAGCACAATTCAAATAAAACGATTTTTTAAAGGCAGAGCACATTGTGAACACGTAACTTCGCATTTAACTCAATAAAATTAATGTGTGGCCATAAATAAAATGCGTCACTTACACAATTTTCGTTGGATGCCCATTTTCCCTAACGATTTCCTATTGCTTCAGCCATAAAAAAATATCAAATCAATAGCAGGTGCAGCACCCTATACGTGCGAGTAGACTCAACAAACTCTTATGCTAAATAATCTTTTTTTCTCGTCCATTTTCACAAAACCAAATTGATAAATTATAGAAAATTAATTTCAAACAAAAGACAGTGTATGTGACCTAATTGAGAGAGCGGGTTACATACGTACTGCCTCCCCTCCTAAAAAGAAAAAAAGTTTTGCTTATCAGCGTATTTGCATGAGAGACCCCCGAAGAGCGTACCATTACCACGAAGCTGAAACATTACCATATCGAATTCAAATTCACATAAATAATGTGCGCACAGCCTCAATTTTAACGCAGACTTCCGCAACAGGGTTGCCACCACTTGTTAACAACAGCCCCACTAGATGGCAGACTTGACTTGGCGCTTGAAAAATGCCTTACATGGCAAACTGTTTGCCAAAGTCAAATCGATTATTATTTTATCGTATGCCATGCATGCCATTTCCGTGGGATATCTCTCTTTTTATGAAGTGTAGTTTGGGGGACTCACAATTTCGGTTTGTAAAATGGGGTTGAAAACATTTTCAAAGTCATTTGGCTGTGTGTGTTTACACTGTGGTTACATGATATGCGAGACTTTGTTACGACTCCCAAATTTAAATCGAGTAAAAGCTCGACAAGGAGGTTTGTTTTAAAAAATTGATAACTTTTATGGGGCACTACTAACCAAGAACAGTAGCTAACTTTTGAAGGGGCAGTCGAGTTAAAGTGAATACTAAATTATATTGCTAAGCCCATTGCGGTTTTAGTGTGAAAATTGGCGTTAGAAAATCGTGTTCATGACTGTTCATTGCAAGAAAATAAACAACCGTTTCGAAATTAAATTTAAAATTAATGTAATGAAGTGATGTGTTAATTTACCTGTCTCTATATTTATACCGATTATAGTGCCATACACATTCCGATTGTATTTCAATTATATTAAGTACTTATAATTTTTCTAGTCTCTACTTTCTTCTATTCTTGTCTCCTACTATGATATTCACAAAGTAATACAGTAACTAGGTACTTTCATAAAAATTCAAGCACAACTATGGAAAATACGTTATAATTACTAGAAATTATAATTATAAGTACTTTACTGTAGATTTAAGTTTCATGATTCAATTTTAATTTTGATTCGAGATTAAATTTAAAAAAAAAATATCTAAAAAATTAAAGATTCTGGGAATACTGTATCGCTTTGAACTCATACGAGCCGATGTATACGACTCAAATTATTTTATAAAAACATGGAAAACATCTACACATTAAACTGAAACCAGGGGAACCCGCTGCCGACACAATCAACAGATTTAAAAAATAAAAAACATTTCCCAAAAACTGCGCTGTAAATAATGAGCAACAAGAACAATAGGGAAGGAACATGTTCATTTGCTCACTCATTCTTGAGCCACCAAATACACTAACACATTAATGATGGCAAAGACATCGCAAACACATAAACTTGATCTATACCCACTCTGTGTATGAAATGAAAATGTAACAACAACAATAACACGGCATCACAAAATCTAGAGAACAGAAGAGAGAGGCACACAAACCTGTCTATTCTCCCATTCTACGAACGTCAACGGCTGTGTATTGTTATTGGTGTTGTAACGCGTTAATCTATAACACCTTTTCTAACCAAAACCACTGGCCCGATTTTGATTGTGCACTCCTAGTGATGAATATCTTTCCTATATTTTTTTTTTTAATTTTTATCAAAATCGGTTCAGTGGTTTAAGCAGCAAAGGTAACACAATAAATGTGTTTGCCGTTATATTATTGTATATAAGTGAAAAACTCCTGATGATCCGAAACCCTTGGAGAAGTTCACCTATTGAGCTGAAATTTGAGCAGACTTTATTTCCTGAAAGCAATCCCAATACTAATAAAATTCAAGTTCTTCGCGCTTAAAAAGTACTACATCTATAAAGATGTTCCTTTCTTTTTCTTTGAGTTTGTCAAAAAACTAAATTTGTAAGATCTGTTATTGTTCGGAGAAGGCAATTGCTTCGAAAATTTCCTTACAAAGCCTTTCTCAAAACAAATTTCGCTTTTCTTTTTCCCACAACAACGAGAATGCGAAAAAAACATTTCTATTTTCCAACAAGCGCTGAACAAAGACTTTCTTAAGCGGTCTTAGCCTAGATTTCATATTAAACAAAACTTGGCGGCCATTGTGCCAAAATCAGAGACTGTCGTAGCGCGGAACAACGTCATAAAAAGCAATCGTTCATGATAGCTGCAGTAAGAAACAAAGAAATAGCAACTTGTACTGACACGACAGACGAACAGACAGACAGACTGTTTTTCAGAATGCACTTCAAAAAATGCTTACAGCAACTCAAAAACAGATTTTCGGTAGAAACGAGCTATAATTGAGTAGTGAAGTGAATTGTGAAGAATGAGCGAGCGAACGAGTGAATGAATGAATGAATAAAGAACCAACTGAATCAAGTGTTCAGTTCTGTGCACTTTGTATGATGCCAGCACAGAAAAGGGGTGCATAAAAGCATTTAATCACCACCCCAGAAAGGAGTTCGTTGTGAGTAAAAACAGAAGGCAGCCACAGCGGTATTAATTCATGATTGTGGGTGGTTGAGTTTGAAGCAAATCAAGGCACGGTTAGGTAAGGCGAGGCGAGGCTAAGCGCGTAGAGTTCAGTTGAATTGAGTTGGTTGAGTTGAATTGGGTGGGTTTGGCAGTTTGACTGTCACGGTGTCGAAACTGAGCTTAGGGTGTCATAACTGCAATTCAAATAGAAATTTCTCGTAGTGAAATGAAATGAAACAAAATGAATGAAATGGATAAATGAAAGAGTGGTTGAGTGAATGGGTGACGGAGTAGTTGAGTTAAATGAGAGCCAAAGACCTAAAACAGCTGTCAATGCGATTTTTCACTCGCTACATGATGCCTCAGTGTGTTTGCAAGGACTTAGTCCTGCCACCAAACTAAGCCGCATAGGCTGCGTGTAGGCTCTACACCACGCGGCCAAACACTTCGACTTCCCGTCGTGGCAGACGTCGTCATCGTCGTCGTCGTCGTCGTCGTCATCGTTAGCGTTGCGCATTCATTCGTCCGAGGTAAATGCACTTTGACAACGACGCAGTCCCCGTAGAAATCCTCCCATCAATAGAAGAAATCCGACATTTTAATTGATACATAAATACGAGCATAAATGCAACAGCCACCTTCTTCGCATTCAACCGGATACGTGTGTGTGCACCCGAAGTTGGAGTTGTGGCTGGAGTTGGGCTTATTTGCGCACTCATTAAGGTTTTTCATTTCTTTCACTTTGCGCCTCATTGAAATATGAGCAGTTTACGGTTTCATGCCCAGAATGTGTGCGATTTTCTTCTTTTTTCCATATAGCGCCATTTTTCACTATATGCATTATTTGTGTGCGGATTATATATGTCTGAGTGTGCGGTTAAATGACTGACTGTCTGACAGACACTAAGAATGATAGACAGATTGTCTGAACCGCAGTAGCAGCGAGCTTCCTTTTAGTTCCCGCAATTTTCATTGCAGATTTTTGCCAGAGTCCATGGAAGTTTTAGATATGATGCCAACGGTGCAGTGAACTCGAGATTAGTTGGGTTTCTGTAAGAGCGCTCAATTAACGCTATTCAGGAGTTTATATTTTTTATTCTTCTTTATTTATTATTTTTTTTTTTTGGCTTTTTTCTTCATCAAGTTCACATGATCCTACTCATATTCATTGAAATCGTCAGCCTTTAGACAAAGTGTTTAATTCAGAATATGTTTTTCTAAACAAGAATTTTTAGATGTGCTTACCATGATTGCAATGATTTTATACATAGAATATTTTACTGAGATCATATTTTGCATAGTAATTTAATTCAATTGGGTTCATATTTTTGAGAGCCAATTAAGCTTGCTTGTATAAATGTATATTTTACGCTTTTTTGGTAAAGAAACGCTAATGCATTTTGCACCTGGCAAAAAATGGCGAATTTTCGTCTCCCTAAAAGTGGCTTTCTTCCTCTTCAAATACATATCTTCCGCCAATTCATAATCAAAACACGGTGCTAAGGGAGAGATCTCCTGGGAGCGGTATCCGAAACTATAACTATAACTTCAAAAAAATAACGCACTTCTTTAAATGGTACGGCGCAGCTCTTACTAGAAGTATACATTGAAGATCCATTTAACCCTTCTCCCAACTATGAGAATCAACACAATTTTCAAAAGCGAGCTTTATACTTAATGTTGTATATGAATTGACACCTCAACTAAATGTGAAAATGCATTTCAGTCGCAAACCTCGGTTCTCACGACATTGAAAAACGGCGTCAAGGGCAATGAATCTGCAGATGACAGTTCAAAGTGAAAAGTACAGTAATAAATAATTAAAAGGAAACTGTGTGGGAGTTTTTGTAAAACTCCATTGTTTCTTGTCGCCACTGGATGATGCTCATCACTCCAATATAAGTACATACGTCTACTGTTGAATTAGCAATCATAGAGAAGGGGGAAAGAAGTGGATTGATCATCTTGGGAGAAACTGACCGGTGTCATAAAGACTATATTTCAGCTTTATTGATGTGCAATTTCTGCAAATCTAATCTGCCTGCTAGACAGGCTACTGAGCAACATTGTGCAGTTCAACATCTCGTCATGAGAAGAACATAGTATTGCAGCAGGTTCACGACCTAACGCACATTCGACTTCTCCAATCAAAATCGCATCATCGTTCTTCGTGTAGCATTCGAGCGTTGAGTCAATGTTGTGAAACGAAATTTAAGTCGTTAGCTGTGAAAACAACAACAAGTACTTTTTGCTGAGAGCGCAATCGTTTGATTGAAGCAGAGAAATGAAAACAAAATGATATTCTCTCAAAACAACAACAAGTGCATGTGTTCTTACTGAGAGAGAAGTAGTTTGAGCGAAGCATAGAAACTGAAACCAAGACGGCCGTTGTAAAAACAAGAACAACGGAGGCATGCGTTGATACTGATAACTGATAAAAGAATCGTTCGATCGAAAACAACAGCAAGAGGAATGGTACGTGGTATTTATTCATTCAGTTACATACTGAATATGTTTCACATCAAAAGCTCTTGAGTGCTAAGCACACTCACAAATGTTTTTGTTTTGTTTTTTTTTTTGGTTTTGCTTACAATCGTTGCTGCTCGAACTCACAGTCAACAGTCAAACTGGAATCAGACTCTGAAAATTTGGTTTGCTGAAATTAAGCAAGCACTAAGTTATTTGTTGTTGCTTGCTGTTTCAGTCATCCTTGTGAATCGAAAAACTATTGAAAAATATTTCAATATTGCGAATAATTAAGCCGCTTTACCATTGAATGAAAATGTTGATTAAAAAAAAAAGGTTTTGTAATTACAGCTTCGTAATCTTTTCAATTGACGTATGTTTACACAAATAGTCAACAATTGCAAAAACCCACACATATACTTAGATGCGCTCAAAAATCTATTATGACTATTAGTACACAAAGAATACTACAAATGAGAAATTTAATTAAGCAAATGCTAAAAATTTTCAACGTTGCCGAAATGATGAAATAACAGATGAAACGAAATGCTAAGGGCAACCATAACACAAATAAACAAACAATCAAACACTACACACACGCATACAAATACAGTAGGCAAATGCATTAACTCAAATATTGAGCATATCCTGTCTGAAATTCGGGGCACCACTCCATAAAAGTAGCGCTAGCAATGATTGTAGTAAGACGAAGGAAGCATTACACATGATGACATCCATTATTGGTTGCGCTCTACGACGACAACAAACATATGCAGGCGTAACAACGACAAGCAGCAATAGCAGCCAAAGGATCAAGCATCTTAACGACAGCTAAATCCAATTATAAGCTTCAAAGTGAAACGAAAGCCAATGCGATGCTACACCCATAGCCATCACAACCACCACACCACGAACACCACGATGCATCATCAACTCAGCCGTCAAGACCCAACACGTGCGCGTAACGAAATTCATACATAAAATGAAGTACGGTAAACGGAATGCGTGTGTCGGCTCATTACGTACAACGCACGAGGCAGGACATTGCCAAGGACGGACACACACGCACAATGCACAATTGCAGTGGCAACTAGCCAACCACCCAGACGAGCGACCGCCAGCTGTGCACAAAAGCAAAGGTTTACTTTTCATTTACGCTGCATAATCAGCACTCCGTGTGTTGGCGCTTTGTGTCTTTTGCCTTTTGTTATGTCCTTGTTGCTGTGCTACGCTAAGGATTCTTTGTGCCCATTGTGCATTGGATTTGGTCGACGATTTTTGTTGTTAGTCGTTGCCAAAAATTGTAATTAAACTTAATCCGCTCAATTTGAAAAACGCTGAGCCCGGCTCAGCTGTGTGCGGTTCGGTGCGGTTCAGCTTATTGCAAAGTCAAAGACCTACAACAAAAGGCGGCGTCTGCTTTCAATTGCATACGAAATTGTAGCAGCAAGTAGCTAACTTACAATATGCCTTCCTACTCACATAAAAGCATTCGACCAATACTGAAAACCTTTTTTTTTAATTAAAAATTTTATTTGATTACCTTGACTCGTTTGTCCTTTCGTATCTTCGCTGCCAGGGAGTGTTGCATTTGCGCAGTGTTGAATTTTATGCTTTCATGCGTTAAAAAATGTGCATAAATTGTTGAATTATTGAGGGGGTTACTCTTTTCAGAGTACATCTCGCTCACTACTTTATTTGCCATTCTTTGCGCGGCATTAATTTTTTACAAATATTTTTAAAGTATAGCACAGCACATAACACATAATTCATTCATGACTTTGGTTTGCATTCAGCACTTTAGCGTTCTCTCTCCCTCCCTCTCTCTATCTCTCTATCTTCCTTTTCATTAATGTTTACCCTTTCACTTTCTTTAGTCATTCACCCACTCGCGTCGCGCGTTCGAACAAAAACCCAAAAAGTATGCTATATATTTTACTGTTTGCCGCAATTAGTCGAATGCCAGATCCTCGGGGTCTCTTTAATTTTTGTATTGTATTTTTTGATTTATTCGACAAATTTAATAATGCAAATGAATTCAGTTTTATTTTATTATTCAACTTTTTTTTCCTTTGGTTTCTACCTTTTGTTAGTCGTTATTATGGGCTGGACTTGAATCCATTTGCGGCTGCTGTGGGTCACTTATTGAATGATTGCGTTGGTTTATTTAAGGGTTCTTCGCTGTTTAAGCGCGTGGAAAGTGTTGAATTCATAAATATTCAAGTTTTTTACCCAAAACAATTGTCAAGTAGCTGCCAAAAGGAGCTCTAGTGTAAATTGTTGGCAATAACCAAATAATCTTAATTGTTCAATTGAAAAAAGCTGTAAAAATTTAACCAAATATAAAAGTTTTAATTTAATAGTTCTTACTTTTTTAGAACATACAAATTTTATAGCATAGAACAGAACAGTAATTCTATGGATTAATTCTGAGGCCGTATCTCAGACCGTTTCTGGGTTCCATGAGGTCACTTTGTTGTAGAGATGGTTTAAAAAAGTTTGAAATAGAAATTTGAGGAGATTAATCAAGTATTATGAATTTTAAAACTAGTTAATTATATATAATTACTCAGAGTTTGGCTCTCTTGGCTACTAGGACCGCTCGAAAATGAAGTTTGAGGGATCACCCCTTCTAATAATTTGAGAATTGTGTTTGGGGAAATAATCCAAGATCCAAAAAGAGAGAAAATGGCAATAGCGGGAAACAGATGCAAAGCCATTCTCTTGCATGACAACGTTTGGTGACACATTACAAGAGTTTTGAAGGATAAAGTGTTGGAGCTCGAATCGGAAGTTCTACCGCAACCAGCGAACTCCCCAGACGTAGCAAATTCTCATTACCACTTGTTCAGATCGATGCAACATGGCTTAGTTGATACACGGTTTTGAAATGCTGAGAAGGTACGAAAATGGTTCGATGAGTGGATTGCAGCCAAACCACCATCGTTTTTTCGAAGCGGTATTTCCATGTTGCCACAGAGGTGCGAAGAGGTTGTAGAAAATTATGGAAAATATTTTAAATAGAACATATTGTATCAATTTTTGTCAATAAATGCCTTTTCACAAGAAAAAGCAAAATTAATGCAATCATCTAATATTTTCATATTCCTCAACTTACCTTCTCCATTTATGCGCTTTATACTCTAATAAATCAAGACTTCAAACTCAATCTGTATCTTTTCCCAAGTTTCGCAACCTCGCAACTTTGCCTTTTAATGTCTATATTTGAGATTACGAGCATATTCTACCGATTCCTATTAATAGAACACTAGCTACTAGCTCATCGTCTTCGGATTTTCTTTAACAATTCTGCTTCAAATTCCAGCCCCCTAATTCCAGAATTTTTTCAATAATTCTAACCAGCCATTCTTCGACTATACCTCTCACTATCTTTATCTGCTTTTGAATTTTCTCCTATCTATCATATACCTTTACCTATCAGAACACAAGTAGCTTCAACTCTTTTAACTTTTATAACTACTTAATTTTTTTACTCTTTACTGTTTTCATTCACCTCCGGCGGCCTCCCCATTTTTAAGCCCATAATACCAGACTTTTTTATTAGACAAAAGCCAATGTCTTAATACTTCAGCGATTAACAAATCAAGCGTGTATAACGTTTTACACACAAATTATTTAAAGAGTAATTACGCCTAATGCTATAAAAACGAAGGGAACGTCGAGAACGTTGTAGTCGTTGGACATTGAATGCCGTCTTGTTGGGGTGCATAACTGCTGTTTGCGCACTGACAACCCGTCGCAAAAACAATAGTGTTGCATGCTATCCACAGTGGCCACGACGTAGAAAATGTCGAGTAACAAACACTAAAGCGGATAATTACTTTCGAAAATTGTGATCAATCACACGATATAAATGTACACGCCGTTGACGTGAATGACGACGCCACTGACGACTGAGGACCACGACGACGACGACGACGACGACGATGATGACATCGACGGCGTTGCCAACTCTGTGGATTTAACAAGGTAGATGGGGGAAAAGTTAATCCACACATAATGACCATTAAACCTGACACACACACACACACGCGACCACACGCATTCAAACGACACCTTTAGTGCATACAGAAGCTATTGGCATGGCTAAAAGCATTTTGACTTAATCGATTGCATGGCGCAGACCCGAGAACCCGAGTGGAGTGACATGCGTGTGTTGCAGTCGCTGCCAGTTTGGGGGGAAAAGTGGGCCTGCAATGAGGCATTCAATAAAACCACGTTTGTCGGCTAGAATTGTGATTAGCCTGCTTTGTGGCCTTTTAGTAATAATTGCAAATCAATGAGAGAGAATTTCATTTTCCAGCGACAATTTCAATTGAGGGATTTCCTCGTCAAAGTGTTTGGTTGTACCTGTGTGTGTGTGTGTGCAGGTCTAAGGAATCTGGGGAAAGGATCCATCGTCCTGCTGTTTTTGCTTGATTAAAAATTTCTTGCTGAGTTGGAATTGACAGCAGCAGTGTTTGTCGCTCTTAGCGGCTAAATGACGAATGCAATTATGTTGCATAATTTTGGGCGTTGTATTAATTTCTGTTGCAGTTTTTTTAGTTGGTATTTGAATTGAATGAATCTATTGGCAATACGAGTATACGTTTTTAAATTAGAAAGGGAAGCGTACAGGAAATTACAAATAAATTGATAGACATGGAAAACAGTTTTAAGCAAAAATTTGGGAACAAAAGAATTAAAGTTATTTTTTTTTATATGACTTGCATCCTAGGCATGCATTAGCGCCATCAAAGACTTTACATCTTCTAGTAATATAAGTGATAAACACTTTTACGATATCAACTGCACATTATAAGATCTAGCGCTCAAGGCTTGTTGATTAAGGCTGAAATCCGGTTGTCGGACGCAGTCTTTTTATTATGTCTATAGAAAAAACTGCAAGCAATATTTTCCCAGACTCTTAGTTTATGGATGTGTAATCTCTTTGGTTTTAGTGGAGTACAATTTTGCTTAACGTAACGATCTTACTATAACTCTGATTTCAACTGACTGCATTTTCACAGCCTTTCTTTCAATATACCTCATTTAAAATCATTAGGATTTTAGGATAGTCAGCGTAGGATACCACAGCGGCCAGCGATCCAGGGTATAAATACCAGTATTTTAAGATTTCATTAATGTCGTCTATCCTGTCTTTTTCTTCAATATTAATCCGGAATTTCTTGTCTAACGTAGTAGTGCTTAATCTGTTGTACCTCAAAGACAAGAATCGTTTCCAGTACCTACGATTTTTTCTCTCGTTTTATTTCAATTCAAACTGACTACAATGCTTTAATTTTTAATGCCCTCAATTAGAAACAACTTTAATTAACACCTTCATTAGAAGTGCTAAGCAGACACTTTCTCAATGCACATCTTAGGCTCTCATGTAATCAAAAGAGAAAGAAAAGAAAAACACCTGGAAAACCCAAACAGAATAATCAACCACACAGTAAAAAGTGAAAGTCACAACTTCCTGCGAAAACGAAATTACTTTCGCGCCAAAATATAATAAATTACGACACTACACAATGAGAAGTGCTGGAAAAATGCGCATAAATTAAGCACCAGTCGACCGACTAAACTAAACAACGAATGAAGTGCAATTTAGAAAAGTTGGACAGAACGATGGCAAAAGCGGGAAGGTCGCCCAGAATGCATTGCTGCTTGGTCAACGCGAAATTGTGCAGCACTGCCGCGCAACGCGTTGTTAA
This sequence comes from Cacoxenus indagator, assembly GCA_035041755.1. NCBI lineage: Eukaryota > Metazoa > Arthropoda > Insecta > Diptera > Drosophilidae > Cacoxenus > Cacoxenus indagator. The sequence goes on along the minus strand of JAWNKX010000986.1, from coordinate 2,267,723 downwards.
ATGAGGATTTAAAACCAAAACTTATCTGGATGAAATTTGTGGTACTTTGGCGTGTTTGGCGAGAATAATGAAAGTACATTTTGTGAAAAAATTTGCATTTACTAAGGTGCACTAGCAACTACTACTAAACATACTAAACACGCCTTCCATAGTTTATGAGTCATTTCAAATTTATAATTTAATTTACACATCGAAATTCCAACAAAGTGCTGATGGCATAACATGAACCCGATGATTTTGACTTCACGTGACACTTGCTGCTGAAGTCGATAAAGCAACTATTTCCACATGGACGCATACACTGCGCACTCACTGTTATCATTCCCAAGAGTGCAGTGTGACAATCGATGGAATGAGGCAATTCTGCTGAACGACGACTGCCAACGTCGTGCTCGTCGACAACGTCGTCATGGCAGCACATTTTATTTTATTTGATTTCATATGTGCGCGTGTCAGTAGGGTTAAGTGCAACCCCTTCGAGCTGTTTAACCCGTAATATGGCACTGAGACGTTTTTTCTTTATGTGTCAACATTCACCTGATCACATTTCAGCGCAATGGAACTACGGTTGACTCATTCTGCTGATGCGCTGAAATGTGTAATTGAGTGAAGTGTGAGTGGTATGTGAGTGCCTTTGCAATTTGGATTTTCGTAGAACGTGAATATTGCTACCTTGGTTGTTGTTCGAGGGAGAGTAAGACATATGAGACTTTAAGTAGCAGTGTAGAGGTATACAATCTCCACTGGCAGTATCACATTTTAAGAAAGTTCTTGTAGAAATGAAAGTTGACTTCTGATTAGCATTAAATACATTACATGGCACAAAAAAGACCTTTGACGTTTTTGTAATTTCATCTACATACATCCCGAAAGTAAAAGAATATTATAATAATCCCATGGATTTATGCGGTGGCTGTGTTATGCAGTTATCCTACGATATTATGTATGATATGTATTATGGACCTCATATAAGTTGTCAAGCTCAATAGCTAAACAAACAAATAAGAACTTTAATTTGAACCTTTAGGAGGTTCCCCTCCTAGGCCGCGTATCTGGCCAGTTCCGACAATCAAAGAGAAAAGTTCTCTCCAACTCTAACTCTAACTAAACCGAAGCAACTAATACGTCTTATGGAGTTTCCGATGACTAATTCACTGCGTAACCAACGTCATGGCAAAGTTATCAAATTATCATCGATCATGCGGTTTGCTAATGGATCTAGAACTTAAAAGGAAGACTGTGCTTCACTCTGGCCATGACGTCGCCCAGCAAAATTATATTTTCTATCAAAATAAGGGGCGTAAATGTAAGTGTGCAGCAGGTTGTATTATATGATGATAGTGAGCTACATAACCGCGCTATAACAGCTAAAACAACATATCACTTGTATAATCCCGGAATGTAAATTTTATGAAGCTGTGTGTAGAAGATGCCGAAATCAACGCGACAAGCCTTCGTAAAGGCCACTCATATTATGTGTGTTGAACTGGAATCTGTTATCAAGGCAAGGATACAGAAAATATGCTTACTGATCCCAAAACTTTGGGTGTCATATCTCTTAACAGACATAGTCTAGATTCGAGAATTTCTTTGGATAGTAATGATCTTGATCGAAGAATATTTTGCATCAAATTCAATGCATCTTCAACTCTCTACTCAGCAGAAGATATCCTTGCAGTATGAAGCTTTTAATCTCTCCTCATAAATCCCACAGCGAAAGATTTCATAAAACAAGCTATTACAATCCTGCAAACAAAACTATCACTATAAACCCTAAAAAAAAATGATAGAACTGCGCCAAAATAAACCCAACACAGCGCCAAACATGCGCCATAATGCGCTCATAGTACGTGTAATGTAACAACCAAGCAAACATATTGTCAAAGGACATCCTCAATGTAATCATCAACATAATAAACATGATAATGGCAGCCACAAAAGCGGAAGTTCAATTGAAAAAAGGAAAAGTGGAAAAAGGCCAATGTGACAAAAGAAAAGAGAAAGTCTTGATGTCAAGGAATGGGAATAGCGTCGACTTGGATCAAATCGAGTAGTCGACTCAGCTCAACTGAAATGAACTGAACTGAACTCAACACGGCTCAACTCGACTCGACTCGTATCGAGTAGTTATGAAAGTCACAGCGACAAACGAGATTACAAGCTTATAGCGTTGAATGGAACCGCGCAGGACATCACAGCATTTCCACACACTCATGAAGATGAAGCAACTTTCCACTCAATTGAAACGCATGAATGACCGAACAACCATGCCAACCAAACCCAATGAATGACTGACTGACTGAATGTATGGATAAAGCCACTACAACTACACAGGACAATACTATTTTATGTACATTCTTTGCCATTTTTTCTCTGCTGCCACTGCGCCACTTCAGTTGTGCGCTTAAGAGTACTTTTTTATCACCAACAAGCATCTCCGTGGCTTTAAGCAGCCATTGTGTCATCATATTGGCTATGACATGTGCTTAGCTGCTGCCTCTGTCACACGACGGCACCGTCACCGTCAGCGTCACATACGCCGATGCGATATTCAGACAAATGCTGGGCCACACGACCTTTTAGTAATTTCCGAGTGGCTGGGAGGCTGACTATAGCGACGACGGCCGCTAGTTTGCAGAGTGTGTGCGTGTGTGTAGTAGCTGGCAGACAAGAGGATGTGGAAAAAACCACTTATAGGGCAACAAAGGGAAAAGAAGAAGAAAAAATGGTTGAGCAGCGAGAAGCCAAGCAAGCGTCGAAACTGTGCTTAATAGGCTATTTTTGAAAGCACTTGAGGGTCAAGGATAATGTATGCTAATGATTATGATAAAGTAAGCCAAGTGCAACATAAAAGGCGAAAGGTCTATAAATGTGTCTATTGATTTGACATTGGAAAAATTGCCAATTCATTTGAAGCTGCTAGAATGTTCGATATTGAATTCGATATTGAATACTCTTGCAGTAAGAGTACCTCAAGTTAGGAAGTACTTGAGTGATACTTCACAGTGGAAATTACTTGATAAGCTGAAGAAATCATATTAGTTGACCTAAACATAAAGCTGATTAGGAAGTGTGTACCTGAGAACAATAAAATTGAAATATTTTAATCCATCATATGGTATACCAATCCATATCCAGCAGGGTAGAACCAGTATGGAGTTGAAGCCACACCATCATATTTCAGGTAGATATCATGAATTTATTCTCTATGTCAGGCAGCAGAAATTGACATTACTCTAGATGACCCCAATGTACAGATCAATCTATTCGAGGAGAGCCAATAATCGATTAGGTCTGTAGATGCAGCTTCAGCAATGCCTTACAAACAAAGTATAAATCTATTTTTTGGGTGTAGAGCCTGAAGGCATTGAATGTCTTTACAGGCGAAACTGCATGAACAAACTTTAAGTTAGACGAAGACGAGTAGGTCCAAGCTCTAAAACGATGTATGTCTTTTTACATTTTGTCCCACACATTACGTGTACACACTAGGCTAATTGGTTTAGATTAGGTTAGGTTGCGATGAGCAACGAGAATATCCTACCGTCCCACTTAGGCCAACCATAAACCCATATATCTAATAGGGTTCAATCCCAATACCTCTACGGCGGCAGACTTAATGCACTTACGCTAAGCAGCTGAGCTACTGAGGTAGGCTAGCAACCTACTATTAGAAACAAGCTGAACATCGTCAATGATAAGACCTCTAAAAATTACAGTTTTACGTATCTTAGAAACCCTAAAGCAAATCTCATACATGGACCAACGAACACTATTGTCTTGAAGAACACATCAGAGCTGCCTCTGAACACTAATTTTCCTGATCGTTCCCTAATAAAAAACTGGTTTACCCAGGCAATTTACTTTTACATCTCTGTCACCACCAAATACCGAAATCGAAACATATCTGACTCTCCGGCCAAGATCTTTAACCTAGCCTGTAAATCTGTAGAATGGTTCAAGATATGGACATAAAGAGTCTTAAAACTTGTTAAACAGTCTGTCAAAATTTGTATCGACTCCCTTTCGATAGTTCATCTGTAAATCTGTGAAATGTCTACCTGTCTATACTGCTCCTTATTATAAATTGGAAAACAAACCCGAAAAAGAATGCTCCTAGATCAGAAATTTCATGTTTCCGTCTCGGCTTGGTGGTCTCTTTTATTAGATTTATTTCTTCGGTTGGTTTTTTATTTGCGCTCGATTCTCATAACAATTTTAACCTGCCGAATGGTAACGGATTTCACTTCCTTAATTCCCACTCCAACTGCTGTTAACAAATTCAATCATACTGACAAGCCGCTCTGACAGCGCAAATATGAAGCTGTTGAAGTGTACAATTTCCTAGTTGAGAGTGTTGCGACGCACATCGCACTTCAAAAGGGCTCAACACTGACAGTTCTGCAAACGAAAATGTAAATGTGCTCTGCAAATTTCATAAAGCATACAAATTCTAATGCGGTTATAGCTGAAATGAACCCCAATCAACTCGGAGCTAAATTCAGATGCTCACATTACACGACATACAATGAAATAAAATGTCGATACCTATTGCAATACCGAAGCCTGATAGACGAAATCTTTTCTTTCCACTGTTGTCAAGTGTCTCTTATTGAGTGAAAGGTTTAATTTCCAACTGACATGCGATGTTTGAGTATTTCTTGATATTTTGTGCGGAGCGAATAAGTGCTGTCCAAATGTGAAACAAGAGATCAAGTGCGCATACTTCGACATTGACGACGATTATAAATGCTCAAGTTGGATTAAGGATTTCGTTTCACCGTTTCCTTTTTTCTTTTTTTTTTCTCGCTCTCCTTTTTTCGACAAGCATTGTCAATGACACTGACACGTGCCAATTGTTCGTGGTCTTTGTTGGTTCGATTTCCTCCAGTAAGTCTGACGACACTTATTGAATTTTCTTTAGACACTTTTAACTGTTTGTAAGGCGTTCATTCGCCTGCCACTTGTGTATGTTTTTAATGTCCTTGGCGTGTTTGTAATGTGTTTGTCTTGGGCTTTGCTCCATGGCTTAATTAACTCGCTCACTCAATTAAAGCGCACGCTGACATTTAAAGCCCGCAAAAGCACATTTATTTTATTGCCTTTAGCATGGCGAACAAAGCCAAATGTCCTTGCCAAAAGCGTAGATACTTCATTGCATTTTATTTATTTGTTGTACAAAGTCTAAAAGCACCAACTAAAAACCCATAACTATATGTTTTTCTGACACATCTCTGCCCAAAATGAAAAAAAATCCACTTCGTCGCGAAAATTTATTGTTATTGCAATTTTCGTTGTTCTATTTTTCGCTGACCAAGGACATTTTGTACGTTCGTGTTAACCTAATATCCTTGTAATTGCTCTGTGCTGAGCTCATGCAGCGAAAAGTCTAGAAAAAAGGGAAAATAAAGAGTGTTAAATCCGAATGTATAATAGTGGGTAAAAATGTATTGGTAAAATGGTTAAAATTTATATGGGACGAAAAAAAATCACGTTAAACAAATAGAACGCTCAGCTTTAGCAATACTGATGCTGCGCCCTGCTGAAAGTTATAAACTGGATTTTGCAGTATGTTTCTAGGCTAAACAGTAGCGGACTTGAGTGAAAAGTTTGAAGGATGAGGAAAAATAGCATATAAGTAGGAGACACAGCTAGAAGTTAAACTATAATCTGATGCATCATTTAATGTATGAAATCAGTGTTGGAAGTCTCTAAAATTTTCCAAAAGTCTTTCTTATCAGCTGTGAGTCCAGTTTTTCATTGTGTCCAGTTTATTGTGTCTTTTTATTTCTTGAATAAAATAATATTGTTTTCACTATAAACAAGAGGATGTTGTTAGTTGTAACAAAGTATCTCTATCGACAAATCTAGATCGATTGCAATATATTCTGGACTCGCTGGATTTACACGTACTTTCTTCAAAAACGGTACGCTTTGTAGTTTGTGAGGAGTTGCAATTTCTTTTTGTTCTTTGGGGGTATCAAGTTTCGCTGGGCTGGGCGATTACAACACCATTTACCTACAGACCTATGCAATTAGAAATTCTAAAATGACCTACACTATGATGATTCAGATATAATACATATAATACATTTTCGTTATCATTTTTCGTATTATAAAAATACTGCCATGGAACCGTGAATAACCCATAGAAAAATTATGACATACTAATTTTCAAAGCAGTCGGTTGCTGACTACAGTCGAAAAAAATAGAATGATTGGAGGCGGACTAAGATTGGCACTTGAACCCTTGATCACACAACAAATTTGGTACTGTCTACTTTTTTGTCTATAAGAGCTATTGCAATGCTATTCTATGGCATAATGAGAACAATTATGCAATATACCGATATATATAAAAGTGAAAGTATGTGTGTTTGTTTGACCGTTGTGGACGCCGAAACCGCTGGACCGATTTTGTTGAATTTTTCAGGAAACCTCTATAATAGCCTTTCGATGGTTACTGTCGAAAAATCGTCGAACTCGCTAAATATTAACACCAACTAAATTTTCAGATGATTCTAGAACTGTACAGATACAAAAAAACACAAAACAAAGCAGCATCTGAGTATTGAGTTTGCCGGCAGTGCTGCTCAAATAGTACGAGGTCGAAATGTTCCAATAGCAGCAACGCGTCGGGTCCCTGCTAGTAATATATATAAGCAGTCTAAGGCTTTAAAGTGTAGCCTAGTATTAGCTAGAATGCGTTTGAAAATCATTAATATAGTGCAGTTCTCCTCACTACTCGCCAATACAAGCACCATTCCGCACCTGATACCTTTTAGAGCATTCATTTGTTGCTTCAATTTGTAAGCCATTTTTTAATCGGTCTTGTTGTGCCATATATTTTTGCCATCCATTTTTTTCCTTATTTTTATTGCTCCTCTGTTTTAAATATTATAGCAAGCACACATATGCTTGCTTGGCATTTTTTTCGCAGAATTTATGTTGTCGCTAGTACATTAATTGGGTTAGTTGAGCAGGTAGGCAGGCGCCATTCTATTCGGATTTGTGTCACGAAACAAATTAAGAGTTTTGAAGTGAGTTTTATTCCGCAAAATCCCGCAGTAAGTATAAATTGATTGGCAAAAAAATCCAACAAATAACCGCGTCGTTCAGAGACTTTGGGAAGCACAGCCAACTTTCTATTTAATAGCTTTTGGTCTTGCATAACAAACAAATGCTGCTAAACTTGGTTTTGCGATATTAACAATTTCATGGTTTCAATTACGCCACTCATTGTTTCGGTAGAAACATATCCACCCCGATGCCATGATCCTGTAACCGAAAAGAAGTAGTAAAAAAACGAAAAACAACAACACATTAGCTTTTGCCCTCTTGCACGTTGACCACTTCGGAGTCACTGTTTTACTTGTACGCCGGTATAAGCCTGGCGGCAGCGCAAGTACAGGCAACATCAACATCGCAATAAACATGTTCACATCTACAGCACCCAAGGGTCCAGGCTACACTCGGCAACAGACACAAAGGGGTTGATTTTCCACGCATTTGAAATGCATGTGGCAGCGCAATCAAGTCATGTCAGTCAGGCGAAAGTGCCACAGGAAGACAATGTTGCCTCCGCACTCGCTCGACATGTCAAACCTGTCAGATCGCATCCTGGCAGCTCTGTTGACTTGCTGACGACTTTTGGGCCTGCGGAAATGTTTGTTTATTTAATTTCTGTTATTTTTAATTGAATTCTTGCCGTTTTATCGGATTTTATGCTTCTGACATGCACAAAATGCAATATTAAAATTTATAATAATTTTATGCCGCGCACAATCGCACTCTCTCACTAACTCTCTCTGCTCTCTTTCTCTCTCTCTCTCTCTCTCTCTGATTTACAGAAGTTGCATTATAGGCCCGGAACTGAGCGTCAAAGTCTGCTCGATTGGCACTGTGATAAATCGCTCGGCCTATGCCTCGGACTATTGCCAGTTGGAGGGCACCACGGGTCGTCAGAGTCAACCTATGCCAATACGCTGGATGGCGTGGGAGAGCGTACTTTTGGTAAGTCAAGATACTCTTTATTCCATATTAAGCTTTAGCGCATAAGCATTCACTCAAATTGTTCTAATTTCTGGATTAATTCCACAAGCTTTTTGCTACTTTGAGCCATTTTTAATGATCTCTCCGTCTTGTGCCTTCGCCTTTACATTGTGCCATAAAGCGTAAGCTTATAATTAAAAATTAATGAAGTTCTCTCCTGAAAATGGCGCAAAGCCATCGACGTCAGAGTCACGGCATCGTTTACCTACAACACCTGTGCAAAGTTTCAGTGTGAAAAAGACATCAAAATGGGTTGTAATCACATTAATTATTTTTAATTTTCCGGCTTTTTCCGCTTTTAGCCGTGATACTTTTTGGCGCAGAAAATTAAAAAAAACCATCAAAAATCAAAGAGGCCAAAAGTATAAGAAATAGAAAAAAACCCTTTATAAGCTTATGCCTAAAGGAATTCCTATCTCTTTGTTAGCTAGCCGTAGCTGTTTAGTAAATTGGTAAGATAATTAGTACTGATTGCCAGATTTGTGGTTCCACTGTCCATCTATTTCTATCTAAGAAATTGGTTAAGCTAGAAAAATTCACTTCATTGTTTATTGCAGAAACGTTTAGGCTGTTCCCTCTTTTCATCTTATACACTAAAAATAACCATCTAATCTATACGAACTCTTTAGTAACTTACCTATGCTAGAATCAAAAGCTTATTTCCCTTTACTCAAGAAAAAATAATATTAAAATGCCCACAATTGAGTATATAAAATTTTATGATAGGTAGGAGACAGGCAAACAGAAATTATATAAAGTGCCATGGGCATGGTCAAAAAGCAGTATCAATAATTTGTGTACGTATGATTGAAAATGAGAACGAAATAGCATTAACTATATAGAGGTGACATTTCTCTCTTAAAAAATAGACCAAGAGACCGATATTGCCTGCCAGTAATTCTGTACATCAACAGAATTGTTGTCTGTTTAACTTATGTAGCGTAATATGGAGATGTAGGCTTGCAAAAATAGGCGAACGGACGTCAAGGGGGAATCTCCTTTATAGGTATACAATTTGTGAAGACGTAAAGTACTTTCCGGTATACCTGATATATATTTCACTAACACTGTGATAAAGACTGAGGCCCTTCCAAGGCTCTTTTAAATTTCATATTCTTTTCATATATAACGCGGATAGGTTGAGCCAAATTGAGTAAGATTTGTGAGATTTGGTCTAACCTTAATCTGGTACTCTAAGACTTAACTCACAAAATTGGCCCCGTAACAGCGTAACTATATTTGGTTTTTGTTAAGCTCTCATACTCTCACATGCGCCCTTTACATGCACTGTAAGCTTCTCTTCTAAACGCCAATCAACATGCTAAGCTCCAATCAGACCATCTCATTTTAGTGCGCACTCATTTGTTATTGGCTGTGTTCGAAGCATAGCCAGCTTAGGCGGTGATTGATTCATTTGGCAAGCTGTTAAAACAATGGTTTTTCATAGTAACATGGATCAATGCAATAATGGCAAAACAAACACTTAAGCTCAGTTGCAGTGAAGGCTTTGTAGTGTAAAGTAAGCTCAATAGAATAACGGTAGGATCTTATTAAATGACATACAACAACAACTTTTACTGCCTTATAGCCATCTTTATCATTTGTACCACACCCGCACTCGGTAAAACTTGCCCTAAGGGTTTTCACGATCTCAGTTTTGCTGTAATTATTGTACCTATAATTATTATAAAAAAAAATAATAATTAAAAAGAAAAGGATTTAACCTTTATAAGTGGGGTATGAACCCAATAGCTTAATTAGCTTATCTTTTTATGATGATCTTTGTATGATGCACAAAAGTTTTTGATACTTGTAGAAATAGTTTGATTCTATTAAATATAAGATTAGTAAATGTAGGTTTCTACATGATTTACCCTATCAAGGTAATCCTTTTATCAGGCAATTTACTTTGTGAACAGTTATTATTTTATATTATAATTAAATTTCCCTGTATTTTACTATATTTTACTTTTATTTTAATTTAATATGTATAAGTTAGTGTACAAAATAAATATATATAAATAAGACTATTATTTTATATTGTAATTAAATTTCCCTGTATTTTACTACTACTTTTTTTATTATTTTTTCTAATTGTTAATTTTTAACCTTTTGTTATGAATTATGTAAAAATTGGTTAAAAATTAATTAATTATTTTTAATAAAATTGATTTATATTAATTAATATTTTAAATATTATTAAAAGATAAATTTATATAATTATAATTAGTAGTAATTTTTAATAAGTAGAAATTTTTTAATCATAAATTATTAAAATAATATATTATAATATATAATATATTGTAATATATAATATATTGTAATATATTTTAATATATAATATATTGTAATATTTAATATATTGTAATATATAATATATTATAATATATTATATATTTTAATATATAATATATTTTAATATATAATATATTGTAATATTTAATATATTGTAATATATAATATATTATAATATATAATATATTTTAATATTTAATATATTTTAATATTTAATATATTATAATATATACCTGTCTTAAATGCCTCTAGTGCAAGACGGGCAGGGCGGATTACGTTTATGGCACACAGCTGCTTGAGTCGTAGGACTCCATCCAATTATTTTAGCTTATGTTTCAAACAAATCATTGTTACATAAACCAGTTCGCTGTTTGTTATGAGATATATTTTTGTATGAAGTATTAAGGAATTAAGACAAAAAAAAAAAGGATGTCGGTGAAACGGGCTCATAAGATTGTGCTTTACCAAAAATCGCTCAACAGGACTACAGAAGTTGTCACTTGAAGACATTCTTCATTCTCTACAAACCCCGAGCAAAGACAGAGCTTGTTATAAAATTATAATTAATTAGAAGACATGAAGATTTAATATTCAGCGTATAAGATCTGATAGTATTTGTTATGTATTTGCTACAATGCTAGGGAACCAGTTCTGCAGGCCGCAGTACCAACCAACAAATGGAGTTAAAATTGTCCTCGGGATTTTTCTCTGCTTTAAAGATTGGATCATTAAAATCTGAAAAACATATTCCACTTTTGTGGCTACTTTTCTTTAAAATGCATTCCTTTCTAACTAAACACACCACAACCTAATCCTCTTAGCTGCCAAAACTCGCTCCAAGGAAAAAAATAACCCTAAAAACCACCCACTTTTCATTAAAAACCAACCGCAAAACGAAGCGCAAAAACCAGTGCAAAAAACAAAAGCACAAAGGAAAAAGCAGAAAAAACGCCGGAAAATAACAAAAACAAAAATTACAACAAAAGCAAGGAACACATTTTATAAATCCCAAAGCGAAAAACCACACTAAATAAATTAATTAACTACACGAAAACAGGCGCAGGCATACACTTGCCTACATCCGCATGTGGAAGAGAGAGTTAGAGCTGCAGGGAGATTGTGGGTTGGTGTGATCGAGGGAGATAGCAGGAAGAATATGTAATGAAACAAGTCACATTATATACGGTTGCCTTTGGGGCAAACTGAGACTGAGACTGAAACGGCAAAGAGTACAAAAGAACAAGCAAAAACAAACGAACGAGCAGCGAAAAAAGTTACGCTGAAAAGTATGCAAGCATAAAATGTGGGAAGCATAAAGCCATATGTGTGCAACGTTCTTGTGTATTTATTTATTGTAGTTATTAAAGCCGTGGCCCAACGAGTTGGCAAAAGCGCAACAATACCAGCAGCAAAATCCTTAAGCGAAATAAATGCGCACAAATACAAATCAGAGCTGCTTCTGGGATAAATTCAAATATGTTCGAGTAGCATACTGTCAGGCGTTGAGCCTGTTTATACGCTTAAGGCAACGTCGTATTAAGATTCGATGACGTCTGTTTGCCAAATTATTGAAACCGTGCTCAACCAAGTCGAAAGCCAACGCCAACTGTCTACATTTTTTCTACCTACCTCCCCCCACTCTCTCTCTCCGTCTCTATCTCTATCTCTCTCTACACACATACCCCCATAAATTAGTGTGGATTCTAAAAATACGAATAAAAAAATGTTTTCTCACTTTGCAGGGCAAATTTACTACAAAGTCAGATGTTTGGTCGTTTGCCGTAACACTGTGGGAGATATTGACTTTCGCGCGGGAGCAACCCTACGAGCATATGAGTGATGCAAATGTGATTGAGAATATCGGACATATCTATCAAGATAATAAAATGCATGTAAGTACGGGAGTGGTTAAGCAGTTGGGGTAAAGTGTTGCCAAAATCATGTCGGCAATTAATAAGTGGCCGAAAAGTAGACGAAAAGTAGTTAAAATGAAGATGGATAATTAAAGAAAAGTGGTCAATATTTTGCCAAAGAAATAACTAGAAGGTAATCGACAAAATTTCAAAATATGTTCCACAGAAAATAGAAAAATAATCTAAGTGCCCTGTTCTCAGGAACTTAACAGCAAGTAAAATAGTATGTTACTGTCAGAAACCTTTTAAGGAAAGCTCTTCACCTATTTATTTCCTATTAAAAAGCTTTTCTGACAGGTTTCTGACAGCCCCTCGGTACGACATATCAAGATAAATGTTAAAACCGCATTTTTCACAGGTTTTTATCGGCTGTATTATTGCGAAAGTTTTGGAAAAGAATGATAATTATGATAACAGAAGATTGTTAAAGGCTTTGGGGAATCAAAGAGGATCATTTTCAATACCGGAAAATCGTTTTGAGAGAGATTATTGCCACCATTTGATAGAGCACTTGAAGCTGCATAATAAAGGAAACTCAAAAATTCCATTTGAGTTTTGTTGCATGACGCAAAAGTGCGTAGGAAACAACCATGGTGCTGCTCTTAGTAGACTGCCTGTAAAATTCAGCACTAGTTAAAAAGCACAGCTTTCGTCCATCAAAAGCTTGACCATTTGCTGATAGGTTGCTGAGAATAGGGCGGTAATATTAGTCAAAGTATGTTTGAAGAACTTTAAAACGTTTTCTTAAATTAATTCTATTCTCAACTACAGCTGATTACTTCTAACTAAATTATATATTTCCTCTTTTTGTACTTTAGGAACTACTCCCTATGCCATTGAACTGTCCACGCGAAATCTACGATCTCATGTGCGAATGCTGGCAACGCAACGAGTCGACTCGCCCGAACTTCCGTGAGATTCATCTATTTTTGCAGCGTAAAAATCTCGGCTTCAAACCAGGCACCGCAGCCGTGATGTACTGAGTAGCGAAGCGAAGCCAGCACTACACTACACAGCACTACGCAACACAATTACAGTAAAGCATAGCATAGCATAAACCAACGATTTTATTAAAGCACGCGCTGATTTTTTAGACGTCGAGTATTTTTAGCACTAAGGATTTTTATGTAAATTTACCAGGACACGCGGAAAAACGCAAGTCACAAAATAAGTCAATAGTCTGTAAGCCAGAATTTAGACATTTAGTGCGAAAAAATGAAGCTTAGGCCGCCTGTAAATAGATGCTTAACTCTTAAAGTGTGTATGTGTGCTCCTATGCTTTTTGTATATAGAAAACGATAACGTAACGTTGGAAGTCGAAGTAGAAAACGATGATGAAGAAGAAACTGCTCAGATACTCATATTGTAACGAACTAGTTGTGTGTACCTATCTCCTCCACCTGAACTGTGCATTTGAGTTTCTCAAGGTTTACTTTTCTCTCTCAGTGTACATAGTTGCTTTCGAATACAAAGACTCTATATTTAGATTTAGAGGGGCCAAGTGTTGCCCAAATTACCTATCTCTGAACATGTCTGAATGATCGAACGAATTGGCAAGAATCACTAAAACGATCTTTGGTAAAACGAACCTGCGCTAAAATATTTTTGACAATAAGCGAAAAAATTTTGAGAAAATATTTTGTGAAATTCATAGGAAATAAAAAGATTTGTTGAAAAAGAAGTAAGGCGAAAAGCGTAGTTTCCTTTTTTGTAGTTACAACATTTGACTTCAGTCAATTAGACGCATATCAAAATCTAAAAATTGTTTTTGTTGACTTACATTAAGAATTTTTGTAAAACTACCCACGAGAATAGTGTTGAATCGATACCACCACGTGACTATAGCTTTTGGAAATGACTTCCTAACTGAAATTCAGTGGTTGAATGGCATAGAGTTGGTCTTGAAACTTCGCAACAGGAACTAGAATGGATCTTTTATTTTCTTCTTATGATTGTGTCCATGGTTTTTCTCTTTCTTGCCCCAATCACAGTGTCCATAAATCCAGTGTTCACATAGAGCGCAATACTCTTGAGCGTATTCAATACAACAATAACAACAACAAATAGAAATTCAAGAAGCAGCAGAGCATAAACAACGAAAAAAAAGTATGTTGGATTTGCAGTGGATTTGCAAAAATTTAATACTAAAAAAAAAACATATTTTCCTTTTAAAAAAATTAAAAAGGAAGTACAACAGTATCTTCTATAGGCCAAACGTCTTTCTTTAAAAAGAAAATTATTTAAATCGGTTCAGCATATTTTGCGCATAAGCGTTACATACAACCTCTACATAATCAATTTTATATATTGGTATAGATAGACGTTTGGAGGCTTAAAGATTTATTCATTTCACCTGAAAACGTTTTCAGACCCTTTCAGCACTTTTTTTCCAGTATTTTTTATATTTCTGCACTGGAAAATTCCTAGCGTTTCACCAAACTGAAGACGCATCAATGCTTAGTAAATATTTTTAACTTCAGTTCGTTTCACTCCCACAGCAGCTCTATGAAACTTAATTTCGTCCGTTTCATATTAGTTCTTTCAGTCCCTTCCATACTTCTGTCGCTGCTGACTTCTGGCGCTCTACTTAGTAACTAACGTAGGCGTTCCAATTGCACAATTAGTGCAAGCGACATTAACCAAATTTCGTAGTTGTCACTTAAATGCGTGCACTCTTCAAAGATTAAGAATTAATTTTAGGAATACTCACACTTTAACTTCCATACTACATAAAAGTATCGGTTCATCACTATCCTCCTCTAGGCTTCGCTTGAAGGTATTTAACTTATATATACAAATTATTTGAGCATATGTGGTATATATATAGTTTTTAACAATTCCTAAATGTTCACTTTTCAAGCTCCCCTGTGCCTTTTCCCGTTTCAATTTTTTCCTCTACTCATATTTAATTTCCTAATTCATTTGTTTATTAACTTTTTATTTAGAACTTAATTAAGCTTGCTATTTTTCCATCTTTAAAAAGCTTTAACAAGGTTTCGCAATTGAAAAAAAAATTTATTAAAAAATGAAAAGTAAATTATATTAAAATTATCAAAACCAACAACAACAAACAGTTTTAAAAGTCATAATTAGAGTGTAATAAATAAGTGTCAAACCACTAAAAGATAATATGGATGTCTTAAAAATATTTAAATATGATTTACAACAAGTAAAAAGAAATTATTTAATGTATTGGCCTGGAAACCCTACTTTATAAACTAAAAATTGCAAAAATCCACTTAATTCTGCAACAACGAATTGATGATCTATTTAAAATAATCCATTGAGTTTGTAAAGGTTTTAAAATAAAATTAAATATTTCCTTTCTAAAAACATTAACGAAAGAAATAAAACTTAAAAATGAAATTAATATTTGTATTAATTTAAAAAGTACAGTTAAAAGTAAATGAAAGAAATTAATTCTTTAAAAATAAAAATTATAAACAGGAAAGTTTTCAAAAAATGAATAAAGTTAAAAAATTAAATAAAATTCTCTGTCTTAAGGAAACAAACTTTAATTAAAAAAGAAAGGCAGATTGAAAATTTTATGAGCAGAAGAAAATGTTGAGCACAATCATGTTTAAAACATAAAAAATAATGATTACAGAGCATATTAAAAACAGAAACTTCAAAATAAAATATTAACTTAAAAAATAAAAACAAAAAACCTAATTACAAAATTAAATAAAATTAAATGAAGTAACCTAAAAATTAAAAAATAATGCAAAACTGTTAAACCACACAGAGCTAAATAAAATCGAATGAGTATAAAAAAAAATAATTAAAGCAAGTTTCTTTTACTCTGCAACTTTTGAAGCCATGACAAGTCTGCCGATTTCATTGTAGTCCCACCACGCGACGAGCCTCAATCGACTATGTACTTCTAAGCCTGAAAAAGAATGTAACAGCTGGAAAACCGTTGCGTATACAGAATGGAACACAGCCAAATGAGTTTTTGATCCTTTTTATATGCGCCACAGAGCATGCAACAGCTGAGGCTGTGCACGTTTGGCGTATGAAGTAGGAGAGTAGAAAATCGCTTTCATTAGGTAGAGGCAGAAATATACAGAAAATTTTATTAAAGACATAAGTTTTGGTTTTTATAGATTTTTTATGGTTTTTATGGATTTTTTTAAGAAGTATATTATGTTTAACATAATTCAGTCTGTTTTACTGTACGACGTATAGACTAAATTAATCTTGGGAACAATACAAGGTGCTTTGCCGCACGTCAGCTAGAGGTACAAAACGCTTTCAAGCATTCAAAATGTGTACGCCTCCACTTAACTTGTTTCAGATGAGTTTGGTGGTGAATATGTTGAAGTGGTGAATATATGTAGTGATTGTTTAATTTAAGATTACTTTGTCGCATATTAGACTGTCATTTAGGGAACTTAGTACCTGAGTTTAAACATTTGAAATATTGTTTTAGTACAAGTATGAAGAAAACACGTGGTACATAGGTCGTTGTTAGCTATTAGGAGGTGCAAGTGTTGTCTGTCCATATCATAATAGCTGTAACACTTTTGTCTCTCTAAAAATCTACGTTTTATTAAAAATAAATTAAACCAAACCACAAATGTCTACTCCTCTCAACAAGAATTATGTTCCTCACCCAACGAACACCTGAGACAGACGTCTGTAAGCTTGTAATCTCTGACAGACCACACAGGCCAAACTGACAATAACAAATTGAAAATCATTAAACAAATCCCGGACTTAGTAATCGAGTACAATTCCAAGGACCACAACAATAACAACAACAGTCAGAACAACAACAAGTGCACATAATAATAAACTTATTAATTCAAATTGCATGCGAAACAGCAACACAAAATGCTGAACTAAGACGGAGACTTACGCAAAAGTAGCTAGCTTAGCTGTGCTTCCCCTTTGTCCGAGTACACTCCTGGCGGCTACCCAAGGGAGCTACACTTTAGCTCATCATCATATTGTTAAATCCTCATAACAGCTGCGTCCAGCACACAATTACGAAGGCATTGCATGCAGCCAATACAACCGGCCGCATCATACAAACAACCTCAATCACTGCCGCATATACGGACAGCCCAGCAGAGCATCACCCTCGCTGGCTGGTGCCAATTTGGCTTTTGCATTTAATCCTCTAACTGAAGCACTTTCTACATGATTATTTTTTTATTCTCTTATATATATATATATATATATATATATATTTTTTTTTCTTTTTTTTCCAGTACTCGACTACTTATTTTTACTTTTGTCTCCGTTGTCCCACTGGCAAAGCAAAGTCGTCTTCGCCGCCATTGTCGTTTTGTTCATCCTTGTCTCTGGCATTTTGCCCCCAGCTGCGTTTGGCAACGTAATTATTTGTGCGGTTTTACTGTACTCCCACCTCGAATGCTATCCCGCCCAACTAAGATCTGTGCTATGACTACTGTCTCTACTCTTGGCGAGTTGTTGCTAATTGAAAAGAAAAAAGTGAAGCAAAACGAGAGACCTGACGAGAAAACGAGTTTTCTCTAACTTTTCGTTATTCGAAGCCTAACAGTATGCTTTAAAATATTTCATCGAAATTGCCTGCATCCTCGCGTATCAGATGGCCTCAATATATGCCCCCAGCTGTAGCCCCCTAACAGCCAATCTAAATCAATGATATTTGTCTCTGGGTCGTCTCCAGGTCTCTGAGGTCATATGTGGAAATGTGGGCTTATTTGTTTTTGTTTTGTTGCCTACTTTTGTGCACTGTGAAAACAAAATCCCAAACGCAATCTGTGATTTACCTAAGATGGGGCGAGATGTGAACAAATGAAAATAAAAGTATAGAGGAAAGTAGAGTGAACTACTGAAGAAGAACTGAAGAGTAGGAAGAATAGTAAATTGTTGTAGTGGTGAGCAGAGAAGAGCGGGTAATAGCTGAAAAGAGAAACGAAAAAGAAAGCAAAGTAGTGTAGTCTATAGCAGACAAAATTAAGCCAAGGATGGAGTAAGTAGTATCTGGGAGTGATGCGTGTCTTACGGAGTTTTGATTACTTAGGAAGTAAAATAAAAAAAGTTCTATTAAATAAACCGCTTAAAATTAGCATAGAAATTGCGACCGAACCCCAAAACAGGTGTCTCTTTCACTAACCCAAAAGCACAACGCTTATATTTTTTATTACAGCACCACTTTCCAAAAAGGGGGAATCCCAATCTAGGAAAAAAAAATAAACAAAACAAATGGAAAAATAAACAGGCCAAACAACATGCCATAAAATGCAGCAACAGTCTTCCTGACAGACAACATAATTCCTTGTCTTATGCCGAGCGCCGTGCCTTGGGGAATTTTTCACACCCTGTGCGCTCATAAAAAGCAGCATTGCAATAACAACACGACGGCAGAAAGAAACTACATCAGAGTATCCCAGCATTTTTTATTATTATGTATTTCTACCACGTGTTTGTCTAACAAGACCCTCCCCCACCAAAAACGCACAGTCAAATTCGCCCCTGTTGCTCGGTAATCGCACCCGCAACCTCACATTGCACTCATTGGTTTTTCGCTAGGCTTAACCGTCGACTTATGTTGTCTTCTTCGTCTGAGGTCATCAATAAGGCCTTCTAGAGCGTGGGATGTCGCAGGAAAAGTGAATTCGCATTGAAATTGGCCCATACACACGGTTTTTGTACATCCCCTTTGCTGCTTGGGGTTGCAACGACCAAATGTACGGGTTTTCCCAATGGAGTCAGTACTTTCAATAAAAAAATTGTTTGTTTTGTTGGTTAGTTTTTTGAGGTGGCAGTGCAATTACGTATAAACTGGATGAGTCTACGCTGGAAGGAGAAGAAAATGGATTTAGCTGTCCAAACAAGTGAAGCAAAAATTATGCACATTGGCTGTTAAGGGCCTCCACATTTGCCTTTGGCTTTCTAAAAGGCTAATAAGAGATATATGAATAGTTATATTTCTTGAGTTCCGATACAAAACAAAGCTTCAACAATTACAACAACAAAAAACTATAGCTAATTAACGTGTACACATGACCATAAATGAATGTAGCAATACATGACAACAACTAGCTGTATTTTCAACATTGGTCATGTTTTCACTAAAAGCAACTAGACATTGTGGAAAATTGTGGTCGGTAGTGGTGTGCCCGATACCATCATGATTTTAGTATCGAACAAGTATCTAATATGAATTTAATATGACCCTTGCTTAATTTATTCAAGTCAGTTACTCGCAATGCGAAATGCTCGTTAAGCGAAAACACTTTATTCATATAAATTCATGGAAAATAGAATAATACGTTCCAAGCCGAAAAAGTACTCATTTAAATAGATTTTTTACAACTCGTATTCAATGAATGTTTTATATATATTTACTAAAGAACTCGAATCTCCTTCTAGAAAGGAATAAATAAACCAGAAAAAATAATTAAACATGTCAATGTATCCTAATTCTCCTTTTAAAAAAAGCTGTCTACAGTCGATTACTTTTGACGACGCACTAAAAATTGTGAAATATGCCATACATCATTATTATTAAATAAGTTTGTAGAACACTTAGCCACTGCCTTATTAGGGTGAAGCTTCTCAATGTATGATGCCACACTTTTTCATGCATTTATCATTTATTTTATCGCTCTGGAAGATTATTGTTCTTCCGCTACCTTCTCCTATACTATATCCTCCATATCTTTGCATTTGATTTTCATTTATTCAGATAAAAATTAATCTTTCAACATCATCAAGAAAACATGATCGTTGTGCAGATATTCTTGCCACTGCCTTTGCAGTTTCTATTTGCTTAATATTGTCCTAAACTGTTGACGTAGATCGATTAGAAGTACATACTAGATGGGCCAAGCTTACACCTTGTTTTTTCTTTTAAATTATTTTATGCTTAATTTTTCTTTGAGGCATCTTTGTAAGTTTACTTATTTATAGACTCATAAAATTTGCAAAATTGCGAAATTCGGGGCCCCCTCTTTTTAAAGCTCGTTCTGCGAAACTTCACTCCTTAAGCCGGTCTCTTTTTTTAAATTTTGTATAACGAATTCGGAAACTATTATATATAGTAAATATTTTTATAAATGTTTACGTTTAGCGCATAAGCAAATTTAATTTAATTTCCGAGATCTTTTAAGTCCATCCCAATTCGTTTACTGTTCGAATTTAAGCAACATCGTATATAATGAAATCTTCTTAGTAACATAAGAAGTACAAGCACAAAGAGTAACATTCATGAATGTACATATGCTCTTTAGTACAAGTATACTTCATAGTGGTTAAGGTTTTAATAATAAACAGCTGTTTTCACTTAGCAGTAGTTCTTCAAGATAAAATATTGGTTGTAGTGGAAAGCATGACTAAACAACGTTTTCATCATTCTATAGGGGTTCTATAGCGGTTTCTTTTTAATAAGTAACTGATTTCTCGAACTTCAAAAGCGACTAATTGTTCTTTTTATTTATCTCTCCCGTGCAGGAAACATTTAATTGGAAAGAACTTTCTTCAAATTTGGACTGGTTGATGGTTGTGATATTACATTTTTGTTTAATATGATGCTTAGTCCTTAACATTTAACGTAGTAAGCTGCATAACACATTTGAATAATTAAAAGAAAAATGACATGTGCATCTTTCGAGACTTTGTTGTTGAATGTGAACTTACGTAAGGAAGCTGTTAGGGTTAAACCGTTAAGGCGAAATGCTGTTACTTGCTTGTGAAGATCTTGCATGTGTTGGCCCGGGTGTGGGTGTACGTCCCGGTTTGGGAGCCGTCAGAACTTTTTATATAGTACCTGTTGTATAAGTTAATTTGTTATTATTTGAATGATGAAAAACGTTTGGTCGCCAAGCAAGTTATTGTTAACCAGTTAGCTCGTAAAGTATCGGTAAAGTATCGTCTCGCCACTAATTCACCTGCACTCACGCTGACTGCCACTTGACCGCGACAGTAAAGAAGAAGAAGTCACATAAACGCGTCGCAACGCGAAGCAGAAATTTTCTTCCGTTCTTTCGTTTAGTTTTTCTTTAGTTTTAAGCATTTTGATTTCCAATTTAATTTCAAGCGATAATTCTTCACGGAATACGGTCGGATTATGCTAACCTAATCGCGGCTACCGATTCCAGTGCAACATACGCCAAAAGTGCCTTGTAAATTGTGTAATTTTTAAGCACACAAATGGAGTAAATCCGAAAGCCATCAAAAAAGTAGTTAATGAACAACAACAACAAGCAATAAAAGTGTTAAATAAATAAATAAAAGTCTAAAAAATAAATAGATAAACAAAGTGTTGTTCGGTTGAACTGATAAATGAACATGCCACTGCGATTCCTCAAGAAATGTCGCCAGTACAATGTGACATCGAAGAGTTTATTTGTGATCTCCGTGCACCATTTATTGGGTAAGTGTGTGCGGAGTGGAATCGAATTGAGCGCCCACACTAATAAAACAAAACAACAACAACACAAGTTCATTGCGCTTCGTGTTTGCATCGGCAACAGGCGCACAGATGCGTAATAATTGCAACAACAACAATGAAAAATCAAAAACAAAATACAATACGTTGAAAATGCAGTTCCAACTAATAAGAAATTCCAATTGCATGCGCTGCTTGTCTACGCCCCTTTTACCAACAACAACAAAAATGCGTCTAAACTCAGGTGGCCCAGTCATTGGCACAGTGATATGTAGGCGGATATTCGTCTAGTCAAATGTTGTGCATACAACTGCAGTTGTAACTCTTATAGTAAATCCGATCTTTTGAGATGATTCTTATGGAACACACTCAACCCACAAATCTGACTCGAAACAATATCGGTAACTATCTGCCAGCACAGTGCTTAAAGGAGTAAAATTCGGAAAAAATTAGGGTTTCGGTCTACCGTCTCTTAAAATGTCACGGTAGTTCAATAGGCAGGATGGTGTATTGTCATCCCCAAGTTTAAGGTCTCGAACCGCTCTCATGTAGCCAATCCGACGATACTTCTCTTCCATATTAGTTACCTATATATTTCTTCCGCAATAATATCACACAGTGGTTACGCGCGGGGATTGGTAGTAGTAAAAAAGACCTTATTTTTATAACCATCCCATCATTATTGTGTCAAGGTTTGCTAAATAGTATCGGAATAGACTGGAAATCCCGCTATTTTTGCCTTAAAACCCCTTTACTGAACGAAGTAGAAAATTTTGCTTATTTACTTAGTCCTAGACTCTAGACCAACAGCTTTCCCAGACTGCTCTACAATAACATAACGACCTAGAATAGTAGCAATACAATGTTTCATGTGCTTTTCCATAGTTTCACGGCCAAACAGATCTTCCCAATATATAGACTTATACCCTAGTTATGTTATTTGTTTATCGGCGATGTTGGTCGGGAGTTTTGTCCCTCGAGAACTAGTACCTCACAGTGGTTCCGTGTGGTGACAGGATGGGTTTTGCTGCTTTAAGAAAAACATATTTTAGAGGATATGGAGTAAAATGAATTATTCCTGTCACTTAAGTTGTACTATAACTAGCATTATCCATTCTCTGGTACAAAGCTTCCTTCGGAAAATATACATATGGCTTAACTTAACCCTATAATACCCTACCACGACCCAGCGAGCCATTACATTCAAGCCTTTCGATTTAGCAAGGGTACATAAAGTTACGGTTTTTCTTGAAGTTATTACCAAGACAACCGCGCCACAGAAATTTCTCTACGACGACTCTGCAGAGCACGCGTACCACAGCCTCTAGGCAGTCACCGTGGTGCGTTATCGCACTTTGTCTCGGCGAATTGTTTGGTATGCCTATATTTGTGCGTGCGCACATGACTCAGAAAGGCAAACACCACAAAAATAGTCTAAAAACAAAAGTTTTATGAAATGAAATCGTTGCTGTTTTATCTTTACGAGTGGCTTGCCATTTTAAGCTAGCGTGCCCCATAAGCACCGCGATAAGCGTTTTCACAGCATTTGCGCGATCGCATTATTCACCTTTGTTTGACTGTATCGAATATCAAGTCGACGTCTTCGCTTTCTGAGAAATCCATGCAATTTCTTGTTTGCTTTGTGATTTTATTTTGCTTTTGATTAGCAGCGTGTTTTCTTAATCGAAATTTCGCTAAAAAACGAAATCGCTGAGTTTGCTTTGATTTGTGCAACATTTCCTGACCATTTTCCCTCGTTTTGTTTTTGTTTCTCTTGTTGTTGTTCATTTAGCGCTGCACAGTGTACTGTTACTCGCAAAAAGCGAGTTATGCGCGCAACTGAAGGTGCTTCAGCTTGGGTGATAAGCCGGTATGCTGAGCATCGTTGAGTTGAATTGATTAGAAAATTTGTTGATTTAGCGAAATTTTATTAAGCTTGTGGGGAGAGCTTATCTGAAGATTGTACAGTATATGTGAAAAAAGGAATGGTGTTCAACAATCGTGGGTTATTATATATTAAATCGAACCGGAAAGATCTAGACAAGTGCGAGTTGACCTCGCGACACGCGGATGATCTCGTAATGGATCCGTTTCCAATCAAACATACGAAACCCTGGAAACCAATTCGGTGGCGATATCCTTTGCGGTATATGTTATGGAGGTGAAAAGAAAAGAACCTCAAAATCGAACTGTCTAACTTAGGAAAGAGCGTATGTTAGAGGGGTATAGGCAAATAGTTAGTATAGAGCCGAGAGGAAAGGTAGTTTCCAAAGAAATATATATGTCTTAACATTTTTAGCACTAGGATGTTGAACAATAGAAGCTTCCCAAGCAAAAAGGCTTGGGAGTATTGTCAATCGTTTCGTCAATTTCTTTGAATATCCATTGCTTGTTTTTGACCGCCTTACAGAATTGAATTGACAACTGAGATAATACTAAAGATTAAGAAGCACTTAAGTATTACCGTAAAACTACACTAATTTACTCTAACCGTTGTATCCACAATTGAGGTTGAAGTATGGTCTCCACACCCATGGCTGTATGCCATTAGAAGTCCAACACCCTCCACCTGGTAATACGTTAGTAGGCTCTATACTCTCCAGAATATGGTGTCACACCGAAAACGATTTAGAGAATAACAGTTATCTTATAAATTGTTTATATACAGATACAGTGCTCCACAACCATTCATCTGGGCCCAAATGTCGTTGCTCGAGGCCGGACGACATATCTTTTAGTCTCCCAAAATAATGCCTTTCGTTAATGCTGCGATGTATTGCAGACCATATGCCGTGCTCAAAAATTGCTCTCATAGCTCATAAGTTTTCATTCACATTTCGCTGCTCACTAACCAATGTGGCCGTCCCTCATTATAAACTTGACGCAATGCGCCCTTGGAATCGCTCATTGCAATTCAAAACACGCGTCTGTCTGGCGAGGTGGTCTAATGCGTCAGTAAATTCTTATTTCTAACTTTTCTTACATTTGTTTCGTGATACCAATATTTCTAGCCAACACACGCACGAAGCATGATCACGACCTTATCGAGGGTATCCTTTTACAGTTGTCAATAAACCATTGTATATTTCCGCTTAGAGAACCGCAGATTACAAAATGGGCGTCAAAAATCGAATCTTAACACAAGCCAAGCCCAGCTATTCAATCAAATTTGCATATTTCAGTCATACATTCCACAAATGAACAACAAAAAATTCGCATATTTGTGGCGTCACGTAGCGAACGCGATATAAGAATCAACGCCAAGACGACGACGACGACGACGACGACCACGACGGCAATGTCAGTTTATGCAAATGAGTTTATTCTAAAAAATGTATGCGCTTACGAAATTATTCAAAATCGCGTCTTGACAGAAAAGCAGAGCCAAGACTAATGAACAGAGCAGCACAAATCGGTGTTCAACTCGTCTGCTCTGCTATCAGTTAAGCTGTTAAGGTTTCCAGTTCCAGACATGCTGATTTTTCATATGCCTACTCTGCTCTCACACTTTTCCAGATACCTCGACCACGGTTGACTGCACGATCAGTTCGGAGAGCAAGGGGCAGGAATGCCTGGACAACGTGTGCCAACGTCTACTCATCCAACAGCCGGAATTCTTTGGTCTACGCTATCTAGTCAAGGGCAAGGAAGACGAATACAAATGGATCGATTTGGAGCGTTCACTAAGCCGGCAACTGGAGAAGTACGCTGCGGGCACAAAGATATATCTGCGCGTGCGTCACTACGTTACGACTGGAGTACGGCATCTAAACGATGAGGTGACGCGTTACTATTACTTTCTGCAGCTGAAGAGTGATATATATGAGGGGAAGATAGCATGCGATATACGCACTGCCATATTGCTGGCGCTGTATTGCCGCCAGGCCGAATATGACAGCTATCAGAGTGAGAAGCAGACAAAGGACTACCTGAAGAAGTCGTTGGTCTTACCGAGGAATCTACAAGGTGAGATGGTATAAGTGGCACAGCTGCTCTAAAGTAAATTAAATATATTAATAACTGTTTGATCTTCCCCCTTCTGTCCCATCACTTTATCACCACAACCGCACTTAGGCCTCGCCAATGACGACAACATGCTAGACACACTCATACTGGAAGTTCTGCAACAGAATGCTGGCATTGCCAGCCTAACACAGAATCCTGCAGAGGAAATGTACATTCAATGCTGTCAGACACTCGATGGTTACGGCGAGGAACGCTTTCAGGCCAAGGATATACTGGGCAATGATTTGTTGATGGGCTTGGCCATCAATGGTATGGTTGTGACCGCCGACAATGGGCGTCAGTACTTTCCCTGGAAGGACTTTCATACGGTGACCATCGACAAGCGCACGATAAAGATCGAACAGAATAAAATGGATGGCGATGGCAGCATTGTAGGCAGCTTCATATTCAGCGAGGCAGACACAGCGCGGTACTTTTGGAAGCTCTGCATAACGTCGCATAAGTTTTTCAAGCGTTACATCGACACGGATGCGCCAAGTGTGGGCAGCGGCGTGGACATGGAGAATGGAAATGGAGAGGCTAACTATGCCTATGAATATGGTGATGCGAACATGCACGGCGAGCAGCAGCAACAGCATCAGCGTGTATTGTATGCCAGCGGTGGTGAGCAAGGTACAGCAATGGCGAGTAGCGGTCTAATTGCGACGGGTCAGCGTGAGGACTATCTCTCAGCGCAGTCGCTGCCACAACAAATGCCGCATGGTTTGATGGCCTCAACGAATTCATCGGCATCGGCTTTGATGTCCTCAAATATATCACTGGCGGCGAGTCATCAAAGTGGTGGCGGCGGTGGTGGTGGTGTTGGCGGCAATGGCGGCAGCAGTGGCATGCACTCGGCGCATGCAACTTCGGGACAAAGTTGGCTGAATAAGGTTGGTTCTATTAATGTTCTATTAACCATCTCATAGTAATTTAAATCCGATTGCCATACTACTAGGAATACGAATACGTCTCCAGGCAGCTACTCTCGAATAGCATGCTGGATACACGTCTGGGGCAGAGCAGTTCCTGTCTGGATTTGAGTAATAACAATCTCCACAGCAGCAGTACCAGCATGTTGGCTCAGCACCACAACAATAACAACAACCACTTGTCGTTGACTGCGGATGCTCATGAGCGTGAACGTTTGAAGGCTATGCTGCCGACGTATCGTCCAGCGCCAGATTATGAGACCGCTGTGCAGTTGAAGAAATATCGCACGCCCTCAGCGGATATACACAATTTGAATACGCTGCACGGTTATCACACAGCAGCAGCATTGGGTGCAGCTCATACAGCGGCGACTGCGTACTACGCGGGCTCACAACCCGATGTGCATAACCCAAGTGTTTATGGCGAGGGCGTGCTTTTGGGTCATCTTACTGCGCATCATTATCCGGATGTGGCCCAACCGGCGGTTGCTATGCATGCGCATCATCATTTAAATGCGGCAGCAGCGATGCAACAACAGCAGCAGCATCATCCACAGGGTTACTTTGATCTGTCACAACGCATGCATATCATGCGTCAGAAGGCGCCACCACCCTATCCCGTCAATCGTTTGAGCTCTTCCTCCACGCCGGATTTAGCAGTTGCATCACATCGTCCACTGCTCGGTTACCGCAGCTATGTAGGCTCATCACCAGACTTAGTTTCAAATCGGAATATGGCGAATAGCAATCAATACGCCTACGGCCCTGGCGGTGTGGCAACCGGTGGTGCGGGCAACACGCTCCACACAACTTCATCGGGTGCCACCATGCTACATCAGTACCCCTACGTCGGACACATGGGTCACTCGCAACCATTTCTGCCGCCGCATGGTACATTCGAGAATCTGAATATGATCGAGGAACAACCGTCGATAATGTCACAGCTGCGGCAATCAGCATTGAGTCAGGCGGCAGCTGCGCAGGTGGTAAAACAGGGGTACGTGCGATTCGTTGTTAAAGAGGGGTTTGTGGTTTAATCGTATTCTTTTCATCGACAGCTATGAGCAGCATTCGCCAACACTGCCACCGAGCGGTTATCGCGGCTCAGCAAGCAGCCAACAGCTGACGAGCGCCACTGCACAACAACAGTCTCAAAGTAGCCAAGCTTCACCACAACAGCAGTCGTCACAGCCGACACCACTGCAACGCAGTGCCATGAATGGTTCTATTGAACCGATCTATGAAAATGTGCCACTACCACACTACGCCAATAATTTGAATATGCAACGAAACAGCGATCAACGTTCATCGGGCGCCTCATCCATTAACAACAACAACAACAGCACCCCGCACATGAACACGAACACTGCCAAACACAACGGCGGTGGTAATCGCAACGATTCGATGCGTCATCGCGCATCATCCATACAATCAGCACCTGGTTTGATGCCCGTACCAGCTGCGCGACATCACCATCAACACCAAAAACACCAGCACGACTTCAACGCCAAGTCGCATGTTGATCGCGCAGCCAGTACTGATTTGCAGTTGCTCGAGCCGACGCCACCCCAGCGCGCAATGCGCGCCGCGTCTGCTGCCCCTGCCATCGGCGTGCAACCACCGCCGTCGGCGACTACGCCGCCCATAACACAAACGCAAACACCACCGCCGCGTCAGCATCGCGCTAATCTCATGAAGCAAACGGCAGCCTCTGCATCCGTGCCGGCAGTCGACGTCGTCTCGCCGGCGAATGCAACAACGTTGGCAAGCTCGCGTCATGCCTCCGCATCGCACGATGATTCGCTGCATCAGCAGTTCGGTGCCATGAATCTGTCTTCCGCCTCATCCGCGTCCATGTACAATACCACAATCGACACCACAACGACGACCTTGAATAGCACCAACACCACCAGCTCATCGACGAAGGATGTCAAACGCAAGAAACGGTGGAACATACTCGGCCGTAGTAAGACTCCCGATAAACAGAAGTCGGCGACGTTGGGACGCGAAAAGGCCACGACCAGCGAAAAGACGAAAATCGCAACCAAACTGAAGCTGGCGCAGGATGATCTCAACCTGCCGCATCGCTGGTCGACTGGTGTGCCCAAATTGCAGCCCATCTCAGGGCAGTATTCAAAGGATAAATTGGTAAGTAGTTGTAGCGCGAACCATTGCCGTGAAGCCCAACTTATTTAAATCGTTCTTCTTCTAGTGCCAGATACTCGATTCCAAATTGAACGACACCCAGCTCTACATGGAATTCGAACGTATACCAAAGCGTCGTGAGTTGGCGCGCTATGATTGCGCTCTGCTAGAGGAGAACGCGCCGAAGAATTCCGATCCGAATTTTCTGCCATACGATGATAATCGTGTACGCATTACACCGACCATGGACAATCGTCATGGCTATGTGAATGCGTCGCATATATCTGTAAGTCACAACTTGCACTGTCACATATCGTTCCCTAAGAATTCTAATTTATTTTTTTTTTTTGTCCTCTACCAGGCCACAGTGGGCACGAAACAACGCTTCTACATCGTTGCTCAGTCACCGCTCGATGAGCTGACAACGCGCATATTCTGGCAATGCGTTTGGGAGGCGGATGTTTATCTGGTTGTGCAGCTATCGGTTGAAATGGATTACATACCGCCGAACACCAACCAAAGCATGGAGTTTGGTCAGGTAAGATTGCAGAAAATAAAACTCAGACTTAAATTTGAGTAAAAAAAATAAAATAAAGTAAATCGAAAATAATTATTATTGAATAATAATACAAAAATTAAAAACAATAATTACTTTTGATTATAAAATTAAAAAGTAATAATTAATAATGATTTTTTCAAATAGAACTCATAACAATGGGACCACGAAATCGGATAAGCCTTTAGACTCATTGTAAAAGGGTTTCCAAATGAAAACAATTTTCGTGTGTATATGAGCCAACATTGATGTGATTGGTTAGCCCTCTAAGTACAATACGGTTCTAAATCCTATCTTGACATGCAATGGTTTTTGGCATATCTTAATCAAGTCTTTGGAAGTCACACTGCGTCTATGAAGAAAATTGTAATGACTTAAAAGCGAACTCGGATAGGAGTCCATATCCTTTTGTTATACTATGAAAATGGTTATTCGTGAAGTTGAAGTACTTTTATAAAAAAGTTTTTTATGGCTAACTCAATATCGGCTATTTCGAGACATACTTATAGAGTTGCTTTGCAAATCCTGATCTCCCTTTTTCAATTGTGCCGCAAATCAATCTTAATGGCAATCCTATATCAAAGTTCCTTTCAGTCCACTGTACTGAATGTTTTTTCCCTAGTTTTAGTCTGCATATAAAGCACTTTCTCAGGCTTACAAACCAAAAGGCAACTCTTATGTGACCCTTAAGGCAGTTAGCCCGCCAAATTGCTTCTAATTAGGCTTCAAGCCAAATTCCAATGCTGCATGCATATCAAAATATCAACAGATGGCGCCCCCTGTAGTAGTGCTGGTTTTTAAACTATTAAAACAATGCTCATGAGAGTTTGTTCCCTATATCCAGAATCGCATGGTTCCAATACAAAGCACCGTTACATATTGATTTGGCTTTATTTGGTATACATTTTCAAAGATTGTGTTTACAAACATTTAAAATAGTTTTCGACATTCATATAATAAATAGTTTTCAGTGTTATTAGTTATTCAAAAAAAGTTGTACACTTTGAAAAATCAGTTAAGCGGGCCATACACAACGAACATGCTCGTGTGATACGCGCGAGTAAATCAAGTAAAATTTAAAATTAGACACGAACATCAACTCGTCAACAGCGCGCGATATGTACGTCGAACACAAAAGCTTATCGCACGAGCATGTTCGTCGTATATGGCTACCTTTAGATAAAACACGTAAATAAATTATACTTAAATAGTTTTCCTTTGATTTTTTGATAATCTTACAAGATCTTTTTTTATGATTTCTTCTCTTGCTTTTCCTGCCATCGAACAGTTCCAAGTGTATCAGGAATTCTCACAAACCTCGGATCGCTGTACGACCAGCAAATTGCGAGTATACCACGCGCCCTCACGTCGCTATCGTTCTGTTTGGCATCTACAGTACACCGACTGGGCGGAGCAGAATTGTCCACGCGATGTGAATCACTTTCTGGATTTTCTTGAGGAGCTGAATTCGGTGCGTTTGGCATCAACGCATGAAGTGCCACCTGGGCACAACACGAATCCGCCGGTGCTCATACACTGCCTCGAGGGTGGCGGACGTTCCGGTGTTACATTAACTGCCGATCTGCTGCTCTATACCTTGGACCATAATCAGGTGGGTGTACTTACGGCTTAATATTTGATTTTGAATACATTTTATTATATTTTTATTATAAAACTTTTATGATTTATTTATATCTTTCCACTTAAGGACCTGGACATACCACGTGTTATTGGTCAATTGCGTCATCAGCGTGATAGCATCATCCCATCATTGGCACAATACAAATTCATCTACAGTTTGCTTACCAGCTATTTGAAACGTACGAGGTTAATTTAAATTCGATCCAGTTACGATTTAGTTTTGGGTCTGAAACGACTCGACAAAAGCCCCGATTCGATTTTCATACGCAACTAGATTAGGCCCTACTTCCATTACTACTTTCCGCAATTAAATTGCAATAATTCTTAATATATTTTTCAGAATGAATGTTGATGCTTACAACGAATATCGAACAACTAATTTTTGTCTCCTTTTTTTTATAATTTTAACTTGCATTTTTGTCTACCATTTAACATAAAACTGTGCTTCCCCTGCAATTTTCGACTGCGTGAACCACACGTTTCTTCATACACAAACAATTACACATAAAAATTAGTTTTTAAGTACAATGAGTATTCTTTGATATTGTTTATAATTTCGACAACACGCCCATTAAATAATTTAATTGAATTGTTCAAATAACGCATTATGTAAATCAAATTTGCGGCGTTCACAGTTCGACGTTCGATTTTCTTTAGACGCTGAATGCGAGCAATTTTCTTCTGTGCTTAAGAGACATCTTTACATATGCAACAATGATTGTTAAATATTTTAGTTATTTTTATATAAATGTATTACCATAAACACGCGGAGAAATTGTTAAGCCAAAATATTTATTTATAACATTAAAACATTTATAACATTTAAAAAATTATTGAAGCGTTCGAACGAAGAATAAAGAAAGATTGAATATTTATATATAAAAATCACAACACCTATTAATTTCTTTATATTATAGTTCAAAATTGTATTTTCATAGATTGTCTTGTGGCTTGGAATAAATGCAGTCGTAATGTTGGCAAAGGGAATCGTTGCAGGAAAAGAAACAACACTGGAATTAATATTGAATATTAAAGGGAAAACGTGTGCTAAAAATATATGAATCAATTCTTATATGGATTGTATTATAATAGGAATACAGTGTGTCCTCATATTGTTTCAAATATACGGGATACAGCAATTTCAAGTGGAAATAATTGCAGACAAAAATTTTAAATTGATTTGCTTTTTAAAGTGAATAGGAAAATTGTGTATTCCCGTTACGAATGTAATACTCCACATAAAGAGCATAATAGAAATAAACAGTACAATCAATGCCATACGTGCCGAATAGCTTCAATCGAAATGGAAAATCTGATGCGTGATAATTTTTGTGAGCTAACTTCTTATACTACAACGCTCATAAAATAGCTTTGCTCTAATAAATGTTTCCTACTCAGTTCGATATGGGCACTGAAACGTTTTAGAGTTTTTGTGAGTACCCTACACTCACAGCACTAATAGATGCAGTACTTTTCCGGAATCAATCACTAGGAATCAGTTCAGTTCTGTAATTTTTTTGCACTCAGATATTTCAAGTCTCAAGTGTATAGTAATCAATTTCTAGATAATGATAAAACCGATTGATTCAGTTAATACATGTTCTCTGTGTTAATTGTTCGATCATTTTCTAAACAATTTCCTGAGGCATTTTAACGATTTCTCTTTAAGCGATTTCTCATTTAATGCTCCTTTAAACCAAACACTCAGTCAGAGAATCTCTCTAAGCGATTTAAGCAATCTGGCCGAAAGCTATCAATCACTGTCCGAAAGATCCCTTCAATATATCAGTCTCTACAATCCCTTCACACAGTGCTTATTCTATTTATCCAGGCTAACTGCCATCATGCTATCGCCTTCTGAGCAATCCAGTCTCTTTGAGTGATCTACGAGATTTATCTATAAAGGATAAAACTGATCACATTCTCTGTAATCGTTCTCCAAGTGCAATACAACTATCTGTGTCTTGAGTTGTCGCTTTTTATGATGATACAACCAATCGAACCCTTGCTAAGCAAACAAACACTTTGTAGCCGATAAGCAATTGAACATTATCTGAGCAATCAAACCTAACGTAAACGATACAAGTTTCTCCAGCCTGTCGATTAATTTTAGTCCAAACAATATTTCGCGCACTGATCCAAATCGTTACAAACCATTCACACTTAGTGATGCATCAACATTCATCAAGGCATTCAAATCATTATCTTTCTAAGCGGTCCAAGTAAACAATTTTAACGTTACCCCATTAAGTGGTCAATTCGAATTAGCTCTAATCCAATTTATATCTGAGTGATCCAATCTATGAGAGGGTAATCAAGGCAATTATTCTGTCTGGATCTCAACTTAGCAAACCAATTACTTCGTCTCTATATGAACTCTATTTTTTCGTCAAACTATTGTCTGCGAATTATTTTATTCTGACTGAGTGAATTAATTATAAGTTTGGTCGTTCTCTCTGGCAAATCAAATTAACTTGATATAAAACAAAAATTCTATGTTTCTAATCTTAAAAATTGGTAACACCGGC
Source organism: Cacoxenus indagator (assembly GCA_035041755.1). NCBI lineage: Eukaryota > Metazoa > Arthropoda > Insecta > Diptera > Drosophilidae > Cacoxenus > Cacoxenus indagator. The sequence goes on along the minus strand of JAWNKX010000986.1, from coordinate 2,234,271 downwards.
AAGATATATATGTATGTGATTAAGTAGGTGAGTCTCCAAAAAAGGTCACAAAAGTGGAAATCGCAGAATGTACTCATCATTCGTAATATGTACATGTGGTTTTCACAAAAACTACGCCTTATAAATTAGTACATTTTTCTGGAACGGTTCAAGGTGTGACTTATAAGTCTCTAAGGCTCTGACTAAACAACAACAGTCATGCAGGATACGAATCTTTTTTGTTTTTTGTATAAATACTGTATTTTTGTCTTTTTTGTTTTGGGTTTATCCATTCACGGTTTGTATATAGTATCATTGTTTGCCTATAGTTTATGTACACTACCATTGTATATATGTAAATGATAAATTATTAAAATTTTTTACTTAATTTTTTTTAAGCAATTGTCAAAAAATGTGGCTTTTTTTTAAATTTAAATAACGAAAGAAATTAATCTAATTAAATTTAATTAGGCCAAAGTTTAAAAAATAAAATGCATCAAGTTTAATTAAATAATTAAGCTAAATTAAAAATGCCATTTATGCGCTTTTCTTTGTAAATTGCAAAATTAATTTTTTTATAAAAAATAATTTAGCAAGAGTTTGGGGATTTTTTTTTCTGTAAATTGAAATTGGTTTTTTTGTTTTGATTTGCTAATTAAAATCAGTTTTCGGTTACATTTAGTTGCATATTTTGAGGCGCTTTGTAAATAGTTTTGATTTCATCTGTTTTTTGCTTTTACTATGTACAAAAATATTGGAGTCCGTTTGGGATTTGTTTGTTTGTAAATTTGTTGGCAACTTTTTTCTCTGTGTAAATAATTTATTTCTTTGTTTTTGTCTATTTTCTCATCTCTCCTACTACGCTCTCTCTCTTTCTCTCTCTCTCTCTCTCAACTTGAGAATTGTACTGTTTGTTCGAATATATTTCGCGTTGCGCCTAAAAGGCGACTGCATTCAAATGTTTGGGATTCATAAAGTAGCACTTATATTATATTAAAAATTTTCATTTTTTTAATTTTTTAAGGCTTAAAAACTAAATATTTGGAATTGGAGCGTTATATTTCACTACTTCGAAAAATGGAATAGCTTTTTTTTGTGAGTATGCGACATTTTGTGCGTGCGCCGAAAAGCGTGCTATAAATGAATTTTACATGCTAAAATGCGCCAGAGTTACCATATTTCATACTTTGTTTTGACGTGTACATTTGTAGGTTGGTCTTCAATTTTGATTACATTCGTTTTTTTTTTGTAAATTTATAACTTAATAGTTTTTCCAATGTTGGGCTTAATTTAATTATTATAATTAAAAATTAGGGTTATTCGAAAATGCCTTAAATAAACTTCTCTCGATTGGTTATTCGAGTAATGTCTGCGGGTCTGCCTGCAGACAAGTTTTTGTTTTGTGTTTACTTTTAGTATAAAATAATTTCTGCTAAATTAAAAATTAAATTCTGAAGCATTAAATTGGAGTGATTATGAAGTAGGTTAGAAACGCGGGCGTAGGTGTGAGTAGTAGGACGTGCGTTGATTTGTTGTTGTATTTTATATATATGTGCGATCGATCATTGGTGCGTGTTATGTGTGACCACAACCATTGCAATTTTGGCATCTAAGCTGAAAAGAGGGGCACAAAGAGAAATTAATGTTAATTAGGCATTTCATAAGCATTGCCAAAATACTCACTTCTTCTAATTTAAGTCATCTATAATTTAAATAAGTGTATAGTTTCTCAATTATTGATTCATTGGTGGCATTGGGCAGATGGTACACTTGGTGTTATCCATAAAACTTGACTGGCCACCTGCGAGAGCGGTGATATAAAGATTTCATTAAAATTGCTTAATATAATTTAAAAATTTCAAATTGGGTAAAAAGGAATACATATAGTGTCCCCTAAGGATAAGACATAATTTAGGTAAAGTAAGAATGAAATTTCCCCCACAGGTTGAGAGATAGTTCATTCGAAAACAGTGCCACTTTTTTAGAAAGCAAGCAAATGTTCTGCGAAAGAAAACGATCTTCTAGGGGTTGGAGAGGGACTTCTTCCAATGTAAAAAGGCCATTCCCTCAAAAAATATCTGACATATCTTTAAAGGTATATAAATAATTCGTTCTTCTAAAAAATGTCTTCCAAAGGATACGAGAAATAGATTTTTTCCAAAGAAAGACTAAAAGTTATTTCAAAGCAAAAAAGACCCATTCTCTCAAAAGGTATATGGACTGTTCTTCCAGAACAAAAAGGCAAGGGGGTGAATTTTCCAAAGATAAAAATTAAATTCACCAAATTATAATGGCCACACCATTAAAAGGCACATAGAGAGTATTCTTCCCTATGAAAGGAAGAAAGAGAATATTTTTAAATGGAGATATCAAATGTGTAATGTAAGTAGAAAGTTGTGTTGTAAGTAGAAGTTGTGTTACTACGAGTCTAAGACCTGGAAACTTCGCTAGACAGACAAATTCACCAGAACACAGGTGCAGCAATTGCCTACTGCAGGTACATTAATTAACTAAGACTTTCCTCAAAACCTGCTAACCTTTCAGCAGTTCTAGTTTCAATAGACATCATCTTTCAGTGCTATGTTGGGATCCTTCTAAAATTTATTTTAGTATTCCCTTGCAACAGATTCTTCTGACTTTCGTAAAGAAACTTGGTCGGCTGAAAAAGGTTCGTAGCACGGCAACGATATAATCGACGATACTACACGGGTAACTTTCGTAGATCGTAGTCTATTGCAGATACTTTAACGCTAATAGGAGTCTAAAATTCATATTCTAATATATAAAACATACATTTTTTGTAATCGTCTTAAAAATTAATAATATATATCTTCAAAACTCTTACAATCGGTCGTCCCACTGCCTTCAAGCATCTGAACCCAAAAACACAAAACTATCACTAGACACTTTCAATCACATCCAATTGGTTCTATAAAAATTCGTTGAATCTCAAATCTTGGATTTCTTCCATTCCATTCTCCACTTTGTCCTTCTCTGGGCTACTTCCACCTCATCCATTGACTCCTTATTCTTCGACCGGACTTACCATGCATATTGGCATGTCTGGCATGTTGGAGATGCTGACTCGCCTGATGGTGGTGATGATGGTGGCTATGAAGCTGCTGCTGAAGATGATGATGAAGCATTGGAGCTCCACCATTAGGCGGTATATAGGGCGGTGGCGGTGGTGGCATGTTCGTTTGCCCACCGCCAACACCGCTACGCATATGGATGTAGGGCGGCGGTGGTGGTGGCACTACGGTTTGTGTGGGTGTCGGTGTACGTGTCACAGTGTTTGCTGCAATATTATTGCACGAGGGACTTATGTTCAGGGAACGAGACGACGATAGTGACGATGAAGACGACGACGAGGCGGCCGCTGCGACGGCCGTATTTGAAATCTGTTGCAGTAAACGACAGTCGGCCGCCGTGTAAACGGAATTCGCGACACCACCTGCGGCGGTTTGTGTTGAGTTTTCGTGGTGTTGTTGCTGTTGTTGATGGGCATATGAGCCATGCCCGCTGTCGCATGAGGATACCGAACCTGTGTTGGAGTTGTTGGTAGGAGTAGAGGAGTATATGAAAAATGTGTTTGTGTTTTATGTTGTGTTGGTAGGGCAGCGGCTTTTTATTAAAAGCAGTTAGCGGTCATGACTTTAAGGGATCGGGTCGGGGGTTCTACAGAAGTGTTAAAATTTTAGAGCGTCTTGTGCAACACTCTACACTCACAACCAAGCACCGCAAAAATGAAGCAAGTTCTAAGAACAACAAATGAGAAGACGGCAACCCGATACCATTCCACCCGCAAGAAGTACGTGCAAGCAATAGGAGATCTTAACAGTAAGCTACAGGCGCCTCTCCGGGCCCAAAGGCCAGTTTAGTACTATACTACAAAATGATTTAGTAGCAGCTTTAAGGTTAGGTGATTAAGCTCAAAACATTACTCACCGGAAGTCACCGATTTACGTAGCGGAAGATCACGGAAAGTGGTCACGCTGCTGCTCTCCACAGACAGATCAACAGAGGGCAAAGGCGGCGGTGCGGGTGTATCGGAATGGGAGCGTTCGTGCAGCGCACGGCTGGGTATTACAACGTTACCTGACGAATAGGTGTAAAGGAGAATATTAACCTATTTGACATGTAAAATTGCTCCTCCACATCTACTCACCACCACCGGAAGCTAAGCGACGATGCGAACACGGACTCGGGCTTGGTGTCGTCACGGCTGCTAGATTCGCGGGCACCACACCCGGAGGCACATGATATGAGTTGATATGATGCAATGGCGGCAGGGCGGGTGCCATGCCACCGGCAAGACGCGCTGTGAATGGCTGATGTGGTCGAATCTTCGTGGACTCTGAGAGAGCCAGTATTTTTTTAACCGCCTGCGGTGAAGCAGTGCCAAATTTGGGGCAGTTACTGTTCAGTTGTCGACGATTGTGATCACTGGTCGAGCTCGTCGAACTCGTGGTCGAAAGTGTGGGCGAGGAGGGATGTCGCTTGCGTAACGATAGCGATGAATTGGGTGCCGAGGAGGATGAGGTTTGCGAGTAAATGCTCAACTGATCGCCGCCAACACCACAACTGCCGCCGCCGCTGCCGCCACCGGCGCTACGTGAGGATGTGTTGCCATGCGACTGTGAGCTAGAGAACTGCGAACTGTGATTGGCCGGCTCACATTCCAAGGAGAACTTGTGCAGCAGATCCTCATCGCTGATGATCTTCAAGTTATTGAGATACGCCTTGACACGCCGCACCATTTGAGCCTCTTCGAACATTTTCTTGGGATTTGGCGCCGCCGTTGACTTCTTACGTCGTTTGATAGTGGCCTGACCCGCATTCGCTGCGATCACGGTGCCCGAGGCGGCATTCGATTGTGAGGTGGACATCTGATTGAGCGAGAAGAGCGCATTCGAAGGTGATTGTCCTTTCAGCTCGAGTATGGCGAGCAGATCATATGGTGAGGAGCACATGTGCGTCAACAGGCGCACTTCTTTGGAGAGCATGCGCAACTTTTCGAAATTGATTAGACCATCCACACGTGTATCATTGCCCAGATGTATGAAGGTCAAATCCTTTTTAACGATCGGATAGAACGGAATAATAGGATGCTGGGCCAACAATTCAGCGGATACCAGTTGCCGGTACTTGGACATGTTGCGTGAGGGATCCATGAGATCCTGCAGATCGGAAAAGAGTCGTTGATACTTTGAGGGCAGTTTCTCCCACGTCTGACGCAGGCGTGAAACGGCGCCGTGGCCCAAACCAGATATAATTGCAAACATCGAATTGAAGTTGCGACATTCCTTGCAGTGACGCGCGATCTTGATGAACTGCTTGACGATCTTCATGCGCCGCACAATGTTGTGTTCCGTGCAGATCTCCGTAACCACCCAGAACATTTCGCGATTAACGAGCTCCGAAAATTTACTCAACATCGGTACGCCATACTTAGACTTCAGCTCGAAGAGTTCGTCGATGTACTCCGTCGATTCTATCTGTCGGAAGTTAGCAAAGTCCTGCAGGGTTAATTGTATGGCCAGTTCGTACGCATTGAGTTGCAGGAAGTAAACGCTCGATTCACGCACCAACTCTAGGGCGAGTTCATCTGGAACAAGGGGTTCAGTGCTGTCATTCAACTTCAGATAGTAGCGCGCTGCAAAGCCAATGCGTTCGGCCAGATTTTGTAATTGATCAGGCAGCCGGCGTTGCTTCACCATGCCGCCTTCGCCAACGCTCACCTCACACAGTGAGAAATTGGAGCTCGGATCGTGTATACCGAACTCCTGCAATGCCAGCATGACCACCTCGTGTGCTGTCGTCTCCTTATTGATTAGCAAATATTTACACGTCTGATCGGACTTGTACACCTTGAGAACATGTTCCGGATAATCAGGTAGCATATTTGAGGAAGTGGTCGTCAGTGTGGATGCAGCAGAAGGTCGATGTGCGTGCGCACTGAGGTAGTGCACGCATAAAGCGTTACCGTCCTCATAGCTGAGCGTTGTCAGGTCCGGGTTCGATTGTGATTGATAAAGGCGTCCATTGGCGCTGGAGTTGGCACCCATACTAAGCGCGCCCGTAGCTGACTGCGTTGAGTTTGATGACGAAGCCGAGGAGGCGGCGGATAATTTTGTCTTCTGCAGGCTGACTCCGCCACCATCGTTTAGCAGCGTATCAGCGGAATCATTCAGGCTCGATTGCTGCAGGCCGCCAATATTCTTATTGAGCAGATTCATTTTGGCTAAAGCCTTTTGCAGACGACGTTTCGGGGCGAGCGTCATAAAACCACCACCTTTAGAGCCACCTTCACCACAAGCTGATTGACTGTCACCACCACCACCACCACCGGATGACTTTTTCGCCGATGTGTTCACGCTCTGTAGCAGTTGCTGCATAAAATTCGAAGCCATATTGCCGCTACCCACGGGTGGCGTTTGTGGCGGTGCACAATCCGTTTGATCTGTGGCCGAGTGGAGTAGCATATCTACCGAGCTTAAACGCACAATGTGAGCGCGATTTGAGCTCAACTCATCTGTCGTAGACTCGGAACGTCCATGTAGTTTGGCTATATCATTGGCGCAAATGCGCCGCGGACTACGCATAGCCTTCATCGAACCACCGGCCCCACCACCACCACTGGAGCTAAGGCTCGTACTATGTTCGAGAGCCTGCATCATTTCCTTGAAGCCCAACAGATTACTCTTCACAGTGATACTCAAGTGGGTCGTGCCCGTTAGTATTTCCATGGCACGTTTGCTCGTCACGTGCTCGAATGAATGGCCGTTTACCTCGTGGATTTGATCGCCGCGTTTTAGGCCCACATCCTGTGCCTTGGAAATAGCCTCCACGTGAGATATATATATTCCCACAGAGCCACCACCCGTGGCTGCTGTTACGCCGCGCAATTCATACCCGCCAATTATTTGGAAATTCAAAGGTTCATCCCGCGACGAACGCGTCAACACGCAGCTGCGCATGCGGGCCTTGGCCGCACAAGCTATATGCAAGAGACGCAATTGACTCAACAGCTTCTTACGCTCTAAGCCCGCTTCGAATATCTCAAGAAACTCCATCATTTCATGATCTGCTTCAAAGTCCGTAAAATGATTGTTGACCCAAAGCAAAACGACACGCGTAACGCGATCGCGTAGCTCTTGAGACTTATGCAGCTCTGCGCAATCTTGATCAAACCACGAGAGCAATTTGCTTGTCACCTCCTGCGTGTTCTTTATGAAAATTCTGTGCGTCAGAAGAAAATCCTCTACATAAGTTGGATCTGTCATAGAATTCTCTTCAACAAGTTGTTGCAAAAGACGCTCCGGCGTGCCGCGTATTACTACATGACCCCGTTTCATAGCCACCGACGTAACGTTCGCTTGCGTAGCCACCGCTGCCGCTGAGGCCATGCTAGAGCCCGCAATCTCATTGCCACCGCCACCAATTTGACGCAATTCTGTCACCATAACTACATGTCCGTCTTCATCCTCATGCCTGCGCGTATTCTCCTCGCCTTGGTGTTGTATGCGATAATAATCTGTTTGGGTGATGCAGACGAATTGACAATCATCACATTTGGTGCGCATAACGCCGCGGTGATAAAGTTTATCCATAGTCGGCAATATGCCAAATGAATCACCCATTTGCAGTTCTTCACGTATGCCATTTGCATGCTCAATTTCAACAGCGCCATTTATTAGTACTGACCACGAATCCAATTCCTCACCATCGGACATGACAACAGTGCCTGCTTTATCCACTACGGCAAAAACCATTACAGAGCACAGTGCTCGCCGCACGGCTAATGTTATATTCGTAAAGGCTTTCAAGCCTTGTGTGAATTCCAGCAAAATTTCCACGTCATCCTCTGTGCGCTCCGATGGATCCTTCTCCAGACAATCACGCACTGCATCTCGTACGTTGAGACTCTAAGTGCAGGTAGGTCGGATTAGGATTCGTACTTAATTAGCTCTCATATGAATACTCACATCCATACTTTCGGCCAAATCCTCTTCATCGGAGTCAACAACCGACTCCACCAGGCCGGAGAGATCAATCTCTTCGGCCTCTAACGATGAACCATAGACCGAGGCCATCGTATCGCTGCCACTGTACGCTGAACTTGTGTCACTCGAATGCGAACCACGATTGCATTTTTGGTTCAGCTCTGGACGCGTTGATGTACTACCCGTAACTGTGCCTGTGCCCGTTGACACTGACGTTATTGTTGTTGCTATCGTTGGTGTCGGTGGATACTAACCGAAACGAAACAAAAAAATTAAAATAGGAAATCTTAGTCTCGTTTATACTACTCTAATTGAATAACAATGCAACAATTGATTAACAAAGAATTAATTCTTACATGATGTCTGATATGATGATATGGATCCATGAGTTGCCAGGCGTGATACTTCTTTATTTCTTTATTTCTCACTTTCTTTTTTGTTTACTATTTTGGTGTTTTTTGAGTTTTCTGTTCAACTTGTGGCTTATGTTGATATGTTTTCGTATCTAATTACAGTAAAAAACAAAACAGTGTAAATGCTGTAAATGAAACTAATTTGCAAAAATGTATTATTAATTAAATTAAATTTGCATTCGCTAGGAGACTGCTAACAACAAACAACAAAGAATTGTGAATTTGTAATATTTAATTAGATCACTGTGAATGGTAACACTTTTTTGTCCTGTCTTTTGTGGTTTTGCTTCCCCTTTTGTCTTTTTTGCATTGCAATAATTTGTTTTTGTTGTTATTGTGCTAACATACTTTCATTTTCAATTTTTTTGCAGTGCATAAATTAAATCCAACAATCATTTTAAAAATTCTCATGCATTTTTAAGCGTAACAGCGACGTCGACATTTGCGTTCACAGCATGAATACATGAGACCGATATTTCTATGCATGTGTGTGGGAGAGTATTTGAATGCGCGTGTGGGTCGGCGGCAACAGATTTGTGGGCGACAGCGACTTCCGTCGGATAAGCCATAAAACACATAATAGTAACAATAAAGGAAAAAACGGCATCAATTGATTGCAAAATAAACTAGTGTAATAAATAAGATACACTTGTAGGCACTTATACAAAAGTCAACCACATAAAGAGTAGCCTATTCACACCACACTTACACACCTTTACGCATACAATAAAAATGGGCGTTGTAAACTTTGTACAGCTAAAAAGGGATAGCAAATACACAAGCACAATAGACAAATAAGATTTTAAAAAAGAAAAAATCGCTTAGCACAGCACAAAAAAAATGTTTCTTTGACACTTACATTTTACACATGTTCTTGCATTGATTTACTTTCTTTTGTTGCTTTGATATTTTATCAAATATTTTTTCTTGTACATGCACTATGCATTAATTAAAATACACACACACCCAAACAAAATAATTTCTTTCCAAGGCGTTGCGCATTGTTGGAATTTCACTTTAGCGAAATGTGACACATTGTAGCAATGACATAAAACGTTTAATAAATATTTCCAGCTTTTAAACAATAATAATCACTTTGTTTAAACGTAAACACAACTTTAAACTCGTATTTAATGCTTTCACTTTATTCTTTAATTTTTCACTCGGAGCGTTTTCTCCCAATGCAGCATTTTCACATCTACTTTTTACGTCTACAGCGCTGCAACATAACAAGAAAGGGCTGCATACAATGAACAAGGGCTGCAGTTATACTAAGGCAAAGAGGTGGCAACGCTGTGCGCATATAAAATTTGGACCTCATTGTGAATACGCATAGTTTTTGTATAGTAGCAACCAAAGAAAAAAAACAAATAATTGTTATTCATTTTTTTGCAGTCGACGAGTGAACAGCAAAGTCGCAGAGTGTGTATGTTTTTCTTATGGTGTTGTTGGCAAATTAGAATTTATTACTTTTGTTACAATCTTCTCCTGTGGTTCTTATTTTGCTCCTAACAACAAAGCAATTATAGCAAAGGGTGAAGAAACAAGTGAAAGTGGAAAATTTAATTAAAAGAAGAGACTAAAGAAAAAAATATTTAATTTGTGCTTGATTATTTAAAATAACAACAAAAAATAAATTTAAAAAAATGGCAAATTATCTAATGAATTTCAATCAGGATTTTACGTAAGTTTAAATAAAATCAATTTTAAATAAATCAAAAATGCGTAGCAAAAAAAAACGACAACAAAAAACAAAACAAGCAATTTTAAGAACAAGCAGCAAGTAGAAAAAAGTTAATGGCAAAAAGAACAAGGTCAACAAAACATTATTGTTAGTTTCTTTGTTTGTTTTTATGTGAGTAACTAAGTTATTTTGAGTAAGCAGAAAATTAAAAAGAATTTTTTGCAATAATAATTACTAATTTTCTAGTTTTGTCTGTTAATATTTTTTAGGAGCGGGGAATACTATTAGGGCGTGTTTCGTTTGAAACTGTCTGAAGTTGATAGTAGAAAAAGTACTTAAAAAACAGTGAAGTGAGCGGGAGAGTCTTTTATTGATTGTGATCAAATAACAAGCCATTTCACACACATCTAAGCGCATTAAATGCGCAACAGCTGATGTCGGCGATTTCTTGATTTTGTCGGAAAAGGGGTAAAAAATGTGTTTTGCAGCTGAAGATTTCAGAAGCAAAATATTTACTTTTGCGAATGATGTCATGTGTATCAATTTTTTCAAATTAAATGTTAAAAAACAAAGAAACGTAATGCCAGCCGCAGCTGTTAGAGGCATGATGTAGTGGTTCGTTTATAAGGATAGCGCGTTTCTTTTTGTTTGCTTGAAGTGTTGCTAATTAAATCACTGATAATTTAAGCTGTTTAGTGTTTTAAAAACAATAAATATATATTAATTAAAATGTTTAAATACTTGTTCCTTCTTACTGTTTTTTTATTTTTACAATTTGTAGTTAATTGAAATATCGATAAGTCACGAACACAAAATGTTGCTCTCATACGTCACACATGTATGTGTGTACATATTTCACCACTGCACACTTTAAAACTACGCCCCTCTCCCGAGCACAAAACATCAATCAGAACATTTCACATCACTTCTTCCTACCGCACTGCGCTTTCACAAAACATTTCCAGTTGCTATCAAACCAATGCGCGAGAGTGCAACGGTGAGTGTCGTGTGATAAGAGGTCGCGTTACCCAAGCAGAAACAACAACAAAAACCATCTGCTTATTTAAATTTTTTGTTTGTTCAAATTTCTGGTTCGATTTTGTTTGAAGATTATTTTTTGTAAGATAGCAAACAACAATTGTGGTAAATATTGTGAGACCTTCAGCTGTGTGTTGAATCAAGTTCAAGGCGCTCACTCCCTGTCACCTGTAATGTTACCTCTTACAACAGCATACGAAATGATCCAAGAAGCAAGTGCATTTTGATGTTTGTATCTTTTCAAGCAGAAACATAATTGTTTGTTGTCGTAATTGTAGTGTTTGGCCAGGCTACAATAAATGTACAGTTAGTACAGACTAAAAATGCGTGTGGTGAGATTTGTTTAATTTATTAGAAAATTTGTTTAACGGAATATTAAAAAATAATTAAGATAAACACTTTATGTACATATACATTCAATGCTTTAAAATCGGCGAGGTTTTCGAAAGTGCCAGGTTTTGGTTTTAGATAATGGAGTGTATATAATAACATTACCTTCCATTGTTATGTAGACATGCACACATATGCATTTGTAATTTTCCACTCGAGACTTTTCATGCTTCCTTAGGCTCTGCTTGTTAGAATGAAATATTTTCCGCTCGTTATCGGCTTTGCAGCTTCGACAATATATCATTTAAACATGTATTGGTTCATCATATCATTGCTCTACTGTGATTATTCACTTGCCTTGTATTACATGCGAATTTCTCGTGCTAATCGCTACAGCTTTCCCTCTAGATCAAATGAGTCAATCAAAATTGTTATGTACCTTTATCTTTGACGTCTGCATTTATTTATTTTCCTCGGTCGGTTTAATCAAGATTAACCTAATCAGCGAAATTAATCGTAAATGTTAATGAACTTTTCACTTGGATTTACTTACTGTTTGTCATCATGTTTATTTTGCAGTCAATATTTTTAACCACTTAGGTTTTGGATTGATCTGAGGCAATCGAACTGTGAACGGTGAATGAAGTGGGTTTTTTTCGATTTAAAATAGCTAAAGACGAAAGGTTGTTTAGCTGTGAAATTGAAAGATGTTATTTTTCTTTGTTAGTAAGTACATACATAGAGTTCTTTAGAATACTAGCCCTTTCTTGTTTAGAGGTCCTTTTTTCGGTTTATTTGTTAAGACTCTTTATTCTAATCACGATTCTCTTGATTCGGTCATCTAATCATTATTGATGTATTGACCACACTAAGGATATAATTTCTTTATGGGGTTTATAAACTTGGCTTCTTATCTAATTAGAATTTGTGCAACTTCTGTGTATGTTTCATTAGCAACTTTACAACTACTGCGTCCAAATTTAAATGTTATAAAAATTTCAGTAAATCTAATAGCCTATTTACAGTGGGCTAGGATTTGAATCGCTGGTGATTCGGCTGCGACACGAGTCACTTTCTACAACAACCACAAGGAACAGTGACGTCATTTGGGCGTTGTTGTTGTAGAATGCGATCCGAATCGCTGCGAATCACTAAATGGATTCGATAACGATTCGAAACAGGTCTGCCGATTTCTGAAAAAGTTTTTGGTCGGAAATTGCCATTCAACTTCTTCTTCTTGATTATTTTTGCGCCAAAAAAAATCCCCACTGCTGATCATGGCACAAAACAAAGGTAATTCAAAACTAAAATTTAAAATATTTTTATAGTCCGAAAACACGTTTGTACACATTATAAAGATTCTAATATATCTATTTTTTCCACAAATCGCAATTTTTCAATTTTTTTACTTTTCACAATTTGTCAACGTGCGTAAAACCAAAACAATGAACAGCTGATCATGATTTCAAATCGGCAGTGTGTACAGCAGGAATCGATTCAGTGATCCAGCCGCAGTGTAAATAGGCAAAATAAAATTTGGAATTTTCACTTCAGCCTTCTGAAAATACAAGCCTTGCTTACTCCATCCCTAACCTCATCAATATCACTGACCCAATTCAATTGGACTTATCTCATTTGGTTTTTGCTCCCCTCCACTTGAGAACATATTCTCTGAAACGTAGTAAATGTAAACAAAAAGCGTCGTCGAAATATAATAGACTACCCAAAGAAGAAAAAAAAATAGAAAATAAACAAATAAAAAATACGTCATGAGTGTCACGAAACGACCGAGGAAAAATAGTTCTAAAAACGCGATTAGTAAACCAGTTCCACTAATGAGGGAATTACATCTGTCTATACTCTGAAGAGCGTAAAGTTTGGAAGCGCAACACGTTCTAGCTATTCACGGCGATCTTTGTTAGGTAGACAAACTAGTAAATAAAACTATAATAATAAAATAATTGTATGTATGTTATTTGTTATAACGATAACAAACTTGTTTACTTATCCCAACACTTTTATATACACACATCCATACATACACATGTATAGCATACATATGCATGGATTTTATTCACTTTTTATTTGTTGCAAATTTTCGAAGGCATTTTTGCACTATTATAAAAAGGCCACTACGCCAGTAATTAAAAAATGTAGTTCAAGGTTTTATTTGTTGTTTTTACAATATTTGAACTTGAAAAATAATTTTTTTTTTCATTAAATGTCATCTTAACCTTATAAAATCAACAAGGTTAACGGATTTTTAAAGTCAAATATACAGGCCGACCACATATGCTGGCTTTAAAACGGTGCGAGCGAAATAGCACTACTTTGCTTTGCGAGTATTGCATTGCCACTTTGTTGTTATCAGTCAAATAAGGGAGCTGTGAATAATTAAAATGGTGAAATTAAATGTAAAATATAATTTTTGAATTATTAGGTAATTTTAAAGAAATATTTCATCAAAATGTTCCCTCTCATTTCTGGTTTATTTCATTTTAAAACAACTTACCATCATTTTGTCTGAATATGGCAACACTACACTACTTATTTACACCGCGAGTGATTTTAGCGAAAAGTTGGTAGAATTTTCGGAAAACAATATTTAGTTAAAAAAACTATTAAAATCTGAATGCCACATAACGAGTGTTTAATTGGCCATGGAGCAACGCGCCAATTTCCTCGCTTTGATGCTGCTCGACGCTTTAGAGGATGAAAACGAAACAGACATCAATGCGATGCTCGCCAGGAATAACATCGATGCCAGTTTTGTGCCACGCGAGCGAGGTATTGCGCCTATTCACTATGTCTGCGGCATGAGTAATGAGCGCTTGGCTCTGAATGTGCTGAAGCGATTTCTTGAGAGCGGCGCGGATCCCAATGTGTGCTGCGATGGCAATATGACCCCGCTACACATTGCGGCAATATATGGACGCGTGGAATTTGTGCGCTTGTTGCTCGAGCATGGCGCACAGGTGAATGTGTTCGATGACGAAAACAAATTACCGGTGCATTATGCCATTGAAGAGTTTCACTTCGAAGTGCTGCAATTAATGCGTGATCATATTTTTCTAGAGAAACTCGAACGACGCAACAAGATCAAAGCGCAGAAGTTGAGTCGGAACGCAACGAAGGAGGAACAATTACCATCGCAACCGCCATCACTATCCAAATTCGACCAACAATTATTGCCTAGAATATCAACCCCGGATCGTATATGCGCGAATAAACAACTCCTATCGGTGGCCAACAATGTGACACAGCAGGACAAATACACACCCAATCGCATACACTACAACTACGATGTGACATCGCCATATTACATACACATAACACATCGACGTCACAAGCCACAGCCGGTATACCCAGTCAAAACACAAGAGCACGTCTCATTTGAGGCATCCGTCAAACAGTCATCTCTCGAGGAGGACCAGAATGAAGGTCCTGTCCTAAATTCGTCCCCTGTGAATATATTCGCTCTTACCAAAGAGAATCTTGCAGAGCTTACACACAATAGCACTGAAAGACGTTCACGTGTCTCACTCATTGCAAATTGGCGCACTAAAGTGGAACGCTCGAGGGCACGTCAATCGCTATTACAACAATACGAGGATACGGAGAAATTGGTAGGTAAAGCGTTGGAAGATGACAACTTCGATTTGAAAAAGTATCAGAGGACTAAAACTCACTCAACAGATGACGATAAGAGTGGCGCAGAAGATATAGTAACTAAAGATATTGTAACGGAGCAATTGCAACGCTTGTCGCTCAATGAAGTCGCTCAGGAAGTGGCAAACGCGTGTTTAGTAGCGCTTCCAACAATTGATGTAACAACAGTTGCAGATAGCAGTTACCACACTGTGGCGACACATATGACTACACCTCAGCAACAGCAATTGTCACCTCCAGAGGATGTGGATCGTCAACAATTGATACGCTCACCCAAGAATGATGAATATTTTCTCCAAATGACGGAGGCTTATGTGCACACGGACGATGAGAATGGTTTGGTTTTCTATGAAACGAAGTTACTCAATAATGTGGGCAATAAGGTGGTTCGACAAACAGCAGCGGCAACACCCAAGGCAACGGGTCATGATCACGATACGACAGCGACGAGTGTCTCAACAAATCTCACTTTGCCACTAGACTATGAAACAGATGAATTGCGCGCAGAGCTAACGCAATTCGGTGAGCGTGTAGGACCCATAACGAAGAGCACGAAGCGTTTGTATATCAAACGCCTCATTAAGTACAAAAGGAATCCGGATAACATGCTGAAGATAAGGAGACATGCTGAAGCGAACGAAGTGAAATACTCCGTGGAATTGCAGCGCACATTGCGCACGCCAGAGCACTTCGAACATATCACCGACTATCTGACCCACGAAGCATCATCGGCCGCTTACTTTCTAAATCAGCAGTCAGCGGATCGTCAACGTTTACGTGAGGGTCATATAAAACAGAGTTTCATATACATGCTTATGGATCCGGCTATCTCTTGTAATCTGCCCGGTGAGAGTGTCTTTATGGATAAATTCTCCGTTTGGCAGCGTTTCCTTGACGCGATTTTCTACATTGGAAAAGGAAAATCAACACGTCCGTATGCGCATCTCTACGAGGCTATGAAGGCGCACACACGCGTTCATCAGAAAAAGCATATCTCATGTGCGGAGTCCACGCGTCAGAAGTTGGCGACAAAGTGGAAACCTCATCCAGTGAATCCGGAAGTATTTAAATCACCACCACCTTTAGGTGAACGTAAATTGAGCAAGAAATTGTCACGTATCTTGGAGATTTGGCGTCGTGGTCAGGGGGTAGTATGTCTACATGTATTCCATAACATAATGCCGGCTGATGCATACACTCGTGAGGCTGCCATTATCGATGCGCTGAGTTTGAAACATTTGACGAACATGAAGCGTGGCGATTATTACGGACCCGCAGCTGCTTGGACTATGAAGGAGAAAAAGTACCTCGGTGTTGCGCTGCTGTATAAGGCTTTGCATATCTACCTTGCCGAAGGCGAGTCTCAACTCTCACCTAGTGATCTGATTTAGTCAACATAACCGTAAATCTAGCAATAAGTACAAAGTACATCTGATATGATCTCATATATTACCGAAGAATAGGAAAAAAATTTTAAAAATTATTTCAATTAAAAGAAACAGAAAATTCAACAGAAATATTTTTCATTTTCACGGTAATTTTCTTTCATTTTGGTTCTTTCTTGCTCGCACTCAAACATTCAAGTGTTCTGTGCAGTGGTGAAAAATCAACCCTTAACGGTTCTATGTCGCTGTGGATTTGCTTGACACATACATCTAAAATAAGTTGAGGGTTTGCTTGATTTTTGTTCATGTTCTTATAATTCCCAACTAGTTTATGCAGAATGACACTAATAACGTCAACTTTTGTGGAGCAGAGTTATCTTTGCGCAGAGGCGATATCGTAACCAATGAAGTTCTACTGAGGTGCGATTATTGCTAGTTGAAAACTTTAACCAATACCCCGCCATGGGGACGTGAAATACCGTCCACTACGGCAATTTTTGGAAGCCCGAGAGGGCTTATTATAAAATAAATTCAAAAATATTACATTTAAGAAGATTTTAGATTACAGTGAATGCTCGGAAAATAATTCCAATGTATTTAAAATCTGGGTGGTCGACAAGCAAGGACAATTTTTAAACGGTAAGGGAGTTCAATCGCATAATAGTCCTGCTTTGTACTGGGAAAAATTAAATATTCAATTTCTAATTTAGGAACGGCAGGTGAGTTTGGGTGTTCTCATCCATTCTCCCCATTAGGAGAATGGATTTTTTTTCGTATAGAAAGAGGAATAACGGAAATAAATAATTTCATTATCTTACGTCGGATTTTCCATTAATAGTGAAGGCATTAATAAAGTTCTTATGGGTAGCGCAAAGGATAGAGAGCATGCCTAGTACACCGAGGTCTCGGGTTCGAACCCGAGACGGGTTGGCCTACTTTTATTATCTTTTTAATTATTTCTTTTTTTTTTTTTTTTTTTAGTAATTTTATAAAATTTTATATTTTTATTTATTTGTTTTTGTCAACTTTTAATCATTGAAATAATTTTATAATCATCGATTTTTGAACAATTCGGTTTAATAAGCGTTTTTCATAAAATGTATATCAATGGACTCAACCCATGTGGTATTTGTAATATTGTAACATTTTAATAAAAGATTTCTTCCCTCTTTTCGTATTTCAGCTCCATTACCGCGTGTGGCGATCAGTGGTTGCACATCTTTTCTATCAACGGGCAGGATGCAATCGATGAAATTTTCACCAAGCAGACCACGGAACAAATACGGATCGTACAACGGCTCTTCAACAGCTCGTTGGTCGTCTACGTCACTGTACAGCAGCCGAGATGTCTGAAAATGTTGCACTTCAAGAAGAAGCAGGAGATTTGCAATTGTTTCTATCCATCCGATATTGTGTGTGTGCGTATGAATCGGCAACGCTTGATCGTTTGCCTCGCTGAGAGCATGCATATCCACGATATACGCAACATGAAGGTGTTGCACTCCATTGATAACGTTGTGCCGAATGAGTTGGGTCTGTGCGCTTTGTCACTGAATTCCCATCTGGCGTTCCCGATCTGCACGAGCACTGGCGAGTTGCGCATCTTCAATGCTCACAAGATGCGCATGGGCATGACAATTCGAGCGCACAATACGCCACTCTCGGCGTTGGCTTTCTCGCCGAGCGGCAATGTGCTGGCGACGGCCTCCGAGCGTGGCACCGTTATTCGAGTCTTCTGTGTGAAGAACGGTCAACGGGTGCAGGAATTCCGGCGCGGTATCAAGCGCACCGTACGCATTTTATCCCTGGTTTTCGCTTCTACGGGCGACTTTCTATGCGCTTCTTCCAACACAGAGACGGTACACGTGTTTAAGATTGATGACAAGGCAGTGTTGCTAGCCGAACAGAAGCCGATTGGTGAGTTTAAATAGTTAGAATTGATGAAATTCCGGAATTATTCAACTTCTGCTCTTTCTCTTGCCAAAATAGCTCCTGATGCTATACCCCCGGCTCCGGTTCAAACTACGCCTCCAAAGAATACGAAACATTCAAATAAATCCACCGCCACAAAATCATCAGCGTCGACCACTAATGCCACTAATACCACGCCCGCAAGCACAGCTACTGCGCCGCCTACCAATACCGCAGCGCCAATTGATAGAAGCTCAACTGAAGCGAATGCGTCCGCCACTGCGAGCTGGTCGGGCTACTTAACAATGGCTGTCTCCTCGTACCTGATACCTACACAAGTGAGCGATGTACTCGCCCAGGATCGCGCCTTTGCGACGGTTATGCTCGCTCAACCTGGCCTAAAGCATGTATGCGTTTTGACCAATGTCGGTCAAGAGCTGATGTTGCTCATCGCTTGTGAGGATGGCTTCCTCTATATGTATGAGTTCAACGCAGAGCGTGGGGGTGTCTGCAAGCAGGTGGCGGTGCACGATCTGCGTGGCGCACTGGAGGGTGTTATTGGTATGTAGCGGGGACGGTACATTTGTTGTTGTTTTTTTTTTTTGCAAAAAACTGTAATGTATTTTTTCTTATAAACTCCATAGAACTAAGTCTCAGCGACAGTCTGTATAAGATGACGCTCAGCAACCAGGAAAGCAATGGATCACCAACGAAGTCCCCGACCACGACGACGACGCCAATGGGGTCTAAAATATTGAAGAGCTGTGCAAGCAGCGTGCTCGTTGAGAGCCCCGAACCTACGCCGGATAATAGTTATGCCGGCATATTGCGTGGCAAGCAGACGCCGAATGCCATGACAGGTTGGTCTACTGCGCTCGCCTACTGCTTGATGTTTCAATGTTTTTTTTTTTTTCATTGCTCCATCATTCAGCAGATTCCGCCCAATATCGCAAACTATGCGATGCCATTGACACACCCACTAAGCTCTACGATGATTCTCAATTTCCGCCTGTTGCAATTGCTGCTAAGGATTGACAAAAGCGGCGGGAACGCCAACATCACAACGGCAACGCTACAGGCACAGTGGGCTGAAATAAAAACACACTCAAGCACTCCGAATCACTTCAATTATATTGTAGCGCTACAAATCTTTTAATTTTAATAGTACAATTTTTAAACAGTTTAAGTGAAAAAACAATTTTATGCGCTCTTGCAAAAAAAAAAAACAAATTAAAATCCATTTAAAGAAAATATTTAAAAAGTAAATATATCTTTTAGTAATCGAAGGAATTATTTAAAAACATTCAATTAAAAATTAATAAAAAAATATTATTAATACAAATTAGTATTACTTAGCGAAAAGCATTTAGTTGAAAAAAGATAATTAATTAATTAAAATTAATCAAACTTATCTGTCTATTTGTGTGTGAAAAAAAGAATTTAAAAACGTATATTAATTGGATGCTTAAAAAAGAATACTCCGCTTCTTAATCGGAAATTACAAAAATCTTTTTCTAGATCTTTTTCCAAAGTATTTTCTTCTCAAATATTTCCAAGTAATTTCTCGACTTGTGTCGACAAATTCTGTACTTTCCATTATTTTTTGTATTAAAGCAACTATTTTTATACAATTTTAAGAATACCGATTATGCATAAAATCTCACGTGTAAGCAAACATCACAAGCTCAAAAAGAAGAAAAATATGTATTTTCATTTTTGCATTATTCTCTATATGAAACAGTAAAGAAACTTAAGTGTACCTAATTAATATGTATACAGACAAACCTATATGTATTCAATAATGACGAATATAGCATTAAATGTAAAACATAAAATAAATAATGGTAATATTATTATTATCTTATAAATAGAAAAATAATTTTAAAAAAAGGATTAAGGAAAGGAAGGTAATAAAGAAAGGAAATAAAGGTATAAAAATTAGGAAAGATGAAGGAAAAAAATATAAAAAAAATAAATACAAAAAAAATATAAAAAAAATTAATACAAAAAAAAATAAATACAATAAAAGAGAAAAAAATATATAAACAAAATACTTTTTTTCATTTATTTTTTTTAATAAATTTAAATTAATCTAAAATGCTATATATTTACAGTAGCTCAAACTAGTAATTATTACTAATTTTAATATAAATACTATTGTAATTTAATTAATAATTCGTGATTGTAAGTCGTTTGGGTGAACATGCTTCAATATTTTTCTAGATGGGCCGGATAGTAGTTTTCTGGCCAAAGAATACTAGGGGGTGAGCAGATAATCTGTTGAGATAAGCAATGGATTGAGACTGAATAAGGTTACCAATCTTTTGGATGCCCAGATCTCTTTCAATGTCACTGGCCCTCATGTAACCAGGACATTCACAATTCATTAAATTTATTTACTTAAAATATATTTTAATCAGAATCGCTTGAAAGTATTTCATCCATGAGCATTGTTATGTCATCGTCTGGAGCATTTCCCTGCGTAGTTTGTCACTGACTTGAACAAGGAGCATATGATGTTGAAGTGGGCCTAAAGAAAGAATCGAAACGCTGCTGAGTCAGAGACAATTTATTTTGTGTATATCATTCCTTAAAGCGTTGAAAATTGATGCTCATCAATTTCTTTGTTGACTCAACTCGGCCTACGTCTTTATCAATTTTTTCAAATATAACTAAGACTTTATGCATGTAGTCAAAAGCCTCTGATAGTTTTTGTAAAGGGAATTTATACATTTTCTCCTTCAGTTTCAACGTGGTCATCTTCATCTGTCATATTATTTGCCAACGCAAGAACTTGTGCTTTAGTCAACGGTTCATAACGCTGGACCAACACATCAATAAGATCAGATTCATCAATATCAGTAAATCCAATACTATGTGCCAAGCTTATTAGTTCTGCATTTACCGCGTTAAAATTTTCTTCTGCTCCACCTTCAGATGTGTACATTCAGGCCATATATTTTTCTAGGCATTTCTCATCGTCGATGTCGAAACATCCACCCAGCTTTGCTTAATTTTGTCTACTGCTTGCATGATTTTATATTTTGTATCAAAAATTCTTTAGCTATGTTGGTAATTTCTATCAATTGCATCAATAAGATTTTTTATAGTTCGTGGTAAATGGTACCTTTTAAATGCATTGAGCCATTGGTTGGTTAAGAGTACCACATCTCGCAATAATTTGGGGTAAAAGGATGACTTTAATATTATCATTCATGTCATCCAACTGAACAATGTGCCTAGGTGCATTATCTATTAGCAACAATACTTTATGTGGTAAATTATTATCTTCGCAATATTTTTTAACTGCAGGACGAAAATTCATATTGAACCAATCGTCGAACGTTTTAGCTCTGATCCAAGCATTTTTTATTCGATTTGCAAATGACAGGAACTTTCTCTTTATGAGATTATTTCATAGCAGACTTATAAATCATCAAGAAGAATCGTAAGACTATCCTTAGAAACTTTTGGGTGGTGTGCTACTTTTGGGTGAAACGTTTCCTTGCCGCAGATCTTCCATATGCAAATATATTCGTTTGTTTCCGAATATGTCTGAGAAATTTGTTGTTTTTCCTCTAACGTTGACTATTTGTGTCTTAAATCTGTTTACGACCGTTTCCAGGATTGGGATTGTATAGCCTTGATTTTCTTCTTGGGAAAGGACTATTTGTACTTCCAAGAATCGTTTGTCCTCTGCCTCATTTCCGTTAAATAATCCGTTTGGTTGGATGGTGGGTGGCTCTTGGTAGCTGTTTGCTGTTTCATTGTGGTGTATTTCGTCAGCTAAGAAAGTCGGCAATGTAATTTTGTTTTCCTTTTAAATAGTCTGTAGAGAAACTGTATTCTCCTAATTCTAGTAGCCATCTCTGTAGCCTTGGGCTTATATCTTTGCCCGAGTATTTAGCGATTAGCCATTTCAGCGGCTGGTGGTCGCTTTCTAAATCAAACTCCCTTCCATATATATAAGGTCTAAAATATTTTACCGCACAAACTATCGCCAAAAGTTC
The DNA here is from genome assembly GCA_035041755.1 of Cacoxenus indagator. Taxonomy (NCBI): domain Eukaryota; kingdom Metazoa; phylum Arthropoda; class Insecta; order Diptera; family Drosophilidae; genus Cacoxenus; species Cacoxenus indagator. The sequence continues at coordinate 2,211,846 of JAWNKX010000986.1, read as the reverse complement.
TTTTTCGATGGTGGCGTAGTTTGTCTCATGTTTGTTTAGAGGCGAGTGGGTGGCCATCTTGGTACATGACGGCGCCGATGTGTGTGTCGAGTCTGTGGTTATCTTGAATCTTTTTGTGAAATTCGGGTACATAAGTATGAGTGCATTTGTTACGTTGTCTTTTTTTTTATCGAATGCCGCGGTGTAATTTGGGTCATTCGTGTTTACTTTTTGGTCTTTTTTGAGGTATTTTGTCATCGGGTGTGCTACCTTGGCATAATCTTTTATGCATTTCCTATAGAATCCCGTCATACCTAAGAAAGACTTTATTTGCTTGAAAGTAGTTGGTAATTTCAGCTTTTGTTTGATTTCTCCCTTGTCGGGGTTTGACTTTACTCTCAGGGTGATTAGGATATGTCCTAGAAATTCTCTTTTTAAGAAATCATACTTGTCCACCTGTATTTTAAGGCTGGCTCTTCTGAGAGCAAAAAATATTTTCCTTAAGTTGGTCATGTGCTCAATTACTGAGGTTCCAAAGACCAGAATGTCGTCCATATATACGACGCAAATTTTATTAATGTGGTCTCTCAGGACCGTGTTCATTAGTCGCTGGAAAGTAGAACGGGCATTCTTCAAGCCGAACGGCATTCATACGAACTCGTAGTGCTCTGATGGCGTTGAAAAATCTGTTTTCTTCCTATCTTCCTCTTTTACTATGATTTGGTGAAAACCTTTTGCTAAATCTAAAGTTGTAAAATATTGTGCCCTGCCTAGTTTATCAGGTAGTGAATGCAGCTTCGGTATTGGATATTTGTCATCCACCGTGAATTCATCCAACTTTCGATAATCTATGACAATTCTGTATTTTTTCTTTTCGGACTTGTCCAGTTTTTTCTCAAAAATCCATAAAGGGCTGTTATATGGGGAGTTGCTTTCCCTTATAATATTGTGTTCTAGGATTTCTTTTATTTGTTTATTTATTTCTTCCTCGTGTACATGAGGGTATCTGTATGTTTTTGAATAGAGTGGCCTATCTATCGTGGTTACTATTTCGTGGCTCACTTCTTTTGCTGAAGCTAGTATATCGCCTTCCTTGAAAAAAGGTCGTCGAACTCGGTAAGTAACTTTGAAGTTAGCCGACGTTCTTTTCAAATTCTTTTTAAATAATTTGCCGTCGACTGCGCCAATTACGTTCGGATATTCTTAGAAATACCCTTGTTAAGCCCATCCCGTATTTTCCAAAATAAAGACAGAGCAAACTCTTCGGAGTATTTACGGTTTGCTTTATTGAAACCGGTCTTAAGACTATTTTACAAATAATTTTTACTCTTTTATTTTGAATGTTGGCTGAACAAAGTAATTCGTTTTGTTCTGCTGCGACTTACTAGCTATGAATGCACATTTGGTGTCAGCATGTTTTTTTTTTAAAAAAATTTTTAATACAAAGCCAATCGTCTAACTGATACGCTAGTCCAAGAAAACCTTTCTACGAATAAGTGCTTTACAAAATAGCGGAGGCGACGGTACAAAGGTACAAGGCTATTCGGCCGAAACTAGAAAAACAAACAATACCGCAACCACCACCACAGCCAAATGCAAATGTTTCGAAATCGAGTGCAGATAGCAATGAGGTTCACAACTTGTCAAGACGCCGTATTGGATGGAAGGTTTAGTGCTCTGACCGACTCTGCCGATTCAAGTCCCTGTAAATCTGTTTCAACGTCCAAATACTTCGATCGAGACTTCGCCTGAAGCAATACAACCAATACAATCTGCAAAACGTGTTAAACTTGAGAAGTTGGAACGCAAAATGGCAAACTCGTGTAAGCCACAGCAATTGCTGCCACAAGCTATCGAGGCGATCAGAGTTATGTACGGTTTTGACGAAGTTGCTGTGGATGGTGATCCTGATGCTAACCAACCGCCACAAGCTGAATCCACTCAACCGCCAAACAACAGCAATCGAGAAAGCAAACCATCTCCAACGTTCCCTAGCATTAGTGAACCTATTGGTCCGAACAATACACACATACCGATGGCGGTTTTCCAAAACATAAGTTGGGACTCGGCTAGGATGGCCACACGAAAATTGGTGGCAACGATTTTCGATTACGTAACCTTGGCCAAACATTGGGAGACCGCACTAAAACCTGTGCAGGCCTTCTTAGATCAACAACGTCCAAGAAAAGGAATCTTGGATCCGAAGAAGGTTGAGGATATTATCTTTATTGTAACAACCAAATGCAATGCTACCGAGGAGGAGGTACTCGAGGCCATCGCAGCCAAATGTGCCGATGAGCATAAGTTGTTGTATGGGTTTGAGTAGGAGAAATAATAGCTTTAGATTACATCCTCTTCAGAAGTTAATGCCGGTTCTGTGATGGTTATAGAAGCTGCATCAACGAAAAATTTACATTTTTAATCAATTTTATTTTGTTAAATATTTTAATTTTACTGTTATTATAGAACAAGTTCAATTAAATTTAAATGAAAAGAACAAATTCATAACAACTAAGTGAAGAGTGAACTTCTATAAGTGTGATTGGTGGTTAACATAATTACAATGATCTCTCCGCAAGACCGAAGGGATACAATCTCCGGAGTCTTCTCCTGCTACGCGTCCTGAGAAGGCGTTTAGTTAGTCGATTAGGGTGATGTTTGAGCCCAGTGGATAGGTCAATTCCGACAATGCATTACGGGTAACATTTAGAAAGACCTGCTTCTGCATTTTCTGCAGCATTAACATTGAGATCGTTTAACAAACTAATCGCCTTATTTTTAATAACCAAAGTAGTTTGTCGGAATATTTTTTTCGCTTAAATTGATATCCATATAGAGAGGGCGTTCTCCATTTTTTCCATAATCTCGGGTGTGAATCGAAAATACATAAATCGAGGTATTAATGTAGTTAAGAACAATTGTAGTGAGCAGGAAAGGATTGCGATTGTCGAAGAATTAAGAAATTTCGCAAATAGGCTTATTTTTAAGTGGAAGAAGTGTGGAAGGAACATGGAATTTTTCGAGGAAAGAAATCAGGAATGGCTAGATACTCCTTTTGATTTAATAGTGGAAAAAATGTACAGATATTGGACGCACTAAAAAAGATTTTTCAGAATTATCCAATAGAAGCCAAATGGCTAAAGTGTCAGGCTTAGTACAAGAATTGACAAGCTATCACATTTTAAAATTGGCTAAAAAGAAGTGCTATCCTTGTGAAAATGTGGTTATAGGTAATTCCGCTGAGGTGGGCATACAGAGCTTTGTTGACCACACTGTCGCTAGAATTATTGTAGCACATCCTAATTTATTTGAAAACATTACCACGGTCCACGGTCTTCGTCTTCTTCAACTCGCTACTGCAGACCAATCAAAATAAGCTGTCAAAAGGAAACTTCTGAAGTTGTTAATGCAGAGGTTGAGAGTATTCGAATTCAAATAACGAATTTGAAACCAACGAGTCTGAGCAAGTTTCAGGTTCTACATCAGTTCAACATGACTATGGTAGACGGAAAAGTTTTTAGTACTATTGCGGACACATCATCACAAATATGTCGACTGTGTAGGGCATACCAAAAATTATGAATGATCTGAACGTGATTAAAAATCTATCAGCAAACGAAAACTTGTTTGAATTCATCCAGTCTACAAGCATAGATTCGTTGTTTAGATTGTGTCTTACATAGTTCTTATAGGCATCCTATTAAAGCGTGGCAGATTCGCGGAGGCATACGATGGAGGACCTGCTGCACACACTCCTATTTTCCTTAGATCCTTGGATTTAATCACTCTTTAAAGTTACTTCCAGCTCCAGACAGAAACTAAAAATCTCCTTTCAAATAAGTATCTCCTGTCTACAGATTCATAAAGTGATAGCTCAGATTCCGAATAGATTATTAAAACTACTAACATTAAAAAAAATATTTAAAAAAAAAATTAAAACTTTAACAAATTTTTTTTAAATGTAATAACATTTAATTAATTAAAAATTTAATAAAAAGTTAATTAAAAAATATAACTTTTTTTTACTATATTTAAGTTTCTTGACTTTTCTACTATATCCCCAAAATAACAAATTACGGATATTTTGATATTTCCTAAAATTAATATTTTAATTCGCTTGATCGCCCGTTTGGCTACTGTGCAGTGGTGCAAAAACAACTCTTAACAGTTGTATGTCACTGTGGCTTTGCTTAACATATACATTGCAAAAAAGTTGAAGGTTTGCCTGATTGTCTTTTATTACCTTATAATTCCCAACTGGTTTATGCGGAGTGACACTAATAGCGTCAACTTTCGTGGAGTAGAGTTATCTTTGCGCAAGGTGATATCCTGACGAGGGAAGTTATGCTGAGGTGCAATTGTTGCTAGAAACAATAACAATTGAAAAAGCAAAGCATATCCACCGTTCCATAGCGTTAGTGAACCTATTGGTCCGAGCAATACAGACGTACCGATTGTGGTTTTCCAAAACATAAGTTGGAACTCGGCTAGGATGGACAGACGGGAATCGGTGTCAACGAATGTTGATTGCGTAACATTGGCCGAACATTGGGAGACTGCGCTAAAACCACTGCCGACCTCCGTAGATCAACATCGTCGAGTAAAAGGTATCTTGGATCCAAAGAAGATTGAGGATATAATCTTTATTGTAACAGCCAAATGCAATATTTCCGAGGCGGAGGTACGCGCGATGATCGAAGCCGAATGTGCCGAAGCGCATAGATTCATGTATGGGTTTGAGTAGGAGAAATAATAGCTTTAGATTACATCCTCTTCAGAAGTTAATGCCGGTTGTGTGATGGTTAGAGAAGCTGCATCAACGAAAAATTTACATTTTTAATCAATTTTATTTTGTTAAATATTTTAATTTTACTGTTATTATAGAACAAGTTCAATTAAATTTAAATGAAAAGAACAAATTCATAACAACTAAGTGAAGAGTGAACTTCTATAAGTGTGATTGGTGGTTAACATAATTACAATGTTCTCTCCGCAAGAACGAAGGGATACAATCTCCGGAGTCTTCTCCTGCTACGCGTCCTGAGAAGGCGTTTAGTTAGTCGATTACGGTGATGTTTGAGCCGAGTGGATATGTCAATTCCGACAATGCATTACGGGTAACATTTAGAAAGACCTGCTTCTGCATTTTCTGCAGCATTAACATTGAGATCGTTTAACAAACTAATCGCCTTATTTTTAATAACCAAAGTAGTTTGTCGGACTATTTTTTTCGCTTAAATTGTTTATCCATATAGAGAGGGCGTTCTCCATTTTTTCCATAATCTCGGGTGTGAATCGAAAATACATAAATCGAGGTATTAAGCTAGTTAAGAATAATTGTAGTGAGCAGGAAAGGATTGCGATTGTCGAAGAATTAGGAAATTTCGCAAATAGGCTTATTTTTAAGTGGAAGAAGTGTGGAAGGAACATGGAATTTTTCGAGGAAAGCAATCAGGAATGGCTAGATACTCCTTTTGATTTAATAGTGGAAAAAATGTACAGATATTGGACGCACTAAAAAAGATTTTTCAGAATTATCCAATAGAAGCCAAATGGCTAAAGTGTCAGGCTTAGTACAAGAATTGACAAGCAATCACATTTTAAAATTGAAAAAAAGAAGTGCTATCCTTGTGAAAATGTGGTTACAGATAATTCGGTCAACTGAATTCGAAGTGTAAGTAAAACAAAGAGTCAAGGCTGTTCTGGACTCAGGAATGCCTGTTGAACGCAGTCCCCCGACTGCGCGCAGCATGCAAAATCAAAATCAGCCAACAAAAAACAGCATGAGTGTACCCCACGTTCAAACAGCTGTTAGCACAAAAAACAACAACGCATACCTACAGTATGCATTCCAACAGTTCAAACAACTGCATCAACAACAACAACAACAGAGAATCTAACCAAGCTTCACTTCCCGCCAATTTTAAGTGAGAGCGTTCATACTCTTCCCCAATACAGAAAACAATTTCACACCCACAAAGTGAAAACGCATTATCAATACAAACAAACGCAACCTCTCGCTCTACCGCACAACTAACTATCAAGAGATCTAAGACCACCGGTAAAATGCAGTCTGTGCCGTAGAGTGCACAATGTGCTTCACCAACGACGCCGCTCTCCTCTTTTCCATCAACAACTACTACAACAACGCTCGCTCTGGCTTCTGTTGGAGTGTTCACAACAACAGCAACAACAACTATTACAACCACCATGGCAACACGATCAGCTGTATCATCTGTCTCCTCTATATCCACAGTAAGTACACTAACAACAACATCATAAACAGTACGATACACAAAACATAAACAACGACAACACTCAAGAGTCCAGCCTAAAGAGAAATAGGAGCAAACAATATCCCAATAACAGTGCTGAACAAAACAACACAAGCAAAAACAAGAGAAATAAACAATGTAACGGTAACAATGTAACGATCACAACCAACAGGTTCGCTCTCCTCTCTGAAGACGATGACAATCAAGCGAACAGTGGTGCGGAAAGTATTTCCGATGCAACAAATTTGCCCACACAAAAATATATCAAATAGGTTAAGTCATCGCCAATATATGTTCAAGACGTAGAACAAATTAGCGTTTTTAGCAATGCTCTAAAAAATGTAATTAAATATAATCACAGAGGTGCGAATACAAACAAAAGATTCTACCAGTTACTCCACAGTTATTAAGATGCTGCAAGAGCACAGAACGAAATACTACACGTTCAAACCGAAAGAAGAACGTGGATTTAAAGTAGTGCTAAGGAATATGCACCACGCTACTGACATCAATGAAATAAAAAATGAACTTCTCGACCTAGGGCATGAAGTCAGAAACATCCATAATGTACAACAAAAAGTCACGAACAAACCGCTTCCATTATTCTTCATTGAATTGAAAAACAAAAAAAAAACAACAAAGATATTTATAACATAACCACACTGCTCTGCACGAAAATAATTTTTGAGCCCTCACACTATAAACGCATAATATCGCAATGCTCAAATTGTGAAAAATACGGCCACACGAGAAATTTTTGCACCAGAGATCCGATCTGCGTCAAATGCGCCGGTAAACACAATCGACTGCAAAATTGAAGCCAACGGTCAAATAAAATGTGCATTGTACGGTGCTGCACACACTGCAAACTACAAAGGTTGTGAGATATACAAGGCACGGAAAATAAAAAGATTTCCATCCCTTAGAGAAAATAGCGATCAAGTCCCGGCTGAGATAGTAGCAGTAGCTCCAATCGAGACTCAAAGCTTAAACAAAATTAAGACCGGTTTATCGTACGCTCAAGTGACTAATGATAAGAATGACGCCAATAATGGCGAAAAGAATAAGAAGGAACAACTCAAGAATCCAACCAATGAATACGTAAGTAGACGCATTGACATAAATACTGACATTACTGAGATGAAAGACCTGATGAAACAACTGTTGCAATAAGTCACAAATATGATAAACGTCAAAACAATCCTCATATTGAAGATGGACAAACAAAATGGAAACTAAATTAAGGATCATAACTTGGAATGCAAACGGATTAAAAAATAACTTGAATGAACTACAGCTTTTCTCACACAACAACTACACTGACATTGCTTTGATATCATCAACATACTGTACAAGTAGCCAGCACATGAACATACGTGGATACAAGACGTACCACACAAGCCATCCCGACGGTACAGGACTCGGTGGGACTGCGATCATTATTAAACAAAACATTAAACATAACGTACTGCTTCCAATTCCAAGAAACCTATATCCAGTCGACAAGCATACAAATCTTCGACACATCCGGACCACTAAGTATAACAGCTGTGTACAGCCCACCAAAGCACAATATCTCACAGTCGCAATACCTTGACTTCTTAAAAATTCTCGGACAACGCTTTATAGCTGCAGGCGACTACAATGCGAAGCATACAGATTGAGGTTCCAGAATATCAAACAAGAAAGGTAAACACCTACAGGGTGCACTGCTGTTAGCAAAAGCTAAACATCTTAGTACCGGCGAACCCACGTATTGGCCAACAGACAAAAATAAAAAGCCAGACCTCATTGACTTTTATATACTCAAAGACATAGACTTAAATAAATGTATCATAACATCATGGCTGGAACCCTCGTCAGACCATACACCTATACTACCAGAACTTAATTCAGTTGAAGTGAACACTACCAATTCTAAACTATTGCACAACAACAAAACTGACTGGGATACCTATCGCGACTACATTAACACAAACTTAAATATAAGCATTCTACTACATTCTACAGTATTGCAAGCAACTCCCGACAAGATAATACACCATGTAAAGCGATACACATCCCCTACGCTTCGCAAATTGATATGTACAAAACGAAAACTGAAAAAAGCATGGACCATTTGCAGATCTCCCGATAGGGAAAAGAAATATAACAAGGCAACGAAAGAAATTAGAAAATATCTCCAAAATCAGAAAAATTACGAAATAACGAAGTATTTACAGAAGCTAACACCGACAATCTGTACCGACTACTCCCTGTGGAAAGCTACAAAAAAACTGACAAATAAAACTATACACCAGGCACCTATAAAAGTGGACAATGGATCATGGGCAGTAACGAACCTAGACAAGACGACAGTGCTAGCGAATTATTATGAAAAAATATTTTCTGATGAAACACTCAACGAAGATGACTGTCATATAAACTCGACAGTCACTCGCCTTAAGCCAACTGGCCTTAAAAAAACATGCACAAATGAAATACTCAAATGTATACAGCACGACATAAAGCCCAAAAAAGCACCCGGATATGACAAAATTGACGGAAAACGTTTAAGGGAGCTACCACTTCAAGCAGTGGTACACATACGTAATATTTTCAACGCGACAATCGGATTAAATTACTTTCCTAAAGAATGGAAAGTGGCTGAAGTCAGAGAAGCTCCTGTGCCAGCGACTGTTACCTATTATAGAACGCAAACATATAATACCTGACCACCAATTTGGCTTTCGACGGAAACATTCGACCATACAACAAATCCTTCTTGTGACTCATAAAATTTTAAACGATCTTGACGACAAAAAGTTCTGCATAGGAGTTTTTCTAGATGTAGAAAAGCCATTCGACAAAGTTTGGCACAAAGGACTAATCAGCAAATTGCGCAATATATTCCCGCATAACGTACTACAGATATTAGTATACTATATCACAGAAAGACATTTTTTCGTTAAGTACTCAGATGAATATTCCACATTAAGAAAAATCAAAACAGGCGTACCACAAAGAAGTGTACTAGGACTGTTATTATCACTATCATATATACACTATCTTTATAGCGGACATACCATCAGAAAATGACGACGCTTCAATGATAGCCACATTTGCTGATGACACTATAATACTTAGCGCACATAGACAAGTAAACACAGCAACATCCAAACTGCAACAGCATCTGGATACTACCCTAAGGCGGTTTGAAAAGTGGAAAATAAAAGTAAATAATACCAAAACAGTACATGTAATATAAACAACTAAAACTAAATTCACACCACCTCATATAACGATTGACGGAGCTGACGTAAAAATTGAAAATGTAGTCAAATACCTAGGATTATATATTGACAACAAACTCAACTGGAAATACCATATACTTAAAAAATGGGATCAAATCAAGCTGAGGATTAGTCAATTATATTGGCTGCTCAAATCAAAATTAACATTAGAAAACAAAATACTGATCTACCAAGCCATTATAAGACCAATATGGACGTACGCAGCACAAATTTGGGAAACGTCCAAAAAAAAAAAAATCAAATACAGACATAATACATTAATCAAAAATCATTCGTATGATCACCAGGGCTGGGTGGTATATAACTAACGATGATCTGCATCGCGATCTTAATATTCCAACAGTGACAGAGGAGATTACAAAAATAAGTCGTATCTACCAGACGAAGCTTACCCAACACTCAAATGTTGGTGTCAACCCACTACCAATACAGGAACTTCAATGCAGACTCAGGTTACAGAGGACAAGGCCAGTGGATCTGGTAGAATAAATTCTAAGTTGGATACAACACATATATCAATACCTCTTTCTTCTTCTTTTTTTTTTTGTTTAACGTTGTTTATTTTTGTATTTTATATTGAATTTCATTTATGTTTCTTTTACTTCATTTTGTCTATAATTGTATTAATTTAATTTAAATTTATAATATTATTTTACTATTTTTGATTTTCCCCTACATCTTTACAAAAATGAAAAACTTTTGAGATCTGCTCACATAAGTTAACTATAACCCTAAAATAACGTTTAAACTATGTACTAATAGTCTTAATAAAAAGTAAAGACATATGTACACGACATATGGGAAAGAAAATAAAGATAATTTCGCTGAGGTGGGCTTACAGAGCTTTGTTGACCACACTGTCGCTAGGATTATTGAAGTACATCCTACTGCAGACCAATCAAAATAAGCTGTCAAAAGGAAGGAAACTTCTGACGTTGTTAATGCAGAGGTTGAGAGTATTCGAATATTCGAAGCAAGTTTCAGGTTCTACTTCAGTTCAACATGACTATGAAAGACGGAAAAGTTTTTAGTACTATTGCGGACACATCATCACAAATATGTCGAATGTGTAGGGCAAACCAAAAATTATGAATGATCTGAACGTGATTAAAAATCTATCAGCAAACGAAAACTTGTTTGAATTCATCCAGTCTACAAGCATAGATTCGTTGTTTAGATTGTGTCTTACATAGTTCTTATAGGCATCCTATTAAAGCGTGGCAGATTCGCGGAGGCATACGATGGAGGACCTGCTGCACACACTCCTATTTTCCTCAGATCCTTGGATTTAATCACTCTTTAAAGTTACTTCCAGCTCCAGACAGAAACTAAAAATCTCCTTTCAAATAAGTACAGAAAGTACAGAAATCTGTCTACAGATTCCTAAAGTGATAGCTCAGATTCCGAATAGATTATTAAAACTACTACCATTAAAAAAAATATTAAAAAAAAAAAATTAAAACTTTAATAAATTTTTTTTTAATTTAATAACATTTAATTAATTAAAAATTTAACAAAAAGTAAATTTAAAAATAAAACTTTTTTTTACTATATTTAAGTTTCTTGACTTTTCTACTATATCCCCAAAAAAACAAATTACGGATATTTTGATATTTCCTAAATTTAATATTTTAATCCGCTTGATCGCCCGTTTGGCTACTGTGCAGTGGTGCAAAAACAACCCTTAACAGTTGTATGTCACTGTGGCCTTGCTTAACATATACATCTCAAAAAAGTTGAAGGTTTGCCTGATTGTCTTTTATTACCTTATAATTCCCAACTGGTTTATGCGGAGTGACACTAATAGCGTCATCTTTTGCGGAGTAGAGTTATCTTTGCGCAGAGGCGATATCGTAACCAATGAAGTTCTACTGAGGTGCGATTATTGCTAGTTGAAAACTTTAACCAATACCCCGCCATGGGGACGTGAAATACCGTCCGCTAAGGCAATTTTTGCAAGCCCGAGAGGGCTTATTATAAAATAAATTCAAAAATATTAGATTTAAGTTTTTAGACTAGAGTTGGATGCTTGGGAAATAATTGCAATACATTCAAAAATTTGGTTGGCAGCCAAAAAGCGTAGGGGACTTGAAGCGACAATAGTTGGTGACGGTGGTTGTTCCCTCGCTGGAGTTAATCCTGCATTACGGTGCCTAAAAGTGATCACAAATTTTAATTTGGGTTGACAGGGTATATGAGTCGTTTTCAGTGCTTAAAGCGGCATCTGATCCAGTTTATCTGTGGGTGGGTCTTCAGATGAATTGCAAAAATTTATTTCTCCGGATTACAAACAATTTTATTACCATACATTAGATTTCCCGGTTCAAATAAAGTTGTAGTTGTTTAAGAAAGGAAATCTAAAGCACGTCAACAGCATGGTGCATAGTGAGTTTGCACGGCAAGTCAAGGTCGCGGGTTCGATCCCGCTGCCTGTGGGCTTTAATTTTTAATTGAAATTTTTTTTAAATGGAAAATTTTTTTCTTCATTTAAAATTTTTTTTGTGTCAACTTCAATATTTTATAGTCAAATCAATGTTTTTTAACCATAAATTTGTTGGTTATTCTTATTACAAAAACGCGAACATTCTTGCAACTTTTTTTTTAACTTTAAACAGAAACGAGAAACCGTATTCTGTTACACAAGGGCACACGTTATAATTGCTTTTTACGTGTAAAATAATAATTTCTACTACCTGAGCATTTTAATAAAAACAAATTTCTTCCCTCACTTCGTATTTCAGCTCCACTTGTGCCATAGAGAGGTAGTGACTGGAAAACTGCGAACTTTATGAAGTCCGGTAATACGTTAAATGTAAAAGAGGTTCTTTATTTGTTCAAAGTATATATTGTACTCTTACTTCGATTTATCTGGGAAAAGTCCATTAAATTTAATTTTTAATCGCCACCGCTTTTGCTAATTTTACTCGCACGCTGAACCACCAGCTGGTTGGACTCGTCTGGTTGAAGCTGTTGGTGATGATGATGGTGATGGTGGTGGTGATGGTGATGCCTATGTGGCATGGGTTGCTCCGGTGGGGCTGGCAGTTCGTCTTCATCCTGAGCTTCCATTTGGGTGCTTTTGTCGAATTTCACGTTAATCAAATCATGTGGCTGCTGATGTACAACAACGGCTGGAGGTTCGATCGGTTCAGCCTGCTGTGATTTCAGAGAGAATATAGAGCCAATCTTCCGCAGCCTCTCATGCACAGAAGCCTCCACGTCATGTTCGCCGGAACTGTGCCTGCTCTTCGTAGACAATGCAAAGGATTTCGAAGAACGTTTTGAACGTAGCGCAGATGCTGATGAAGAAGATGAGGAGGACGAGGACGATGACGATGATGACGAGGAGGAGCTGTTAGAGCTATCTGTACTTGTGTGCACTGGTTTCGTTGTGATCCAAAAGCGTAAAGCGAACATTGCCTCTGCTTTGAAAGCTTCACCCAGCGAGATTTTCTCCTCAATGGCTACTGTCTTGACATTCCAGAGAAATTCGAATAAGCCGAGTATCATGGCGGTGAATAGACCCAAGCCAAGTACAAGAAATACACCGCCCACATTCTCCAAGCCCAATTCAGGGGTATCACCGCCACCGGATTCGACTTGTGAGCAGCTACCGCCGCCGTGCATTTCCTTCCACCATTTGCGTTTCAGCTCGGCGAGCGTGCCCAATTCGCCGAGCTTGAGTATAGCGCCGCTGATTTGTTTGCGATAGGGTGAATCTATTGGTATTGGTATCATGGTATTAATAAGAACTTATATTTAGTAGCTTCAATGAACTCACTGAACGGCATAGCAATGCCGTATGTCTTGTAATCGAGCCATCCGCCCACTTGCATTAGATCACAGTTGCGTTCAATGACATATTCCAGTGAAGTGGACTCCATAAAGAAGGCATACAGATTTTTGCCTTTCAGCACACGTTCCACACCTTCATCGTTGCTCTTTGTAAATACCGAGGGACGTGCTGACTCCATGGCAGCCCACATCCGTTGGTAGGTGCTAAAGTTGGAGTCCTGGTAGACAAGCACAGATTAGAAGGTACAAAGGATGAGGATACTCTCCCAACATACTCTAAAGAAACCCATAGTGCTGCCACCCAAAACGACGCCATATTTAATTTTGCTTTGCGTTGCCAAATCCTCAGCGCTCTCAATGGAACTACCCATGCGGGACATGGTCAAGAAGGCTGCCAAGTTGGCAGTGTAGGAGTTCAACATCATCAATGCAAAAAACCACCACATGCCTGTGACGAGACGAGTGGAAGCAGCTCTGAAAGAGTGCAGAAAGAAATTACAATTAAGTACAGCATGTAATATATTTCACATAAACGTTTGGCTAATTACTTGGGCAATATATCACAACCTTGACCCATCAATGAGCCAATGGACAGCCAAGTAGTATTCATAATTGACCAAATGTTTTCTACCTCCTCTGGTTCTTTACAGGGATGCGGATTTTCCCAGTCGTCGGGTGCCATACGTGCCAATGCGAAGAGTAGTAAAGATATGAAAACATAAGCGGCGCCCATATAAATCCAGACATCCAAAGAGAAGGGCAACAGAAATGAAAACAGATCCGGTGGCTGCTCTGGTGGTTTGGAGAATAAAATGCTCACACCCAGCGTCATAAATGGTGGAGTGAAGTCTACGGCTTGGCGACGTGAAGATGTCATCGTTAGATCGCAGATGCCCAGATCGGCGTTCTATTGAGGAATCATTTTATTAAAGGAGCAGCTTTCAAGTAAATTTAGCAACTTACGGCATCCAATAGCTGTTTCACGATGCCATCCCAGGTTTGGGTCTGCTTATTGAAACCGCCGTATTTGCCATCGGGCGTGAGCACAAACTCATATTTGAAATTTAGTATGCGAGCTATGGCATCAATCAGATCCATGGAGTAGCCTTCATAGCGTGCATTGCCTTGTAATATTTCGCCTTCCTTGGGTTCGCTGTTAGTTGTAGCAATTTGTTAGTTACAACTTCATTACTGGTAGTGACTTATACAACCGATTGATCAAAAATGGTGCACCAATTCTGGAGCTAACGATAAACGTCTTATTAGAAAGCTTCTCGCCGACACGCTTCTCACTCGTATCTTCACCGTTAAGCGAATCCAGACCATTTAAAGGATCCCAGGTAGCCAAGTCGATAAAACCCGTGGGCGTCATTTCCATAAAACGTAGCGTGAAGTAGCTACGCTGGCCGTACTTATTGAAATCAATACGTCCAGTGGCGGCTTCCTCGGAACGCTGAAGGAAAGCAGAACAGTTACTTTGATGCTTCAGCAACTTTGATGCTGTAACATACCGCCTTCATAAATTCTATGATACGACGCCCAGCAGCCCACGATTTTTTACGCCTACATTCGACTTCCGGAGCTGTCAATTCCTCAGTAATTCCGAGTTCACGCAAAGCCTTCGAGAAGATCCAAACTGCATCGTTCAGTAAAATCATTTTCGTTTGTACATGGGTGGGCGGTACCTTATAGTAGCGACCCTCACGTTTCTCACGCTCCTCCCAGTCATGTACGACATTCTTGACTTGATAGTCTGTGGGATCCATAAGCCGCACTGTCGTGATATTGGCCTGTGCATTGAATATGTCCTTCAAATCCAGAGTGTGTGTATCGAGTAGCGGTATGAAAAGACTCTAAGGGATTTAAACTCAAATGAGTGCATGAATCAAGGTGACTGTTGGAGTTTACGTCTCACTTGATATTCGCCGAGCATATTCAGTTCATTTGCTTGATTAAGTATGCTTAACAAGTTTTCCGTAGCACAAAGCAAAATCAAACAATTATCGCTCGAGATCTTAATGTCTTTCAGAAATGGTCTATGATCATCATCGGGTCCGAGTTGTCGCACAGTCGTGGGGTTGCTTGTGGGGTCACCGATTTGCAGCACATCTTGCAGTTGTTGGAGTTCTATTGATTGGCGTTTTTCGTTTAATCGTGAAAATATGCATGAAAATATGCATTCTTTACCTTTATCACTTTCATAGACTATTGTATAGCTACGCCAGCCAAAACTTTGCAAGATTTCAGCAAAGCCACGCGCTAGCAAGAGATTGTCGGGATGCACATTGAGTGTCATCATTGAGTGCTGGCGATCGGCAATTGCCTCATTTGGTGACCAGTCATAGACAATGTGCGGTATATCCAAGGTATTACATATTGAGGCGACAATGTCTAAAATGAGAGTTGCTGTAGCTATGTTGTTTTAATCTTGTGGCACATCTCTGTACGTACCCGAACTGCTACCTGTGTTTGGGCCAAAGATCGCTATAACGCCTTGTGCTATCAGACCACAAACTATTGCGAATAAAGAAATTACGCAATCAGTGTTTTTTCTAGTATTCAAGAGTGGACTTACCCGTTTTTTCCATTATAAAACTATCTTCTGTATTTGCATACTGCACAATCGGCACCAATTCGATGTCACGTTCCTGTATATTCGCGCGATCCACAGCCGTGCGAAAGGCTATCTCCGCCTCATCTTTGTCCGATGAGAAGACAGTACCTTGAACATTTTTCAGACGCGTGACCTCATTCATAATTGTACCAGATTTATTTTAAAGTCATTTCAAACTCACCCACAAAAAACTGTTGCCTTGCATTGCAGCAACTCAAAGTAAAGAGAGTGAGTAGTAGAAGTCGTAAGATCTTCATTTTGAACAGATTTTTTGTATTTTCATCAACTAAAATTTACTAAAAGTTGCCGTGGCCATGCTGAAAAGCAAATATTTTTTGTCGACTGCACTTCGACAAGGCCTAAATTGCAATGCATGCGCGACTAAGGCAAATGGTGAAATTGCATTGCTAAAATTAAATTTTCAGCTAATTCAGTGTTTGCATCTGTTTTTATATATATTCTATACCTTCTGAGTGTGCTACATATGCTTTACCCTTTCGGTCTTCTGTTGTGCTTAGCATATTCTAAACAAATTGTGAAAGTCGAAAAAAGTTAGCATTTGTTGGGCAACAAGCTCAAAATTGGCCAAGTGCCATGAGGGAATACAGGTAGAGTGAACAATTAGCAACGGAAATGGGATAATAAGCGAAGAAAAGAAAAGAAGAGAGAGAGAGAGAGGGAGAGAGATCACAAATTTAAAGAGACTGGACTTCTTAGGACTGATATTAGATTTGACCCCATCTCTTTACTGTTTCCTTTTTTAATTTATTCGAGAACCTAACTAAGACCTTCGAGATGCATTCTATAAAATAATCAAGTTCAAGGTTGATTGGGAATGTTCAGCTTCAAAGAGAATTCTATATCTTATCCAGAGATATCTGCACTGACCAAAAGCTCAAGTGATGTGAGTTTATATCATTGATACCAGTAAGCTAAGATACTTAATTGATAGGTCGTTTAAGTAACACTTTTTATAGCTGCCCTAGTCACCCATTTTCAATAAAAGTTCTATCCTTACATTGCCAGTTTTTATTTGCCTTATTTTTTTTATATATTACAGCTCAGATCACAATTAATTTTTCTTTCGCACAATATGATCATACAAGACTACATAGCCATATTTTTCGGAATGAATTACAGTGCGCCTAGCATTTCCTGACCACGGTCCAGGATTCGGACCCACGGAGATTTTCTTGTGATCACCCCTATGCATGAAAATTAGTCCGGTATTGTGATCGTGTATGACAATATAGTTATCGCTATTATTGTAGCGCAGCACGTGTGTTTGAGAATTGTAGTAACTCAGATGGTTCCTTTTCGGGCGTAGAGTGACTCGACCCTCATAGATGCCACACCAATCGGTGGAAGTTATGCCCAACGATGCAGCACGACAGCTATATTCAAAGTCAATATAGCCTGAAACCTCAGAACCATCCGCGAGACGACAAGTCAGAAAGATAATTGTCTAGGTAGTTGAAGAGTGTCTTATATAATACAGAAATCATTTGCAATATGGATGGAATGCTTACCGATAAAACTTTAAGCGCGTTTTTCTCCTCACGATCTTGCAGCGCATCTAGAAATTCATCTTTACCCCTCACCAAACCCTTACCGAATATAATGCGTCCTTGTATTTTTGGCGAAATGGCCTCCAGGGCAAATGCTTTCTTGTCATCAAATTCACTTTTCGTATACGGTACGCATTTCGAGCGGTAGCCCAACTTGACAATTGCTCTAAGCACTTCTCGTGTACCAATATAGCGCTCATCCTCTGGACTGAGAAAGGACATAAGATAGTCTTCATAGCTGCCATAATTCAATAGGCTGTAATCGGCATGAGGACCTTCCCCCATTTTGAAGTGAGTTGCAGTAGAATTGTCAAGTTTGAATGAACTTAGCTTGACTTGCTTTCAGTCTGTCGACAAAGGTTTGACAATGCGAAAGATAATTGTAACTCAAATAATATAGATATGTTTTGTGGTTTAAATATAAAGTCGAATAAAATATAAAGTATATTGAAAGAACTTGAACGAAAAGTTGTAGGTATAATGATCAAAGGAAGTTATTTCGACAAATGAAACTGGGATTTCATAGACAACTGAAGACGAAGCAGAAACTAATTTTTCTGTTTATTGTTGGTACATGGAACTTAACATCCTACAGTGTTCCACTCATGCGTATTTGCTTCATATTTCTTACTAGTTCATAATCGATCGTTGCTTTATATTATATCTAAGAACGAAAGCAATGTTTAATATATAATATATATGCCTTGTATAAATGTATATCTGAGGTATTCGAATATGGTCCAATCTAGTACCTCTAAAATTTAGCTTTTAATATATTACTTTCAAATGTCGTTCAATTACTTTAGCCTGGAGGGATTATGTAGATACCAGATAAATGGTCTTCTTTTCTCCACAAAGTTTTTGAGTGATTATGGAGGCTCTGTTTTTTGTTTTTTTTTTTTGAATGAATTGAAGATTATTTAATTATTCTTTTGTTTCGCTTTCTATTTGCGACTGTCAGTCCAAAGCTGACAACCAGTGAATTTGAACAAAGGCAATAGAAATTATAGTGGACCCCACAGGCAGGCGTTTTTCTGCCACACAAAGCGCACTTGTCGGTATGAGAAACATGGATTTTCCAGATTTATTATATGATAGTAAATTCATCATGCCAAAACATAATTAGCAACAGCCACTAAAAAAAACCAAAGAAAAAATTTCATTTCACTTATGTGGCCCCAAGGCTACTCCACACTCAGACGAGAGACGTTGTCGTCGTCATTGTTGATGACAAGATGTCTGTCTATCGCCCGGCGTTTTCATAATTTTATGTGCCATTAGGAAAGTAATTTTAATAAAAAAAAATATATAGGAAAACCAATGAAAAATGGGGGAAAATAAAACCAAAAATAATTACACTTGACAAAAATAACACAAACAAAAAACATCTGGCCGAGTGGAGCAGTTGTAGATCAACTCAGCCGTGAGCGAATGAATAGTTGGTTTTGCTCGCGAGTGGAATGAAAGTTTTTCCGAGTTTCCGTGAGTTCGCCTATTCAGTGTGCGAGTTATGCGCTACAAGACCGTATCGCCACGGCACAATTAATAGCGTGAACGTACGGCCGCGTGGATTTTACGTAATATTTTCCAAAATTCATTCTATAAAAAATAGATAAAAGAAGAAATTTTCATAAAATATTTGGTGGAAAATGTAGTGAAAAAGCTAAGCGTACGCGACATGTTATCTAAATGTTTTAAACTTATAGAAATTCGTTTAGCAAGTTGTAGCAAAAAATGCGTAAAATATTTTTGATTCTATTATTTTTATGGACGACGTATGCATTTGGCAGTAATGAGAAGACGGAAGTGAAAGTTGGTAATTAGTCGGACTGTGTTATAAATAAATTTCGAAGAGCATTTCGAAAATTCAATGGCACACATTTTAATTTTTACTTGCTCTACTTTATTTAGGCGCCATTTTCCATCATGACGAACGCGATGTCGAACTCAGTTTCGATCATGCCTTTCGTGAGATCAACAATTTGAAGCTGTTTGAGTTGCATTTTACAACAATCAAGCGATTTTTGCCAACGGATGACAGTTTTCTGCTGCAACAAATTGGTAAGAAAATTGGAAAAAAGTCACAAAACAAGTGGCACAGGCTTGAGGACGTTTGTACTAGGCGCCGGTATAGCACATACGATCATTGAACATTTAACTTAAAGTAACAGGTAACTTAAGCCTGCATAAAACAATCGTTATTTTAATATGAGGAAAGAAGATGTTTTCAGCTTTAAGGAAATGTACTGTGCTAAATGTTGTGCTGGTGTATGTATATTGTGCTTATTTTGCACATACACCCGAAGAAGCAGAAAGCCACTAAAATGGTTGTTTAAACTGTTGCGTCCTCAAAAACTGTTTAAAATATTTAATAATTTTTATTTTTTCTAAATATTTTCATAAAAAAAATCTATTAAATAAGCTTGTGAATTAATTGCCAATGGCGTTGCTGCTATTTTTGGACCAAGTTCAAAGGCATCTAGTGGTATGTAGACCGCAAATCGCGCAACTGTTCTGTTAGCCAAAATTTCTGTTGCTAATTTTCTTGTTATGCTTTAGATATTGTAGCGCTCATTGCGAATACAACCGGCATTCCACATGTACAATACGACTCGAAATTGGAGGCTACGCAACAGACGCAGCTGAATCATCGCATGTCGGTGAATGTTGCGCCTGCTTTATCAGTACTATCGCGCGCATACTTTGAGATTATAAAGTTGAACTACGATTGGCGTACATTTACATTGATCTATGAAACGGATGATGGCAAGTTTCAAACTGGTGTTGTTTTTATTTTCTTTAATTTACTCCTATACGCACCTAGGCCTAGCACGTCTACAGGATCTCATGGATATACACGCCATTAATCGCGATTATATTAAATTGCGACAACTGGCG
Organism: Cacoxenus indagator; assembly: GCA_035041755.1. NCBI lineage: Eukaryota > Metazoa > Arthropoda > Insecta > Diptera > Drosophilidae > Cacoxenus > Cacoxenus indagator. The sequence goes on along the minus strand of JAWNKX010000986.1, from coordinate 2,191,424 downwards.
GCTTATGAGGACGACTATCGTGTGCTGTTTAAAGATGCCGCAGAGATTTTTCATGAGCATCGTATTATACTCGATTGTGAACCAGCTACTTTGGCGGATTTGCTGCAGATTTCACTGGACTTTAAGCTGCAGGGTCCTTTCAGAGTGAGTACTGTTGAGAGCGCAGCATAGCACACCATGATAAATGTAGCCGCTCATATACAGAACTGGTTTCTTACACATCTGGATACGCATAGCTCGGGCCTTAAGGACATCTACAATGAGAACTTTCAAGCGAATATTACAGCCGTGCGTATAAAAACGGTCTATCCTAATCCGTATGAGCGCAAGAAGACGCGTATCACAAAAATTGATGTAAGTACGAATTGAGAAATAATGCAGTGTGAATAGGCTATAATAATTAATGATACATGATATATTATAGTTTCAATTCATATAATTTCAAATTTTGTATTGCTTCCCTTCATTTCCCCAGGAAATACTCGGCAATCAAACAATGTTGCCCATCTTAATCTACGATGCTGTCGTGCTGTTTGCAAATTCAGCACGTAATATTATCATAACATTACAACAGTACAAAGAGCCATATAGACGCTGTGGTCTGAGTGGTACAGGCATGAATCCTTGGTATATTGGACGGCAAATTGTGCATGAAATGAAAACGGTAGGTAGTTCTTAAACGAATCGAACCTTTGAAGTCGCTTAACTGAATTAGATCTCCGAGGATGACGTAGAGCCGTCGTTCAAGACCGAAAATATGAAGCTCGATGAATTCGGTCAACGTACACAGTTCAATTTGGAGATCTATAAGCCGACAGTGAATGAACCTCTGATGATTTGGACACCAAACGATGGTATTACACCCATACGCATTACAAGCGAACTGCAGAGCACATCAACGGCACCGGATTTCTCTGCACAGCGTCGAAAGTATATGGTAGTTACACATTTCGAGGAGCCTTATTTTATGATGAAGTAAGAAATATAAAATATATGGCAGCATGTGTAGTGTAGGTTATATTCTCGACTTATAGAGCAGATCATGAAAATTTTCGTGGCATGGAGAAGTATGAAGGCTATGCAGTGGATCTGATTGGCAAACTGTCAGAGCTTATGAATTTCGACTATGAATTTGATATTGTTTATGGCAATGGAAAATATAATCCGGAGACCAAGGAATGGGATGGCGTTATACGCAAGTTAATAGATCATGTACGTTTTGGCTGCTGGGTGGCATTGGCAACATTTTCTTATATGCATATTTTGGACTTACAGCAAGCACAAATCGCTATATCCGATTTGACAATCACACAATCACGTCGTCAAGTTGTGGATTTCACGGTGCCCTTTATGCAATTGGGCATTAGCATTTTGCATTATCGAAGTCCGCCGGAACCGAAGGACCCATTTGCCTTCTTACAACCCTTTGCGGCAGAGGTTTGGTACTACATGCTCTTTGCTCAATTGATAATCACATTGTTCTTTGTGTTTATGGCACGGCAAGTAGAGTTACTAAAATTTTGGCGACTTAATTATACAATTTAACCACTCTATAGTATTTCCAACCTTGAATGGCAGAATCCAAATCCCGCTAATCCCAAGCCAGAAGAGATTGAGAATATTTGGAATCTAGACAACTCTACATGGCTTATGGTGGGCTCTATTATGCAACAGGGTTGTGATATTTTGCCGAGGTAAGCTTACAGGAATATTCATTGGTTTTAATTTCAACAAATCTAGACATATCTGTCTGACCATTACAGAGGCCCACCTATGCGCATTTTGACCGGCATGTGGTGGTTCTTTGCTCTGATGATGCTCAGTACTTACACTGCCAATCTGGCAGCCTTCTTGACAAGCAACAAGATCAAAAGCTCCGTTAATAGTCTGCAAGATCTCATTGAACAAAGTGAGGTGAAATTTGGCAGTTTACGTGGTGGCAGCACTTCACTCTTCTTCTCTGAATCGAATCACTCGGATTATCAACGTGCCTGGAATCAAATGAAATCATTTCAGCCATCAGCGTTTACATCGACCACCAAAGAGGGCGTGGAGCGTGTCATTAAGGAGGAGGGTAAATACGCTTTTCTCATGGAGACGACCAGCATGTCTTATAACATTGAACGTAATTGTCGTCTACGTGAGATTGGCGGGCAAATTGGTGAGAAGCATTACGGCATAGCGGTACCTTTAGGTGGGTGTGAGCTATCAATTATTGCTTTGGTCTCATTAAGCAGTTTAATTATATTTATAAACTCAATTGTAGGCGCTGATTATCGTACAAATCTTAGCGTTTCAATACTGCAACTCAGCGAAAAGGGCGAACTGTATAAGCTGAAGAATAAATGGTGGAAAAATCACAATATCACTTGCACCCGTTTCCATGACGACGACGGCGATGAGTTGTCTATCATAGAATTGGGCGGCGTCTTTGTGGTGCTGGTGGGTGGCGTAGTTATCGGCGTTTTACTAGGCATTTGCGAGTTCCTCTGGAATGTACAACGCGTAGCAGTTGAAGAACGTTGCACGCCTTGGGAGGCGCTGAAGGCGGAACTGAAATTTGCTCTTAAGTTCTGGATACGTCGAAAACCGATGAGAATTAGCGAGAAATCCTCAAAACGATCAACCGATGCCGAATCACGACGCTCTTCAGCGCCTTCAAAGGAGAATCGTAGTCGCAGTAGTCGTAAGACTTTGACCACGCGTTGAGTTGTTCTATATTTTGTGAAATATACATTTTTACTAAACTATAAAAAAGTATTTCAAAACTTTTTTCCCTCTTCTTAGCCACTTTTAATACACTACTTTTATTAGGCTGTGTACCTCGATTGTATGTCTTCAGTTGCTATATAAAATTCTGTTTTTTTTTGTAGGGCACATCTCCATGTGCTGTTGGCTGACGCGATTACTTTTTTAATAGCGAGGTGTTGCTCTTAGCTGAAAAAACAAATGGCGTCTAGAATAGGCAAACTTTTGAGTAAATTTACTTAGCAAAAATATGAGAGACAATAATGTGCCGACATGTGTTTATAGACTGATCAAAACGTCCAATGTTTTTTCCAAATAATTTTCAGTCAGTAATATTTTCAGCGCGTTGACGGCAACGCGTCCGGCGCCATAGCACTTTTCACACGCGTTGTCGAGTGCACGAGTAGTATTTTTGTATATAAAAATTTAAATAAGCTAAAGAAAATATGTTATTGAACTTAAATTTACTTAGACGACTCCATAAGCTATAAGTTTTGAAGAAGTAATAAAGTCATGCACCTCCGTTGAACCCATCAAAGCAGTCTACAAAGCTTTGAGGTTATGTGAAATCATGAAGTTGTTAGTTGAGCTTCTATTCACTTCTCTTATAATCCTAACATGTAAAGCTCAAGATGTCAAGCAAGTTATTAAAATTGGTGTGTAGTTTTTATATAACCCTTGTTATAAGCCTTCCCAGCACAAACTTTTCGTAATAGGCAGCATTTTCTTTGGCGATGAACTGGATTTGGTAGATTCCCTTGATGCCGCCATTGAGTCAATCAATCAATTGGACTACGACATTAAACTTGAGGCCATCAAGCGTTACCTAACTGTGGACGATAGCATCACATTGCAGGAAGTTGGTGAGTCTAATGGCAAATAAACGTTATCCTAACAAATCTTATAAATTTATTGCGAAAATCTTTCCATTTAGCTTGCAATTTAATTGAAAACGGTGTTGTCGCTATTTTTGGCCCAAGTTCAAAGACAAGCAGCGGTAAGTTCTGTATGGTTCCGTAATATTTCTGGCATGGATTTTGCTTAGTTCGAAGTAATTTTTATTTTTTTTTTGCTTTTGAAATTTATTTTTAAACAAGCTTTGTCGTCATTAAACATGTTCATTGTTTTTATTCGGCCATCTCGATTTTGCTTTGGTACACAGTCAATATGTGTATGCCTAAAATATAATCAGGTTTATATTCTGCCGTATAGTCTCGCAGTCAACTGATGAGTGCTCCATAATTCTTAATAGTAAAACATAATTTATTAAGCGTGAAATATGTGCGATATTTTTCAAATGAGTACTAAATTTGTAAACTATAAGTAGCTGATTTTGAGAAATGCAACTATAAATCATATTTTTAATAATATAGTTCCTTGTTCACTCCTTTAGGGAGCATAGAGCCTCCAAAATTTGTCGTTATTTTATATTGCTTTTTATTTTTATTTTGTTATTTTTTAAAAATTTAATTTTTATTTTATTATTTATTAAATTAATTTAATAATATTTTTTTTTTAATTTACAAAACTTGTGGTGGCCGAGTAAATCTAATCATTTTTCCCAGATAGAGTGGGTTTTTAGCCTGCTACCAGTCCTTGGTCCTGGCGTGGCCAAGGAACAACAGCACTACCTAACGGAGGTTGGGGAGGTATTGACTCCAGTGTGAATTGAACCCCGTCCATTGCGGTCAGCAGCCTTCCAGGGCACTATTTTAAAAACAGAATTCTATTTTTCTAGGAGATATGTTGGGTCTATTGAGGATAACTCTATAGAAGTAGATAAAAGAACGGTCAAGCTGTTCATTTGCCCAAGCGAATATTTTAGTTGTGTGAACCCAGCAGTAACTGTAAGTAGGAAAAAAGGCCTTCCTTGCATATGTATTTACAAAATCCCAAGTCTTCCTTTCGTTTTCATACGGGGTTGCTTTTGTATACTTCTATTATGACGCTTTTAGAAGGGTTTTTGGAGATATTAGGAAACTTCGGAATTGTTCGGCTTTCTTCCAAAAAATCTGACCTTAGCAGCTCAAGAGAAACACTTCTGCTACATAAGCTGACGAAAGTAGTACTTTAAAAGTACTTACTATAACAGCTAAATTAGCAACTATTGCAATTTTTCTTAAAAAAAGAATTAATTTTTTTTATTTATTTTGTATTTATTTATTTAATTAATTTATTTATATTCATTTATTTATTTATATTTAGTTTTATTTATTTAAATGTACTTCAGTTTTTTTATTTACTTCACCTTAGTATTCAATTTGATTATCCAAGACTTGTGTAAATCGACTAGTTTTCTGTCTGCCTCCAGTGGGATTAGAACCTTAGCCTCTGCGGCTTTCAGCCTAGTGCACTTCCACTAGGCCACCGATACGGTATTAATGCTCTACTCAAAATGATTTACATTAATATTTCGACGGTCGTTTTCATTTGTGTGCCTTCGTGGTTTCTCTTTCAAATGTACTACTAATAGCAGTATGAATGAAGTAGCAGGTATAAAGAAGAATAGTTACACCTTATCCTGACGGAGTCAGGAAAAAAGAATGAATTCAAATTTAATACTGATACAGTTCACTTATTTATATTCAGAAGCGCAAGGTACTGCTTTTTAATTGCGTAAATCCGTGGGAACTAAGAAGGCTTATTATCCAGTAAAATCAAAAATTCAATTTAAGTCAGTCCTTCTCTATACAGAGTTTTCTAATATTTAAATTGAATACTAAAGATATATTTAATCTTCAAATAATAATGAAAACGATGAAAATTTGTGTTGCAAAATCGAATCATATAGCTCAAAAAGCACTTACTCTTTATTGCAGAAGATTAATTACCTTGAAAAGCCACATAAAAACATTCAAACTGAATCCATTAAACACAATGGATTTCATTGAAACCCATGTTTATACTCAAACTACGAGTACACACAACCTCGATAATGAATTTTCACTCGATTAATTTGCCAAACATGAATTCCCACTATAGCTAGAATAACAAACATGATTCCCAAAATTATTGGCACACTTGGGCGCAATTAACTAAAGAGTAACATAAAAAAAACACATCCAAAAAGTACAACAAATTTTACATAAACTAAAGAAAGTAAACACATTTTTGAAAACGCCCACAAAATGTCTCGCGTTGATCTTTTATGACATCAAACAACCGAAAAATTGGAACCGTGCCATCAGATCCGATCATTCAGTCTATGTTTTGATCGCAATCTTCTAAAGAGACAACTGAGTTTGTATGTTTTTCTAGTGTGTTTATGCTGTTCGTAATCATTCTAAACAAAAATACACAGAAGGCCCCCATGGGTTGTAAGTAATGCCAAAGAGCATTAAATATGAATGTGTTGTCTCTGGTAATGTTCTCAAAGTTTTAGCAGAAGATCGCCAACATGATTGCCGTATCTCTCTTATTGATGCTTATGTTTCCTCCTTCATATCGTGACATATTTTTTTTTATTGGACTATTTTTAGTTGGCCCATTATATTGTATGCAAACAAGTCAGTGACACTGACGATCACTCTCTCTCTCTCTTATTTATATACTTTCTCTCTTTGCAGATATCATTGAAGTGCTCTGCAATATCACCGGCATACCACACCTTCAGTATGACTGGCATGAGCAGCAATCGGAACGTCATCGTACAAATCATCAGCTGACTATAAATGTGGCGCCTACGGAATTGGAACTCTCAATGGCCTACTACGACATCTTACGTAGTGATAGCTTCGATTGGCGTTCATTCACAATTGTCTATGAGCGTGACACAAGTGAGTATAATTTTTTGGGTGTTTAAAAAATCCCACTGAGTATGCGCATTGCATCTGTCTCTTTCCCTAAACTTCTACTATTGTCTCCTTTACAGGCATGGCACGTTTTCAGCATGTACTCGCCTGGAAACAACTCCATAAGACTGGTATAAAATTGCAGGAGTTTCAACGTGGCGAGGATTATCGCGTGCTCTGGAAACGTGTTAACAATGCACGTGAGAAGTATGTCATGTTGGAGTGTCCGCCGGATATACTCGAAGAAGTGGTAAATGCTTCACGGTTCTTTAATATGACTGGACCGTTTAATGTGTGTGAGATAAAAGTTTTAAATCTTTACTGTCCCACAATTGTAACTAAAAATCTGTAACCCTAATTTAGCGCCTTTTCCTCACAAATCTGGATACACATGTGGGTGGTTTTGATAAGTTCTATTCTAAGGACTTTATGGTTATAACGGCAGCGGTACGCTTGCGGTCATACATTCCGCCACCAGTACACGATGAGGCCGATGTTTTCGATAATGAGGCGGAAGAGACTAAGGTTGGTTCTTATTACTTGAAACTACTATTTCACTTATAAGGCTCGTTTGATAGCTTGACTCCATACGCGCACAACTATTCTATGATGCCGTTGTACTCTTCTTCAATGCTCTACGTGAGCTAATGGGGTCTCTTCGTTTTTATACGCCCAAGGTATCTTGTGGTCATGGATCCTGGCGTGCAGGACATATTTTAGTGCAGCTTATGAAGGAGGTTGAACTAAAAATAATACCTTATTTATACATATATTAATCAAATAAGGTTACCCTCATCAGATCTCGCCGAAGAACGTACGACCACCTTATCGCACTCAGCGTCTAAAGCTAAATAAGGACGGCGAACGTGATGACTTTAATCTCGAAGTCTACAATCCATTGACTGATCGCATTATGTATGTTTGGAATAAGGACTTTCAATTAGTCCCCTACGAAAAGATCAGTGACAATTCAACGAAAGAGGCGAGGCGCCGGAAATTGGAGGTCAAAGAGGACTTCTCACAGAAACGTGTGCATTATGTGGTAGCAACGAGAGTAGGTGAACCTTACTTTATGTGGCGGTGAGTCACTCTTGAATATAATTTGAAGCTCACGCTCACTCGCTTGACAACAGACCCGAACCTGAGGGAGTGCACTACGAGGGCAACGAACGTTTTGAGGGCTATGCCGTCGATTTGATTTACAATTTGGCCAAGGAGTGTAAATTCGACTTTAGTTTTGAACCTGTGCCTGACAATGCTTATGGCAGCTATGACCCGATCAATGATGAGTGGAATGGTATCATCAGGCAGCTAATCGATAACGTAAGCGTTGTTATAAGTTGGTTTTTGTAGTCAGTTACGTTAATTTTCTTCTTCTTTAAGAACGCACAAATCGGCATTTGTGATTTGACTATAACTCAAGCGCGTCGTTCAGTTGTTGATTTCACAGTACCTTTTATGCAGTTGGGCATTAGTATATTGTCGTATAAAGCGCCACCAGAACCACCCAACCTGTATGCTTTCTTGAACCCTTATGGTCTGGATGTGTGGCTCTACCTGCTCGTTATGCTTATGTTGACAGCCATGCTGTTGGTTTTGGTTGCACGGTATGTATGCAGTGATCAGCGATAAGATATAAAACGTTTAATGTCATGACCATTTTGATTAGTATGTCAAATGAGGAATGGGAACAGCCTATTACAAATGATGAGAACGAGGAAGAAATTGAGAATATCTGGACTCTACGAAATACAATGTGGCTTGTGCTTGGATCAATACTCAATCAGGGTTGTGATATATTGCCAAGGTAAGTGAGATTTCCGGGACTATGTAAAGAAGATTATAAGTTGTCTTTCCGTCATATTTTCAGAGGTCTTTCCATGCGCTTGCTCACGGCTTTCTGGTGGATTTTTGCGCTTCTCATTTCCCAGACCTACATTGCGCAGTTGGCCGCGTTTATTACAGCATCAAAAATGAAAGGTTCAATCAACAATCTACACGATCTAGTCGAACAGAATAAAGTGCAGTTTGGCATGGTCAAAGGTGGCGCGTCATCCTTCTACTTTTCTGAGTCCAATGATACAGTGAATCGTGTGGCCTGGAATAAGATGATCTCATTTAAACCAGAGGCTTTCACGAAAGACAATAAGGAGGGTGTTGATCGTGTGAAGCGCAGTAAAGGCACCTATGCCTTTCTTATGGAAACCACATCACAGCAATATTTTGTGCAAAGAAATTGTGAGCTGACACAGATTGGTGAACCCATCGGCGAGAAACATTATGGTATCGCGGTGCCATTGAGTGAGTGCATGTGTTTGAAATAGAATAGTGAAAACCATTAATTTACGTTATGCTTTGTTCAGATGCACCCTTCCGTTCGAATCTCAGTGTAGGGATACTAAAGCTCAGCGAGAAGGGCTTGCTCTACACGCTCAAAAATAAGTGGTTCAATGTGAATGAGACCGATCGTTGCGACTCTGCTGGCAGTAGTTCCGATGCCGACGACTCACAATTCGATATGGATTCAGTTGGTGGCTTATTCATAGTACTCATAGCAGGCTTAGTGGCATCCATAGTTGTTGGAATTTGTGAATTTTTGTGGCACGTGCAACGTATAGCAGTGAAGGAGCGTGTGAGTATGAATAAGCTTAAAGAACATGACCATCATTGAATTTGGTGCCTATCCAATTATACAGGTGGAACCCAAGGTTGCCTTAAAAGCGGAATTCCGCTTCTTCATATCTTTTTGGCTAAAACGAAAACCTCTGCATACATATCGAATAAGTCGTGGTTCAACTTCGACGGGTTATTCTTCGCTGGAGCGTCGTTCAAGTACGTCAAGCGTAAAGAAGAAAAAGAAAAATCCTAGAGAAAGCCCGCCGCCTGAGCGATCAAACAATGACAATACGTGATGTTTAATTTTTTTTATTGTTTATTTTAAATAACAAAGTCCTAAAATAACTATATATAATAAACAAATGTATTTTATATATGAGTCCCTTCATTTGGACAATGTCTTTGGTTGAGTTCTCGAGTCCTTAATATTATATATGATGTTTCATTTTATGTATATTATATCATAACATAATATATTATTAATACAACAATCGGATAAGCTTAACTTTATGAGTTTTTATTTATTATATTCTTTTTTTTTTCATTTCATTCGAACTTTGTCTTCAGTGATATTAGACAAATTTTAATCAAAATTTAAATATAATTCTGTTAGATCCTATATTTTGCAAACATATGTATAACGAATAACATTAATCGCAGTAAACTGCATGACATATTTGTGTGATTAATATAATAATGACAAATAGATATGGAAAAACGGGACTATGCAGACTTTTCAGTCTACGCCTTGTTGAGATATGGATGAGAGAGGATGCTATCGGATTTGGGTGCGTCAAAAGTCTTGAGTGATAGCGGCTGCTGTGATAATTAATCCCTTCCATAACCGTTGGCACGGAGAGGTCCCTATGTAGCGAGGTGTTGCGGACGTACCAAGGGGCGCCCGTAAATCTTCTGAGTGGCTTATTCTGGCACGCCTGTACTCTTCTGATTTTGCAGGCGGCAGTAGTACCCCAAATTTGTAGGATCAAACAAGTACCAATACTTGCAGATGTATGAGTCTCTCATTAGCTATGGATAGTTTGTTCGAAAGGCGGAGGAGCCACTCTAGTTTCTTGAGCTTTTGATAGCAGCGCGCTGTAACTTCCTTTGTATATGCACGTTTGGCCAGTATTAGACCGAGATATCCGATTTGATCCATTTGAGGAATGATGCTTGAATTATAAGAAACAACCGGACAGACGCCTTGCCTTAAGGTGAGGAGCTGATTTTTCAGCGTTAATGGCAATGTTCCATCGCTTGTCCTAGGAGTGGAATCTGTCTAAGTAGCTGGACAAAATTCTCCGCAGCTTCTTTCAATGAGGCAGAGTTGAAGATGACTGCCGTATCGTCCGCGTAAGTAACGATAATCGATTCTCTATTTCTGGTTGTCGACATATCAGAAGTGTATAGGAAGTAGAGGACCGAAGCTAGGACACTCCCACAATTTATTAAAGTAAAACACTTTCGTCCTTAAAAAATGGCCAAGTATAGCTAAACGATGCGAAAACTCGGCGGCTTAACTGATATAAGTTTTCAACTAGCAATAATCGCAACTTGGTTTCAACCTCATTGCTTGCGATATTTCTACTAAGCAAGAATGTATGAATGATATGCGAATAAGAGTACTTATACTATATAACTTTCAACTGTAGTTTTTTCTTAGTGGTATGGGCTCTCTAGTCGCTCCTTCTTCTACATATATTCTGAGGTGCTTAGTATAACGATGGAGCCTTCGAAGCCGCTTGTAGCTTTCAAACTGTTTTAATGTAATTGACATTCAAGTGCGTGCAAAGCGAGCAGCAATCGCACTCAAACTTTGTGATGAAGAGTAAGTACAGAACTCTCAAAATAGCGTATGTAAATGTTATGCAGTGATGTCAAAACTGTATTATTAGGTGCTACCACCTCTGTCACCTTTTTTTAACACTTCTATGCCAAAGTTGAAAGGTGAAAAAAATCAAACTTTTATGTCTTGACAAGCATTGATTCAGCTAAAAATCCTCACCAGCTTTGAACTTAAATAATCTCTGACGATTTTAGGGTGCAACGCGAAGAAGAAATTGCTAGTGCTATAAAAAAGGTCAACTTAGGCTAAATTGACTGTAGCGTATTTGGCCATTTCAGATATTTGGCTTATGCAAAAGTTAAGCGGCTTGTATGGATTGAAATGGTGACCAACGAAACCACATTTGAGCTTTTGCGCTTTGCTCGTTTTCTGCCCCAACAGTTAAGTCTTGATTTTTTTTGCTATTGATTTTGATGTCTTTAAAGTACACGTCTTTATTCCGCCACCCGCAATGCTTTTGCTAAATTTGTAGTCAAAGCAGCAACACTTACGGTTCGTTTAATCGCCTCATTGTGTACTTAACCCTTCGCACTGCTGTCCGGCGAAATGCGACAAATCTGCTCAAGCGTTTCGTGTTTAAAATGCCACTATAAAATTGTAATTTTAACGACAATTTAACGTTTTTGATTACGCTAACAATAAAACTCTACAAATAGGGGTTAATTATGGGAACTCAGAACTCAGAAGATGGTTCGAGTTGCGCAAATGCCTAATTAGCATTTGTTTGTGTAAAGTTTGATGCTACTCACAGCCTTTGACATTTGCAAGTGCAGAGGACATTTATTATATTCTTCATTCAGTGTATATTATTACAATGTAGCTTATGTGGGATATTGGAAGCCCCAGAAGGTATAAATAGCAGAAAATACATATCGACGAGACGAGTCAAAGTAGCCGCTTGTCCAATCGTCTATCCGTTGTTGCGTATACAAACTAGTCCCTCAGTTTATGGCCTTCGTATAGCCGGGTTTGAAACCCATGGGTTGCAATATTAATCAGCAATTTGTACTCTTCCAGATTTCCGCTCGGATTTAGCTGTTGCCGTCTAAGAGTATGTGATGACCTATTCAGTTGCTGAAATCTTTACTGAAAAATGTACTCAAAATAAAGAAACAGAGACTAACTCAAAAATTTCCAAGCTAATTTTTTTAGGTTGCACGCGTTTGACTTCTCCAAATAATACAAAAAACGGGTGTCAATTATAATATAGCATCTGTAGTCTTGAAGTTTGTACACACCTGTGCCTGTATATCCAGGCGTTTTTCGGATATTATATTCAAAATAAAGAAAATGAGGGCACTGGATGACTATCAATTTCTTCTGTCAAATTTATAATTTTTAAATGATTTAATGGCGTCGTCTAATTCGCCAAGCCCATATACATATGTACGAACACAGTCAGGAACATTAGCATAATGGTGCGCAGTAAATTTACGACTTTTGCACAGTTCCCACTGACTCGTGGTAAAAAGCGTGATCTGAAGTCAAATATCTGCTTTCATTTGCGGGAGGTTTAATGTTAATGATAGTATTTGATTTTTGAAGTAACATAGAAAAAGTGTGGCTTGTATAGACTTTGTAGACATAGGTTATGTGGAGATCTGTGTCAATTTTTACGAAGCAGCTTAAATGTCTAAAGAGATACAATCAAAGTGAAAAGAGGATATATGTTCTAATAAAATACCTTATTTTGGATAATGTAGTTTTCCTGCTGCTCTTATAATACCCTTGTCAAATCAAGCCTGGTTACCTCAATTTGCTATACAAAGTGGCTTTTCACACATTTGTTTTTTTTACAATTTGTTTTTTATTGTTGTAAAGTTGTCTTTTTTCAGGCAATTGTTACCTTTACCGGATTTACCTACCCATTGTCATAAAAATTGATGCAGTCGATTGACTCCGTCGTCGAAGCGGAAACAATTGACTCGATTACACGTGGCAGGAAAAGGGATTCACAAAAAAAAGTGTAACAACAACTGGAAAAAGTGTTGGTAAATTGAGAGAAAAAATAACGTGTTATGCATGCGTTAGTGTGTTTGCTCTTCTTGTTGTTTCCACCATCCGTGTTTGTCCTTTGGTTGTAATGCGCTCTTTTTCAGCCATTTGCAGGCAGCTTTTTTAGCCTTTTGGTTTTTACTGGAATTTTTAGTTGGGTTATGTTATATTATTTGACTTTTTATAGGTTTTTATTTTCAATTCAGCTCTTAGATGGAACAAGCAAATCTGGTTTAGTAAATATGGTAAAACATGAACGCGTTGTGATTTGATTGGACGGATTTGATTCGCATAGAATCAGATTGAATTTCTAGTGGCATGAGTTTTGGTGTTTGTGTTTTAACACGAAATAAATAAATAGATAAATAAAGAATAAAAAAAATTATAGGAGATCCACCAGAAATGGTTGTTATTTTACCAGTTATGGTTGAAGTTCTTGGATGTATATTAAAACGCCATAGCCTAAGGCTGCCTTAAAGTACGATAATATTGAGTTTTGAGCCAAATAAGTTCATTTGCGGTACTCTTTTAATATGAAGAAAATTGTAACTGAGCGACATCAAAGGCTTATAGAAGTAGAAGTTGCAGTGAATAACAATCAAGGAACTGAAGTAGAAGCTTGGTAGAAGACCAAGTTCTGTAAATATTCCACTCACTTCATATTTAGAAGAAGTGGTAGTTTTGTTTTCTTATTGTCTCTGGAAAACCTCTCAGCCCAGAATTTCTCTAAACATATTGGTCCCCCAACAACAAGTTGCCTTCCTGCATTACAAATTACAAAACTGAAACTGGCAGGCTTTTATATTGACCTATATTTGCTAGAACATTGGCTGAAAATTTTGAGTAAGTAATATATGCTTGTCATAGTTATATTGACCTATATTTGCTAGAACATTGGCTGAAAATTTTGAGTAAGTAATATATGCTTGTCAAAGTTAACAGAGGTAAGATATGTACAATGAGCCAGCACGCCAAGAAACAATCGAGTTTGAAGAGTTTGGTTATATTTCTCTCAATATTTTCAAGTATTTTAATTATACTGGGAACCATAAAAAACATAATGTGTAAGCAACTTTAATTAATTTCCTTCATAAAGAGGTAAAACTGGAAATAATGTAAAATTAATATTTCTGAGAAAGGGTGTCTATCTGCTTTTGTATACGAAGACATAAACTTTTGACCTAATGAACCTCTTTCGTTGCAATATTTCACTTCGCCTACACGAATTTCTTAATTACTGAAATATTTTTGGCTGATTTTCACTATGAAGATGTAGGCGAACAAAGATTTACATGAAAACAGCACATTACAGAAGCCATACTAATACGATTTTTATAAAAATTAAATGAACAAGTTTTAGTTATAAAATGTAATTTGATTGCAATGGTCAGTCAAATTATGGTGTTTTTAATTTGATATTTTTAAGTCGATAAGTATTCATTTCCATTTCTCGCTTAGCTACATATGTTGAATGTTACCTTCACCATCTACAACTTAATTAATATTCAAACATAACTCATCGCATCCAATAATCCACAAATTTCGCATTCGTATTTTATTAAAAATTAATTTACTCACCTCTATTTCAGACATTACAGTGCGCTAATTACGACCGGACTGGTGAATCACCCGAAGTCGCTTGCCCTGAGCCAACAGCCATCAGAAAGAGAAGGCTTTGATGCGAGCTTACTGGGTTTATTTTTTCCTATAGAAATAAAAGTATTCGCGTATTTATAACTAGATGGTGTTGGTACCCTTATATTGTCCAACACTAATTCGTTTGTGTCAAACAAACACGTGTTTGAAAGGTGATATTTCAGGCTACGTTTTTTGTGAACACACTTCTGTAATTTGTCGCTCGTGTAAAAAGCTATGTTGTATTGAACATGAGTGAAATACCTGAGAAACACGCTATGTGATCTTTTTACTATAAAAAGGTAAAACCGCTGCAAAATATTGCTGAAAATGTTGTGCAGTTTAAGGTGATGTTTGATTTGTTTGATTTCGTTCCAGAAATTTCGATGTCGAAGGTGCACTACACTCTGGTAGCCCAGTCACTCAAATATGAGTGACCATATGAGTGTATGGTCAGTTGAAAATAAATAAAAGTAAAAAATAAAAAACTAGCAAAAATCAGACATACTTTTAGAGCCTTTCTTTAAAATTCATACAAACATGACCATTTGCCACACACAAAGGCTCATGATATTTTTTGGTTTCACACCTTTATTCAACCGGCTGCTCAATCATAGGATTGAGTTTGCCGGTGGTGCTGCTCAAACTGTGCAAAGTCAAAATGTTTAAATATTCGAATGAAAATAAAAACCAAAAAAAAAATAAGAGTACGAAATGCCACCCAAAAAGTCAAATACTGGAAGATCAACGAGAAAATCGCACCAGTAGACAGAGAGTAGAAGGCAGCAATGCGCCGAGCCCCTGCTAGTTATATATATAATAGTATATTCATATTATTCATATTCAACAATATTAGAAAGGTTTAAAGGAGACAGATTTTGGAACATGTTGGGTTAATGGCCGAGTACCGGTGGTGGAAGTGGGTACATTCCAACAATTTCTTAGTACGTAGGTCGCGGCAAACGAGGTTTTTAGGTCTTTTGTGCTGGTGGGTGTAAGTAGTGTGTTGCGGCGTTGATGATGAGTTTGAGCTGCCCTGCGGGCGCGTTCGTTCGCGAGTATCCCCTGGTGGCTGGGAGCCCAGAAGATGGAGATTTTGTTGTGATGTTGGGTGCAAAGTTTCCGGATTTCCCGAATAGTAAAGTCGTTGTGTTTGGGATTTTGTATGGCTAGTATGGAGGATAGGCTGTCAGAGCAGATTACAAATTTATCACCGTTCTTGATGGCGAATTGGCACGCCTTTAATATAGCAAAGGCCTCTGCCGTGAAGATGGAGTTGTACGATACAATTGTATCCATATTGTCGACGACAGCGAATGTAGTAGAGTTGGCAATTTTTGAGCCGTCGGTGTAGAGCCTGGTTTTTGCACCAAGTTTGTGTTTCTCGTATAGAAAACGTGCCAGATGTTCAGAGCTGCTAGTATCGTTTTTAGCGGAGCTGTGCCCACTGGTGTTGAGGTTAGGCTGATTGCATGTCCAGGCTGGAAAAAGACTTATAAAGTTGGAAAATGTTGGCGGCGGCAGAGTAAGACTTTTGCAGAAGGTGGTGCAGCGCCGAATTTGTAAAGCCGTTTTTGTTTAAAGCTGTCAGCGAAGATCTTGGCAAGGAGACGATTTGGTGCCGTGTAGAACTTGGGGCTGAGTTGCAGAGTTGTTTCCTCAATCGTTTCCGCAATGGATGGTAACCCAGTTTCAGCAAGAATTCAGGGAGTAGGAGAGGTTGGAAAAGCGCCGATGGACCGCCTTATAGCTGCGTGATAGGGCGATTGTTTGTTTCTTATATGAGATTTGGAACACCACCTAAAGATAGGCAGGCCATAATCGATTTTGGAGAGCATTAGGGCACGTGTTATGTTGATGAGGTTATTTATGTGGACACTGGAGTATTTGGAGCTTAAAAATTTAATAATGCTAAATCTAGATTCTAATTGTTTTTTTAAGTTGATACAATGTTGCGTAAAAAGTAATTTCGAGTCAAAGGCTATACCTAAAATTTATACCTAATCAACAACTTTTATACGTTTGTTTTTAACATATATGTCGGAAAAATTGAATCGGTGCTTACGGTAGATATGCAAAAGTTGGCATTTTTCGATGGAGAGGGATGCTCCGGATCAGATTCCCCACGATTTCAAGTCATTTAAAATGTTGGAGAATTTATCTCTTGCAGAGTCGTTATCTTTGATTTTGGTGAAGAAGACGGCAGCGTCAGCATAAACCGATACATTAATATCTTTATATCTGGAGAAGATAATGTTTATTTGTTCGAACGCTGTTACAAATAAAATCACCGAAAGTGGGGAGCCCTGTGGGATCCCATTGAACAGTTTGTGGAGATTGGATGTAGTGCCATTGACCCGAACTCTATAGGTGCGATTGGTCATAAAAGCCTTTATAAGGTTACAAAGTTTGGGACCAATACCCCAGAGCTCAAGTCGATTGAGCACTGCATGCAGACGCACGCGATCAAATTCCCTTTCAAAATCAGTCGCTAAGATAGACACATGATTCTTTGACGAAAGGGAGTCGGACGCAAAGTGTTGAATGAGCAATAACGCGTCCATTGTGCTATGTCGCTGCTTAAACCCAACCTGGTTATGGGAAATAGGATGGTGCCGGCATATAAACCACATTAACCTACGTGCGACAATTTTTTCAATAATTTTTGATGGACAGGAAAGAAGATAGGAAGGGCGGAAACTATTGATAAGGTGTGGAGTTTTTTTGGGCTTAGGGATTGGTAAAACAATGGCAGATTTCCATGAGTGTGGATAGGTACCTGAATCCAGCATACAATTATAAATGTGGAGAAGTTTCTTCTTGAGTGGTGGTTTTTTAGCATGGGATAAGATATCCTACCCGAGCCGGGAGTCTTTCCTTTTGCTGTGTGAATTCCAGCATCAAGTTCTACCAAAGTGAAATTGGCTTCTAAGTACCTAGCGGACGCCGATGGCCGGTTGGGGTGGTATGCGTTGGATTGATATAAGTGTTTTTGTTAAATATATTTGGGTGGGAAGTTTGCATCTGACGAATACGTGGACCAAGCTTTACCGAAGGCCTCAGCGATCAGATAAGAGCTGGTCAAGAGGCCTGCGTCGGAATTAATGCATTTCAGTGGAGCTGGGGGGACCCCTGCTAATCTTTTGATGTCGGACCAGACTTTTTTTGTGGTAGAAAGTGGGGAAATACGAGAGGTGAAATTCTCGAGAGAGTTCCGTTTGGCCGAAAGTACAGCTTTTTTAAATGCCGCTCTTGCTTTACGATACGCTATGAGGATGGTAGTGGGCAGTTGCTCCGGGTATAGTTGGAAAAGGGAATGCTTCTCATGTCTAAGTTTTTGTAGGTCAGTGTTTCACCATGGCACTTTGGCTTTATGCGGTACCCATCTTGTTTGGGGGATACTGTAGTTCGCAGCAGCCCTTATGAGTTTCGTTAATTGGGAAACTTTGTGGTTTAAGCACCCAGTGGTCCAAGTATCAGAAAAACTGACACATTTGTTTTGGAAGTGCTCCCAGTTGGCAAGTTTTATATTTGGCATAGGGGGACTTTGATCGGGGGAAAAATTAATTTCAACCGTTAATGCAATTGGATAATGATCGCTTCCATGTGGGGAATTGAAGATGAACCAGGTACACCTGTGGGCAATTATTGGGGATACGAATGAAATATCTACGTGGGTAAAGGTACTGTGGGATGAAAAGTGAGTGGGTGAACCGTCATTCAGCACAACCAAGTTGGCTGCAGTGATGTTCCGTTCAATGGTTTTACCACGTGAGTTAATCTGATTGGAAGCGGATTGGTAGAGGGGATGGGGAAAGCTTGAGACGGAGGGGTATTTAATTGAGAGTCTTTGCTGGTAGGCACTTGGGAAATTGTGTGTTTCTTATCAGAAAAAATAGTTTTTGTTGTTACTGGTTTGTTGGCCGCAGCGGGCAAAGAGGAATCAGAAGCAGCGACGGCTGCGAAGCTAGCCAGCGAGTTAACTGTAGTAGTAGATTGTTATTGTTTTGATAGAAGTTTTGCTTCTCTCATGCTGCACTTTTTTTTAGTTTTTATTTTCAGCAATTCTCTTTGCTGTTGATATTAGGCAAGAGGAGGAAGCGGGATGATCTCCGTTACAGTTGGCGCTAAAGCAAAATCAAAGTGTACATAGCAAGCAAAACAGCTAACAGTTAGGTGAAAAGAGAAGAGCAAAGAAGTGTTTCGGTAACTTATTGCGCTACCAATTGTTAGTCTGGCATATTAGGCAGTCGCTGACCCAACAGTGCCAGCTGCAGCTATTCCCAATGTAATTTTGCTTATTATAGTTTTTCTTCTTCTTCTTCTTTATTTATCAAACTCAAATCGCTAAATGAATTATTATTTTTTTATTTTAATATATATGCACTTGAAGATTTTATACATTCTTTTTACAATTTTGCTGCAGCAGCAAAGACTCACTAGTTGGACATGATGCAAAGGAGAGCAGATTAAGCAAGATGCGATAGAGCACAAAAAGAGTTGAATACGTGAGAGAGTTGATCACCTCAGCATGTTGTTGTTGTTCTGTTTTCTAGTGTCTTTTTGAAGCTGCTCAATGTTTCTTATTAAATAGAGTGGGTGCGAATGAGTAAGCTATCAACTGAGAAGTATTGAATTACTACTATGTTGCGAGCGGGTTTGGGCCCGTGTTCTGTTCACTGTGCGAGCTGTAATTATTGATTTGATCATTCTTGTTATTCACCACATGGCCCCAACTTCATAATTCAATTACATTTCTGCTTCAACTAAACCTTAAGCTATTTTTTACTTGACCTGTGTAACAATAACGTCAAATGTCGCTATTGTAAAATCAAATCAAATCGTTACGCACGCAAACTTGAAAACCATGCAGGCGAACTTTCTGCTTAGTGCGTTACCAGCTTTGAATCGAGTCAATGTCAATGAAAAGCACGTTGAACTTCTCCCGCTCTGACCATGTTTCAATGCATAAACAGAAGCAAAGATTGAACTCTACTTTGCGGTTGAATGTACACAAAGTTTGTCTACATCTGGCCGCCACCCGCTCCCGAATGAAAATTTGTGATTGTTTTTCCTGCTTTTTAACGCTTTCCAAAACGCATGCAATTTGCCTGCCTTTGGTTATGCCACGCAATGCTTTTCATTTGCAGTTGAATTGAGTTCATAATGGATTTGTAAATTTCAATAGCTGCAATGCTGTCGGCGCGACGATTTGCTCGATTTTTATTTTCCCTCCGTGATGTTGTTTGTTTAACTACAACTGTCTGCATGTTATTTGTACGTATGTGTCTGTCTATGTTTCATTTTGGTTATTGATTGTTTAATTGTTTCAATGAATCCGACAACGAAAACATCTGTTATCGACAATTTGTTTGTGGCTCGGCGAGAGTGATGTATGCCTTCGATTTTGAGTTCCTGTTGTTGTTAATGAAGTGTGTATAAAATTTCAGCACATTATCGTTGCGGTCTGTAGCTAACGATGCTTCCTTTACCACACATTTAAAGACCAAATTCTAAGCAGTGTTACCGAAAAAAAAAATCAAAAAATCACGCACAATCAATGTGCACTTGCAACGACGCTCTCAAAGGTCGTCCGCTACAAGTACGCAATCCTTGAACAATCCTTGCAAAGCTGCACCACAGAAGCTTTCTAACTCAAACCGAAAACAACATGGCTAGCGTTGATGTTGGCGGCTCGTGTTGCCACGGCAGCACCAACTTGATTTGATTCTCGACTCAACTCGACTCGATTCGACTCGGTTTGATATTCAATATGGCGCAGCGGAAGTGCAGCAGACAACAATGAGTGGCAACCACACAAACACACACACAGCCGTGTGCTCTTACCCTCAGGATAACAGCCGACAGCATGTGGCTTCAATTTGTGGTCATTACTGATGCGTACGTTAGGCGCAAGCAATATTTCGTCGCTTCTCAGCGAGAACAATTCAATTTTTGGCGCGACTTTCGACGCAAAATCAATTTAAATTGGATAGTTTAATGTTATTCTTTTGCGCTGACCAGCCCAAAGGCTGTTTTCGTGAATTACTAAATCAGCTAATTGTGTAATTTAATCAAACTTCAGTTACATTTTTGGGGATTGGATTGTTTTCTCCCATTTACAATAATATTTTTTTGCACATAAAATGGTGAGTCCTTTTCAGAACCGTCCACATCGCCAAAATCGAAATCACATACCAACGGATTGTTTTGAATAACGAGTACTTACTAGAGATAGATAGATATATATAGATAAATAGGAGGACAGATAGACAATTCAATGTCTTAATGAATTTCTCTCGAAGTATGGTAACCTGAAATGCAACACCCCCATCTGTTAATAGACTACTGTAAAATTTTGAGTAGCTGGGTCATTTAGTTCATCATCGTGACTATCAACCATTGAAAGCACACAGCCTCGTGCATTTCGACGAAAAAGGAAAGAGTAAATTTTGTGTGATCATCAAAAATCCATGGCATAATATTGGACGATCGGAGAATGAAAGTGCTTGAGGTGGATCAAGCTGTTTACCGCGACTTCTCATACTCGACTATAAGCACAACCGTGTGATCACTTCAACAGAGTGGTTGGCAATGTTCCTCAACTGAAACGAGTTTTCAAGCAGTTTCGTAACCCTGACCGAAACATGGACCCATCGCAACGCACCAGAAACCAAGCAAAATTCTCGCATGTACGTGTACCAAAGAAGGTCAATGTAGATCTGTCGGCCAATAAAGCTATGGCGATAGTTTCTTGAATTAGGCTTTTGTATAACCCCTTATTTACAGCTTTATTTATTTTATGTATTGTGTACATATTGCACCCTCACTCCTTTACGCTCATACCTCACGAAGGGCGTCACTTCGTATGTGAGAAAATTTTAATTTTAATTTATTAAGACTGACTTGATAACTGTCTGTTTGTTTGTTATGTTGTTTGCCGTACCATCATAATGTTTGGTGAGATAATTGTTCAAGCTAGAAAAAGCACAGAGCGATGCCATTCCAAGTTGTGTCTTTGCGACTCTTAACAAACATTTCTTCTGGCAATCTCATATAATCACCAAAATGAAGACGTTGTATTCGAAAAAGTGTGCTTGCTTCTCAGTATGAACCCAAAGTTGAGTCCACTTATCAAGCTATTATTGTACAAGTCTATATTGGACTTAAGGTGTATAGGTTTGTGGCACTATATCAAGTTCCTCATTGCTATAGAGCTTTGTCGATGCGGACGTCTGTAATATAACGAGACCTGCATATCCCAATGATGAAGAAGGAGATTGTTAGATTCAGTGCCAGATAGTTTTCACAGTTAGAAGCTTACATCAAATACGTAGCAATCAACGAACTAGACAACACATCTGCAAACGTGCTATCCTCTATCCGATCATCGAATGAATGATACAATACTGTGATACAATTTAGACGTTACCTCTACTTTTATTTTCAAGAACGCTGGTAGTCAGTCGTAGTCGATTTACAAGAACATAAAACATAAAATAATGATTAGATTTTATAATAAAATAGCGTAGCCTGCCAGACGTTGCTCTGCCCTTTCAGATATTAGCGAAAAAAATACAAATTCAATAAAAGTATAAAAATCAAGTATTTCAATGGCGTATCAGCAAGAAATTTGCTTTATTGAAGCTATGTATTTTGCTGCATGGGTTGATTCTATGGTTTTCAGGTACAAGAACAAATGAAACAGCTTGTGAGTTATATTTTTTTTATTATAGTTTGACAGATTTTCGATTTCGAATTTGACATACTTTTCAACGGCAAACTTATGAAGCAATATTGATTTCATACAAATATTACAACTTTCCCGACAACAACTTTCGCGGTATACCAAACTTTACAGGTTTATTTGCCAGGCTATTGTAGAGTTTTCCTTAAAATTTCATCAAAATCGGTCCAGCGGTTTTCGCGTCTATAGCGGACATATAGAGAGACAGATGTACAACCACTTTTATAAATATATAATTGAAGGATATTCTCATTACTGATTTATGCAGTCATTAGGCAACGTTCGTCAAATTCAGTGCCTTCCAGAGCATGAAGGGGAAAACAATTTACAATCAGCGGCAACATTATTTGTTGTCGTTGTTAACTCATTTTCATTACTTTAAAATTATTCCTCCTCGAAGCAGACAACGCCTTTAAGGAACATGACTACTTTCCTTTTAATCGTATACCCACATTTAAAAGTTTCACGAAATATATATTTCCATAATGTTTGCTTGAAATAATCTAATTTTTGATAATATTGCACCAAAAGCTCTGTATTATTAGCCAAAATCCCAGCACACGCCTGCAAATAATCCGGTTAACCAAAATAATTGCAAACAATTTAAATTAATTTACCGAGAAAGAGCGGAAAAATCGGAATTATTATGCACTAAAAATTAAATGTTTATTGATAAATAACAAAATTAAATAGAAGTCAGTGCGTTGAAATGTGTTTTAATGCAAAAAGCGTAGCAGAACTCTGCGTCACTGTGCTTAAATTGTTGCACGCTGCGGTCGCTGTCTTCTTTATGCCGATTGTCGCTGTCTCTGTCATGCATTGACTGCGTGATACGCATGAAATGCTTTAATTAAAACGCACGACTATCGCTTTCATTGACTGGTTGACCTTTCGTTTTTTTATTTAAAAAAATATTTTTTTTTGTAAACGAAAATCAAAAGAGCTATACAAAATTATATTAGCATAATTAAGTCTCGTAAGTAGAAAAAATTGTTGACATTCGCTTAATTAAAGTATGCAATTTAATTGTATTGTATGTATAATAAATCGAAAGAGAAATTAATTAAAAATTTATTGTTATTAAAATCGAGAATAATAAATAATATACCGACATGGATATCAATCAACAATTTATATGTATATATCAAGGTGAGCATGGTTTTGTTTTCTCAATTAGCTGTAAAGCCTAATTAAATTCAGTATACAATTAGGTGCTTCCGTAAACAGCGTAATAAAACCAAACAATAATAACAACAATGGCAGTTGATAACGCAATAACAAAGCAAGTCAACAACAAAGAACGGAAACGGAAGTGTGTATCTCGCCATTGTGAACATGAAATCGTTGCAAATATTTGCCAATTGTCTATTGATACAGCCAGCACTGAAGGCAAAGAAGCATTATAAAGCGCTGTTTGGCGCATCATATTTTCGGGATTGAAAAATGCAGACGTGCTTCCGCTTCGGCTGCTGTTTTCATACTGAACGTGTAGTCCGATTTTAATAATCTCTCGGTCGGTCGTAGCATTCAACTTTGTCGTTGAACGTTTTGCTTGAAAGGGAAATTTTGTTGTTTGCCGCTTTCAATTTGTTGCCGTGGTGAGTTTGCCGTGGTTTATATACGAGCACAAATTAAACGGGTGATAAAGTTAATAGTGCGCCTTTTAGGGTTTTCATAGTTCAAGGATTATTACTTTTTATTGCTTTGTGCATATAAAATATTGTACTTTTGAGTTTAGTTGACTTAAGCACATGAAAATTATAGCTATCCACAGTATGACATTTTTGATGACAGTGGGACTGGGCTGCTGGTATCAAGCACACAGGAAATTAACTAACAATTGGTTCCACTTTTCAATGGAATCCCTTTGCCTGATTTCAAAAGTAGTGTACTCCTTTCAGGTATCAAGTGTGTGTGCTGTTGTCCAGTGGTTTTGGTTTGTCCAATGAGTGTTCGGTCTTGAAATGAATGATATAAGAAAACTCATATAGGTCAGGTAAACCAGGAAACGCGATTATTTACAGCCATTGTACTGAATTATATTGCTGATTCAAATACATTTTAGAACGATGTTTATGATGGTTGTTGTTGAACCGAAGCATGATTTATCAAAGAGAATAATTTCTTTCCCTAAAGAAAACAGATTCTATTGATAATGTTCCTTTAATTTTGTCATTTCTCAACTTTTAATCGGCTTTACCTGGGCATTAGCTAAACACCGCTATCAAGATATTTTTCAGGAAGTTGTGTTTCCAACTGCTGAATCTCGGCAGCTCACATTTAATACGGGATACCTGGTCAATATAAGACTTGGTATGACTGTCAATTACAAGACAAAAGCCTTTACCAGTTATAATAAAGAATTCTTTAACAAAGAATCTTCTCGTTTGCAAAATGGACCCATATTGGCTGAAATGACGCTTTGAAGTTTTCACTCGACCAAGTTATTTCAACTGAACCTTTGTTTTCACAGGTGGAGTTAGTGTCTTCTATCAGAGTAAGACCAAAAATACTTTTTTAGGTCCTACTACCCTTCATTTGGTTAATGAGCTAGTTATGTACTGATCTCGCGTGTCACTAGCTGGTTATAATTAAGGCTATTTTATTTAGTTTTTTTTTTCATAATTAAATTATAACAGTTAACGCAGTAAACTGCATAATACATTTGTCGGATTTAAAAAATAATGACGTGAAAAAAAATTAGACTTATACTAAATTAAAAACGATGTAAATTGCGCCAAAAAGGCAATGATATAGAAGGCCGTATCCTTCTTAGGGGGATATCATGGTGGTGTAGCCTCTTCAGTCTACGCCTTTTTGAGATACGGGTGAGGGAGGAAGCTAGCGGATTCGGATGCGACAAAAGTCTGTAGTGATAGCGGCAGCTGTGAGAATTAATCACCTCCATAACAGTTGGCACGCAAGATCCCTATGCAGCGTGGTGTTGCGGACGTACCAAGGGGCGCCCGTAAATCTTCTGAGAGCCTTGCTCTGACACGCCTACACTCTTCTGATGTTATAGGCTGCAGTAGTGCCACAAATTTGTGTGGCGTAGCGCAGGTGCTTTCTAGTACAGATAAAGTCCTTCTACGAAATTGCCTTATTGAGTAAGAAGAGTAAGAATATTGAGCAGCTGTAACCTTTTCTGCTTCCGGATTCCCACTTTTGAGTCCAATGATACTTTTGGCTAATAAAATGAAATTCAATTAATACACTTGAGGATAATTGAAGCTGTTGTAAACAAAGTAGTTGACAAATTGTACTTAATGTTAGAGTGCTTTCAAAGGCATAGCAGTACAATAGAGAGTGCGGATAATTGAGAAACAGGAGTCTATCGGAAAAACATCCGAACAGGAAATGCTATACACCGTTTGCTGAAAAATAGGCTGTATCCGTGATGACGTCAATGATTGAATAGTCCTTGTCCGTGTTAGATCAGCTACTTTCTCGTAAGATTTAACCGAAATTTTGTTGCATTGTTATTGGAATGTTTAAGGAAGAAATCCCGGACTGGATCCGGATGATTCGGCACCCAACAATGCATGCGAATATATTGTCCAGTTCGTAAGGTCTTTCGTTTCTAGGGCCATATTAGTGTTCCGGTACACCAATAAGTCACACAACCAAACTTCTTGACTTTTGCCTCTTAGGATGGCAGAATAGTTTATATGCACTTTACAGACTGGCCGTCATTAAAACACCCTGTATACGATATGAACCAGTTGGCTACCTCAATAATGGCGTAAATGTCAATCTATCGAAATTTAGATAACTATGCTGGCCTCTGCGTAATTATAATAAGCTCAGCCTGAATAGTTAGTTATTATGGTATTCAGCTCTGGGAAATTGTGTGTGTTTTAAACAGCTGCAATTGAAAGTCAGTAAAACAAGGCCCCTTCGATACAATCTGTATACGTCGTCGTTGATGGAAGTCATCAACCAGCATAAGAACAGATAGCAGTCTCACCGTAACCAACTGGATGTACTAATATTCTTTAAGAGAAAAGTATTTCGCAAAAAGATTAAGCGGCTGATCTGTCAACTAGAACTAACTATACTATAAGCCCCACTTATATATCATATATGTGCTTTTATTTCTTCTGCAAGGCGTTGTCGTTGGCAGAAGGTTAAAAAGGAGTAAAAGACAAACAGTTTTGTTTATTCTAGGTTCCGTACAATGTGAAGCTCAATAAATCCCATCATTATATACACTAATTTGACCAAATTTGTTATTATCTTTCTGCAACCCCAAATGGAAATATACGCACCTGCCCAACCTAACCCGAGTCATCTAAAAAAAAGAAGAGCTTTGGAAGCAATGAGAATTTACGCCTCCGAAGAAACGCGATAGGCTGTTTAATAATAAATAAACGCATTTATGTACGAGTAGAACCGAAGTAGAAGAAGTGAAAACCGAAATGAAAGGAGACAAATGCACACAAACACGCACACGGCCACATACAAAGAGACACCCATACACCCACTCACTCAAGCCTCGAGATAATGTGCTGTCATTAGAAGCGCCTAAACATATGAAACGAAAAAATATGAGAGCAAGAAAACTTCCCACATCTGCGTGTCGTTTAGCAAACATTTAGATAATATACGCTTATGCAATATATAAAAAGTCTGTGCTACCTAGAATATTAGCGTCGATATTATGTAATACAACTTTTTGCCACCTCGAGCCTTTTTTGTTCAAGACAAATACAATAAATTAGGGCAACACCCACTCGTACTTTTTCGTGTTGTGTGAGGTTAGGGGTGACTTGGTTATATACTGATTTATATAGAGGTTTTTCGTCCTACAGATTGTTAGAAACCTTTTGCTTGGCCACGTGCTTCTTGCATATGCGGCTGCGCATGTTAGCGTCTCAGTTCTTTTTTTTATTTTTTATATACACACTTTTTTGCTTGTTGCAAACTTGAAGCGGCGCACATAAAAGCAAACACATTATGTGAGAGTGAGGGCTTTGTGGTTGTGTAAGTAAGGATCCTGCGTGTAATGTGTGTAATGTTGACAGTTCGTCAAGAAGTTGAAAGGAATTCCTTCCTTTATTTCCACAACTGTGTTGTGTAACGAATTCAACACACGATTCAATACTACTACTCATTCGGTGCCTTACTTAAGCGAATACTTCATTTTCTGGTAGTTTTCATAGCCCACAATCATTGAGAAATTTATAAGAACTGATATTCATCATGCAGCTTAGCTTACCTAAATTTGGATTTCGTAGCGTTTCGTCAATATTCGAATTCGTTACAAGTGTAATTGTTGCATAACAATCAGTTACTAAGTCAGGTACAACATCAACGCTTGTATTGTACATGCTCGTAAATCGCGTTCGTAGACGCCATTATGCTCACATCTATGATTAACATGTGCCCATAATAGTCACTAAGTGCATGCTTTTGCATTGGTCTGGTTTGGATTGCGTCTACTCGTACTTGACCGGCTCTGCTCGCTGCTGTATGGCACACCACTCTTGCAGGCTTTTCTCCTTCGTGTGTGTGTGTATGTGTGTAATTGTGTGACGCCTGTCGGCGTGAGTTGGACTTGACTTAACTGTTTTCATGGCAATCACACAGCCATCTGCATTGCCACCACTTCAGACGCCACCGCCATAATTCCGGGGCGTGTACGTCAACTGCTAGGGTCAATAGTGTTGCACTGCAAGTTTCAGTATTTTTTACTTCACTAGAAACACTTAAAAATCGCTACGCTATGTGATTATTTATTAAACTGCTTATTTCATTTGGCGCTGTGTATTTTTGTATATCGTGTGTTCTTTTTTGAGTATATAATTAAAACATATTTTGCATGACTGTGCTATGGATATGTGCGGTATTTTTGGCTGAGTAGCCTGAAATTGCTGGAAAATAATTTTAAAATTGTGTTTTATGTCGAAATTTTAAAATTTTCGTGAGGATTCATGTGATTTCATTAATTTGCTCAGAATTGTACCTCAAATATATTATACTAACAGGTACCAGGCCCGTTGCTGCCTTCGCGTGCTTTGCGCTCTTCAGATGTTTCAGCAGCTCTTCGCTTGGTCTACTTTTGCAATTTTGTCGTTGTTCTTCCAGTGTTTAGCTTTTGGATAGCATTTCGTATGCTTCACTTTTTAGATTTTTTTTGATTCGAATATTTGAGCATTTCGGCTTTGTACAATTTAAGCAGCATTACCGGCAAACTCAATACTCAGATGCTGCTTTGTTTTGTTTAATTTGTAACTGTACAGTTTGAGAAGCATCTGAAAATTGAGTTTGTTTTAATACTTAGGGAATTTGACGATCTTTTCTCACCAAAATTCACAGTAACTATCTAAAGGCTATTATAGAGATTCCCTGAAAATTTCATTAAAATCGGTACAGAGGTTTCGGAGTCCATAAATGATAAACAAACAAACAAACATACTTCCAGTTTCATATTTATAGTAGATAGATTTGACTTACTCTGCTTTGGTAGTTTATCTTATACTAAACTATTATATAATAGTAGGGCCTTTCCTGAACGAAGGACTTGAATTTGATAAAGGGATTGTATGCAAGTTGTTAATAAAATAATTTAAAAATTTTGATAAATTTTAGTTCATAAAACCTGCTTAAACTTCAACAGTATAAATAAGACATTTTCCTATCCATGATTGATGGTATATGGATTTATTACGTATTAGTAAAAGTAGAACTTTAGTTATTCACAGTTTCTGTGAAAAAAAGAAAAAACAAATAAATAAAAAAATTCATTTTCACATAAAAACTTGAATTTATTCATGGATTTATATGGGCTAACCCTTTTAAGGAGATTCGATTCGTCTGGTTTCAATATACAATACAACGTATGGTAAAATGAGAACTTCAGTTTCTAGCTCAAAAACAGAAGGAACACTTACATTCTTACAGGCAGCCACATCAACATGGCTGCATTAACTCGTCTTATCACCAGTTTACGTATTCTTACTGTAAGGTTCAACTGCTTGGGGCCCAGAATAGGTTCGATTAAAATATGTAAAGTCAGGTTGCCTAAAAAAATATATGGTTTCGGTTTTTGATGTTAACATCTTTCGTTGGGGTAGAGTGAAATTGTCATCACCGCGTAACCGCGTTAGAGTATCACCGCGTCATCCTTCTTCGTGTAGTATACGAGAGTTGAGCCGTTGTTGTATATGCAATGCAATATTTATTATTAACCCATACAATCTTATTACAGCTTGTTTACATTATGTTCTATATAGAGTTAAGTTACATTTGTTAACATTACAACCAAGAATTGAATTGTGGATAATTACATATTATATAAGTAATATCATATTTTCGTAATGGAAATGGGGAAAAACCTTACATTAGCCGAAGTTGTGAAACGAAAACGAAGTCGTTAGCTGTGAAAACAACAAGTACATTTAGTTGAGAGCGCAATCGTTTGATTGAAGCAGAGAAACGAAAACTCAAATGATACTTTGTCAAAACAACAACAACAAGTGCATGTATTGTTACTGAGCGAGAAGTCATTTGAGCGAAGCATAGAAACTGAAACCAAGACGGCCGTTGGAAAAACAAGAACAAGGGAGACATTTATTGATACCGATAGAATAATCATTTGGCCGAAAACAAAAGCAAGAGGAAGGACGCGTTGTATTTTTTATATATTTATAGCCATATTTATTCATTCAGTTACATACTGAATATGTTTCACATCAAAAGCTCCTGAGTGCTAAGACAGGTATTACATTTGTCAACTGAACTCTCTCAAGTAATCGGTAATTCCTCTTTGACATTGATCTGAGTTATTACACTATCTTCAGTAGCTTTCAATATATTTGACAGTTCTTTACATTTTCTTTGCAATTTACGTGCAATAATAATTCATAATCCTGCATTTTTTTCTATTACAAATTGAGTAACTTGCTATTGCCCTTTTCGTAATTTAATTTTGAAAAGATAAACGAGCGATTAAAGTAACGGCGAAAAAACCGAACGAACACAAAAAAAATGTCAAAGTGTTGAAAAAGTATTGATTGTACACCGTCGGCTACAATCAATACTTCGTATTCATAGCCTCTTTTTTTTCAGACCAACAAAAATTTTTTCTCGGTTTCTTGTTAGAACTGAACCGAACTTTTCTTTTGCTTACTCAATATTGTGATCTGCTTTGAATACACTTACACACACTGGGTTTATCATTATCTGGCGTATCTTTCACGCACTCCACAACCACAAAAGTTCTATGGTAACACTTTTACCCCAACGCAACGAGGGGTTAACACGCTTGCGGACATTTCTTCGTACTACTTTTTGCTGTAAATTCTTATTAAAATTATTATCTTGTATACAAGATAATTATTATTATTTGTGTATTTCATTTAGTGGCGCATCAATTGCTCACTAAAAACTGCATATGCTAATGGTATATAACTATGTATAGAAAAAAAACGAAATCGCGGGTCAAGAAAAAACATATTAAAAATTATAGCATTGGGTAATTGAATTCAAGTCAAACTATTACTACAAACGATAAATAAGTTAAAGTCCTTATTACCAACGCGTGCACAATGAGTTTTAATTTATTTTAATCAAATAATACAGTGTTTTCCTCCAAAGACTGACAGCATTGCATGAGCCTTAAGAAAGCACCGAAAACATATGAGAGCACTTTCTTCGAACTAAGAAAGCTGGCCGTTTTTGGGGTTTGTCAATTGACTGTATTAAGTTTTTAGATGCCCATGGGGTAGGTTGGGTTATAACGATTTAGATCTGGGCTTTATTTGCTACCGTAGCAGCTTTGTCCAATGGCCAAGTAGGACATTTAAGCTTAAATTCGAATTTACACTGAAAATAGCTCCCTAAGAAATTCGCCGTCCTACTCGTAAGTGACCTTCCCGAAAAGGATATAGATAAGGCATTTAAGTTTGTTAATCATGGAAAAAAATACATTGAAGTAGATCGCGACTATTTTAATAAGTTTTGGCGGTTCGATTTTTTTTTGTTATGTTGGTACACTCTTCATATGAACAAATGTTAAGTTTCATTTCAATCTGTCAATTCATTCTTTGTTTACAATCCATTTAGTATCGACGTATCACAGTATTTTTTTCCAATGGAAAAAATCAAGTATAGTGCAGTAATTGCATTTTTATTTTTGGAAGGTTTAAAGCCAAAGGAAATTTATGTACGAATGTTGGAAGTGTATGAGGACACTTCGCTTTTAATTAGTATAGTATAAAGATATGTTGCTGAATTTAAACGTGGTCGTATAAGCCTTGACGACGATCCACGTCAAAGACGTCCAAAAACAACAACAATACCAGAAATCGTAGAAAAAATACAGGATATCGTTTTGGAAAATCGTCGAGTGACTTAGTAGAAGCCCTAGGCATCTCATTGGGCATTCTAAGCAATATATTGGCTAAAGTATTAGGTTTCAGAAAGCTGTGTTCACAATGGGTGCCGTTTCGCTAACAATGGAACAAAAACACATTCGAATGCGACTTTCTCAGCAACATTTAGACCGTTTTCAAAGTAGATTTTGTGCGTCGATTCATTATGATGAGAGGACGAGATGAGAGGATGAGTCTATCACCATGATTCTGAATCAAAACAAGAGGCTAAAGAGTGGTGTTAACCTGGTCACCTGGTCCTTGGTTCAGAAATCGGCCAAGAAGGTGTTAGTATAATTTTTTTGGATGCAAAAGGAATTCTTTGGATTACTTGCAAATTGGTAAAATAATAAATTCTGAATATTATTGTAAGTAACCTTTTAGACCAAAGACCCGGTTTGCTGAAGAAAAAAATCATTTTTCATCAGGACAATGCACCGTGTCACAAGAGCATTTTGACAATGGCTAAAATCCATGAATTAAAGTTCGAATTGTTGGAGCATCTTGCGTATTCACCTCATTTGGCCCCTAGAGACTTTTATCTGTTTCCAGACTTAAAAAAATGTATGCGTGGAAAGACTTTTTCATTAAATGATAACAGCTGTGAAAGCGTATTTTGCTGCCCTCCCAGATTCTCACTTCAGGGATGGAATTCATAAATTGGAATCTCGTTGGAACAAGTGTATTGATGTTCAGGGAGACTATAAATAAACTGAATAATAAAGTGTATTTCAAATTATAAAATTGTGCTTTTCTTATCGAACTGCAAAACTTATTGAACAACCTAGTATTTATTTATTTCATTTACATTGGTAAAATAATTTTAACTCTGCCGTTTTTATTTATTATATTAACACAAGGGTGACAACTTTTGTACATTATGCGAATTAATCTCTCTACTATTTCTTCATCTGTCGCTTTGAACTTTTCATCCACTACTTGTTCGTCTTCCTTGTCCTACTTCTGTGACTTCAGCTTCAACTTCTCCAACTTGTTCTTCTTCTTCCCAACCTTTATCCAGTCACTCTTCTGTACTTTCTTCCATATCCACCCCATCGTCGCATCCCGCTCAAATTCCGGTAGCTCCGTCAACCACTATCCCATCTACTACTTCTTCATCTATCGCCTTTAACTTTCCCTCCACTACTTGTTCGACTTCCTCTATTCCATGTCTTACTACTGTGACTTCAGCTTCAACTTCTCCAACTTGTTCCCCTTCTTCCCAACCTTTACCCACTTATTCTTCTGTACTTTCTTCAATATCTAACCAATCATCCCATCCCGCTCCAATTCCAGTAGCTCCTTCTACCAATATCCCCTCTACTACCACTTCATCTGTCGCTTTCAACTTTCCCTCCACTAATTGTTCATCTTGCTCTACTCCCTGTCCTACTACAGTAACTTCTGCTTCATCTTCTACTAAAGTCTCTAACTCCTCCCGTACTTTGTCGCCCCCTAAGTGTTCTTCGCAGTCCAATACTGCCTCTACTCCAGTGCCATGTATTTTGAAGGTGCTGGATCCTCGTAAACATGTTTTTATTTCCAGGTTGGATAAGGAGACAACCTGTGACGACGTTGCACGCTATATATCATCAAAAGCATGCAACCTTTCGAATATTAATATTCATAAGTTTAATTTTTCTAGCCCTAGAGAAGGCTCTTCTTTCAAGCTTTCAGTTGGTATGGAAGTATTTTCTGTCATTTGTGGCGCTAATTTCTGGCCTGCACATATGGTGGTCCATGAGTTTATTCCTAGGAAAAAAACTAGACTTTTGCAGGTAACCTTACCAGTCACTGCTTCAGTTTCATCTTCTGCTTCTTCCACTACACTTTCAAAGTATTAGAGGGCTAGGCTAAAGTGTAAACTTTCTCCATTTTATCTTAGAAGTTTTTCTATCAGTTCTGTCATTATTGTTTTCGTTGAGACTTTGCTTCGCCGTAAATTTTCTAAACTCTGAAATTTCCACCTCTACATTATTGGCTTAATTGAATTAATGCATAACTTACTTTCTAAACTTGTAATCTAAATTTTGGTTTGAATTGTTTATATCATTTTAGGTATTGAATTCTAAATTAAGTCTTAGATTTAGTTTAATTAATGCATGTTTATTAGAGGCTGATGATGTTTTTATCTGTAGCCAAATATTTAGTACGTAGACATTAGCTTTGGTATCGCATGTTCACCGAAGAACTTAGCAATTAACACCAGCTGAGCCCAGTCTATGTGACTGGGTGAATTTTGATGCCACTTGGGCCTGCCCCATGTGAGATCAATGTGTGTCATTGCGTACCTACTATGTCAATGTAAAAAAAAAAAAAAAAAGCGAATTACTCGACTGGATCTTACATCTTGAATACATTAAACTTTTTTTGTATGAAGCTAGTTTCAGCGATTACGGACTTTCTGCGGATTCCGTGGTTTAAGTATGTTCATGAATACCCCTTACATTTTTAGAGCGCCAATGTCTCTTTGAAATCATATATCGATATATCGCCTAAAGATAAGTCAAATAAAAATTTAATTAGGTTGTACGATCAAAGGGGTTGTTTTTTTTGCTTTGTTCTTTTTTAGAACATAGAATTTTGCGCATATTTGTGAACAAAATGTACAGCCAAAAGATCAGCAATATTAAGACGGAAGATTGCAATCTGTCATTATAACTGAAGCTGTTGTTGGAGATGATTGGTGTACGTAGCAATCAGTAAATCCTACTTTTCTGTAGTTTGCACGTCCACACAGGTATATAGTATTATTTCTGCCCAAGAACATTTCCCTGCGGTACTCCTGCGTTAATACCAATAACTAGACTAACTTTTTTAATTCTTAAAATGTTAGCTCATCACTTCCGGTACTTAATTTCAATAACAAAATAATCAACTAAAATTACTATAATGAAGTTGATCTTCAACGTTTTATCTTTCAAAGAGTCACTTGAGTGAAATGCACTTCACAACAATACAGACAAGGCAGATGACTATTTTGTTAATTAGAAGAAAACGGACACAAAATATCAATAATCCCCAAAAGAATAATGGCCAAAATCAACAGCCACAAAACCAAACGAAGTAAATTGACAGAGCTACCGCCGCACTATATAAAGATAAATACAAATAATATTGTAATAAACAAGTAGCCACTTAATTTGGAAAAGTATCGCTTCTTCTGAGCGGGATAGAGCAAGGAAGGGATAGACTGAGTCTAGCTCATATTTAAAATTAACACAAATCGGAAGAGGAAATGCAGCGCTTTTCCACTGCTTTTTAGTTCATGACGAGTACAAAGACAAACAGTGACTGAAGTAGTCACGAAATCCCAACAAACACTTGAAAGAGTTTCAATTCGAAAAGAATAAAAGGAGAAAAATTCTACAACAAATACTTAAGCTAGATAATCAGCATTTATGAAGGAAGGCTATGACTACGATTGCAGCCAAAACTATAAACCGAGGCATTTTTGATTTTTATGCTTTCGAATATTTATTTGCTCACGAAACAAGTAATTTCATATTTTTTTGCTTGAACGTTTATTTGGTTATGACGAAGTTGAAGGAACGAAGCACGAAGCATGAAACGCGGAGCTTCCACAGCCGCCGCCGCTGTCGCTGCCACAACGACTGGCATTCAGACAGACTATAGACAAACGGAAACGGAAATTGCAGTCCAACCGTCATTTTTTCTACTGTTTTTTGCAGTTGTTGGAAAGTTTGGCACACGCCAACATCAACATCAACATCAGCATAATCGTTGAAATGGATCGTGTATATACGCCTGAGTGTAACTGGTGCGCCTTTGAATGTTGTTGCTGCTATACACTTCAGTTAATGACACTTTATGTGGTTCTGGAGTAGTTCACAACCCAGGCTTATTGCAACGTCAAGAATGTACACATAAGAAGTTGTTGTTGTTGGTTGCATTTTTTCGAGCTCAGATACTTTGGCTTCTGAGTGTGCTCTACGTAAAGTGACTTAGATTATGATTACTACTTTAAAGTGCTCTAGACTTGGTTAAGATGGCGTTGGATGAGTAGTTGTTGGCTTAACGGAGTAGTTTAGTGCTAAGAGTAGAGTTGAGGTTAAAAAATTGTTGAAGACTTGCGACTAAAAATTGGAAGAGATTATGCTACTTATAGCACATTTAGGGTATCTATAAATTGAGAAATAGTATACACTGCTTGGTCTTTTTTAATCATATCAGCCTAATTTACTTGCCATCTTGCTAAACACTTGAACAGGCAACATCATCACCTAATTACATTTATACCCATGTGTCACGCACATATCGTTTGTTAAACTATCAATCAATCAATGTACTGT
This sequence comes from Cacoxenus indagator, assembly GCA_035041755.1. NCBI lineage: Eukaryota > Metazoa > Arthropoda > Insecta > Diptera > Drosophilidae > Cacoxenus > Cacoxenus indagator. The sequence goes on along the minus strand of JAWNKX010000986.1, from coordinate 2,155,359 downwards.
TGAGAGTTATCTTGTAGCTCAAAATTTATATATATATATATATATATATTCAATAGTAATAAACACTAATAACTTTCGCATGGCCAAATGGATTTATTGTAAACATATGTATGTGATACGTCCGTCTAACAAATAACAAAAAAGAAAGAAAAAAATTCGGCTGCCCTCACAATCAATCAGTCAGGCTTCAATATATAATAAATAAATTAGATGTGCACGTAAAAGTTTTCCATACAGTACCGATACACATAATAAGTTGAGGTATTACGATTTCAATAAGTCTTCCTGTAGCAAAAGTTCGGCACATGATAAATACAACCTTAGGCATCTAATATTTTTTGTATAATAGCCACAACTGTGAGTGTAAGGAAACGTAAGAACGACCAAAAAAGTAACTTGTAACTTTTGCGCATACGACCGAATATCCTGTATCCTTGTGCTAGTATCCTCAGCATAGGGTAACGAAATGATGAATTGAATAGCGTGTTCATAGTTGTAAACATGTGAAAAAATTCACATCAATTTATTTGTTGCCATAGCGTACGAGTGTGTAGTTGTTGTGCTTAAGCGCTCGAAAGCATGCTACATAAAAATTATACAGACTTGCATTAGTCTATGCATGTACGTATTTCCGAAGTTTATGGCAAATTTTTACAGAAAGGGGCTGCTTACTTTTATTACGCCTGCGGTTTTTTAAAGCAAAGCTTAGCTTTCGTTGCTTACTGTTTGGCCTATTATTGCCAAAATATAAAAAACGAAACGACATTTAATTATAGATGACTGACTTCTGCCACAAATTAGTGTTTGTAGTGTTGCATTCCGATACAAATTTAAGCGTACTCTTATATCAACAGCAATCACCAAGAAGATTCTAAAAAAAATGCAGATTATAAGCCAAATGTCTTGACACTATTACAATCTGGGTTTGGGTATGCAAAAGAAAACCAAATTCTCACATAACAATAAAAAGACCGCTGACAATCGACACACAAACTAAAAATAACGCCCAAATGTAGACTACATAAAATTGTTGAACAGCTCAAAAAACAATTTGACATTTGGCCAGAGGAAACATGTGCTGTCAAAGCATGAGAAACCAAAGTACCAAAACCATAAAAAATTAGTAGGTTCAGACAGAAACCAAACCCAAACACACAAGGTTCTTGTACTATTGTACTTCGAAACGTTTTTTATGCGACATGACGTTATCATCATCGCCATCGCCATCGCATCAGCCAACACCATCAAATGAGCTTGACTGCCATTGTGACAACCATGACTGACCGTCAGCGTCACTGGCTTTTGCTGTTTTTATTCGTACGTGTACGTTACGACAGACTCGTTGACTGAAGTCAGTGAAATGCTATGAAATAAGAGCAAAAAGCCTGGTATGAAATTTTCTGTCGTGGAAGAAACACTTGACTCTGCACTCTGACAAAAGCGAAGGCGTATAAAAAAAAATAAAAAATGTTTCCCTTGTAATGTAAGTCGATAATAATACGTGACCCAAGTTGAAAAAGAAATTGAGACAATGTGTTGTTGTGGTTTAAAGGCGCAACAGGAGATGACAGATATTTTTTTGTGCTGTCAATTCGATTAAAGTGCTTAAAGTTGGGCAGGATTTCAATGAACATTGAACGTTTGAAACATGAATACTTAAAAATTTTATCAAATATAATACTACTTATAATATTACCATTATAAAATAATTTACAACTGCTTTTAACTACTTAGCTTCTAAGATATTATGCTACAAAATAATACTAAAATTATTCCCTCGGATAGCAAAGCATATTAATTGCCTACTGGCGACGTTCCGATATAAATGTTAAAAATTTTATTTTATATTAGTAACTAGCGCAGCCCGGCAGACGTTGTTCTGCCGATTCGGGTATTAGCAAAGAAAATAAAAATTCAATAAAACTACAAATATTGGTGTGTTATTAAGAAATTTGTTTGAGTACCGTCACATGAACCACATTGACCATCAACTTTTTTATCACCAAACCCATTCGGTTGCATTGAAAAAGAAAAATTGTTTAGTGAACGATGAATATAGCACACTAAAATTGAGTTAAACATTTATTATTTTTTCATTATTTTCCTTTGACAGAATTTGGATTTCGAATTTGACGTATTTTAATAATATATTTTTTTCCCGACTTCCGCTCTATATTAACACACCAAACTTCATAGTATAACTTGACAGGCTATTCTAGATTTACCCTGAAAATTTCATTAAAATCGGTGAAGCGGTTTCGGCGTCTATAGCGGACTACCAATATACAGATAGACATACATCCAATTTTATATATATAGATATACTAGTTGAACCAGTTGCCTTGAAATAATGTGCCTTTGTTAATAGTCATAAGAAACGAATGTGTGTGGTCTGCACTTAATACTGAGTGAGGGAGTGTGAAATTTCAGTATGGCAAACAAAAGAGCGTAGATTACTTACAACTTGGATCACAAAACAGAACTAACTGTCTTTGCTTTGGAACAATTCAGAGGAATCTATAAAATTTGAATGAGAAGTCTGTTCCTACTTTGTATACGTATCAGTGAGCTTTTTATATATACGTAAATCTGAGTAATCCAAATAACTCCACCCCAGGATCACATACCGGGTCCAAGGAAACTAGAAGTGTTACATATGAACGAAAGGCAAAAATTTTAGCTCGATAGCTTTAATAGATTCGGAGCACACGCGTTTCTAAGAAATGAACAAACGATTATATATATAACGATTATATATATATGAAGCCACATAGATCTAATAAGTCGTCTATTAAATAACGAGACTGATGATTCTAAAGAAGAAGTGTGAATGCGCCAAACGCCAGCGACAGACAACAGTGTAGAGTAGGCCTTCCCTGTTAAGTGTAACTATAGAGCAACGAATTTTGAAAGAAGTGTATGGCAATGAATGTTTATCGCTCTTAAGGCATTTTCAAGATGGCCGAAAAGACGTTCAAGACGATTCTCGCCCGGGTCACCACTTCAAGTCAAAACGGATAACAATGGATGTTCGTGCGTTTGCTGAAACTGTTGAAATTGATGAAGAATCCGTAAATCAAATTTTAGATAACAATTTTCACATGCAAAAAGTATTAATTTTATAATTAATTTAATGCGATATATATAAGTGAGCGTGTGGATTATTATCTAGATGAGGCTTTGACGTGATTATGAACGTGTACACGAAAGTAACTATGTTGGTCTTCGTCTTTTATGATAAGATATGTTGTATGAAAGGTCACGACTATAAAATGAGAAGAATTTTAGCTATGTTGCCTATGATACTTCAATACATTTACCACACATGAGCAATACACAAATTTTCGTGCCATCCACTGAAGAATTTGCTACCTCTAACTTTCTTCTGCACTAATTGTCGTATTTTCTTTGGGTATAATTATTCTGTTCACGTTGGATCAACATTTTACACTTAGTTCGAGTACAGCTTAATTAATATTAGTATGACTAGTTTCTAGTGTGCATGCTCTGGTTTATAGTACCAACTACTCAACCACTCGAATTTAATCGCCTTTGCGCTTTAACAAGTACAGCACGCGTAGTTTTGTTAATTGCCATAACGCATGTCATCCGAGGTGCGGATTTACGCAATTAACGCTTAAAAAGTCGTAGAACAAGTCTTACGTTGCCAACACGACTGTTGACATATTTTTTTGCGTGGCTGTGCTCTGCTTTGATTGCTGTCCTAGCATGACATGGCATGGCATAGCGTAGCTGAAGTGTCATAAACGAAGTTGCACGGATCGGAAAATCGAGCTGGTTTGCTTTTTCCACGCTATCAGTTTTCAATGAATTTTTATTTATTTAAGGGATTTCTTTTTTCTTCCCATACATTCCTTCATTCATTCATTCATCAACTCAGGCACTCAGTCAATCATGCGATTGCCAATCAAGGCTTGGCGGTTTTTTAACTTTTTACTTTTCTTTGTTTTTTTTTTAAGCCGACGCCACGGCCTGAATCCACACAATTCCGATGGATTAAATTATGACAGAATGCAATGGCAAAATGGCGCGGGCGTGTGTTTCAAGTGTATTCATACAAAAAAATACTGAGTAGCAAATACAAACAGATTGCTTGCATGTTAAAAAGCGCGTACACATTTTAATTTGATTTTCATTTAAAATTATGGAATGAAAAACCATTCTATGAAATGCGGCATTTGTTTTTCTTTAATTTGAAATCCTTCGCATTAAGCGCCATCCTGAACTGCGCGCTCTATAAGTGGTCTGCCTTAAGTGACGATGAGGAGTGAGTTCAATAAACCGCCAAAGAAAAGTCGACTGGCAATAAAAGGTTATCGGAAATTCAATTGAGTTGAACAACACTTTTGAACTCATATTTTGCTTAAAACCATACAAAACGCTCTGCATTCAATTGAGCTACTCGTATGCCTGAAAGTGTGCACTGAAATGTTGCTCATTAGTAGCATTAAAATCAAACTTAATGTAGAAATTTCCAAACAGATTTACTATACTTCTGAGTGTTCTCAGAGTGCGATACTTTACACACCAGCTAAGCATACTTCGTAATCATCCTAAACGCATACGCACACCCTTACACACACAAGCTCTGACACGCTCGAACGCCTACAGTTAGACAACAGTGTATGAAAACATGCTTAACCCCTTTGTAGCTAGTGTGGCATCACCCACAATGTGTGTGTGTATGTTTTTTTTTGTGGTTATATCAGTTTTGTTTGAGTGCGTGTAAATCTAGCTATGTGCGAATGTATCTCTTTCCCTCCATGTTGACTGCTTTGAGGCGTTTGAACATGTTTTTGCTTTGGTTTGGTTTACGCCACGATTTCTCTGCATTCTAGCAATTTTTCTACTCTAGTGCTGCTGATTCTATTTTGCTTTTTTAGGTTAAGTGGTATCCTGAAGTGATTTGAACAATTTTTTGTTTGTTTGTTGGTTCGTGCGTTTATTGAGTGAATCTAAAGTTAACAAAGCAGTTTGTTCGACTTTTGCTTTTGCTTGCTGTGGACTGATATAGCGAAAATATATGTTTTTGTGCATTTGATTGGGAAATCTACAAAATTCTAGTGTTTTTGGTAGAAACTTTGTAATTGGTTGTATGTATATATTTTAATGCAGTTCAATTGTTTTCGTGTCAAACTGTGTAATTGTCAAACTGTGTTTAAAGATATGTAGCATACTTTCTGGCTTTCGCATTAAGATATTTTTACAGCACTCAGCTTTTATCTGTGTAGAGTCGCTTGTATATTAGATGTGACTATAATATTCTACTCTAAAAATACAAAATAATCAAATTAATAATTTGTTGCATGCTTTTTGGCACATTTTTAAAAACACATTATCAACATTGACTAAAATATTCAATCCATAAAGCTTAAATTGAAAAATATCATCATAAATAAACCTTGTGAAATAAATTTGAGCCTTTGCAAAATGGCTCAAAACATATTCCCAGTGCCATAAAAATTCACTTAGTCGTATGCTAAAAATGAGTACGTGTCATGTTCAACGCTCACATACATACAGTCATTCATCAACTCCATATCAAAATTACCAACGCTTCAATAATTTTCGAACAAGCGTAGATAGAATATCACAAGCATACATAAATCTGAATTGAATTGTTTATTTGACCGCTTGGTTAAATGTGGTAATTCAGTGTTGAACAAACTTTTCAGTTGCTGAAACAGTTGATAAGGAGGATGACACTGTTACAAGTAAGCTCCAAAAGGGTAGGTTTTTTTTTTTGTTATGAGATAATAGAGTCGTACCTCTTTTTATTATTGCACTTATTAAAATGTCAAATGAACAAATAGGTTTTTAAACAGTTGTATCCTCTTTTTGGGTTTAGTAACGTGTGCTGAGAAGAAACTTACTTTACCCCTGTTGGGGAGGTCTTGTGTGAAGTCGGCGTACTATTGTGAAATAAAATCTTACCAGTGTGTTGGGATGTTGCAGGAGACTATATTTGGATGCTAAAGAGATTGATATGCTTAAATACCGTTGTCATTCTCACGTTGTGATGCTAGGCAGTGTTTTTGACAAATAATGATGGGCCTCTCAGGGTTTTATTTTTGCATTGCTTGCATTTTCCTAAAGCTGTAAGGAGCAGTCTTCCCCCAGTTTTGGATGCGAAATAGTCAGACATATGCCACTAAGTAGTCTGCATTTGAGCAGTTTGTTGTTGATCCGGAGTTGTATATTGGCATTTCTAACAGAAAAAGAGGACAAATAAAATGGAATGACTTGAGTACTTACTCGTACTTGTATATATCTTTTTTTAGTATTCCAAGCTCAATTCAAAAATATAACTAAAACAAAGCTGCCTAAAGTGTGCTTTAAACTTTTCATTGTTTGCATAAAGGGATTGCTATTCGTATTTAAATCAAAAAGCGACAACGTCAAAACAATTTGTCGTCATTTAAAAGCGACATTTAAATAAGAAAATGCAAATGAAACGTCGACGACGTAAAAGTATGGCAAACACACACTCACCTAAATGTATGCAATACAATTTTTTCGCAATGCAAAAATAACGGTAGAAATGTATAAAAAAAGCTTAAATGAAATGAAAAGAGAAAAAACCCATATGCATAAAATTATGGCATATGCGAAGAAAGAAGGCGGCGCACGAGTCGGTAGCAGCTGTAAATATAAAGCAGTGGTTAAAGTGCCGTTACCGGAACTGAAAGGCCTTACCGGGGCCTAAGTCTAATAGCACTCAGAGCTCTACAAAGCCAAACGTGTCTATTACAATTCAATTTGACAATAGCGGTGGAAATAGACAAAAGGCGTTGTGTGTACGAGAGACTACGGCACTTCACAAAGCCTAAAAGTACACAACGGCAAACAGAAATAAAATCTCGTCCTTTGCAATATTCTGTAACGGTAGCCCAAAGTAAATTTAAAAAAAGCCACCAGAAATAAAACAAGACAAAAATATTATTCGCAGAAATTTTGCTACTTCATTCGCCCGTCGCAGGTGGCCGCGTTGAGAGTGTGGTCTAAAGTGAGTATCACAACTTGGCTCACTGACTGAGACTTTGCCTAGTCCCCGGGGGGTTATTTCACGTTTCCGGTATAAATACAGTCTCATAAAAATAAACCGAAACGCAGTACAACAAGCAGAAATGTGTGTAAAGAAAACACGAGCCACGCCGAGATTTGTTTATGCGCAACTGAAGCGCACCGTGTCGTAGACAATTGCATAAATGTGCGAAAAATAAAGTATGTCGTCATACAGTCTCAGTCAGATTCTCGATTCATATGAAGTCAAGTGGGTATGTTACACAGACGCAATGACTCACTTTTAAAAAGGCTTATGTAAGGATGGAATCAGCATCCAGCTTTTATAGCTGGCACATGCTCCAACACGTTTTTTAGCGGGCTTTTTGCTCTTTGGAATTATGGTAAAGTAAGCGCAGTAAGAAAATTGAACTAGTGTCTTAATTAATGTTGTTGCTTTGTTCTGCGAAAATTCATTTAATCACTGAAACCTGATTTACTTAACTTTGTAACGGTTCACCATTAGTCATTAAAAAGCACTCGATACTGGAGTAAAATATAACTCTTTTCAAGTAACGGACATTCGAATAACGCCTGGTGAATTGAAGCGACAGTGAAAGAAGCTCAGTGCAAAGAATACTCCTGTTTACGATGGAATCGGACTTTAGCAGCCGTTTGATCGCATTAGGATCTTCCAGGTTTTATCTTTTGATCGTGCCTACTTTGTGGGCTCTGTACACTGCTTGGTACGGTATGTCATGAACAAATATAAATAAGACTCAATCGAAGTACTCAGTAGAGTTTCAGAATTCTTGGATTTGTACTGTCTGCCTTAGTTCTCTTTCAGAAGAATCAAATTTCCATAGTTTCAGATTTAACAATGTTAAATGTGTTAGGCAGTTCACTACGATGAATGTTATAATCTAATTATAAAAAAAAAAAGATTTAACAATCGATTTTCTCGTTGAACTTCCAGTGCTTGACTTTTTGGGTGGCATATAGTACCATCTGAACCATCTGATAATTGAGTTGGTCTTTTATTAATATTATTCAATAATTTATTCGCACCAAACTTTACAGTAAACACCTGAAGGCCATTCCAGTAGTTTTCTGAAAATTTCATCAATATCGGTCAAGCGGTTGCGGCGTCCATAACGGAAAAACAAACAAACAAAAAAACAAACATATCTTCAATTTTGTATATTATATAGATCTAAACTTATATATAAAATAAATAAATAAAAAATTTTAAACCAGTTCTTAGTTACAGAAATCCCTTTTACATTTTAACCGTCTCTTCACACACTCCCCGCTGTTAATATATGGCGCAAGGAAACCATAAAAATACCAAAATGTGAAATTATGTCGCAATAAATTAAGCGGTTTCAAGTGTGTAACTACTTTTGACTTGCGTTGCACCTGTCGGCATGTTCGGTTGTCCTTCTCTGGTCGTTCTCATGCTATTTATTGTAGTTGAGAACTAGACATGTTCGACTACGTGTGTTTCGGTCAGCGCTCAAAAGTATGCAAAGGTTGCAACATTCGCAAGGATATCTTAAACGGAAATGATGTCGCCGACGAAATATATTTGTTGCTATATGCATTCGTTGAGGCGTAAAATATTTGACTTGAATTTAATTAGAGTTTTACCACTTTTTAAAGTAACCAGAAGTTGAAACCACTGCACTGCGTCAATTCCGCCCGATTTCGTGTTTGTGTTTACTATTGCATTTTTATGAATTAAATTTTAACGTTATGTCAATTAAATTTGATCATTAAATGACAATATCATTAGCCTCTGCATGACATCGGCATCGGCAATGGCACTGTCGCTGGCATAATTATTGTCTTAATTAATTGAAACCGGTTGGTTGGCAACATTTGCCTGCCGCTCATTAAAATCATTCGTTGGCTCGCGTATCTGCAATAATTTATTTGCAAAAATGTATCGTCATTGATTGCCAAACTGTTTTCGAATGCGACGCGTCGACGGCGCCATTTTGTTCGTATGAGTGCTTTTCCAGCTAATAATATTTTAATTAGTGTGCATTAAAATTTATCGAAATGGAGTGTCGCGTAGGGGTAAACAAACAGTTAAAAAACAGCTCATATCCATATGAAAATTAGCAATTATGGTGACATTTAGTGTTGTCACAGTTGCCGGATTGCTGTACTTTGTTGGTCTCGGTTTGGTAGAATTTTACGGTTTGGCATTTGCGAAAAAGTCAATTAGTGGTTATATGAATTAATTAAGGCAAAAATATATATTATAATATGAGGTTAATAGACTCATTTTTATATAGAGAGTCTGTTTGATTTTAATGCGTCTAAAAGAAGTATTATATTTTAGTTGAACGGGCTTTAGCAATGTGTAATTGATCGCTTTTCAAACTTTCTGCACATACCTTGTGAAGCTCATGATTCCCTTATCTTTATTGATTAACGTATAGAAAGAAGGTTACAAATTCACTACAAGGAAAACACAGGCAACTTGAATAAATTAGTATAAAATACACGAACAGGTAATGGGATTTTTAATATATAATTCATATCTTTAACGTAGTCGATTCAACGTAACAACTAGATAAACCAACAGGAAAACATTGAATAATATTTTGTGAGTTAATTAATATCTTTAAAATTTTCATTCTCATATCACAATTTTCAACCTTTATAGAAATTCAAATTGTACCTTTATTTCAATCTAAAATGAGCCTGCTGAGCACGCTTTAAATACAAACTCAAATAATATTGTTTCACGAACGAACTTAAATAATTCTCCTTCTACCCAAGGGTAAAGAAAAATGGTTGAGAATTTTTTCACCTGTCGATTTCATTTGGCACCATTAAAACAATAAAAGGAAATATGGTACAAAAAAGGTATAATGTATAAAAGCGGTTTAATACGACTATTGCGTGCTAAATCACAAAATATGTATACATTTTGGCGGCCATTGAAGCCTCGACATTAAAGCTCAGTGTATTAGTTAAACTGCTTGAGATGATTACTTAAAAGTTGATTTGATCACAAATCGGATTTCCTGAGTGTGAGTTGATAGTGTTTAAGAAGCCATGTGGTTTTAGTATTTTCGAATAAGCTCCTTAAGGAAAAACTTTTTGTCTATTAGATTTATGCATTGACGTAATTTGTTTCTTATGATGTACTAGAGAAGCCCGGCAGGCGTTGTTCTGCGCTTTTATTTGCTTTCCTTTAGAAAAGAAAACAGAAATTCAAAAAGCAAATATTTCAATGGTGTGTTAGCTAGAAATTTGCTTTATTGAAGTTATGAGAATGAGAGCTTCGTCAATTTTGAATTTTCCTTTGAGTATCGTCGCATGTACCACACTGATCATCAGTTTTCTTATCACCAAACCGTTCAGTTACAATGAAGAAGAAAATAACATATGTAGTGAACGACGAATCATGCGCACAAAACTTTCGGTTTGAGTTAAATTTTATTTTTATTATTTTTCTTTGATTTCATACAAATTAATTAATATTAATTTTTTTACGTCTTTTGTGTATACTAATGCACCAAATTCACAGTATTACTCAACAGGCTATTCTAGAGTTTGCCTGGAAATTTCATCAAAGTCGGTCCGGCGGATTCGGTGTCTATAGCGGACACACAAACAGACAGACAGACATACATCGAATTTTAATGTATGGATAGGTAGATAGATAGCCGGGGTAGGTCCGTCGGTAGAGCATTGGACTTTTAAACCAAGGGTGGACCCTTGGCTTCAAGTCCCTGTAATTAAAAATCGTTTAACATAGTGATATACTGAGAGTCATCGAAGGAGATAGTTTGAATTTCTCATACCTCTATGGGGAATTAAGTTATGATTGTGGCGTCAGCTTAAAAGCTACAACTAGAAGTGCATTTTTGGTGAAAAATGGATGGAAGTGTGTGTGCTATGAGTCCTGTATCATTTATTTCCTTGCCATGAAACTTTAATATGTAGGCGAGAACTTTTGTACCTACGCGAGAAATTTCTTCTATAGAACAACCTTTAATTGAGGATGCCTTGCTAAATTAGTTTATTTAAAATTAAGTGGCTTTACTTAAAACAACTGGACCAGTTTTGGTTATTTAAATAATTAAGATTTCAAATATTTGTGGTTTTTTATAACGAACTCCCACCTATGTCTGTGTTCAGTTCAGTTTCCCAGATTTTTTCCAAGAAGCATGTGGTCTGAGTAACTGGACAGCTGTGAAAAATCATCTGTCAACTTTGTTCATTTATATATTTTAATATCGTCCACACCACCATTCGAGAAAGTCTACGCTTTATTTGGAAATGAAATAGTTTGATTCCAATTTCTTTGTTGCCTTTCAGTTTTGCTAATTTTTGTTTTGTTTTCATGTTGGAGTGGGTTTTTGTTCTGAGGCTATTTCTTGATTTCATTCTAATCGAAATTTTTTTTATTGTGTATAGTCACGAATGTATGCATGGCGACATAATGGCAGTTATTTGACAGTCGAGTGCAATAAACAGTGTAAGCCGAGTGGCGTTTAGTCGAGCCAAGTTGAGTTGTGTCGAATCGCATCGCTTTGGGTTGAGTGAGACCGCACTTGATTTTTCATATGCCCTCATATGCGCCATTAATGCAGAGTGCATTCTAAACTTGCCGGTTTGTAAATGTGCAACTTGGCTTACTTAGGCTGCGACACGATTGTAATGGCAACATAAAATTTTCAGTAGTTTGTACAATGCGGCTAAAAGTTGGGTAGATGAATGTGGAATGGTTTAAGTTATTCGGCTGCAGTTAAATTGCCTGCTTTTGATACGTTACAGTTGAGTTGAGTTGGCTAGCCTTGCTATTGGGAAATTTGACTGCAACAAATATAGTTCCACACACAAATCGAAACATCGCTAGCCGTAATATAATACGAATATCAATGCTACATCTTTGTTTTGACAACATTATTCAAACATTTACGGCAACAAGCAGCATTTTAGAAATGTACACGCTTCCAGTAGACAATGTCTGTCAGTGAATTTTGTTACCTTCAAAATCGTGCTGACCTAACTATATAACTATTTACTCAATTGTTTTTATCAGTAGACAGTTCAATAGACGTGCTACACCATTTTGAAATTTTAGTTCAACGCCTGTTCGAATAGCAAAATCCATTAGCGGAATTTGTATGCCAGGTTTCTTCTTTGTTATTGTCGTCCTTTTGATTTTGGTTTTTGCGTTGAATTTATTGATGACTACCAAGTACACCAACTAAGAGAACGAAACGGCTTTTATTTAAGTTAGTACTTAGGCGTGTTGGCCAAGAGTTGGATTAATGGTCTGGTACACCTGATATCAAGGGTCATGTTGGTTCGTGTAGTGAATGACATTATGCAATTATATTTCACCATGTGAAGCATTAAAATGTTAATAATAGAGGATTGGTCGTCTGGACCAAGAAATGTGTACTTTACTGTTTTCAAGTCTTGCTTCCCATATTCGTCTATGTTAATCTATACACTACGAACCTGCCCGTGTGATTCTCTCGAGAAAATCAACAAAATTTGAAATTGTACACAAACACCAGCTCATCCACAGCGCCATACACGACGAACATGCCCGCAAACTCGAGCGAAGCACACAAGCATGTTCGTCGTGTATGGTCAGCTTTAGACGAAGTGGGTTTGAACTTTGAGTAGTTGATCGGCTTCCAGCCTGTTTTCCGTTGCTTTTCCATATTGCAATCGTGTTTCAGTCTTGTTTCTCGTTTGACGTGATCTTGTATCTTCTTTCTGAACCTCGTTCTTCTTTTTTTCTTTTTTGAACAAACGCTTATCGCGTGGGTGGCTTAATTGGTGGATAGAGTAATGTTTTTTGAAAAAGTTGAGAAAAAACGCAGTTGAAATTGCAAAATAACACACCCTGTTTTTTTTTTTGTTCGTTTATTATAATATCTTAGGTCTAGGTGTTATTGCTTAAATATGTATAATTTTAGTATAAAAACCTTGCGGGAACACAGTTATGCAAAGCTCCGCAAGGCTGGCACCATCCTCATTAGTCGTTGCGCTACTCTCGGCGCGATCTTTCCAGGGCTCTCAGGGCCTTCATTACTTTGGCCGCAAACTCCGATACAGCGTCCCACTTCGAAGGATCATGTGGCCCACTAAGCTATCGGCCGCGATAACGGTTGCTCGCAACCCAGTGCACTACTTTTAACCTACCGTTCGCGATCAAATCTTCTAGATCGGAATAGAACGTGTTCGGCGTCTTTCTCACTCTGGTCTTGGCAGTACGTGCACCAGGGGGAATCTCCATGGCCGAACCTGAATAGGCACTGCCGAAAGCATTCATGCCCGCTTAGCAGCTGTGTGAGGTAGAAATTTACTACACCGTGCTTCCTACAGGTCCACTCAGAAATGCTGGGTATTAGCCTGTCCGTCCAGTGTCCCTTCGTCGAATTCTCCCATCGAGTCCGCCACGTTATTAAGTTTGATTGTCTCATCTCACTCCTGAGTTCTCTTCTCTTCTCTTCTCTTTGGCGTTGTCCGCAGCCTCAAGGCATAGGCCTCTTCTGACTCCAGTGCGAGTAAGTCGATTGGAACTAGACCCGCGAGGACCAGAGCGGCATCCTCCGATATGCACTGATTACCCTGAGCGCTCCAAGCCGGTATATATTCTCGAATCGCCGCCTGTAAGTAGACTTTTCCAATCCTTTGACCCAGACTGGAGCTCTGTAGAGTATTATTGATTTTGTAGCGTTCATTATAAGCATCCTGCGTCCTTGCTTTGGTCTGCGTGTGTTTAGCATTAGCCTCGATAGAGCCCTGCACGACTTTATGGCCTTTTCGCTTGCATTTATGTGCTCCTTGAAGGAGAGCCTGCAGTCCGAGGTCACAACTAGGTAGACCAGAGACCTCTTGGATGAAAGGGGCGAGTTGCCAACTGTGATCGTGGCTGTCTTAACTATTTTCTGGCTGCTGATCCACAGAGCCTCCATCTTGTGCTCTGCCAGACTAAGTCCAGCATGGTTCAGCCTTTCTGAGATGGCTGTAGTGGCAGTATTGCAACGTTCTAAAGACTCACTTATGTGTTTACCCACAACAACTAGAGCTATGTCGTCTGCGAATCCCACGATGTTTATTCCGCTTGGGAAACGGGGTACCCCACCGCTTACGTGGTATGTTGACTCTCCCTCTGTGGTGTCATAGAGGAGTATCCGCTGGCTCAAGAAACTACGTGTAACTCTGACCAGATAGTCACTTAATCCGAAGTCGGTGATGGCCTCCATTATTTTTCTCTAGTTTGCCCGAATCGCTTTCTGGGCGACCTTAGTCACTTCCGATATAGCATCGATGGTTGACGTTTTTTTATGAAGCCAAACTGTGTCCTGGAAAGGCCTCCTCCACGTTGGACGTCCGTCTCGGGTCTGGTCGCTACTATTTTCTCCAGCACCTTGCCCGCTGTGTCAAGTAGACAGATGGGTCTGTAAGAAGATGGATCACCTGGAGGCTTCCCTGGTTTGGTGATCAATAGCAGCCTTTGCGTTTCGCAACGGCTAGAACTTCGTCCGTGGTGACCGGGGGTATATCGTACACCTTGTTGACCTCAGCATCTTGGGAAATCTGTTCTAGTGGAGGTTGTACTGGGAAAAGTTTGGTAACAATTTGCGACATCTTCGGGGAGCTCAGGGGAGGAATAGGATTGTGCGCTTTTGTATTTTTACTATTAGTTGATAGGGTTTACCCCAAGGATCGTTTTCCGCATCATCACATAGTTTGAGAAAGCATCGGCTTTTAATTTCTTTACTTTTTTCTTTTTTACTTTCTCGGACGGCCTTCCTCAGCGTTCTCCTAAAAGATCGATAGCGCTCACTAAGCTCCAGGAGACGGCTCGATTGCCTAGCCCGTTGGTATACTGTACGTGCACGGATGCAGTCACGTCTAGCTGCCGCAATCTCCTCGTTCCACCGTTCATGTTGGCTACTATGGGTACTTCTGGGTAACATGCTGGCATTGCACGCTACTTTGACAGCACTCATAGCCCTGTAAGCCAGCTCTTCGGCTGGTCCAACTACTTCAGGCATCCGAAGGGCAGTACAGAAAGCTTGGTAGTTGAGTGTAGACTCTCGGTAGCCCATATGTCTTGAAATAATCGTTGTCCTAGTAGAGTCACGCGAACCAACGATGTAAACTATGGCTCGGTGGTCGCTTGCGGTGAAGCAATCGCTTAGGGACCAGTAGGTCGATCGTAAGAGTGAACCACTTACGAATGTAAGGTCGATTATAGAGCCAGCCCTGCCATTGCTGAAAGCGTGCTCAGATCCTGTGTTTACCAGAACAACATCGATAGTTGCAAAGGCTTTCAGGAGCGTACGTCCTCTAGAGTTGGTCCGAGGGCAATCCCAATTGATTGCCCATGCGTTGAAATCCCCAGCGATAGCGAAGGGATGATAACGGCGTGCTGGTACTCGGAACCAAATATACGCTGTAAAACCACAGTCCACTAATTTGCAATCTTACATAACCACGCGCAGAATGAAGGAGTCAAGTCTCAGCAATCGAGTGTTACACACAAGTATTGCAGATTTGTTCTCCGCTGCTTCCGCGTTGCGGTTGAGGTTTAGCTGTAGAAACTTAATCCTAAATACGTCTGCCTCGCTTCTCGATAGCCAAAGGATACCTACGGCTACCCGCTTGACAACTTATATCCTTGGTATTACTCTTTTCACAGATGAAGCATCTTGGTTTAACTTTACATTCTATGGCTTTGTGACCCTATCGTCCGCACCTCAGGCAGCACCCTCTTCTGTCAACGCTGTTCCTGCATGCTTTCGCCAAGTGGCCGAATACACCCTGGTTATGTCATTACTTTTGATTTAACTCAGTTTTGTCAACCGTTTCGATGCATACACTGAAAAGACAAAGGCGTACAGTCAAATCTTTGCGTATGCACAACGGTTCACCAAATTATCAATCCAATTGATGAATTGTATAGGAACGCATATGGCAAAAGCAGAAAAACAAAGACGAAGGAAAGTTAAACATAAAAATACCTGGGTTAATAATATTTCTTCTCTTAGCCTTACTAACACTAGTCCTCTCTATTCTAATTGTTTATTTTCTTCAAACTTTCATCAACAATATTGCTAAGCAATTAATAAAAAGTCATAACTTCATTTCAACACAAGGCAAATCCAACTTTAACTTTTCAGCCCATTTCTTTCACATGAAATACATACTACTTATATCCTTTGGCTTGTAATTATTAAGTATCCTTTACAAACACATACACCAAGTAAATCATATAATTTAATTTCGTGCTAGGCGTACACGATTAAAGTGACAGACAGCCATACAGCTGAGAGAAGCAAAAAGACAAGAAGGCAAGTAAAGTCCTTGTAAGTATTTAAGTCGACAAGTCGGCAAGCGAAGTAAGCACGTGAAATTCGCCATACTTATTAAAGTATAAAGTAATGCCAACAACGACGATGGTAACGACTGCGACTTTGTCAAGGACATGCAAAACACAAACAGAAATAAAGGGGGCGATTTGCGGCAGTGCGTGTGCTATGCAAAGTCAAGCGAAGCAAAACTGACATTTATGCGTGTTTATGGCGCTGTGAAATGAAATTCTTGCAGGTGATTTAACTGTTATTAGCAGACAACAAAGACAGGCGTATGATGAAGGCCTCTAAGTAGGCAATAGAAAATACTGCGAATCCCATGAGAGCGAACGGTTTACGAAAAAGGTTTGAAAATTGCAAGCTGCCAACTTGCTACTCGACTTGACATTATAAACTTTTATTTGAATTTTATTATTTGCTAGGAAGTTGTGAGAAAAACAAGAAAGAAATTGAGATAGCAAAAATAGAGTACACAAACATGCAAGCAAGCATACTTTGCGGCACATTTACAGGGACGGCACAATTTGAAAAACAATTGAGGCAAGTTGGCAACTTTTTCATAGCAGAAGTTTAAATGTGCTTGATTAAATAAAAATTTTGCTTGAGAAAGTTGTGAAAAACTTTTGTGTTTGTGATAGTCAGAGGGGATAGGACAGGGGAAAACAGAGAAGTATTGCATATGCTAAGGCGCATAAATAAATGCAATGCAAAGTTTTTGCTCAAAGGGCCTTTTCCAGCGTTTGTCTCTTCAGCGCAAATGTATCTTGTCTTGAAGTGCCTAGTGTGTTTTGTGCCTAAAAATATGCAATACTTCTTACTATTTGCATGCACTATTTGACTTTTGTTATGTAAAATATGTCAGCCAACACAATTTCTGGCTGCTTAGTATGCGCTTCAGTTTACTTTTAAAATTGTAATAGAACTTCTGGTTTAAACAATAAACACGTGATGTCACTTAACGCCAAATTCATTTTAATCTAAATAATTAAGCGTCATCAATGCGAAGCCAATAATATAAACTAATAGCAACGCTTGCCATAACATGAAAAACTACACGAAAAAACTATTAAGTTTAAAAATTGTGCCAGCAATTAGTGTAGGGCTCTAAGTATTGTAAATCGAGTATGCTTTGAGTGGTGGCTTTAGTCGGGTGTGGGATATACAGCCGACGCTTTATTGGCAGCGCTTCACACGCGCTCATCATTAAAAAGTCATTTACATGCAGCAGGCAAAAGTAGCAATATTCAACGTAGTAGCGTAGTAGCGAAGGATGTGTAATAGGCACGGGCGCATTCTCGCGACAAATTGACATTTGTGCAAATATGCTAGGTTGAGTGCCGAGCCATAAAACAGCATGGCGGATTGGCAGGCAGACAGAGGGGCAGTCAGAATTTCTGACTTGGTTGAATGACTGACTGAAAGCAGACGCCATGAACCATTTCATCAACGTCATCCCGCATACACTTTACATGTTCATCAACACCGATTGGCAGCAAGAGCCTGCAACTGTTGTTAATTTTAAATTTGAAACACGTTTTCGTCTCAATTTTATCGCATGTTACGCTTTGCTGACTTTGTCCTCAGCGTCTTCTCTTCTCTACTAGTAATTTTTTTTTTGGCCTGCTCTTTGCTTTAACTAATGCGCGTCCTGCCAGCATGTCCTCGCCATGATTTCTGATTTGAAGTGGTGTTCAACCAATTCCAAAAGCAAAAGTGGCCATAGTGAATGAAACTTGTCCAATTAGTAGCAATATTTGTAGCACAAAATGTAATTTTGAATAATTTATGCACTTACAATGCACAACCAAATGAGTCTGAGAATACGACTCGTCTGACTGAGTAGTGGCGATACGATAGGCTATAAATTGGCTATTGTCGCAGAGCGAATAGCGTACGTAAAAAACAAGAATAGTAGGAAAACAAATATCGAAATTAGTTTAAAAGTTAACTAAGGCATTGTCGAGGTATTTGACGCAAGTCAATCTTGAAACTTTGCCTAGGCTTATGCAAACACACATAGTCCAAAGTCGAAAGAAAAAACAGAAATCTGCATAAATACAAACACATGTTTCATTCCCACTTGGTTTGAAAAAAAAAAAAAACAGCAAAAAAACCTTTTCATAATTCTTCTTTGTAGGAATAAATAATAACTTTTAATATAATTTTGCATAATGGTCAAAAAGTTTTGCCTTCACTTGAGTTATACCCCAAAGAGATGCATAGATACCTTGCAAAATGAAACTTGCACTCCACCTTTTGGCTTGACCGCACACATGGGAATTTCGACAGGTGCAAATGGCCACAAAAGGTATATAAAACTCATAAAGCTAATTAAGAAGTGTTGGAATGCTAGAAGAAGTTGGCAGTTGGTTGCTGCTGTAGATAATGGTGATGACGATGATGGCTTTGCATACTTTTAGCAATGAACGTGCTAAGTGTGTGGCTGTAGTGTGTCTAAGAGACGAGGTGATAATGGCCCAAATTAGTAATAGTTTTTGTCTAGTTAATCATTTGTTAAATTTATTTAAATGACTTGAGTTGAAGTGAGCTCGTATTAAATTGTATTGCCCAAAAATTGACTGCATTTGAGACGTTTTTATATTTTTGATTTTGTTAACTAATAAGTTTTTTACGAGGCTACTCAAAGTTGATTTTGTAAATTTAACGCTTCTCACTTTACTACCACCAAACACTATCACCACAAACAAAGTGGAAACCCCCAAAAGTATACTTGCATTATTCTTTGACTGTTGCTTACTTGCAAGTATTATTAACGCTCCTTTTATAACCTCATTAGCCGTCACTTAAGTGGAATTCCGTACTCGTTAGTGCACACAAACATACACATTTCATTGCAATTTAACTCGCAAACATTAATTATGACCGAAGGAAAAGTACAGCAACAAGAAGACAAACCCAAACGAATACAAAAGTATAAATTTCTTAAGCAGCTGTGCAGGCGATTTTGGCCACGAGCTCGACAAGGATCAAGACGCTCAGATTGTGTAATGTATGTGTATGTGTGTGTGTGTGTGTGTGTGTGTGTGGCAGTATTACATGTACATATGTACAATACTATTTCAGGATTTTAAATGCTTCCTGTGGCGCGCATTTTACTTAGCGCGAAAGCATTCAACTTGAAAATAAATTAAAATTTTCGTAGTCCTTACTGAGAACACACGCTTACGCGCGAACTTCTACTGACAGCTGGAGTCGAGTGTGCAGGTTATAAAGAACAATTTACGTGCATGAAACATGCAACTTGTAGCTTTGCTTGAAGCAACATTTTCACTGGGAGTGTACGCTATGCTTGTAGACACTCACAAACCGAAAGTAGTCAAGTCAAGGCTTTAGTCGGGAGATAAGCGGTGAATAGCTCGTTTTCTGTGTGATTTAAGGGCGTGCATGAAACCAGAGAAACAAAAATGTACTACAAATTTAACTTTCTATGAAATTTTAGTGCACTTTTAGGGGTTTTCTATTGCTATTATTACAAAGTTTCAACTACAGATTCAGTTCAATTGTCTTTTGTTAAATGGTTATGAGTATATATCCTTTGCTCTATATGAACTGAGAAAGTTTGATTTTTGTTTTGCGGAAACTTGTAATTAAAATCAAAGTAATTTGAGGAAATCAAAGGCAATTGCACACACATCCAGCTTGATTGCATTCTATGTAGTACAGTAAGATTTATTTTTATTTGTAGAATTAATTTGTAATTGAATTTAAAAAAGCCTTCGGCTCCATATTCTGCACAATTGTCATCATAAATCTTCTCACACTTCAAACGCTGTTATTGATAACTCTTCATCAGTTTGAATAATGTGCGCGCATTGTGCTAAGCTCAATAAATCCTTCATAGCATTGAAACCACTAACAATTCTACACCACTTTTCTTTTATGTTTGAGTACTACCAACTTCGGTTTCTTCTTCTATAGACAATGCTCGTCCAGCGCGCATATTTCTTATGCATGTACACCAGACACCAATGCCTCATTTTTGTTGTTATTTTCAAGCACTTTTTCTTCGGTTTTGTTGGATTTTTTCTCAAACAGAATACTTTGCCACGTACATTATTTATTGCTCGTATTGTCGTTCTCAACCTCACCAGGTTTTTGCGTTCTTTGTTTTATCTGTGTTAAACGAGTGCGAGTTCATTGTTTTACAATTTTTGTTAAATGCAACGATTTATCTTTTGCTGTTACTTTGGTACGCTATATGCTAAATAACAGGGTCGTTGGGACTGCAGAAAGACATTAAAATAATTGACCGAAGCTGGCCATACACGACGAACATGCTCGTGTTATTAGCTCGAGCAAAACCACAAAACAGTGTAAACTTTAAATTTAACTCATACAATTTTTAAGTATTATACGTGTCTAGTTTCAGTGGATTACCATTGTGGATTGTTGGAATAGCTGCCAGATTAGCTTGCTATCACTCTAAAGGTTTAAGTTTAATTTGTGCAAAGCTTGGTGTTTCTAATTCTACGCTGTTCCTCCGACCACTGATCAATTTTTCATCACCTTCCGACAGTAGCACTGCGCTAACTTAAGGGCGGCGTTCTTTACATTAAAGCATCCACTACTCAGTCAGCTGTCTTACAAGATTACATACACAGAAAGGAATCGAAGCACTTCAATGCAGTCATAAGTGACATACTTCTGCAGAATTTTCTCACGTCTTTATTAAGCTAACGTTTTAAAGTTTCTTGCCATTAGAGCGCCTAAATTTTTCAACGAAAACCTTATTATGTTAATCCCTTTTTCACCCCTTTTGTTGTCGGTTGGTTCAACACCACTGTCGTGTAGTTGTTGAGACCACTTATTGAGCTTGAGTTTTCAATTTTATTTATGCGCCGCACATGCATGATTCATGTGCCAAAAGAACACGACTGTCCCATATTACGACAGCCAAACACGAATTTTGTTGTTTTTGTTGTTACGCTAACAGCAGGCGATTTGCTTTGTCTGCTCTGTTGTTGTCGTTTGTTATAACACATACTGAACTGAAATGCTGTCCACTCCAATATTTGACTAAAATGTGACACAATTTGTTTGACGCATGTTGTGAGATTGTACAAATCGTCTCTGTCTTTGGTATTTAAAATGCTTTGATAAGCACTGCGATGATGATGAGGATGATTATGATGTGATTTGTTTATTGGCTGAAAACTTGGTACAAAGCAAAATTTTCTGATTTTGTTGACCAAAAGTTTG
This sequence comes from Cacoxenus indagator, assembly GCA_035041755.1. Classification (NCBI taxonomy): domain Eukaryota; kingdom Metazoa; phylum Arthropoda; class Insecta; order Diptera; family Drosophilidae; genus Cacoxenus; species Cacoxenus indagator. The sequence goes on along the minus strand of JAWNKX010000986.1, from coordinate 2,133,748 downwards.
CAATCACAATTTTCAAAAATTAATGCATTGTTTTTGTATGCGGTTTAAAAACATGAATAACAATGTTAAGCTAATGGTTAGGTCAATTATTGTCAAAATATATACATTGTTGTCTGAGATCAGATTTGAATATGGCCAAATTATGCAATCTTCATTATTTTATGCTAAGGTCAGGTTAAGCGTGTTCAACATTTACTTGTTTGCAGCGGTTAAAGTAGTTTGATGTGGTCCCATTTTTCGACTTTTAAATACAATAACTTTATAATATTAAAGCCTACAAGTATGCAACAATATCGAAGTAAAATAGCTTTGTCATGTATCGGTATGGGTGATTCGCCGTTGTCTTTGGCTCTGCATTTTGTTATGCTTAAAATTGTGAATTAATATTTGTCTTGACGCCTGCAAGTATGCAACGTCCGAGTTATATTGTTAGAATTGCATTTCGTGCCGTGTTGAACATACCAGAAAAGTCAAAAAGCCAAAATTTCAAAGCTGCATACAAATTGATAAATTACAAAATTACTAATTACCAAGGCATACATACAGAAAGGTGTGGGTGTAAGCAGTCTGCTTTGCTGCCTTGTTGCCTTGCTGCAGATTAATGTAAGCAGTTAAGTAGTAAGCCTGAAATTAGACTAAAATATTATTAATAATTTCCATAATATTTGCATAGCTGTGCGTTGACAATAAATTTCAAGTAAAAGGATGCGCAACAGACGACAGATGGCAATGTGAACGAGTGAGCTATCGGAGTCCAGCACATAGTAGTTGATGCTGATTTGCCTTTGTCCATTATCTGTGCGTGTGTTGTGCATCTTACTTCAACAGCAACTGTAACTGTAACTGTAGCCGCTTTAGTTTATGTCATTTGTCATATTTGAATTTTACACTTCCTTCCGGTTTAGTGCTGCCAAATTGCCTTGACTTGTTACATTTGCATCGTGCACTCACACCTGTACACAATGTATTAAACATATACCGATACAGATGCCTATCTTCTGTGCTAGGTGCGCCAGCGGCGCTCAGTTGGTGGTTGTCATTATAATTATCAACAGCAACTTGGGCTGTTTAACTTTTACTCTGATGCTATGTTACGTCTACTGCTGCTGAATGACAAATGTCTTCAATACTGCCTGATGTTCATTGGAAGATAGCGTGCTGTGTAAATTTGTGTATGATTGTATGTCATGCATATGTATGTGTTCGTGTCTTTGGTGAGATCCTGTACTATTTGGCAAATTGATTTGAGATACACAATTGTTCATTATATATTTTGTGTGGTTAATTCTTTAAATATTAATTACTATATTATATTATTATTATAACAAAGGTGTTGTGGTATGGAGAAATGAAAGCTTAACTTACATTTAAGGTGCAGTCGGGTGAATTCTTTAATAGGTGATGAATTAAAACAGTTTATCAGTAGCCGCTGAAAAGTTTATAAACGTGATTTGACGCAAGCGCATATGTAATCCATGCGATCTATTATTTTTTGATACACTTATTTCATTGTCAAGTAAGTCTAGTCCTTCCGTGAGAGAAGTTATGGGGCACACACACATTTTTTTATCACACAAAAAATATAAATCTATGAAAAACTTATATAAGTAGTAGCTTTAAGCAAACTATGAAGTATGGTATGTTGTTGAACGTGAATGTAAGTATAGAAATTGAGAGAATATTTAAGGAACAGATTCCTTTGATCTGAAGTAATGTACAATAGAATACCGCAGCAAATATTTGTACCGTTTATGGTGAGAATGATGTGAGTGAACGACGAACCCAGGAGTGGCTTACTCCATTGGGTTCCAGAAATTTCGATATCAAAGATGAACCTCACTTTTCTGGACTAATCAGTGAAAAAGCCAAACAGTTTTTTCGGTCATTTACTGCTCACAATTCGAAGGCTTGAACGCAGCAATCAAGGAAAAAGCTACCAGAATTGGTTTTATTCGAAATAGTACCAATGAATTTTTGCCAAAATCACTCAACGCGGCTAAAAAGTTTTCATTTACAGTTTACCTCTTAAGTCAACACAACTCCCGAGCAACTCCGAGTTACATGATACTATAATGCATTCTGCAATTATGTGAGTGAAAGTTGGAGATTCGCCAATTATGAAAATAGAACAGGAACACGGTTAGGAACACTACTGGATGCCAGATTTAAAAAGGAGATTTTTGATTTTAGTGCAATTTTTTTGTTCTTATATTTTTATTTAAAAATCTACAAATTCACTAAATTTGATGAGAGCGTTAAAATTCCTTTATTGCAATAATGAAAAATGGGCTGCTAAGTCTATGAACAATGGAAATTTTTTTAACATATAATACAATATATTAAGCTCGGTAATTCTAAAGGGTGATAGCGTTTAAGTCTTTTAGAAGCGCTGATGTTGTTTAGTAGATTGGTAGCTAATACTTTATTACGGTTTCACTACCGTGGAATATAGTTTTTGCTAAAACTGGCGATTTGTTCTTTTCCTGTTGGTAAACGAAGATCACGATGTAAGACTCAATTTTTGACAAAATAGGAGGCTCTGACAAGTCTTCGGAGCAACATGAATTGAAATCTTTGCAGCTTTTCAATATTAGATTGCCTTCTAAACTAATATTTTTTATTTTGTTTACTATTCGTATATTATTTTTCTAACTATTTCACCTAATGTCCTCTCTAAAATTTTGATGAAATTCTGCGAAGAAAGAAAGTCTTACACGGACAACTTTACTTCTGAGGCATAAAAACATCTGCTTCGGATCCACTATTATTATACTCGCATAGTTATGCAAACACTTAAACGATATAGAAGCATGGAGTACCAGCGTAACAGGTTTATTTATATATGAATATTACTTATACCCTAAGACTCGGTGCATGTTTTTAAGACGCACACTACTTTTTCTTCGAAATTCAATATAGTACGTGGGTACTACGCTAAAATTAGTCAGAAATATTGTGCAACTTTCTACTAAACAAATACCAACGGCCAAGCTGTAGTCGAGACAGGCAGATTTCAATTTTTTCACAATTGCGGCTAATTAAAATTTGTACCGAAATAACGTACTTTCATTGTTGTTGTTGTTGTTGTATCTTTATTAAAGTTTGCATGCTCGTATGCAAATTTTCTCACAGTTACACTTGCTGTTGCTCTATATAGTCAGCTTCCGGTTGTGTGTGCAATTCTGTGTATCCTTGCGTGCGTGTGTATGTGGTTGCTGTGGTGCTATTTGTATTTTGGTTTTCACTTAGCAGGTATATTAGAACAAGCACAGCCACACAGTATCACTAGCAATGCTACCTTCAGTTGTTTGCATGTGCGTGTATATGCAATATAGTTAACCAAACTGAAATACATAGACTAATATCAAAGCTAAAGTGCGTAAACAATCTAAACAAAGTAACCCCAACTAGAACAACAAGCAGGACGAAGCATTGATGACTAGCAACATGATTCAATACCTTCTAATTTTAATCCTGTAGGTGTGCGTGCGTGTGTGTGTTAGTGATTGTGCAAACAAGCACGCACACAAGCGCAAACATTGCTAACCAATATGTGTGTCAAACGCACACATGTGTCACACGCACAGAGTGGTTTATGAAGGCTTCTGTCACATTCTACTTATGTGTGTCTGTCTAAGCTAGGACAAAGACTGTAGTCGATTTCGGACGTTGTCCATTGGAATGAATCAAAGTGCCTTTTGCCGACGAGTCATCGAATGTCGACCTCATCAACAGGATCTTGCCATCTTTTTGGCTGCTCTTGTTTGCTTAGTTTGCATACGCCTGCAACGGACTTTGACTTTCAGTCATGGGCAAGTGTTTTCGGCCGGCCGCAGTGGGTTGGACGAATTCACTCAAAACAACTCAACTCAACTCCACTCAGCGCAACTGAATTCGTCTCAACAAGACTCGACTTGATTCGACTCGTCGTCGCAACTGAGGCCAAAGTTGAGGCCAACAAATTGTGCAAATGAACCGTATATTTTTGGTTTGTTTGAGCACTGGGCTCGTTTTCCTTGTCTTCCAGCATTCAGTCACTTGTTAGTCTGTGCGCCTTCAAACATGCTATATTTTATTTTTCGGCAATATAATTTTGTGTAAAATACGTATGGCAGAACTATATCGATGAACTGCCATGATAAGCGTATCACAAGTCCTTTTATATCCTCTACATCCACACACAGGCATGGACAGCGCACAAAGCCATGTGCGAAAAACAATAAAATCTTATTGACTAACATGTAGAAAATTGTTTTGTTTGCTTGAGTCTCAGCTCGCCTCGTGCTACTCATCCTGCTCCCGCATCCAACCACTGAGCTTGTCTAACTTTTGCTTTTGTAACTTTATAGAAAATTGCCTTTTGTCAATGCTTGCGGAATACATTTTTCCAGTCCGATTACAAAGTTTTCTCGATTTTAGACAAGTGTGTTTGTGTGGCTACTTCAGCTTTTATTGCTTCTCGGAAATTGTTTAAACTCTGTTGACACAATTGTGTAAATTGGCTTTTGTTTTTGAGACTGCATGTACTTTAAGTACATTTTTCGAAAATGTGCATCAAGCGTAAAAAGACGAGTCTCTTGGCTGCTTTGATGAGAAATTATTGAACTCAAAATCTGATAGGCCTATTTATAAAGCAGAGAGCCGTAAACATGTAATATATATTGGTTAGGTAATCTGTAGCTTAAGTAAAAGAGCACGGTACTATACAATGACATATATAAATTATTTCGAACTCCTTCTTTTTTACTGGAATTATTTTAATGGGGATCTTTATGCAATAAAAAATACATATCCTACAAACCTTTAATGTAGAAAAAACTTCTCTATGCGTTTCATCTAAAATTGGAAACTAAGATCATAGCGTTGATTCATTATAAGTTTCTATATAATATAGAGGCTCCACACAAATATTTGAATCACTAACAACCAGCCTTATTAAGTCAGACTTGATTTATGTTCATTTCTGTACCGGTATACAGAAATCTGTTATCCATAGAGACTTCAACGTTAATTACGGCAATTAGACCTCATTAGACACCTAGCATCATGGATGACCATCAAGGCATACAAACTTATTATTGTACATGTGATTTTTGAAATAGAGTAGATGCTCAGAAATTAGAATTTCACAAAATCGAACTAATTTCTGAGCTACTACCGTATGATACAATTTCTTGGGTATAGTTCCACAATAATACACAAAGCAAATATAGACTATAAAATAACAATATGTGTCCAACTGGTTACACTGATCTAAAATAATCAACACTCTATAAGTAGTCCCACAAAGTGTGTTCAAAAGTTCCAACAGAAATTATTTTGTCACCATCAGGCTCCATTTGCTTTTTAAGTTTTGTAGAATTTTCTGAATACGAGTATGAGGTTTGAATATCCATAGTATCTATTTGATCAGTAGAAGAAGTAAAGAAAACACTCAGATCTGCTCTTAAATATATTTTTTTCAATATTTGCATATATAACATGGAAGACACTTGAATGATAATGACAAGTGAAGAATGATAGACAAGAATGATAATTTTTCCATTGCTTGAACAATTATATCAAACATACAATATTATTGATACACTTGGGCACTACACGCGTCCGTTGATAATTTTAAATTTGCAATTCAGTGCCCAGACTGAATTGAATATAAACTAATATCTAATGTCGATATAGGGTAAAACCTCTATATTTGTAGCGTGTAGCTGCCTGCATCAAAAGTAGTAAGCTAATTATGCGCACTAATCCTCGGGAGTGTCAACAATTGACTGCCATTCATTGGGATTGACAAACATTTTCGAGACAGTGCCACGCAACGTTTTCATGCCTTGGTTGAGCGGCACTGGTTTGGGTTTCTTGGGGGCACTGGCGATCCATTTTTCATAGGCGCTCTCCGACATCTTCTTTCGCATTTCCTGTTGGTCACGACATTTTTGCTCTTCGAGGCGACGTTTCTCCTGGCGTTCAAGCTCAACCTGGCGCTTTTTGCGTTCCCAGTTTTCAAGATGACTTACGTTGTCGGCTTCATCGCCACCACCAGCACCACGGCGAGAGGGTGCCTGGGCCTTAGGCTTTGCTACCTTCACCTCTTTTGGTGTTTCCTTCTTGTGAAGTTCACGTTGAGCCTTTCTCTGCAGCCATTGCTCGTACTGTTCTTTTGCAAGACGTGCTCGCTCCTCCTTTTTACGTTCAAGCTCCTCTTGTTTTTTTTTCATCTCCTCTTGCTTTCTATTTAAATTCTTCTTTTTGGTCAAAAGCCATGTGTCATAGGCGGCTGGCGCTTGTGCATCTATCTTGATGCTCTCAATGCGATTAACAAAGTTAGTCGACAGTGTGTCGGAGCCCAAATCTAAAGGCGGCACAATTATACTACGGCATTCCGATCGGCGCATGTCGAAAGTGCCCGTATGCGAGGGCGCTGTGGAACCAGTCCAGCTTGTATTATCGGTGGCAACATGATCATCAAACTCGCTGCTCGGGTTTTCGTCTTGACTGGAGTCATTCGAACCAGTCGAACTGGTGGAAAAATTCTCATCACACAGCGTATTAGTGTCTGTATACCTACTCGATACTGACTCGTTCATACGCCTCGAGTAGGTGCGCGCGCTCAGATTCTTCAAGGTCTCAGTCGTAGTTGCCGAAACTACTGAGGAAGTCGGACTGTATATGGAGCCATTGGGACGTCCCGTTATCATAATACGCTCGATTTCATTGCCGTCCTTATCAACCTTCGCGCAGAAAGCCATTGTTCCTGTACTGCGATTTTTTCTTTGTCCGGTCAAAAAAAATTATTTTTTATTAAATATACTTTTCTCGGATATAAAAAGATACGGATCCTAACTGATGTACATCTAATGTGCGACCGGTTTGGCGAACGATAAACTAATGACTGTTACCAAAAAAAGGTTTTCAAAGCTACGCTACGAACTTCGCTTGCTGAGATGATTTTTTACTTAAATTCAATTTTGAAAAATTTGTTAAAAGCGACGATCTTTCTGCCTCTATTTTTCATCAATCAGCGCCATGCAATCTCATTAAAAACTGCAGTACAAAAATAATAATCGCATTACTTATTATTTCAACAGTGGAGTACGCAACAGTATTTTTTATTAATTACAGGCTCGTGCAATCGCCGCGATAAACAAACGAAATCAAAACTCTATAGAATCAGGAGAGAAAAAAAAATTGGCAACCAACACATCGTCAACAACATGGCAGCTCATTGGCATTTCCACTGATTACTTTATGCTTCCAATAGCAAGCAAGGCTTTTCATCAATAACCACTGCCAACGATGCAGCCTTAACCGTAGTCGCTGCAGCGTGCTCGTTGCGGTGTGCCTATGTGGCCATCCGCCATCGGTTGGCTTGGTCGCAATACAAGCATTGCAGGCTGCATAACTAGCGTGGCTGAGGATACGATTTTCGTTGACTGGCGCGTGAGCCAGCATGGTGTCAACATGACACAACTAACGCATATAATATCAACATCAACATTATCATCATCATCATCTTTATCATCTTTGTCATTATCATCCGGAACAGCAGCATTGAAGTTGTGTCCTTTTTCTTTTGCCCTGTGTGTCGTTGTCACCATTTTGTTTGTTCTGTTGTTGTTGCCTGGCGCCTTTTGTGTGCTATGTTTTCGTTGTAATTTCACAATGAAGTCGTAAAAACAACAGCGTTGACACCAATATCATTTTAAGCACACACACACGCATACACGAGGCCTGTATTCACAAAGATACACTCTCTCACACATGTCGATAGTCAAAATTTAATGACAGACTAATTATGCGTGCAAATGGTTTATAAATATTTTATATGACAACGTGACCATGACTTCAATCATCGTAGGTGTGGGTAGTTTTGTGTGTGTAAGTAGCTGTGCGAGTGTGTGTGTGCATATTTTGCGCATCACTGATTGCATTGCGGCTTTATGACTTCATTATTGTCGATTATATCGACACCGTCATCGTTACCACTAACCACCGTCCCGACCACCAACAGCAAAATGGCCCACACCAACGCGGAAACGCTGGAAATTTTCGCGTTATGGCACATTATTAAAAATTTTCGCCACTGTCGGTTATTGCATTTTAGATGTGTTTTTGATACGAATTTGTGTTTTGACAGTTTTGAAGGTTTCAGGGTTCTTTGTTTATTTTTTTTTAATATCAGAATTTCAGAAATTAGAATGTGAAATGGGGCATCGTGTAATCAGAACTTGACTTACACCAGAAGCAGTGAATGGCTGGTTGTATTGATGTAATAGTAAAATGGACATTAACTTTTGGCCAACATCTATTATATAGATATTAAATACATTTTATAACTTATATAAAATTTAAATGCAAATTGTGAAAATTTCTTGAAGAGAAAGCAGCCAGCGTTCACTTCCTTGATGTCCTATTTGACTCAAATTTTGAGTTCGTCAAAGCCCATACAAGGATGGCCCTCTAAAAGTTGTGGATAGAAAGTTGTTCTAGTTTTAGATCATCTGAATGGATTACTGTATTTTTTTTTGTCAGAACTAAATTCTTAGTTGGCGTGGAACGGAATGCCAATACTATATGAGATCATAGAAAGAATTCGGAAAGGCTGCATGGAGAAGAGCTGCCCGAGGGTTGGGGTAAGTATAGGAAACAGTGCGACTGGAACATTTTAACCGTCTGATGGCAAAGCTGGACTTAAATCTATGGCATGCCACCAAGTGCATCAAACAACCGCCCCATATACTATACAGTCGTATACTCCCTATAGATTTTTTGATTTAATGGCGTCACTTCGATTCACTAGCATCATAGTCATCACCATAGTCTAAGTCTAATTTTTATTCACGTCATTATTTATAATCCGACAAATGTGTTATGCAGTTTACTATGATGTCATTCGCACAAATGTACAAAAATGAATAAATAAATGTAAAAAAGGGAGTACTTTTGACTAAAATCATAATAATATAAAATATTATTTTGTGGCTGTTTATACCTTTTTCTGATGGTAACCAATACTACCTTTTGTGGATTAATGCTGAGATACTCTTTGTTGTGCCAGTTGTTGACGCCCTGGAGGGCGGAGCACATTACGTCCGGGACAGTTCGTTCAAATCTCCCCGCTACAATAATGGCTGGATCACCCGCGTATTCTATGATCTCATAGCCAAGTGAGATCATCTTAGCTAAAAGATCATCAATAACGAGGGATCAGAGTAGCGAGGAGAGAATGCCTTGATGGCATCCCTTAATTGCTCTTATGCAAATGGTGGTATTGCCCAGCGTGGACGACATATCACACTAGCAATCAGTTGGAGAAATCCCAACTTTGACACTGCTTGCTAGCCGGCTGTAGGAAGCTTCATCTGGCTCCGCATGAATCCGCTGGAGTACCCACTGTGTAACGCGTTCTTTGGAAGTTAGCCGGACAAAGGTGGGTCCTTTGTCCAAGTGGAGTTGGTGCAGTTGAGCACCTGCCTCTGTGGCGCCGAACATCGAGAGGTTTGACTACGAATCAGAGGACATGGATTCCTCCGACATGGTCAACAAGTCGTGGTTTAGTGCCTCCACCGAAGAACATAATTGAAACTGGAGGGCGACATGTATCCAGAGTCCGCATAATAAAAATTAGGCTCCCTCCTGACTATGCAACCCTTGGCGTACGCTGTTCCACCGTGGATTAGGGTGTTTAATTTAAGAGACTCGCACTTCTCTCCGCCCTACTACCATTAGGTAGCATCCGAGGCAGAGACATGATCTTATTTCGAATCTGTTTCTAGTCGCCCCCACGGAGAGGTTGTAGTCGCACTACCAGCAGTGTTCACAGTTACAGAACGAACACCAGTGTGTGTCGTGTTGATGACCCTGTGAATCTGACGGCTGATGGCCGTTGTATTACGTATGTGGGTTTTATTTAATTATTTATTTAATTTAATGTTTTATATAAAGAGCTGAGAGTTGGACCTAATAGCTGGTATATATACAAATAGCCAATGTTAATACCAACTGACAATGTTATGCCAACTTAGGCGTTTTTCTGTTTTGCCCACCGACTTATATAAAATTTCATATTTAATCCAATAAACCGCGTTAATCAACATTGTCCGTACGATATTCTGTAATCCTATGTAATTGTTTTATTAGAAACATGCGAATACTTTATGGTGAAAATAAATTTCAACACATTTTTCCCAAACTTCTGAAGATGGCAACGTACTCAATTAAATTATTTAATATCAAGAAATTCGTTTAAAACTCGTAGGGAAAAACTAACAAAACACGAAGAGGAAATGCTATCGGTCAACTAAAAGTGAAGCTACCTTATGCAACAGTGGAAAACCAAAAATTTTCCTACTGAAAATTTTGTCAATTGGGGCCGTCAACAGTCAGCCTGTGTTTGGCTTGGTTTGTGGTCGGTTGAGAACTCAATGAACCTGTTGGGACGTGTGTGTGTTTGGTTCCGCTGACCTCTGAGTAATGTCACTCCGTAGCCTTTTCCAAGGCTTGTAGTACAACTTGGCTTTCGAATTTCAAATTGAAATTGAAATTAAGTATGAAAGTAACTACTTGAAAATGTCAAGTCTCACGGTGGCTTGATTTTCATTGCTAATTATTTGATTGCATTTAAAATAGTTATATTTGTAGAGAGGGCGAAACAGAGAGTGGAAAAAATTTTCAGAAAGTTATTTGAATCGTTTTGAATGGCAGTGGTCAGTTAATGGTTGGTAATCAAATTAATTCAAACAATCCCATAAAAAGTAAATAAAATAGTATTACATTAGATGGTTTAATAATCATCAGTTCATAGCACTTCAAATAGGACTTTTCCTACTTATTGGCACATTCGTGTAAACGCTGTCACATCAATAAGACTATCATAACTTCAGAAAGTACTTCCCAATCAGTGTTTCAGAATTAGAATCTTTGTAAACTAAAGTTTCCTTTATCATTTACTAAGTTACATTTTACAATCTCATAATATAAGGATGAGTAAAAATAAATCCATTAATATTTAGTTCGTAAATTACCAATGTATGTTATAATTCCTAAAGTATTTGGCAACTATGTTTATGGACCCAAACAGTCTAGGCTAATTATACGCAATTTTGGTTTAGACGATGCCGTATGTTTTGATAAAAACGTGGAAGTGATTGAAGCAGACCAGATTGGTCAGGGAAAGTGGGTCACTTTCGACATCATCAAACGAAAACGCTCGTGGTCAAAGAGCGGTGAAGCAATTTAATCTGTGTGCAAGCCAGAAAGGTTTTGCTGTGCATTTGGTGAGACTGGAAGGCAATCATCTACCATGAGCTGATTCCATATGGGAAAACAAATAATTCGAAATAGAAAAGGTTTGTTTTTCACTAGGAGACGTCAATAATGACTATCCTAAAACTCAGAGAGCTTGGTTGGGAAGTTTTAATGCATCAACCGTGCATGCATCTGGCACAGAGTTACTATAATTTTTTGGCATTACAAAGTTGTTTTGGTTGCCAAAAAATGAATTCAATGGAGGACTGCGAAAATCCAGAGGCTGAGTTTTTAGCAGAAAGAACCAGAACTTGTAGCTATCCCCAAAATGATAACGAGCCATTGCACAAAACGGGACATATTTGACCCAAATAGGACAACGCTCTCCTTATCAAATGAAACTAGTATCGCCCAGTGGTCGAAATTCGACCGCCCGGATGAATACTGAATACAAAAGGTACTACAAAAGTCGTGTATCCATATTAATATATAGATGCATCTGATGTACATCTGATATGTAATACATATATATTATGTGTAAAAGATTTGGTTTCTATGACTTCGGTTCTTGACACATTAGAGTTTGAGTCGCACGTGAAAGCATGCGATGCAGAATGTGTCATTATCTGTATTTGCGCTTTCCCAAGAACCTGATTAAAGTCGCTGGCTCTATCACAAATCGCTAGTTATAACGCAGTTCGCAGTAGAGCAAGAAATTCTTCAATACATGTTATTAATGTTTGATTTTCTCACCTACTTTAACTTTAATATATTCGCATAAAAATTATCCTATGCTCAGCTTTAGAACAATACCTTTCCAACCATATAATTTTCATTAAAGTATATTGACGTTAAGTGGTGTGAAATGGTACGACAAAAATCGTGTCTCTGTTTTAATATATAGATTTGAATACAGGTTAAAAATAATCCTCAAAATAGACTGCTGATCGATAGGTTATATAAACCATCTATTGAACTATGCTATTAGCACATTTTTCGAAATCCTTTTTATGGCAATGCCAAGTATTATTTCGGAAGGCTGGAATTCAACTTCGGTTCGATGAAGCATTGTAAGTGGTGTGTCTTTTCTGAGACATTCTATTATTAACCTGTATATTATGGAAGAAGCAATACGAAGACCACAAACATAGCTTCATGGAATTTTTTGTGCAGATAAATTTATTAGTTTTACAATGCCAACTGATAATAAATAATTACTGGTGATTAAATTTGTTGTTTATTGATTTAAGAAAACGCTGTTTTATTTTGGTATGTATTTTGAGTAAGCGGGGAGTATGGTTGACTGAGCGACATCAACGAGGGTGTGAGGTGAAGTAAGAAGGCCATTGCATGCTAGCTATATTAGCGGGGTGGATGTGTTAAGTAGTTGACTCTGAATGATATTTATTTGTGTGTCGAAGGCGGATCCGTAAGAAGTCAGCGACCTCTTGGGGTATAATAAATAGTTTCTAAAGTTTTAAATTACTAATAATTGTGGAAATAATGTGGCACTTGTGAAACGTGTCGTGCTACTAAGGTGCTTTGATCTATTTGAACTGTTTTTGTGCTACACACTTGCTATAGCTTTCAAGAATATTCTCTTAGTTTCTCTATAAAAGATTTTTGTATACAGTTGAACTTCTCTATAGTGAATTCGCACAGGACCAAAAAATGACTTCCTTATATAGAATCTTCATTATACACAAAAGTTATGATCATTTTTCACTTTTGTTGAAAATAATCTGCAATTTTAGTTCAAATTACACTCTACTATCTTTTTTCCTTAACAAAACCTTCTAATATAATAAGAGATTTCAATAAATTAGTCGGTACGTTATTACTCATCCCTACAAAGGTTCGAACTAAGTCAATTGATAAAGAATTTTGTCCCAATGTAGGTAACAACTTATTAGCATACCCCAATTCTCAGTGCCATTAAAGACAAAAAAGTTTCATTACCCAATTTTAGCAACATATTTTTCTTTGTTACTCCTTCTCCATTGTATATATGTTCACTCTACTGAAGTACGACTGTATATAGATTACAGATTTTATATAATTCTAAATAAGCTATAACATTAAACCGCTTTGCAAGCTCTAATCTACCATTCCATCTAATCTTTGCCTACATGGTTTACGAGCTAAAAAATCGTGCTTATATACACATACCATACATAAATGCATAACGACATCCGTGAAGCCAAATGACAAACATAAATGTTGACAAATTTACCACTCGAAGTCGTTGTTGTTTTAAATACGGTGAATGAATCCATAGACAATGTTGAATAAAAGCTTTCTCGTGGAGACTTGCAGAATTTTGTAAATATGGTCACGTATGTGATTACAATACAGTCATCTTGTTGCATAAGTGAGTGTGTTCGGGCTGGTGGTTACGAGTGTCGTTCTCGTACAAATTGACTTTTGTATCGAACTGAACAATAGAAATTTGAATTTATATCGAATTTTCGGTCTAATTTAAGTATTACTTTTTGGTTGTGGAAATTGTAATTTCTTTTGATTGGAATTGCAGAAATTTGTTTGGGTAAAGGAAATTGCCTGGATTAGGCTTATTGAAGATGAAAGGTTTCTGTGTTGAAATATTACAAATGAACATGTTTTGCCGTGTTGCAAGTGAAATCAACTGAGGTTTTGTTTTGTTTTGAACTAATTAGCATTTCCTTCACTTCCTTTACACACGTTTCGCTTTCACGCATTTCGACTTTTTTTAGTTCTGCTAATTTGTTCAACATTCACTAAAATTAATTAAGTAGCCACTTCAGTGGGCTTCAATTACAAGCAGCACTCAACTTGACTCGATTTGACTCGCCTTCATTATTAGTGTTATCCTTGCACTTGCGCTTTGCCTCTTGTAATTGCATTTCCGCTGTTTTTGATGCCTTTTGAATTTTTAATGCAGCCTTAATAGTTATTTTTTTCAACATTTTCTTTCGCCCCGGGCACGTTTTCGAGACGAAATTATCTTCAAATGTAATTAATTTTCCAAGGTGTTGAAGCTGTAGCTTTCCAAAGGCGTAAAAAGTGTTTATCATGCGCTTTGTTGACTCATCACAGTAGCCGCCTTGCACGCATCCATGACGCAAATAAGTTAATTTATCAAAATCCCAAAATGTATATCAACCTTCTTCAACTGATAAACATGTTTATTTCATTAGCTTTACTTTGTGTTTTTATTGTAGCATACACTTGGGTACACGCCATTTTCGCTTGTGTTCCTTCATCAGCATCAATTTCACAGCTGCCCCTTAAGCCAAATCACTCCCAATGGACTACATTTGCCAGTGTTTATTTAACATGAAAAATGTATTCGCGAAATATATTTTGCTGTTCCACTTCGTTTATGATTGGGATTTGACTCGAATGTGTTTCGTTGCGCTACATTTACCTGACACCTTATTTTTTCCGATTTATTTTTTTCTCCAATTCTATTCCTAATGTTGGGCTGCTTTGCCTATTCGCTTGTTGCATTGCGTAATGCCGTATCATATTGCCTGGCTCAGTTCACATTTTTGTGGCATTTTTATGTAACCGTGTCCTTGGTGTATTGCTACTACCCTGCGTCTTCTGCCTGTCTGCATTGAGTCAGCATGTTGTGTCACTGTGATGCTCCCGGAAAGTTCAGTTAGTTCATCATCTTCATCTTGCTTTCGACATTTCGACATCATTACAAGAAATTTAACGTAGGCAATACTTCTCTTTTTTGCTATCCATATTTATCCTGTTCTCATGTTGTCGATGGTTGGTAGCTTTAAAGGTATTTTGAAGAAAATTTATTTTTAAACGATAGATGTTTTGCACATAAACGACGCGGAAAATTTGAATAAAGGAACTGATATCATATTAATCAATACAGCCATTGAAATTATTTCGAGAGATTCTTTATATTTTTCCAAATTATTATTTTTTCAATAACAGAAGAATGGAAAAAATAAAATGAGAAGATGCAAATGCTAACACAAAGATAGGAATTTTTTAAATAAATTTAGGAAGTTGCGTTTTGTTAATGAAGTTTATTATTTTCATATAACATCATTACCCATTCGAAAAACAGGCACTCCACCCAAGGAATTAAATTTAATTTCCTTTTAGGTATTGCTAAGTTCATTCTATTTGAGTATCTATATTTAAAAATTGTAGTTTGTTGGTTTATTTGTCTGCTTGTCTGTTTGCAGCTTATGTACTCCGACACCGTTTGGCCGAAGACCATGAAAATCGATACATATATGCATGTCATCATGGAGAATATTTATGGCCAAGTGTTGTGCATTCGTTTACGCGAAAGTCGAGAAATTCCAAACCATTTTTTTTTCTATAAAATCAATATTGCTTCATCAGTTGCCGTTGATAGGAATGTCAAATTTGAAAGCGAAAGTCTGACAAGTAAAACTAATAAAAATAGTTTAATTGAACTTGAAAGTTTACTGCATTATTGGCAGTGAGAATATCTTTGGCGCATTCAAAACGATAAAATGAATTTACTGTGTTCCAATTACAGAGCAGCGCCGGGGCCATATTTTACGTAGTTACTATTGGGGAAGAAATCGAAATTCAGAAACAGAAAGCTTCATGTTGTGCTCAACTAAACTCTTATCTTACGCGCTTTCAGTCTCTACTTTCTTATTTAAAGTCCGCTCTTTGGCATAATGGTGGAATGCTCGCCTGGCGTTGGGGGCGGATCGAGTTCCAAAATCAGAGAATACATTCTTTAATTGCACTTTAACGAATTGTCGTAAATGCATGATTAAAAGGCTATCTTAGTTCCTCATTCTCGGTGCTCTATAATCCTCCTATGACGTTACTTTACATTTCGTCGTATGAAGTTGTTGAAGTTGCATGACGAAAACGTCCTTGACATAACCATAGACTTAAGTTGCGACAACCATTCCAGTGATATGTGTAATATCGTATGGTGTCATTATAAAATTGGTCAAGAATAAATTATGTTTTTTGAACATTTTAATTAATGAGGCGAAATTCGTGTTTATATTCTTATTATTTGTTTTCTGTTTGATTGTAGTCCCTAAATCATACAAATATGCTTTTCATATGCGCAACAACTTCAATCGTCACTCAAAGCCATTGAAATACTATTTGCAACGCATGTACTCTCGGAACGGGAAAATGCCTTAATTCATAAAAAATAATCCATTAAAAGTATTTCATTGCAAAAAAAAAAAAACTGTCTAAAGTCTGCATTGCTCTGTTGTAGCCAGGGACTCATCATTAGCCTTTCTGCACTGCTTCGCTTTTTTCGCGCGTTTTCAAAAGCCAATACAAACTCAAACATTGACACAGAAATGCTGGATTATATACCTACGTAGATCTACATATAAGCGTATTACTATACCTATATAAGGCTTCCCTTTTAATGCAATCCTAATGAGGTTAATGTTTGCATTGAACCCAAACTGTTTGCCACACACACGGTAAATCACCTGCTGTGGCTGCTAAACCTGAATTCTACTTCCGCTTCTACTGTTGTGATGATGACGTTGATCAGTATAAGCAAACTGTGCAGGCTTTAAAATGCTAAAAAGCACAGAGATGAAAGTTAAAAAAGGAAAAAGGCGAACAAAACAAACACAAACAGACAAAAACCGACTTGAAGAGACCAACTAATCAAGGTAATGAAATCAGTTTTATTTCACCTTTTTTTGCAAGCACTTTTCTGCAAAGCAGGCACAACCGAAGTGTGGCAACCATGAACGATGATGACGAGGATGTTGATGATGATGATGCAAAAAAGTGATGGCAGACGCTTTGTAGGAAAGTTAGCCAGTTGCACTTATTTGGTATGAGTTGTTGTTTGGTTTGAGGGTTGGACGCCTTCTCTTTGCCAGTTGCAATTTGTAGACAGTAAGCGGAATATTTTTCTTTTTAACCTGGAGGATTGAGGCTATAACTATGTGTGTGTGTGTTGGAGGATTTAAAGTTAGAGTCGGTGAAGAAGGTGAAAAGATAAAAGACGTAGAGCTACAGAGAAAAATTTGTCGTAATTGAAAACAAGAATATTAAAAATAAGTACTGGAAAGCCAGACATTTTAATAGATATCAAAGGATTTTTGATATTGAGCAGCAAAGCCTAAAATCAGACTATAACAATAGTATAACTAAGCAGATGGCATTAGAAGTCGAAGTGGCATTAGAAGAAGAAGTGGAAAGATTTGAAAAATTTTTAGAATGGGGTTTGCTGTGGATATTGAAAAATGTATTATCTCGACATATTTTATCTCTCTATCTAGTGTTTTGTGGGCCAAGGCTAAGTAAGTCGGTATCATATTCTGATGTATTAAGGTTCTAAATGTATTGTGAAAAATTAAAAAATAATTAATATTAAGATTAATAAATATTAAGATATTATAACACAATCAATGTTTATGAATTTGTATTATTTTTGTTATTCGGTTGGCTGAATACTCAAAAGACGATTTCGTTGCTCAATATTCGTTGCATTTCTAATTTTAGTAGCATCGTTTGTCTACAAAGTTTGCAACATCCTGAATGATACGATTTTCGTCTCTTCCTTATACTTCCTCTAACTTTATTCAACTTTTGCCTAAAAGTTTATACGACTTTTCTGTTCATACGGAAATATCAATTTCCCTTAACAAATTATTGCCGCAGAAAATCTGCGTAGCAAATCTTGTCAGTAGTTAAATTAGTGGCTTCAATTAGTGGCTATAACTTATTTAAACAAGACCAGGAGAAGACAAACAAACACATGTAATGCATGTGTATCGCTATGGAAACTACTTCACAAGGTGGGGGTATAAATTGCAAGTATACCAATCTCCTTAAATAGACACTCACACGCAGAAATGCATCAGCATACGAAGGTAGTACACATAAATGGCATTCATGACTTATGCACTGACGCAACCAATTATGGCTTAGTGCCTGTTGGTGGCACTGTTAACTGTAATTTCACATGGTGAGAACTGTTGTTGCGAATGCAAAGATGCACACATAAGCACACATTCGTACAGAGACTTATGCATAAGGCTGATAAACTTTGCATTGGTGTAGTGGGTTTTAATAGAATTTAAATTCATTTGCGAATTTCCTGTATTTTCATACAACAACTGTGTCAAAAATTCAATTTGAGGTGTTGAGCTAAAAAGTCAGCAATGGTGTCCCATGCCTGTGGCTGCAACTCGGAGTTGTTCTTTCGGCACCTGCACCTAACTTTCAACTCGCTGTTACACTAAAGTGGATTTTCAATCTTCAAGTTTCCGAAAACGTTTCATACTTTTGGGTGGCGCATGATTGGAAATACTTATGAATTGAATGGCTTGCCACAAGTTCTTCTTGTTAACTTTTTAATTAAACTTGAGTGAGGCTCAATACATTTAGCTCGCTTCAAGTCAATATTTTCTTCCGTCACTTAACGTTGCACACTTTTTGTCAGCTATTAAAACGTAATTAAATTAAGCAACGTCAAAAATTGTCGCAACTACTGAAGAAAACTTGTTTGGCTGACTTCACACGCAAAAATTAATGCCAACGCCAAAATCAATCTCATAAAAAGCAAAGTTTAATCACTGAGACGAAGAAATTTATTTTGTGGTGACCAAAACAAAAAAGAAAAGAAAAAAGGAATCACTTTGCGATCACCAAGCTGTAGTCAGTGCACACACCTACAGCAACAACGTCAATAAGTCAATTAAGAAAATTGGTTCCTTGAGTTCACCCAATCGGTGTTTAGGTAACTTGCGAGTCTGTAAGTTAAGTCATTGAAATTGACTTATCTGATGTTGGTCACAAACAGAAATAAAAACTTGAGGAAAATGAAAAAGTGAAATGATTATGGCTTTCTTCGGTTCGTGAGGTGTCAAAGCGTGAAGCAGTACTCTGCCAATGACTACAGGGGGTGTAGCTGGGGTAGTGGAACTTTAAAGACTTTGGCGTCGACAGACAAACGACGACTGGTTTTTCATTTGATGAAGATGACGATGATTTTCATTGCTTGCTTGTAATCGCTCAACAAATCTGGCTTTGGTTTAATTAACTGTGGAAAATTTAATGGCTGTGCGTGTTGAATTTGATAGCATTTCTTTGGTTTTCTTGAAGCATACTTTTAGGTGTGCAGTTATTTGAGCCAATTTGTTAAAAATTCGTTATAAGAAATTCAATTTGTTACAATAGATTTGTGCAACTAAGCGAAAACTATGGCAACATTTCCTTGTTATACATATGAATAGTAACCACAGAAAAGGGATTCAGACACCGCAAAGTGTGCAACACAACATGTCAGAAGTTGAAAATAAATCAATAAAATTTCCAATAAATTTCGATATTGCAACAAAAACATGAAATAAGTACAATATGAACAATAAGAAATCAGTAAGGCAAATAGCTATACTTGCCACACACACTAAAATACACATCTCCACAGACACACTCACATTTGTGGCATGGATATCACATACCAATGTTTAATGTCTGCAAATAAAGGCTGGAGCTTAGAAGTGAGTGTAGGAGTTATTTGCTGGATTTTCATAGTTCTTGGTCGAGCTGTCGACTTCTGTGGCAAAAAGGAAAGTGCACTTAAAAATAGACTTAGAGCGGTAGAAAATGGTGGCAGGCATAAAGAAATAGTGCAATGTCTAGAAACAATGTATACAGTAAATGTAATTTAACAGCTGGCATAGTTCGCAGCTCTTTTGCCAACATGTCACTAGAAGTAATTTTTGATGAGCGTCTACGGGTAGTAAAGGGATAATATGGCTTGTGGAAAGTTGAAAGGTTAATAAGTCGATTGTTGGTTGATTGTCTAGCAAATAATGCAAGTCATTGAATTGGTGTGTATTTTACATTTTAATGAGTTGCAACTTGAAATTAAGACCTTGACAAATGCTAAGAAAGAATATATTATAGAAAATAATGTGGTAGGTAAGCATGAGCTTACTCTAGCGCCAGGATATATGCAATAGAAAGATAGTTTATGATGTATTCGAATTAAAGCAAGTAGTGCATTGGCAACCGCACTCATCACTTCGCATTGGTGATTATCACTTGTTTTAGTCGGTACTTTTTTTTTACTAGTTTTTTTTTCTCTCTGTACAATTCAATTCACAATAAGTGGAATGTGAAAACGAAAACCAGGCAACCGGCACAACAACTTACCAATCAAGTAGGTAGCCAAGCAATCGAGCAACAAACCAACTAACCAATAAAACAAGAGACCAGAAATCCTTACACAGCCACACTCACATTGATATGAACATATATATACTCATTGATGATGTTATCGAACCGCAGAGAAAATTCATTTTTGTTATCCTTTGGGGAATTGTGGGGACAAAATCTGCATGAATGTTTACAAGCACAACTAGAAGTCGAGTTAGAGTCGAAATGTGTGTATGACTATGTCCCTTGCCTTAGTGCGTGCCTGCATGTGCTGTCTTTGCTGTGTTTGCAGTTTGTTTCCCTCAGTTTTCTCCTTTTTTTGTTTGTTTGTCTATTTTTGCTCCCAAAAATCTCTACCTTTTTTCTAGCCTTTTGCGTATCTGTTTCAATGGCTTCCCGATGCGGCATTCAGTTTGATAGCCAGTTGCTTGCTGAGAACTACCAAATCTTGTATTGAGTTTGATTGCATTTGTCTGAATGTGTACGTAGTTGCGTGCAGTGTGAATGTCCTTTGAGTAATTCATTACTTTTTGTTTTGGAAGATTTATTGATGCGTTGATACATTTTCCGAATTTGTGTTAAATTTTTTATTGAATTCACTGGTGTTGTAAATTGGTTGTTGCATTTATTCGGTAACTATTTTTTTGGGAAATTCCAGCTATAAAAATATTCTGTTGTAAATATTGTTTAATTGCGTGGTTGAAAGAGAGGTACAAGTCTGAAATAGATGTGAATAGATTTATTTATGATATATTTTTGATATCTTTTTAAGTAAGTGAAAGTTTCTATGGTGTACTTTGAACACATACGATAAGCTAATTAATTCATAAATTTCTAAAACCTAACTGAATAAATCAAAATTTTAAAAAAGAAGTTTGAATAAATATATTTCGTTAAAAAATTGATAATAACAATATCTCATCCACAGATTATGATATTTCAATGATATTATATTCCAATGTCTGCTTATAATATTATAATTGCATTTGAGTTCATTTATAAATATTACCAAAAAGATTCTCAATAATAATATTGTGAACTCGAGAGCTCAACAGGCATTGTCCAAATGAAGCCAACTCATATATAAAACACATTTGTTTATTTAATGTAATTATTTTAAGACTTTATTATTTAAAATAATCAATTATAGATTAACAAGCTGGATCGGTGTCCTCGGTTAGTTATAATTTTTGTTAGAAGGCTTTTATGAGGGTGAATATATAAATATTTGAAAACAATTAATTCCTAAACAATTTTGTTTCTCTTTATCTGAAAAAGGGCTATTAAAGCACTTCTTTCTGAATCAGAACAATTATAAGTGTTGGAGGCTCTGGCGAAGAGTAGCTGTTCAAATCCCAATGGCTGCAAAGGGGCAGCTGGTGTTAAGTAACAATCTTTGTAATTTTTTAGTCTTTTTTCTTCTCTTCTGCTAATTTCCGATGCATTCCCACATGCTTGGTATACCCTTTGTATACTTCACGACTATAACATGACTAAAACAGTTGGTTAAAAGTGTAACAATCAAACAACATTACAATTTCTCTGATCTATATATAAATAGGCCAAGCCGTTTTCTTCACCATCATTTTACGCCTAAACTTTATTTTTATAAAAAATATATAATTTGACATATTTTTATTTGCAATGTCACATGAAAGAGAGGAAGAGAAATGTACGTGAGAACAATAGAAATGAACCACATAATTTCTTTCACGATTGTTCATGTTATTGAATATTGAATTATTAGTTATTGTTTTGGTTCGTTGTCTTCATGATCTGCGTTCTGTAAAGTTATTATGGCATTTAAATAAATGGTACGCAGTTATTTGTATTGTCGATATAGTGGTTGAATTTCTAGCTTTGCGCGAACACTTGTTTAATGTATTACTCCAAAAAATATTTAAGCGTTTAATTCCATTACTTAAGGAATTATTATATTTGCCTAACGAACAAACACATATATGTGATCTTTTATCATTTATTCATTAATGCCGACGTAACCTGCTCAATTATTAAAATTTAAAACGCGACACTGACCGGCAACATTGATAAACGTTTTGCTGAGCTTCAACGCACAAAAATCGCACGCCGGAAAGTATGCAAGCTAATTAAAATGTTGTGGCCACCAATGTGCGAACGAGGCAAAATAATTATATATCGTAAAAACAATCGAAGAGTATGTTTATTTAGAAATGCGAATGTATGATTTCTTTTATCATTGCACACCACGGTGCATGTGAGCGCAGTTCCCGACCTCTGCGTCATGCGAAATTGTCACGTTTTTAATTAAACGCACGGTCAAGTGTTGGCGTGCGAAATAATGAAATACATTTTCAATAATTACAATAAATAACAAAAAGCATAACTCGTTGGAAATTTTTGTTTTATTGTGTTGTTTTATTGGTTTTTTGTTTTTCACTTGTTTTCCTTTTGCGGCTAACCACATAAATTTATTAAATTTACATACTCTAAATACTTCGATGGCTTGCAGTGCCGTCCTCGTGTCTCTTAAATTTGTGATTAGTTTCGAGAGTGCTGAGTGAATTTTCCGTGTTTTCACCCAATTTTTATTGTTGAACTACTTTAAAAATTTACAATCTACTTTCGTTTTCATGCTGTCGGCTTAGTCGTTATTCTAACATTATTCAGGGACAGGTGAAGTGTTTCACAGTATTTTTATATACGAGTATGAGTTAAAGGAAGGGTTAAGTAGATGGAAAGGTAATTACCGTCTTTAAGTAAGAGTAAGAGTCAATTGTTTTGAGTTAGATATATATAAGATAGATATATCAGCTATAAAGAATGAAATGATAAGGATACGAGAAAACAAAACATGGGTAAGACAATTGGAAATAAATATGAGGGTTGGGATTTTTATACGATAAAGTACTTGTATAACTAAAAAAGAAGGATGAGATAGGAAGTAGATGGATAAATATGAAAGATGGATTAAGTAGCTGTGTATCCCGCCCAGCTAAATGGGATGAGATGAAAAGATAGGTCAATAAAATAAAAGGCATAAATTAGGCAGATAAAATAAGTTGTTGGTACAGTTGGATAATAAATATATTATGATAAGAGTAGGAGGTATGAGTAAAATATTTTGTTAAATGGATAAAATAAAAATATAAAGGGCATTGGATGGGTAAAGAATATGGGTGGGATATATGAGTTTGATATCATATATGAAGTACAGGGATAAGATAAATGTATATAAAAATGTATATAAATCTATATAAATGTATGATAAAAAGATTTAAGGAGTTACGAATAAAATATTTAGATAAACAAGATGGATGAGTTAGAGACTATTTAGAATATTTAGGACTTAATTAGTGGATAAGATGGTTTAAAATTATATATGACAAGATAAGTTAACTCTATATAAGATAGATAGAAAAGGCGGATGAGGTAGATGGACTAGGTAACGTCAAAGTATATGATTAAAATAATTTAAAAAAATGGGTGGAGAAGATTGAATGATAAAATGGATGGATTAAAAAACTGATAAGATAGTCTAGATTGATAGTTAAATGGATTGATATATTTAGGATTTTAGGAATTCTGTTTTAGTTTAATTTTTTATTGTGTAGCATATGCATTTCTAATCAACGTGTCAATTTATTTCTATTTGTGTATTATTTGTCTATAGTTTTTCCATTAAAAGTACAAAAATCTCTTTTCAAGAACAGAGATGGCAACTCTACCGCTGGTTTAGTTTTGTAATATAAGACCGAATTATAAAGTTTATTCTTCTTGAACATAATATGCAAAGAGATAAGAGCCTCGAAATGTTGTGTTAATGACTGCATGGTCTGGTACTTGAGATATATCGATAGATTCCTCAACGGTGTCCTCCTCCGATTCTGCCATGCAGCAAAGCGAATCAGCCAGATTACGGACGTGCATAATGTGACTCAGTGATTGATCTATATCTTAGTTAAATACGGTGATTTTAGAAAGCAACGGTTTAACCATTTCAATATCAGAAAGCCATATGATCCCGTTTATACGAACAATAATATGCACTTTTTTTTTAATATACCTTTGACGAGAACTATAAAACAATTAGTAGATTGAATCTTGCCACTATTTACGTAGGCAATCTTATGAACTATGTTAGTTATGACGGACCGCTTATACTTAGATGGGAAGTGTCATAAAATTGCCGATGATTAGTTGTCGGTTTTGCTTGTTTACTCTCGATCCTGTGATATCATAGAACTGAACGCTGATAAATGTGTTATTGATGTCATTGTATCAGTTGCTACTTCATGCGTCCTATGTGCTTTAGTACAAGTCCATTAGTGAAGAGGGAATTTTCTTCCCTCATCCCTACAGTTCTTTCAGAAGTCATAGGCGGCCACGATAAATCGCTGTCTACTAGGTAAGCACTAACACCTGTCATCTTAGATTAAATTACAACATCTAATAAACGACCTCAATTTTATTTAGTTTTAAATTGAGAATTGATTTATATGTACTCTGATTTTTGGCTACAAAATCAGCGTTGGGTTAAGGGAAAGTGTATTCATTTAGATATGCAAGTGATTTTTTTTTGTTTCGGTTTTCGTCCTTATTTTTGAACAAAATTCATGGTGAAGTTAACTGTCAGTCACTACTTTTTATTAATTTATTTCGCTTATGATAGCGTTTAATAAACAAATCTTCGACTGATATTTTGTGGCTCATTTTACTACAAATGCTAAATCACTTTGCTATTTTTTACGGCCTTATTGTTTCAGTAATTGCGCTGAGCCTACAGAACAATTAACGCAAAGACATACCTAATGCTGCTAATCACCACTAAGACCCCGAAATATAACTAAACATGGTAAGCCACAACAAACGTGCAATTAATCAGGGATTTTACTAAATAGTTTGCCCAAGCACACAGTGACTATCTACACACAGCCACACGTGTTTGAGAACAATCAAGACAACTACAGGTTGGCTTAATTATATAAACATAGAAAAAAGTTTAATTACGCGAACTAAACTATGACGACGACGATGATGATGACGCCAACCGTGCGTTTAATTATCCTATATGAAGGCAATTCTCGTTGGAATTGACAAATAAATAATGAAAACCAAAATAGTCACAATTGCAAAGTGAGGGTAGCGAGCGATACGTTATAGGAAGTCACAATCAGACAGCAAGTCGAAGACACAAACGCGAAGTCGCACACATACATGACTATGCAGGGACGTGTTTGCACAGGAAGAACGATTAGCTGAACGTTTGGGAAAGTAAACACATGGGATGGGCTATTTAGGATAGTTGTGGGAGATTGGAAGTCGAAATAATATTTCAGAGCATAGAGACTGTTGGAGTTGTGTAATTAAAATGATGTATTAATATACATACACACGGCCATAGAAGAAAAAGAAGTGAGCTAAGTGAGAAAATAGGTGCCATTGTCTCGGAGACTTGAATTCTTCATAATTGTTTTGTATCTCTTCCGTGTATCTCACGCTCTGCGTTGAGAAAATGAAAACATTTTAACTAAATGACAAACAATTACTTCAACAACGACCGAAAGATAATTAAAACTACGTAATACACAGGCACAAATACAGAGCGCCAAAACAAACAGAGAATATAGCCATGCAGTAAAGGGATTGGTTGAAATGTGTGTGAGTGTAGGTCTGCGGTTTCATGACATCGTCATCGTCGTCATCAAAAGACTCAACTGGCTGGCTCTACGACATTTTATTAATACTTTTTCCTCTGTGTATGTGTAATTTTTTTGTTATTGCTGTTGTTTGTTGTTGTCACACTTAACGATCAACGCTTTCATTTTTAATAACAGCGTGTAAAACAAAAGTGATATAATCCTTAAAAAAGGTGCCTACCTACCTAGGGAGGTAGACAATACATAAAAAAAAACTGTCAGTTATTGTACAAATAACACATTAAAGGTTTTTCGAAGACTAAAATATGTTGGAAAATTTAGTAAAAATAGAAAAATTAAAGAATAGAAAACAGTAGAAAAATTGATAGCTAAAACTTGGTTAAGTGTAGCAATCGTAACTTATAGTTACTAAAAATGTTAGCAAATATCATATTATTAACATATCATATTTTCTAAGCTTCACCCCTGTGTTTGTAATTTTTAACCAAATTTTTGAACGAGATTTTCACTCATATCAAAATGTCAGATTAAACTGAAACCTTACACACGTGTTAAGACCCGATGACAATACAATATTTCGACCACTTTGTCTTTATGACCTAACCAGTATCATCAGGTTAGAATAATTGTTTAATTTTATTCTTCATCTTAATACAATTTAGAATCAATGAGATGCTTGCCTTCTGCTTGCTTATTTTCTTATTTTAATCGATTATAATTGGCAATGTTCTTTTCACAGCAACTTTAGTTCGAAGGAATTCTTATAATGAATTAATACCAATAAAAAGAATATATTATTCGAAACTTATTTTTAATCTTATTTTTTTTTGTTTTGTTTGAAGAAGTGAAGACTGTGTCCAATAGTGATGCACGGACTCAGTGGATTCGGATTATAGAAGTATTCATGGTATTCAAGTACGATTCCGAATCCTACAAATCCCAGTACAAATCCAAATACAAAAAAAAAAGAAGAGTAAAAAAGGGACATTTGTGTTTCCGCCTCTAACGTATCTTATTTCGAAATATCGAAAGACGTAACGTTATGTTGACTACCTAATCGCTTCGCGAGAGGACTGGCATAATTCTCATGGATACATAGACCTATTTTAAGGGTGTATATTGGCTTTTTTTTGTAACCTTTAATTAGTCTGTCATTATACTCATAACTTATATTAGTAAGTGGGAAGGCGCAAATTGGAGATTAAAAGGATATGGTAGAGATGTCGACAAGATGCGTTTTTCTCAGCCGCTTATTTAGCCTACCTCCTCCCGTTCAGTGTCGCATCAAAAAGCGCCTGGCTATTTTATTTGGATAATTTTTCAACTGCTCCATTTACTTTTTGGCCTGACGATTAATTACGTCTCCAGTTTTGGGGATTTTTAAGGCGTTCTCATGGTCCGCTGTCCTCATGAACCAGTAGAAGCAGTAATCATACGAAATGTCTTGGCCTGCACTACTCTGCCCTTCGAGATATTGGATTTCGCTGCTATGTTAGAGACCTGCCCGCCAAGCAGTAGAAATGATCGCCTTATAGATGTGCACTTTATTTTTTAAGGACACTTTATTCCTATTGTGTTAGAGCCAACGCAATTTCCTAATTCTCTGTCCGAGGGATTTCGTGGTGTTTGAAATGTGAGTATTGTGAGTAAGTCGCCTGTCCAAATACACATATATATCCAGGTATTTGTATCCTCAATAGTGTTCCAGTAGCTGGTTACCAAAGAAGACTTCCCGCAAACAACCGGTCGTAAGGCGTACGTTACATTGGTACATTTGTATTTGTTAATGCCAATGTTCCATCATCTTGTACAGGCTTCATAGATGCATTTATTTCTGCATATGACCTTCATGCTAGACTCCACACCAACTAGTGCCACTGAGAAAGTTCTGTTATTAAGGAAACTGCGCACCAGTAACCATAGTTGAGGCAGCAATCGACTCTTGTGTTTACAGAGCAGCCCGTCGTGTACATATTGGACAATACAATTTTGTTTTGTTTTGTTAATATTCGGATTCGTTATTAAGTATTCGAATTCGAAATGTTTGTGTCCAAAAACCTTTTATTCGTGCATCACTTAAGTCCAATATCTATCCAGAAACGCGTGCTTTAAGCAAATGTAGCACTATAATTTACAAACGCGCGGCTGAAGTAAAACTAATGTTACAGAAACAAGATCATAATTGAAAACACCAAAGAAAACATACAATTAGCATTACTTAAATATACATTAAGGTTAAATACGCACATTTATTCATGTTTTGCGGCGATTTTCAGAAAAAAAAGGAAAAAAGGGACAAGAAAAGAAATGGAAAACTCAGCAAGTCCGTTGGATATAAAAACCTTAACCAAAATGTTTTGGCAGCAATGAAATCGAATGAACAAAAGAAGAAACGAAAATGGAAGTTGTGTGTGGGAAAGGAAGTACAGGAACTTGAAATCTGTAAATATTGTACTAAGCCAGAATTGCGTGACACACAAAATTTTCAGTTTATTTGCCGTGGTTGTTTTTTCAGCTCCCTTCATAGTGCCTAGCGGCAACATAAGTTTTTGGAGCGCACAAAAGTAGCAACCCAAAACACTTCTGTATATGTATATATGTACACAATGCAAAAGAAAGCACAGCGGAAGGGAAATGAAAATAAACACAGTAATTAAGTTAATGAGCATTTTTTGAAGATTTATTATTAATTTCGTACAACAAAAAAAAAAAAAAAATAATAAATAATAATAAAAAAAAAACATTTAGCATTAATCACGTTTGATAAATTCTCTGATTTGCTTTGCTTGTAGTATTTGCATTTAAAATGATTTTCTGTTAATATGCATAAAAGAGAAATATATTTTTCTGCCCCCAGCGGCTTACTTAATTATTATTTAAATGCGCGAAAATTATTTTAAATGACTAGAAATTAGTTGCGTATGACTCAGACCCTCAAGACCCTCAAAGGCATAAATAATTGCAGTTTAATTTGTGTCATCATTTGGAAGCAAAGCAAATTATTCGCTGTACTCAACTTTTTGTACAGACGCTCAAATTATACGAGTACATTTGACTATTTGGCGACAATGTCAACCTTGTACGAAAAATAGCCGCGATTAAATGTTTTGACATTTTTTAAAATGCCATTACAATATTTAATGTCATCAAGAATGGCGCAGTTTTGCGTTATGTTGGGTATATTACAACAATTGTTTGTGTCCGCCTAAAAACCCACAAAGGCGCATTTGTAATCGCTGGATTTTTTACGAGTGCTCGTAAAATTTTACAACCAGCAAACAAATGCATAGGATTTTATGTGAACCTGTGGCGGGGTAATTGAATAATGTTGTGAATGTTGTCGTGAGGGGAGTTAATCTTTCGTGAAACTTTAATGAAGCTTAAGTCATTACTTTGAGGTAAACACGAGAGAGAGAGTGAGAGAGAGAGTGAGACAGATAGAGGGAGAAAGAGAGGGATATAGAGTGAGACAGAGAGAGAAAGAGCGAAATAGAAAGAGAGATAGGGACAAATATAAGAATGTCTGGACAACTAAACTAAAAAAATGTTTGTCAAATGGAAACATGGGGAGTTAAAGCTCTAACAATGTTCTGTGTAATTACATTATGATATAATGAAGACTCAATTGGAACTATTTGATGTTTTATTCCATTCTTTATCGAAACCTGTGAGCTTGAATTTTTCGTAATTAGTCGTAAGATTTTAATAAAATAAATAAATTAATAATTCAAGTCTGATTCTCCTTATTGCACTATTCTTTTCGAACATGTGCCTTTTGAGGAAAAAGGAATAAATATACTTGTACGTGTACAAGGGCTTAAGAGAAGTTGGCAAAAAGTAATATTAAATCGCATCGGTCGATCTGGCTACTCTATTCATATTGAGATGTTGTCGTTTCACTTTAAAGCACTAAGACAGGTTTTATACATACCGGCACTGACGCCTTACTCTTTCTGCTAGCTAGCTATCGGCACAAAAGAGGAATCGGCAGTAGTGTCGTTACCAAAATCAGTGGGCGTAAAACCCGTCTAAGGACTTTGAAAACGTTTTCCGAAGTGGAAACTTTGATGAATTGCCAGGGAATTTCTAGAATACTATGGAGGTTAATCGAATGAAGTTGTGAATCACAATCTAAAGGGAAACACGGAATATTCCATCCAATTACAATAGCTTATATTCCAAGAACATCTTATGTAACTGAAAGCAGTTGGTTATTTTGTATGAAATATAGTTTTGTATGAAATATTAAGGAATCATATATAAAAGAAATCACAAAACACGCAGAAGGCGAGCGTATGAGCACAAAGAAGAGTAGAGAAGCATGTCGGAGACGCGAACTTAGAATTTTGTCCTACTAAAAATCGTTTATCGCACCTAATAAAGTTTTCACTTGCCGTTTACATCATTCTACATAAATCCTAATTAATGCCGGGCCACCTGCTAGTGTTATCATAAAGGTAAAGTTTCTGTTTCGCCATTGAGTCAAAATAATTTTTTTAACTATTCATTTAATGAATTAAATTCAACAAATCCACCTGAAATATATATCGCTGAACCTTGTTTGAAATATTCGATAGTACAATTTAGCATTTGCAGTGGTCAAGCCCTGAAGCTAAAATTTACCAAAACTGTATTCAAAAATGCCTGCCCACGTGTCGGTGCCATTACGTCTCAATACGAGAAAACCGAAGTTAATTTCAAATTATGCGAAGCCTCAAATTTACCATGAAATGCTCTATTTATGAAGGAAATTGCAATTGATTGAATTATATCTTATTTATAGATTTATAGCTTCTTGGAACGATGCATGAATATTGCTCTAGGGATGTTAAAGCTATAGACGTAAGTGTGCATACTCATAAAAGTTAATAAGTATTCACATCTTCGAAAATACCATGATGGCATGAAGACAGATGTGGCGATTTTTGTAATAACACAGACGGTCAACCACTTTTTGACTCAAATAGTGTTGCTTTTAATAAAGTCCGTGAGATCTTTATTTATCTGTGTTAGACAGTTTTTGTCAGCTTTTGATTCCGAATGGTGATACATGATACCATCCAAATGTAAG
Source organism: Cacoxenus indagator (assembly GCA_035041755.1). NCBI lineage: Eukaryota > Metazoa > Arthropoda > Insecta > Diptera > Drosophilidae > Cacoxenus > Cacoxenus indagator. The sequence goes on along the minus strand of JAWNKX010000986.1, from coordinate 2,102,641 downwards.
TCACAAATGTTATATCAGGTACATATAAAACTATTGCACCCAGAAATCGAGTAACAATGTTGCAAAACGTTGTTTATCGACTTGATTTTTTATTAAACAAAATGAAGCAAATTTAAGATGTGAATTGTAAAGTAACCTCATTATTTAAATAATAATGCTTAAAATGTTGGTCTACGCATTGTGTTACTATGTCAATAGTTCAGCATTTGCAAAGCCGATTTTACTACAGACACGTGTAAACTTAATTGGTCAGAAAGAACGAAATAATTTAGAATTTCAAAAGGCGAAAATACTACATGCACATATATAATTTCTTTGTCAGAAAATGACATCCAAAATTAAATGAATCAGGTAAAATGGTACTGGCGTGCTTTTTGCAATGTCGCTATAATGGTTGAATTTCAACCATTGTGCAACCACTAGTTATATATGGAATACTATATGTTGCCAAAACATTATTTTGTATTTGAAAAATTGTTGCACACCAAAATCTAAAATAAAAGATTTGTGATAAAATAATCACCTTGCACATTATTTAAACTATCTTACCTTCGCTTTTAATATTTCTTCGCACCAGTCTTCACCACCGATAGTTTTAATGGCTTGAATAAGTACTTTTTGCACAGTATCTACCCGTTTTTGGAAAGCTTCGATTATATCTCGAGTTGTAGCGATTTGCCGCTCGGCGCACCAACACTCATAATTTGTTACCAAGGCAAGAGTAGCGTATAAAATACCAGCTTCTTTTGCTAAGACTGCTTCTGGGCATAGAGTCATACTTAGTAGGTCTGCGCCTGATTTGCGATACAAAGCATTCTCTGAAATTGTTGAATATCGAGGCCCTTCAATATTTAATACAATGCCCTTAGAGTGTGCCGGAACAAATAGTTTCTCAGTAGCTGTTATTAAATGTTGACGAATCCTATTGTTGAATGCCGGCAGCATAGGTATATGGCACACTCCATAAGGACTTCCGCAAGCACCATCGTAGAATGTTTGTACTCGTTTTGTACTGTGATCAATGAAATCATGTGGTACGACAAAATCGCTTGGCCTCATATTATCACGTAACGATCCGCAAGTATGTGTAGCCACAATGTGTGTACAACCGAGTTTCCGAAGGGCCCAAATATTTGCACGATAATTCAAATTAGATGGCATAATATCATGTAAACGACCATGTCGTGAAAGAAGCGCACACTTAATGCCTTCGATATTTCCTTCAATTATAGCATCTGATGGCTTGCCAAATGGAGTACACACCCCGGTCTCCACTCTATTTTCTAATTCATATGACGAATCAAGGCCCGATTCACCGATAATGCCAATCTACATTCAATAATATTAAATGGATTCAAATAATAATAATTATATGTACCTTAATAGTATAGGCCTCTTCTCCATTCCCTACGACTGGAATTTCTTCATTCATAATTTCAATGCCAAATTTTGTACAACTGCCGAAACGATAATTTCCATGAATAAACGAAATATATTTTTATATTTTCATTCCCAAATTATTTTGACACTGGAATTTTTTGAATATTTCTAAACTAGGACAGCTTACTCATACTTACTATCTACAAGAATATTTATGAAAACATTTTGACCCCTGGTTTCCAATTAATGGTCTTAAAATTATTTGCACTATATAACGGATACGGATATATGCCACAAATGTCAATGTTATTATTTAAGAAAAATCCTACTGGACCATTTTCTTCTTCTAGTGATAGTTGCTGCCATATTTCCTCCAAATCTGCATTAGGCTTGCGGTATACCAAAATCTACCCACCACACCCGAAAAGCTTAAATTTTGATTCGACAGCAAAAAATTAACTTTTCCAAAACTCTGGTGGCATCTTAACATACTTTATTGCAAATTCAACTCTAGCCTTTCTATTTTTTTTTTGTATGTACAGTTTTGGGGCCAACGTTGTGGGAACAATTTAAGTCATTGAGGACATTATGAGCAACTAAGACTATATTGATATCCTCAAGGAATATTAAAAAGATAGCGTCCTGTAACTGAGCCTAGAGGCAATTCCATTTCTATCAGAATAATGATCCAAAGCTTACCGCCCCCAATACGATGCTTTGGATGCTATATAATATTCCCAAAATGATGAAAGTAGTAGTCCCGTCTCCGGACATTAATCGTATCGAGCAAGTTTAGAACCATTGGAAAGACAGCAAGTTTTCATCAAAACTTTAGCCAAAAGCTTTTTTGCAATAAGAATGAAGAAAATAGGTACGCAGCGTAGCGTAGCAGTATTGTGATCAAGAATTGCAACTAATTGAAAACTGGAATTATCATTTCAAATTTGAGAGCTATCTTGATCGACAATGACTTGAAAAATATGTCATTTGTCAAACTAAATTATATTTGAGAATCTTCTGCAAAAAATGTTTAAAATCAGGTAACTCGAAAGCAATGACAACAATGGATCAGGTGTGTCGGAAATTTAATTTTCCCATTCGAGCAGCACATTTCCAATTTAAGAGAACCGCAATGCCCAGACACCTTGTATATTTTCCAGATATTATCACTTTGTCTATTTTCCAAATATTTTGACTTTAATCCAAAATTCCAAATAAATGTTCTATTATTATTTTTTTACTACCCTGTTAGCTATTAAATATAACACATTGATTTATAGCTTTCTGAAATTATGTAACTTCAAAAAAAATTATTTTTCGAATATGGATTTTTATGAGTCAAATTTACTTTAGAATTTCTGTACTTCAATGCAATGTTATTCGCGCTGCCATAATCAACCAAGACTAATTTACCTTCGGAATTCATGAACTCGCCGAAATTTGTGAATATAATTTACAAGCCACAATTAGCGGCTCGTATAACCAACAACATTATATTAGGTAGTCTAATTATGAATATTGAATGCCAACTGCGTGAAATTATAGTGTGCAAATATCATATTTTACAAATGTAATCAACTGGCAAGGGACACCAAAGCCACACATACGCAGTGCTGCACATAAGCTACCAATATCGTAATACAGCACAAAAACATTTGGAGTGTGTGGCTGAGAGAGTGCAGACCAAAAACAAAATGCCGTGGAATTCAAGTGTAAAAATGATGGTATTTTAGTTTATAATAATTTATTTATGGCAACAGGGTTAAGCCACTTTGGTGTGCGCGAGCTACTGCACTGAAAAAAAATCATAGCATTGGGAATTGAAAAAATGCCAATTGGCGGTTCGTTTTGGTTCTTTTCTAGGTAAAATTGTTCTCCCAGTGTAGCTGTCAATGGCCAAACTCAAATATTGGCGAATGTGTAAGTTTACCTTCGAATTTATGACGATTTTATGCACAAGCCAGAAATATAACTACCAAAAATGCAGGTGAAATACAAATAGCGAGTAAGCAAGATATGGTGTAATGTAGCGGGGTTCGGTAGAAGCAAGAACTTGGCGTGTGGGTATGATGGAGTGATAGTGATAGTGACACACGCAGGCTGAGGTCAACGCCAGTATTCAAGTGGCTTTATTTTGTAGGTTTGTGTGAAGGCAACCAAAAGTAGAAATCAACCAAACTTTAAAGGTTTATTAGCCAGAGTTACCACCATCACAAAAGCAATAAAAAAATATAAAAAAAAAACAAAATTGAACTAAGCTACGCGAATTTTTGAACTGCGCTGCTGAGCTGTGTGGCTCATGTGTGGCTCGCTTCCACGTGTGGATTTGTCTGTTGCGTGTTGTGAGTGCGTCTGCTTTAAAAATTTTATATTTTATTTTACGATTTTTACTCGTGGGTATTTGATGACCCTACTGAAACTTTTATTTACTTCTAGTTTTTATTTTATTTTTGTAATTATTTTTTTTTGGTTAAATTTTTTCTTTAGAAGTGATTAGTCCAGTCGCGTGTTGGCAAGCTCTTCAAATTGCTTAATTAACGCAATTTCTTTTTGTTGTGATGGTTTAAATTTGATTGCCGTGTTTAAATATCCGTGATTTTGAAGCGCTAAATTATGCCAAAAAGTTGTGATTCACACAGTTTCGAACAAAGATTAACGAATGATATTTTCACTAATTGTTATGCAGCCACAGTATTTTTATGTTACGCCCTTGTGATTAGATGGCCATTAAAGTCTCAGATCACAATACTGGCTAAAAAATTAAAAAAGGGTTTGTTTTTGTTTCACTTAACGCTTTAAGTTTATTTATAAATTACCTGGCTTCATCTGCTTTAATAGCTTAGTTCAGTAATATTTCACATAACTGTCAAATAATGAAATCATAAATGTTTCAAATATAATTTCACAAATACTTAATGCGCAAAAATGCTTTAATTTAACTTGACTATGCCATTTTTTAAATGCTTAATAATTTCAATCTATTTTTCATATATTATTATTTTTGTTGTTGTTGTAAATTTCGTTTGTTTTTAGTGTTTGTCGTATAATTACATTTACCCTAAACAACTAAAAGCTACCAATTAATATGCCGATCATATATTTACTTACAATATTTATTTATTGCCATATAAATAACAATTTTCTTTAATACGTGGGTCGCTTGAAACGTTTGGAGTCAACAACTGCGGCTGAACATCGGCATATCAATTGAAATTTTGGTTTAATAAAATAAATAGAACTTGAAAAATTCTTAAAATTTTTGAAATTTATTTGACTCTATAGTTGGTTGGGGACTTTATTTTATCTCTTTCTACTAATTACTCCGTGACCAGAAGTTCAAATATTAGAGCGGTTCTTTGGTTAAGTCAACTTCAAACAACTTAAATGGGCGCTCTAGTCAGGTATGAATCACTTATGAATATAGTATGTTAATTCAATCAAATCTGGCTCCACCGCAGTGAATAGTATGGGTATTATTACTTTGTAATAAAGTTTGAATTACGGTGAAAACGAGTACATTTAGACTTATACGTCTGTATATGGGTATGTAATTCAGTCCTTTTGTTGTTTGTCTAAATAGCTGTATTTTTGGTAGAATGTTTATTATTATTACAATTTTATTTGTTGCTTGGCGGTAAACGAAAACAAATAGGAGCAAAAGTCATACAGAACTATAGAGTATTATTCTAGGTTCATATACATGAATTCGTTTAAAAACCTATGATTACTGGATGGTAAGTTCCTCATAAAACGCTATAAATTAACTTAGAGTTCTTTTTTTGTTAGTTTTGTTGAAACTTGTACAGATGTTTTTAAGAGCCATTCATATTAATTTAAATATCCTCATATTGTTGGTTCAATTAGCTTCCATACACCCACATATATAAACCCGACTTTTTTGTTACCAACAAGTTTCTGTTTCTGCACCTATCTTTTATTTAAATTATATTTATATGAATCTTGAAAATTTAAACAGCAATTATGAAATACTTAAAATACTTTCATTGGTGGATCATATAAACACATGTAACCCCTTGTTTGAGTTCATTTAGCATGAATAGCACTGCAACCTGATCATAGACGAAGTTAAAGTTCTCCATTTTAAGATTGTTTTAGTTAAAATCACAATTGAAACCATGCATACTAAGTACTCACGTTAATTGACATGTGCATTAAAACAATTAGACATCGAAGCACCGAAAAAAAAGAAGAACATTTTAAAACTTCTGGAGCGACTCACGTAAATGCTGAACGTTAGATTTTAGTTATAATTTTGTAATTTACCTCATGAATTTTTGTTAAATATTTTTGAAGCGCCTAAAACAGATTGTTCTTTAAATGATATGTATATTTTCATGTGTTAATGCTGCTTATACTTGTAATTAACGAATTATTTGATTTCATATGATATTCTTTTGTATTAATTTGTTTTTTTAACACTTTGCTCAGAAAGTGCTTATGAAACGATTTTATCCTTTTTTGTTGATTTGCCATTTAACTTTATTAACTTTGCACACATACAGTCTCCTATAAATTTATTTATACACAATTTTGTTTATACAGTATTTCATAGCTTATTTGTAGGGTTTCTATATATATTTGGTGTTTGCTTTATTGTACTTATGTATGTACATGTGCTAGCTACGTATAGATATATATTACATATATTTCATGCAAGCAGGGGAAGCATTTTGTCACGCGTTTTTTCAATTAACCGCAACTTTAATCGCTGCAAACCAAAAGGAAATAGAACGAATTCAATGAACTAAAAAGAAAACTTTTACCAAAAAAAAAAAAATCGAAGCATAGAAAATCATTGTCAAACAGCTGTCAATGTCGCTACGATTATACGATTTTTAGCAGTTGTTGGCATCAGACTCGCTCGTAGGATATGCGCCAAAAGCGCTCGTAGCCAATGTTTGGGCAGCACCACTGATGACGTCGTCAGTGTCAGAAGAGTACTTGTCAACACAAAAATCAGCTTCAAGTTTGTGCGACAGTTTAGCGTTGCAGCTGCTGCCGACCGCTCATAGATGCTGTCGATGCTTTCAGCGCTGCTGTGACTATAATCTGGAAATTGAGAAGTCGAAGGAAAACCGTTGTGAAAATGTTGAGTACGATTTTGGATGGAATTTGCATGCTGTCAGTAGAGGAAATTGAGCATGAGTTGCATTGGGATTAGCTTAAGTTGTTGTTGTTATAGTTGTTGTTAGCGCAAAGTTGTTATTAACTTGTGGTGTTTGTGTTAAGTGTTGGGGGGTTGGCGTTGGAATTCTGTATTAGATGAAATGAACTGTCAGTTGGGTTTGTTGGCTTAGAGTAGAAGAGTTTGAAAAGATTAAAACACGATAGAGTGTACCTTAAAGCACAATGTATCAAAGTTAAAGCTCTGAATAAATAAAAATGAAAGATCCTGGAACCTAATCGGCTCATTCCGCTGTTATTAAAGGAACTGATCTATGTTATGTGGACTGAACGGACTTATTTCTAATGAGCTAGTTACATTTTGCATGACATTTTGTTTAGAAATGTATAAGAAGGAAGCAGACTTAAGAGGCTCCACTCTAACGACGTTTTAAGAAGAAAATGTAAATGTGCACCACAATAAAACCGTCCCTACCTCACTAATTTGTATAATGCAAATAAAATAATTTTATGCTATTTTGCTTAAATATTGTATTGTCTCTATTTATATTAAGTGATATAAAAAGTATACGCGTTTTTTTAACTAGATAGTGTTGGTACCCATATTTTGCGCAATGCTAATCCGGTTGTGTCAAATGACGCGTTTGAAAGGTGATATTTCAGGCAAAATCTTTTGTAAAGACAGCAGTGTAATTCGTTAATGTTAAAACTTATACTAATTTGAAAATGGGCGGAATATTTGAATAAATAGGCTATGATACTTTTTTTTACTATAAAAAAGGGAAACACGCTGCAAAAACTTTGCAGAAAAATTTGTGTCGTTTAGTCTGGGGATACTGTGAGTGAAAACTGGGCAGAGAAGTGGTTTGCTGAATTACGTTCCGGAATTTTCAGTGTTAACCATGCGCCTTGTTCTGCTCGGCCAGTCACAGAAAAAGGCGATTAAACGGTTAACTCTCTCTCTATTGTTCACAACTGGGCCGCGTGAATGAAGCGCTCAAGGAAAAGTGAACAGAATTGGCCAACAAAAGTTTTTGTATAAAAATTACTGAAAAAACCGAGGATACTTTTTATATCACCCAACATAAAAGAAAGTGGGAAAAGCGTTTATTTTTCTATGCTGACCGTAGTTTCCAACCAATTTTGTTGCATTTTTTTAAATCTATATAATTACAGTACGAACTGGATAGGAAAAGACACAATTTAAAAATTTTCGCAAAGCAGTATTCGCTTTAAAGGTCATTGATTGTCATTTAAGCTAGAAACACACGACGAAAATGCCCTGAAATACAAGCGACTAACACGAGCATTATTGAATTTGTCAATTGTCAAAATATAATTATTTATTTTGAGAATCATGCCAAGAAGATTTAGTCTTAATGAATGATCTAGTAATGCAAGGAAGCAAGCTGCTGCCGGCGAAGAAGAAAGTGAGGTATAGCCCACATAGTGAAAACAAGATGCTCGGCAACCCAGGCAATTTTATTCAAATTGTTGTAAAGAGTTTTTTTTTCTGGCGAAGCGGGCTATAGGCTTTATAATAATAAATAATAGGCTCTTTTAGGCTCTTGGAGTTCCAAAAACATTTTTTGTTTTGCAACACTCGACTGTTTATAGTTTCCTCAAATTTGTTGCTTACTGGCTGTTTAACTAAAATTTGTAAAGTAAATATATTTCTTTCTAAGGAAAAATGTGGCCAGCGAAAAGAAGAATCAGAACATATCAACCTGAAACTCCCAAACTACAAATCTTTGAAGCACTGCCAAAAAGGCCAGTTGTTAACGCATTTGTGAAATTTTATTGCGGCTGTTTACAAATCATTAAACTGCCAGAAAGGTAAGCCAAGCGTGTTTATTGATATACAATTATAGAAATTTCTCATTGCTTTGTCGACCTTTTCACATTTTTGTGTGGATCACCGAGATTTATTTCTTTCGGTTTTTGCTACTTGTGCGTTTATTTGTTCAACCTTTTGCCAATAAATGTGCTTCACGACTACAATATTTATTGTATGAGTGCCAAATTAGTGTGAAAAGCCGAGACCGAAAACCGGCACAAATTCCAACTTAACCTCAACCTCATCATCAAACATCATCATCGACGCTTAGCGCTGCCATAATAGCAAACGCTTTATGTCTCAAGTGGCTCATTATAATGCAGAAAGGTTTATTATAGTCGAACGGGATGGGGTTTGGTTAGTTTGGCAAGAATTGGGCTTGACTTAACCACATTTGCGGTTGTCGAATAAGGAGTGGAGAATGGGAGTGCAAGCTATTTTGTGGGGTGCGCTACGTCATTTTAATCTGCGCTTATACACACCTTTTCGTTTGCCCGCCATTTCCATTTCTTCGCCGCTATGCTCCTGTGCTTTCGAGAGATGATGAACCTCAGAGCTTTTGACACGCTTTTTACCCGCTAAAAAATATGACAAAAATTAAACGGTTGCGGTTTATCCAAAAAGCAGTGCAGTACTAAACCAAAAAAAAAATTTTTTTTTGAGCTGGCACTGTTTCTACTTATACTTCTTTATTTAGACATTTTTCACTTCCATTTTTTTAACATATCCGTCATCGTATTTGAACTGTTTTTGTTGCTTTTTCATTTCGGTTGCCCTTGTTTTTTTTCCTTTTTTAGGTGATGAAAATTCATAATATTCAGCATTGGCAGCTTATGCTTCATTCTATTGCTTTTGTACACGTTTTGCAACCTATCGTCTGTACTTCCTACATACTTTATATTTCTAGAATTTTTCATACCCTACGCCCTACAGTATGCAACGTGACGATTACATTCAGTGCTCGAGCAAGGATTTGCATGCTAAATGAATTATTTATGGTTTTATTTTTCTTTTACTAATTTTTTTTTCATTTTTTATTTCCATCTCAAACCACCAATTTGGTGCGTTCTTTTTGAGCTTGTCTTCGCACAAAGTGAAATATTTACAGCTCATCTCAAATTTATGCCAAGTGGCTATTAGTGTTGGCCTGCTGCTACTTCTACCAGCGTACTTTTTCGCATAGAATTCTACGAAAGCGTTACCCGGAAGTGTTTTTATCGCTTGTTCTCCACTTCTCGTACCGTCACTGACACTCACCTTTGTGTCGCCCTTCAAAGTTCTCCACGTAGTTAACAGCATTCGGTGGTATTCCTGCGTTAATAATTGTGAAAAAAAAAAAAATAAACATTTAGTTGGAAGAAGTTTAAAATTCACTTGCATAATTGTTGGTTGGAATGGAATTTGTCTTCATTAGAAAGTGCATGGAAGTTATTTAATTTGTGCAGGCAAATTTATTTAATAGTTAATAAAGAAGTACTATCCTTTTAAGGTAATTATACCACTTTATATAGTTTTTGGAATATTTAATTAAATTAATATTCAAAATCAGCATTCTTACTTCGAAAATTTGAAGACCGTAGATACCTGAACAGCAATATTAAAAAACGATGTAAATAAATGTGGTACTTTTTATGTAAATAAATGTTGAAAAATATTTGAATATTTTGAATTCATCTCACATCTCGCACAGCTGCGAGTATTGCAACCACCGGCCCATCTAGCAGGAATTACATTACCCAAGCGAAACCAGCAATTTTGGTGTGCAGAAATTGCCAACATGGTTTCCGAGAAGTGGAGACTCTGAAGAGTATGCCCTAAAAAGAGGAACAAGAGATCGAAAAATACTGCTGACAGAGTCAAGTAAAAAAGCAATCATCGAATTCCTTGCTGAGGCTGAGGTAGGGAATGCCGAGCATAATCTTTGTAGTATGACGAGCTATCTCAAAAAGCCAGCAAAGAGGAAAGTGCCCATCCAGTGCCCAAGTAATACCTGGTACAGATCAAGTGAAGAAAGGGCACAGGAATTCGCCGCTTATATGGAAGCTAAATACCTGCTAATTCGTTCAGTTTGTTAAGATCAGATGTCTGAAGAAATTCTCAAAAACTTGGAACATGGGGATTATGGCTCTTCCGCTTTTCTAAATGTTCGACAAACGTTCGATACAGTCTGGCACAACGGCCTTCTGTGTAAGCTGCCTCCAGCTCATTTTCTTATTATAAGATTGTTTTTTACAAGAGGAACTTTCAAGTCAGATGTGAAGGCCAAGAGTCTGACATAAAGATAATGCGGGCTGGAATTCTTCAAGATTATCCAATACACGTTCTACCTGGCGGACTTCCCGATCTTCAGACACGAGAAACTCTCCACATCATACAAGCTTGTTAATGGTAATGTATATGTAGACTAAAATGGAGAGTTGCCATTGGCCATATGGGCTGCCCAAACGATGAAATGCGGCGCTTGCTGATTTTGGATAATCATATTTTCGTATGAGCTTTCTGGTATTTTAATAGTGACGTGGGGACGTAGTACCTCAGATTTATATCTTGTAACATTAAACATGGGCCACTACTTTAGTGTAGATTGTCCTCTTCTTAATCTTGGCAACCTTATATGAAGGAATATGAATAGGAAGTAGAGTGGAAATAGGAATAGGTAGGTGTTCACAAATTACTTAATTAGGAAATTATTGTCATGCATTTGAGTCATGACGGATAGGTGTCCCTGGTCTTTAAGTATAGGTATAAATTATAACGACTTCCAGTAAAATAGAAAACAAAAAATCAGCTGCCATTAGGAGAATATAGACATAGTAGTAGCAATTGCAGTCCAAGTTGGACGCTCTAAAAATTTAAATTCTCGCAGACTTTGAGGCTCGAGTTTAGTAGTCCAATAAAGAATGTGGTATTGTTTTTGTTCTAGTACAAATTCCGGCTGCCGAATAGAAGTTATATTATATTACCTGAGTTTAGGGTAATATACTCGAATAATCCGAACTATTTTATTGCAAGTTTTCTCCTCTTCAGATATTTAAAATACAATTTCGATTCATTTCGTCTTCTTTTCTTATACTAAAATCTACCTTGGGTAAATGTTACCCTCTTTTACTTACTATAAAGTTTAATAGTGCCATCCGTGTCACCCAATGAGTTCTTTGCTATACAGCGGTACGCGCCAAATTCGGCCTGCGTTAGTGGATTGATGTGTAATTTCATCGAACTGCGGTATTCTCCAATTTCAGTGACATTTGCCGAGTATTTTCCACCTGCGAGAATAACGAAAATCAAAAGCACATTAATTAAAACGCACTAATTTATTAATTAACGCCAAAACTGTGCACGCATGGCTTAAATAATTAAAAGGGCTGTCACAAAAACAAATCCGCAAGACCAAGCTGACAACTTGCACGCCTCTTTTGTGTACGCCCTATTCATACACAGCCACATATACTCGTACACGTGAAATTTATGCCAATTAAAAGTGGCAACAAAAAGTAAATGAAATTTATTTGCATTTGTGACAATTTTATGCAATTTTAATTACAATCTAAACACGTGTGTGCTAACGACAACAACAAGAAGGCTGCGATGATGCCATGTTTGTGTGAGTTTTGAGTTCAGTGCGTTAAGTGACGCTTATGATGGGCAAACCTTGGCAGAAATGTGTGTAGGTGTGTTGGGTTTTGATAAACCACATTTTGTCAGTCATTCATTGTTTTCCTTTTTCATCTCTCTCTTTCGGTTAACCAAATAAGCCACAAGACACGCAAACACAAACCCACGTTACAAAAATGCAAGTAAGCTGAAAAGGATGCAACATTTTGTGTCTATATTTTTTCTGGTTCTTCAGTACATTTTTTGGGTTGCTGGCATACAACAAAACAACAACAAAAACATAAAGTTTATTACTATATCAGTTAATTAAAAACTTTCTGTTCACTCAACGTTGTCATCATCATGAACATTATCATCATCATCAGCACGGCAGCAATCCGAGTTGCCCATTTGCAGAGTCTAAGCTCACTAATGCGCCAGACAAATTACCACAGCCACAGGACAGAGTTGCCAACACATCTACACACATACATACTCGTTTATATTTTTACATATTTATATATATTTTGCAGCCATTTTGCGTTTGCGTATCTAAAAAGCTCCCGTTTAGTTTTTGGGGCTTTTGTTTGAATTTATTATTTGTCTTTTTTTTCTTGTTTAAATTCTTTTGTAATACTGCAAAATGACCTGACTCTGATTACATTTTGAAGTAGAAGTATGACCATCCTAATTGCAAACTCACCTGGTGGCACGATTTCGCCGCGCTCACGCGTCCAGTAATTGATGGATTTTGGAAATGCCTCTGATTGGCATTCGAGTGTGACACCTTTGCCTTCCACTGCGCCAATTAATTGATTTGGCACAGTGATCATTGGTGGAACTGTAACGAGACGAGTAAGGGGTAGAGAAATTTATTTTTATTTTTATAATTAAATTATAACATTTAACGCAGTAAACTGCATAACACATTTGTCGGATTTAAAGAATAATGTTGTGAAAAAAAAAAATTAGACTTCTACTAAATTAATTAATTATAGAAGGCTGTATCCTTCTTAGAGGGAGATCATGCGGGTGTAGCCTCTTCAGTCTACGCCTTGTTGAGATACGGGTGAGGGAGAAAGCTAGCCGATTTGGGTGCAATAAAAGTCTGTAGTGATAGCGGCAGCTGTGAGAATTAATCACCTCCATAACAGTTGGCACGGCAAGAACCCTATGCAGCGTGGTGTTGCGGACGTACCAAGGGGCGCCCGTAAACCTTCTGAGAGCCTTGCTCTGACACGCCTACACTCTTCTGATGTTGTAGGCAGCAGTAGTGCCCCAAATTTGTATGGCGTAGCACCAAGCAGGTGCCACTACTTGCACATAGATGAGCCTTTTATTAGTTAAAGATAAGTTATTCGATGGGCGGAGGAGCCACTCCAGTTTCTTGAGCTTTTGGTAGCAGCGCGCTGTAACTACCTTAATGTGTGCACGCCAGGTAAGACGCTTATCCAGGATCAAACCGAGATACCGGATTTGCTCCATTTGCGGAATGATGCTTGTGTTGTAAGTCACAACCGGACAGACGCCTTGCCTCAATGTGAAGGTACAGTAAGCTGATTTCTCAGAGAAATTTTAGTGAAAATATGTTGACCATATATTCTGATTCTATTGAAAATCTATTTGTTGTCAAGTGATCTGTTTGTTGTTAAGTGAGGGAAATCTAACGCAAATGTTATAAACGCTGAACTTTCTTCAGATTTTTAAAATACCTTATGAAGTAAATCTTGTTCGCTTAGTTTTTGATGTAGTAGTAGTAGTCATTGCCTTGGTTAGATTTCAATGGAGAATTGTTTTATATAATGTTGATCGACTTCCTATAGGGCGTTTCTTAATAGTATTTCCTTTCCGAGTGGCACTGTTTCTTCTAAAGCGATTTTAGTTTTTAATTGTGTTTAATGGGGCTCAGTATAGATAATTTAAACTGTCGTGAAATAGAATAAACTTCTTCAGAACAACTCTAAAAAATTGAGCACACTTATTTCAAAAATTTCTGTTCCGTTCGAGATATATGGTCAGTGTACGCTGTACTTTGTGGACTAGCCAAATCTTTTCTCTATATCTCATTAAAAGAATGTCTGCCAAAGAATGACATGCACTCAATGAAGAGCTTTGCATTTGGTAATTACAGTAAATAGGGGAAAATCTTTCGAAAATGGTATAAAAATGGTCGGTAAAATTGGTCCAAAATAGTCAAAAACCGCAACATTTTGAGAGAGTGGGTGGTCAAACATTGTCACAGTAATCTAAAAGATGGCCGAAAAATAGTATACAAAATCTGTTCAAAAATTCTGCCAAAATGTCCAAAGAGGACGAAAAGTCTTGAAAATATTTCGAAAATTTAAAAAAAAATGGTCGAAAAAATATCTTGAAAAAGGTTGAAAAGTGGTCGCAAAATTCCGACAGTGTAGGCGTAGACCGGTCAAAAAGTGGCACACAAAGTAATCTGAAAGAGGTCTGAAAGGTACAAAATCTGGTCGAAAATGTATAATAGTATAGATTGTTTTGAAAAATTGTTGTTAAGAAGTCTAAAAGTATGCAGTACCAAAACTAAGAAAAACAGGGCACATAGCATTTAAGTGGCACAGAAAGTAATCCGAATGATAACAGAAAGATAATAAACAAAATCTGGTCGAGAATTGGGCCAAAATGCCCAAAAAGGACGAAATGTTTCAAAAGATGGTGTAATTGGTCGAAAACTGGGCTAAAAATGGCATAAATTTCATCGAAAAATTTCGAAAACTTTAAAAAAAAAATGGTTCAAGAGAGTTGATAAGTGGTCGAAGAATTGGGACAGAGTGGGCGTAGAGCGGTCAAAAAGTGGCACCGAAAGTATTCCGAAAGATAGCTGAAAGGTACCAGATTTGGTCGAAAATGAAGAGAGCATAGAAACGTTTGAACAATAATTGAAAATAAGTCAAAACCTAGTAGCAAAGTTAAGACAAAGAGGCAGAGCGGTAAAAATTGGCACAGAAAAATCTGGCATAAAATACTCAAAATGTGGTGTGGTGAAATTTGTTGAAAAGCAGTTTAAAGTGCGACAAAAGTTTTTTAAAAATTGTCGAAACTTGTTCTAAAAATGTTAAACACACTGTCTTAAGTATTGATTGCCTTATGTCGATTTATATTATTTTTCTCGATTGAAATTTTATGATTCTAAAAACCACCCTATACAGAGACAGTCAACAACCATCACTATTTGGTATTGACAAATATAAATATATTTTTTTTTAAAGATTTTCATACTTACAATGCACAATTAGTGTTATCCTTTTGCTCACCGATGGTGGTACGCCATTTGATGCAATGCAGAGATAGGCACCCATATGTTGACGTTTGACTCGTGGCAATATCAGATTGGTGCCTTCAACGCTGGCAACTGTTAGGTGGATAAAAGGAAATTAGTTAGTACTAAAAAGTCGGATTTGTTTGCTAGTCTAGTACGCTATTAATTATTTTTTTCTTTTTTCACACTCGACATTGAGCTCCACCTCTGTTACTTCATTGAATCTCTCGCTAATTGCTGCAACACCAACACTTAAAAACTTCAAATCCCGCACATTTAAGCAAGTCAAACAAAGTTTCGTGGGATTGTTATTTGTTGGTGGTTGTTACTATTATTATTACCTTCAATATTGTTGCACACAAAACTTTTACCGAATGCGCCATATTTACAGACAAACCCGCATATAGATATACGTGGGCAAATATAGATTTGCTGATAGAGCGGCAGGAACCGACATTGAGCTGAGCTGCCTGCCTGACTGCCTGCCTGCCCGGTTGAGAAAGAGCCACAACATCCTGTTTGTGATACACTCAACGTTTTTATATAAATTGCCATAGTTTGCTTGGGTACTTTTTTCCCTGATAGTGCGCTACCCTAAGCCGGTAGTTGCATCCACTTGTGTTAGATATGATGTCACGAACACATATACAGGTACGCACGCATTCGAACACGAACCAAAGCGGAAACGGAAGTTTGGTCAGTTTGCGCTCGTTGGCTGACTCGTTCGCTTGTTGGCTCGTTCGCTGGCTTTCTCACTCATTTGTTTGATGTGCGCATAATTTTATATACGAATTAAGCTGATTTTGCCTCTATTGATTCGACAAGTGTGTTTTCCTTCAACGTTATGCAAACTCATTTTATGGCTGTACGACTACTTAAATACTTCAATTGTTCGTTTGTAAGTCTGCGTTACTCAAAAGAAGCATTAAAAAGTAATAGCCGAACTCAACACGAATTAGCAGCATGTAATTTCCTGAGATTTTGTTTTTTGCGGAAATTCGAGTTTTTTATAACAAACAAAACTCATCAGAAAAGCCGAAACGGCATAAAAACTTTGGCTTTCTTTTGCTTTTATTCGCGGCGGTTGTACAACAAATACTCGAAATAATCAAATTTCAAATAAAAACTTTCTTTGCTCTTTCTCTCTTTATTTTTTATTTTGAACAATTTTAAAATAATACCCGCGAAACTCGGTGCAACATACGCTAACACACACACACACACACACACACACACACACACACAATCATTTGAAACCATTTGACTGCCCATTTCGTATGAGTGCCTGTGTGGTTGTTAAGAGTAGCGCTAGTCTGCCTAGCCGTATGCCCTGTACTACGCTCAGACATTTAAGCCACGAAAGGTCATTTTTGTTCCATTTTTCGAATGCCTCTTTGACTGTCGACCGTTGGTTTCGGATTCAACCCACTTTTCGCTACACCCACGCAGAGTTGCCCTTACAGTTGCTAATATGTTTGGGTACGTGTTTGTAAGTTGGCGTTTATATACACGTACATATTACTATTTGTGAATACGATTTTCGTATAGACTACTTTCTACAAATTTTATTTCAGTTGTAGGCAATTGCTGAGGTAGCTCATATATTATATAGTAGTACGAATTAGTAGATATCACTTTGTATAATGTATATTTTAAGATATATTGGGTCGGTTTTTTTGTAAATTTTTGAACAAAAATTGTCTATGTTCAAAATATTTGGCCATTATTATCTATGACATTTTGTCATTTTACGGGTTAGGTTCATAATTCCATCGGTTAGAGCTACTGTGGTTTATCAGCGAAAACCGTGGCTAAGTGATTTTCAGCGGCTCTTCGGCCGGCCAATTTTTTACTACGAAGAGAGTTTTGCAGAGACCGAAACAAATAGTAGGCAGAGGGTGCAAGGCCCAGGGTATACGGTGGATGCATTAAATCTTCCCAACCAAGCTCCGTCAAATTATTCCGGGTCAACAAAAATGTGTGTAGCCTAGGCCTTATAGTAATAAAGTAATCACATAGCGTATTTCTGCAGATATTTCACTGATATTCAGTACGTCACGTCATATTCACCTGTCTTCACAAAAAATGTAGCCTGAAATGCCACCTTTCAACCACATGTTTGACACAATCAGATTAGTGTTGCCAGATTTATGGACACCAAAACCAAGTAGTGGCAAAAATAGCGGACACCTATTATATGACCTATTTCATACGTGTATGTTGATAGAAGGGCTCATTTTAAATATTATTAAAGTACGTGGAATTGCAAATATATATTCAAATTTTCAAAGTAGCTGTTCTGTTAAGGGTCAATTATTACTATTAGATCATCTGTAATCTTTCAATTTCCAATCTTTTTTAATTCAAACTTGCGGAACATTCTTCTTCATGAAATTTGTTTGGATCTTACTTTTTATTTCAATAAAACAGATAAATCAGTTCTATTGCTTCCAATTGTATTTTAGCTTGGCCTCAAATTTGAAAAGAATCCATACTTCTTCATTATGTGCAATGAGAGACATTAAATTTCACCAACGCAAGAAAGCGAAAAAAAAGCAGAACTGTTCCTCAAATTTACCTACTTCACCCAACTCGTATGCACATCCGTGTACTCGCACCTAACACAAGTAGGAGTACTCGAAATTGTGGCGAACGAACTGCCGATGCCACAATATCAGTTGAGCGACGACTACAGTCAAAGTACTCTAGACTGACTTCCACGTTGCTCTAACAGAGGTTGAAGCGTTTTTGCATTATTTTTTATTTTATCTTTTTTGTTTTCTGCAGATGTTGTTTTTAACGTTTTCTGTACTTACCCTCTTCACCATTGGCCAACTCAATGGGCACTCCATTTTCACGTCGCCATGTAATTGTCGGCTCTGGTGAACCGGTAGCAGCGCATTTGAGCGTCACGTTACTGGCCTCGCGTACGACCATATCCGTGCTTGTAGGATAATCTAGGATATCCGGTGGTACTATATACAAACGTACAAACGAACGCGTGAATGGCATGGAATGGCGAATTGTTGAAAGGATGAGTGCGCCATGGCAGACGTCGGAATGAACACCGCCGTCGTTGTGGTTGTTTTCGATGTGTGTTGTTGCGATTGAGGCCAGACGAGAGTTTTTTAGTGGCATCAGATATGGACAGATAATGTTTTTGTTAGTGTCGATTTTTTTTGGTAATATGGTCATGCAAATAGTTTTGTTGTTGTTGTTGTTGGGATTATTGAATTTTTTTCACGATTTTTTGTTGGGTTTCGGCGTCAACATTGAAATGTCAGAAAAATTTCAACACAACGTGTTGACGTGTAATGCGACGCGACGCGAAGCGATGAGATGCCATGCCGTAACGTAATGTTGATATTTGATTACGTAAAACAGCGTTACATATTCAATGGTGCATATATCATATGAAAAGGGAAAGTAGAATAATAACAAATAGAAAAATTATTTTTTTGCTTAAAATATTTTTATGGTATAACTAAATAAACTTGCGACCACTTTCATTTTAAGCCGAAAGCCGAGGAAATTCCCACCTGCTGCGGACATATTTTTTTCGGTAAACGTTCACATCACGAATCGAGCGACAGCGAAAACTTTTCATTTTCATATGTTGTCGCACGCCTGTGGTTACTCCTCTCCTAACCGGATGTCAGCGGCCACAGCGGAGAACCTATGAACCATGAAAACGTAATGCTGGACGAAAATGTGTGCCAACAATGGCGAGCAGTAGGTAGGCAGTGAAATAAATGAGCAAAAATAAGAAAAAAAAAAACAAATTACAAAAAAAGCAAGTGCATAAGATATACCGCAATTATGTGGTTGGTATAAATGACCAGCAAACCATAATTGCGGCGTTGACAAACTGAAAAAAAGAACTGAAAATGAGTGGTAACGGTAAGAAGATAATGTAAGTGTATATATTTTATATATGAGCAGTCATTAAGTGATCGAGTGCTGTAACGGTAGCGTTTCATACAAGTAATGTTCTATCATCAACTAGATAGATATAAGTAGTAAGTGGAAAAATGTGGAGTTATGACACCAATATATCACTTCACGTGAAGTTTAATATTTGCAATAAATTTAGGCTTCAATCTTGTTAGAGGTGCCAATTCATACCAACAGGAACAATAAATTTAAGAGATCTATATCATAAAGTGGTAAGTAACTGCATGTATCTCGACAAACACGCTACTTACTGGATCCAGACGTAAATCTATACCATCTAGCGACCCACTCAAACACACACAACTAATTTAATCAAAAACGGTTTAGCCGTTCAGGAGGAGTATAGTCACAAAGCATTCGTACCTCAGAGTTTTATGTATGGAGCTTACTAATTGAGAGTTGGAAAATATTTTGTTAATAAATGAATTATGTGTATGTATATGTATACTGCATTTAACAGAGGGGACAAACACAACAATTGAGTTTAATACGGAAAACAAAATGGACATAGGTTATATACAACTTGAATTGTATATGGATGGAACAGGCGGACTTTACTTCGAATCAAACCATAAGTGTCAGTAAGATGAGAATCGGAGCTCGGTGGTTACTTTGTATTGGTTTCATGTAAATTCGTAAATTTTTAACAATGAACAAATGCGACAAACGTGAAAAACAACACTGTAAACAAATTCATGCTGAGAATGAATTAACCCGAGTATTGAGAATTGCGAGGATCTGGTGATGTTTGTATAGAGATCGCCTGAGTGCTGTGGCGCGAAGATATACATAGATGCAGGTCGGATATTTTTAGTTCCGGAGAAAATGAATCCTTTACAAATGCATGAATAATTTTGTATATAAATTATATAAGAGCCATTGTTGGACATGTATATATTCACGTAAACTAAAGGAAGCTAGTGAGTGACATCGCTTCAATAAGGATAATAAAGATTGATCCATTTTCATCGATAATTTCCCTAACTCGTTTGGGACTAAAGCATTCACCAGTTATGAACCAAGTTTTGAAAGATTTTCCGTGGTTCAAAACAATATTTTTGGAACGCAACATCCTTAATTGCTATTATGAGCATAAGCATCTATCAGAATCAGTTCAGTATGTAACTGAATGAGTAAATAAGTATAAAAATATATAAATAACAACAACGCATACCCTTCCTCTTGCTGTTGTTTTCGGCCAAACGATTCATCTATTAGTATCAACGCATATCTTCGTTGCTATTGTTTTACAACGGCCGTATTCGTTTCATTTTCTATGCTTCGCTCAAACGAAATATTGGCAAAATATTATTTTTTCCATTTCTCTGCTTCAATTAAACGATTGCGCTCTCTCAATTGCGCTTGTTGTTATTTTCACAGCTAACGATTTCGTTTTCGTTTCACATTGCCATTTCCCACCAACTTGTTCTACTGCTTCCAAACCTTTACCCACTTACTCTTCTGAACTTTTTTCCATATCAGCCCAATCGTCCCATTTCCCTCTAATTCCAGTAGCTCCTTCAGCCATTATCCCCTCTACTACTACTTCATCTGTTGCTTTCAACTTTCCCCCCACTACTTACTCGTCTTCCTCTATTCCATGTCCTAATACCATGACTTCAGCTTCAACTTCTCCAACTTTTTCTCCTTCTTCCAAACCTTTACCCACTTATTCTTCTATACTTTCTTCTATATCTAGCAAATCGTCCCATCCCGTACCGAATCCAGTAGCTCCTCCTACCATTACCCCCTCTACTATTTCTTCATCTGTTGCTTTCAACTTTCCTTCCACTATTTGTTTATCTTCCTCCATTACCTGTCCTACTACTGTAACTTCTGCTCCATTTTCTACTAAAGTCTCTAGCTCGGGCTGTACTTTGCCTCCCCCTAAGAGTTCTTCGCAGTCTAACACTGCCTCTACCCAATACTTTGAAGGTGCTGCATCCTCGCAAACATGTTTTTATTTCCAGGTTGGATAAGGAGACAACCTGTGATGACGTTGCACGCTATATATCATCAAAAGCATGCAACCCTTCGAATATTAATATTCATAAGTTTAATTTGTCTAGCCCTAGAGAAGGCTCTTCTTTCAAGCTTTCAGTTGGTATGGAAGTATTTTCTGGCACTTGTGGCGCTAATTTCTGGCCTGCTCATATGGTGGTCCATGAGTTTATTCCTAGGAAAAAAACTAGGCTTTTGCAGGTAACCTTACCAGTCACTGCTTCAGTTTCATCTTTGTTTTTTTGTTTTTAAATTTTTGTTTGAATTGTCTATATCATTTTAGGTATTGAATTCTAAATTAAGTCTTAGATTTAGTTTAATATTGCATGTTTATTAGAGGCTGATGATGTTTTTATCTGTAGCCAAATATTTAGTACGTAGACATTAGCTTTGGTATCACATGTTCACCAAAGAAATTAGCAATTAACACCAGCTGAGCCCAGTCTATGTGACTGGGTGAATTTGGATGCCACTTGGGCCTTCCCCATATGAGATCAGTGTGTGGTCATTGCGTACCTACTATGTCAATGTAAAAAAAAAAAAAAGCTACAAGAACAACGATAATGCGATGACGTGCATGTTAAATTCCACTCTACCGAAAACAAAGATGTTTCACATAAAAAATGGTTACTTATCTGCTTTCAATTATTTATTCACATTATCATCAAGTTCACTTTAGTGTTAGAAAATATCTTTTTAAAAAAGCTCTACGTTTAGGCGTAGATTTAACCATTTAACCTCTCATTTATGTTGTGAAGCGAGCCTTGTACGGCATCCTGTGGGGAGACAAGTCGACAACAGCTGCAAAATGCAGCAGTCTCTTAACTGCACTTGGTCACGAAAATCATTACCGTCACTATTCGCATCATCATCATCGTCATCAGCATGATGTATATTATCATCATCACGAACAGCATCAGCGTGAACATCAACGCCGTCATTCTCATCAACATGAACCTCATTGGTAGTGCTTCGCTTATTTGTGGTATGCTGCGCTCGTTTTTCGGGCTTGGGTCAGATTCGCAGACAGAACAAGGAGCACCATGCACGATTGCTGATTATCCACTACAAGTTCATAGTTGATTATAATTCTTTGAGTGTGGTATTTGGGCTGGTTTAGAGAGCTTGCAGTGCCGCTAGGTATGCCAGGTTAGTAGAAATATTTAACTCATTGCTGCTTTCGAATTTACTAAACGGAAGCATGCGAATACGTTTATTGAAATACCTTGTTTGCTGTGGAAGTGTAGTTGAGTACAGTGGTTTGAGTTTTGGAAGCGTATGAAAAAAACTGCTTTAGAATATATAGTTCGAGTTAGAGGTGAACTTGGCTTTGGGATTGTTACACAATAGTCTCTTAAATTAGTGTTCAGAAATGTTTGAAAACAATAAGAAAAATATATTATTTAAGAACGTATTTTATTCCAAAAGGAATTTTGATATAAAATAGGGAAATTTTCTAAAAATAAATCTTATTTTATTACGCAAACTGAATTTGCGAGGAACAGTTTTGATAAGTTTACGAGAAAATAAAACCTGCGTTTTCATAGCGTATAAGATTTATGGACTGATTTTCTGGCATTGATCTTTTGCGAGTAGTTACCACCAAAAAAAAAAAGAACAAAATATTTTAACATTTGCTTTGGCCCACTGTATCCTCACACAGCAGTCATCACTCTCAAGTGACCAACGCTCTTCAGCGTATTAAGTGGGCATATTTAATTCAAAATCAACAATTTCTGCGGTTCAGCGGACAGTTAAACATGTTTAAACGTCACAGTAGACCGAGAAACGGCCATGGCGACATCGCCGGTTGACTGCTCAACAGTCAGCATCAACAACATGCCTAAAGTTGTCGGACTAACCTCCAAACGCACTGCATGAATGTGAATGCGTGCTTGTCATTGACCATACGGGTCTCTCGCTTACCTTGGTCAGCGAAACATAGCCAAGCTGTGCAAAGCAAGGCATACAGTATAAATGTTTTGTTGGCACCCAATGGCGATTCGCGCTCTACTTTCACCGTCACCACCGCCTCTTCCAATGGGCAGTCAATGGCGCTTTCACCCAACTTGGCTGGTCTGCTGGGCTTTTGTTTGCCGCCTAATGGGTTCGACGATTTTACGCCGCATTCACTTTGGTAGCGAAATACGCAAAAAAGGAAAAAAAAAGACTGCAAAAAATTAAAGGAAATTTAATTGTTTTATGTTTTGGTACTTCATGGTTTATAGCGCGTGTGATTGTTTGACTTCGAAGCGTTGAAATTGCATAATTTCACGAAGTCATTTTCACAGTTCAGCGCACAAATTGTTGACTACTCAAGTGGTAATTTGTGCTTAATTTACATCGAAAATGATTTTTGGCTTACGGCTTAAAATAAATTTATGGTTCGCACTTAAAGTTTACTCTTCTCTAATTCAACATACTCACCTACAACATCTAAATAGCCCATTTGACTCTTCATCGGATCCGTATTGATCTGACACATGTACCAGCCTTTGTCCGACTCTTTGATGTCTTTGATTCTCATCGTCCACGTTTTGTGCTCGGAATTTGTGATGCCAATGCGTTGATTTTTCGTGATTACGTGATTTTGTATCGTTAGAATTGTTTGTGTATCGACACGCAACCACGCAACCTAAAATATTTGAAAAGAAACCAAAAAATGTTATGTCAAAATAAATAGCAGCGCCTGAGTAGGTCAATTAGTAAACATGATTCGGGATTTTCTTAAGGTAATTACTGAAACTAGATAGTGTCAAGATGTGATTTCTTTTGTTTCAGGTGCTCACAAGTGTGTCATTAAATATTATAAAGAATTATGGTAACATATTTTGGTCTAAACGAGTAAATAATTCAAGTGTACATTTTCGTAGGTAAGCATGACTCAGAGCAATCAATTTCTATGATTTCTGAGCAAGCTGCACAACGAAGAAGCCGTGAAATTATTTTCTCTTTTATTCTTTTGGGAATACTAAGAGGCATCAGCTAGTAGTTGGGAAGCCTTGATATGAGTTGACTATCCGTAGTAAAAGAATATTTTCTAATATTCGAAAGCTAATTTCGAAGATTACTTTCGCTAGCAGTTTGAATACGAGATCCACTTTCAATATAACAGATAGCACCCTCATTGAACGGTTGGACTTGCATTCTCAAATTATTCTCAAATTAGCTACGAGTTACAACAACGCAATTCTTATGAAATAAAATTTGAACTTAGGTTAAAAATAATGGATTTCTTTTTACTCAACATGCAAGTCTTTTTTTCAAGAATATTGCGTGAAATTCGGAATTAAAAGTATGTAGAGCTGAGCTTAGTGTACGGTAAGGGAGGCAACATTTAATTTCAAGTATGACTACAAATTAGTCCATTTCTTCTGAAAGCGCAAAAATGAAAAAAATCTGAATTCGAAGTTATCCCATGCAATTTAAAATTGCATAATAAAAATTAACCCCTCGAGTGGCAGATGAGCAACCGAAGCACGCATACTAGTTTAATTGCACAATTATGATGAAATTATTATGCGATAACTCAGGCAAATCACGAGCGTCAGGTGGAACACACTTAGACTGGCACTTGACCATGATGGAGTCCAAGTATAAGTCATTGGACATATAAGGACATTGCTATGAGTATAGTAAATGAGCATGGTTATGAGTGCGTGTGTGTGTTCATGTGTTAGGCGTAATTTTCCACATCGCTTGCATGTGTAAACGGGCTTTACACAATTGTGAAAATTTCTCAACTGACGTGACGGCATGAAAACTAGAAAAATTAATTTTTATATAGTTGAAATGGGTGTATTTTTATGAAATTATTTTCTTATACGTGCAGTAATTTTATTTCAATTATGTTCGTGTACAAATATTTTTTTTATTACCAAAAAATGATTAGGTACCATGGGACAAGACACACCCCAACATACCCATTCAAATGTGCTAAACGCTCTTAAACATCAACCTTTAAATAATGAATCTGAAGCCCATACCCGAAGAGACACTCGTACTTTGAAATGAGTAATTATGCCCAAGTGCCTGCTCAATTATCTTTTCAGGCTTAAATTGCGCATATCAAAGTCGTTGGTTATAAGGCAAGGTATGAGAACAATAACAACAACAAGGCAGACAAATAAAATAGGAACAAAAGCAACCTACAGCATACACAGAACTTACTCTTTATCCTTGCCACCCATAGATATCCGCCCAACTCAGACAAATTGAAAACAAAATGTATTTGAGAGCATATCCTTTGTGCTTGACTCGCACATTAATATGCGGTACTTTTCTGTGTGCTGTAGCTGTCATTAAGGGGCAACCAACAACCAAGCAACCCCCGAAAAGTAGACTACACAAAATAAAAACCCAAACAAACCAAGCCAACCCAAGCCAAGTTGGAAGCTTAACACGCTTATTCATATTTCAATTACTTTTTATGTGATTTGCCGTTATTGTTATGATTTTATGCTACTCAGGACCTTTTCTCCTTGCCCTCGTTATGCTGCCGTGGCTGTTGTTGTCATCGACCTGCCGCTGTTTTCATCAACAGTTTCTCATTTTATTTGTCCTCGCCTTGCTTCGCTTCGTTTCGCTACGTTTTGTTTTTGTGATTTTGTCTTTCCGATTATAAATGTTAATGAATATTAATGTCTGAGGTGTTTATTGAGTGTGTAATTGAGCATGATGATTGTCTGTGCATAGCTGGTTGAGATTATCATTCAATGCGTTGATTGTTGTCGTTATGTTATTATTTGTTATTATTGTGTTTGGTATGCATATTAAGCATGGTAGGATTTTTCAAGGATTTCATTTTACGTTAACACTTACCTTATATGAGCCTAAATCCTGCACAACACATGTAAGAAACGCCTCACGTCCAACGGATGCTGTCATATTTGCAATTGGAAAACTAAATTTAGGATCAACTGAAAGTTATAAAAGAATAAGTTTTAGTTGGTGTAGACTTGGTTTATTTTTATTATAAGTTAGAAACAGAAAAAAAAAAATTAAGTTTGTTAAAGTGGAAACAAGCAATATATGCTAAGTTACATAAGATGTAGTGAAGCAGCTTATATATTCTTAATCAGCTTGATGATACAAGTTGATGTAGCCTTGTCCGTTTATCCGTCTATACACACGTGCATCAAACCGTCTGCGTGTATATCCTAGTCTAGTTTCTCAGTTGTTGAGCTACAGAGTTGATATGTTGAACCTGGGTTTCTTTGTATAGTAAGATGTACATTGTCTTACCTCACCACTTCTAACTGTGGATTAAAAGTCAAATTCTTATTAGCAAAACCTGCCTGTTTGTGACCTGAAATTTGAACTCTTGTTTTTTAAACACTAAATATACACTCTCATATTTTTTTTAAATTAATTTTTTTGAAGTTATATGAGACCTAGACCTGAATTTATTAAGCAATTTCGAAAATAATATAAAATACGTTGCTCAGAAAAATAAGAAATACTTAAAATATATATAACTATAATTATCAGAATGTCATGCGTATAACATAGGTTTACATTATTTTTTCTTTTTCTTTATATACAATTAGGTTAGACTGCTAGTTAATATTTATTTTAAATAAATAAAAATGCATTGTATTTAGATTAAAAAAAATAAGAATAAAAATAAAAAAAACTATTTCTCTAATAAAAAGTAATTTACCGTTAGTGAGCCTTATTTAATTTAATTACATTTTGAAAATGAATATACAAAACAATGGAGAAAAAATGGTCTATACAAAACACGTTAACCTGTTTTGTCGTATGATTAACAAACAGTGTTTCGTTGTCATAAAGCTGAGCTGAAATTTACCTATACTCCAGAAAGCTTATTAAAGTTTTTTTTTTAAATCTTTGTGATATATTTGTGAACAGCTGTGCGCTTTCAAACCTAACTATGTTTCATTACCTGTGTTGTAATATATACCCGCCTTTTTACTCTTGCTTGATTTCGATGTAAAAAAGTGTTTGTATTATTATATTTCTTTAAAAAGTGAGTTTATATTCACCTGAAGGTATGTATTACTTAAAAAATTAACGTTTGTGGCCCGTTTATATATTTGTATATAATAAACTACTTATATTAACAACCTGTTCTAAGTAGTCTACCATTGTCTTTAGTGAAGTAAAATTGAAAATATTCACAAACGTCCAAGATTTTGGCGTGTCAAAAAATCAGCTGCTAAATATACTAGCCTTCAATTTGATTGACTTTTCACCTGCAATATCAGTATTAAAACGAATCCTTTTTTCATAGGGCGCAATGAAAGCATTGCTGCACATAACTTTTTAGCTATGGAGAACTATGTGTTTTGTTCTACAATATAGTTAAGAACAACGTTAGTGTGCAGAAAAGTATTACGATTGTCGCAAAATTAAGAAATTTCGCAAATAGGCTTATTTTTAAGTAGAAGAAGTACGGGAGGAAAATAAAATTTTTTAAAGAAAGTAATTTGGAATGGCCAAATTTAAATATTTATAAAGATATTAAATTTCTTTACTTTATTTTAAGTTCCTTGACTTTTGTACTATATCCTCAAAAAAAAAATATTACGGATAACTCTTTTACTTTTGACTATATTAATTTTAATCCGCTATATCGGCCCCTAGGCCCACTGTGCGGGTGGGGCGACTTTATCTTTCAAAACTTCTTCTTAGAAGTTCATTAAGGTGTAGCTTCTTCAGTCAACGTCGCCACACATCTTTGGTAAGTGCCGTCGCCAGACTCTTTGGGTGAGTTTGCAGCCTCTGTTGCTGACGGTTTGAACTTTAAAGAATTTTAATATTCACAGCCCCTGTGAAGGGTGGTGTTGCGTACTAACCAGGTAGCTTCCGTTATATGGCGTAGCTCATTATCTTGGCAGGCGTGAATCATCTGTGTATTGCTGTACCTTAGATTTTTGTCGCGTAACGTCAAACCTACAGATGCCGTAGCAACGATTTAATACATACATATTCTCTCGAATTTCTTTTTTTATGTACATAAACATTGAGCATATTTTGAATTATAACTTGATTTAGGTAGTTCAGATCAGACACAATTGACCGATAAATTAAATATAAGGAATCTATATATATAAAATTGGAGGTATGTCTCTCTGTTTGTCTGTACGTATGTCTGTATGTATGTAGTTCCTCTATAGACGCCAAACCACTGGAGCGATTTGGCGATTTGGAGCTCATCGAGTAATCTTCTGAAGTTTGGTGCGAAAATAAAATTAAGTTTTAATTAAAAGAAAAAAAATTAAAATAAAATAAAATTTTTTTTGTGACGCTGGATGGAACACGATTAAATTTTAGAAGTGAACTTGTGTTGCCTTAACGAAGTTTATAAGATATTTCAGAGTATGGAAATAAAATTCGTGAAACTTTAGTCAGTCTTTTTAAAACAACAGGAGTATGTAGCTTCTCGAAAATTGTATCTCAACTGGAAATATAAGACCCACTCACAATTATATGGCAACGAAACTTATCTTAGCTGAAGTAACTTGAGCAAAAAAGATATAGAAAGTTTGAGTTATTGAAAGTCGAATTTACAGTATTAATTTATTGATGAAAAAATAATTATTTTGACAATTCTTTGTAATAGAAGAAATGACAAGAACCTTTGGCGGTTGGAAAAACACCTATATAATAATCTACTACTCAAATAAAGTATCACACTGGATTTTGAAAGTTATTTTGGTATTATTAAATGTATATTTGCACATATATCTCATATTTCTCACACATAATACAAACTAATAACAATAGGGCAATAACTCAAACTTTCCAAATTTTGATTTTTTCTGCAAAATAGCATGCAGTAACCGCTGACCCTGACCGCTGTAAAAATTTGGTAATTTTTCTCTATCCTTTACAAAGAAGAAACAAAAAAAAACAAACATTATAACTCCTTTTTTGCTAAATATCTTCAATGTAAACGGAGACAGTTCGAAATATTAAAAATTTGAGGTTATGACCCTATTGCTGTTAAGGTGCGATAAGTCCTATAGCTGTGCTACTTTGCAGTGCCTCATAAATTAGATAGAGTAATACAGCATACATACGTCTATACACCATCATCTTCTTTGGCCTTTTTCGTTTTTGTTTTAACAAAACACCGATTTTTAATTGCATAAATAAAATTGAGTGTGTAAAAATTTAATTACTACAATAATTTTTATAAAATACTAGAGGCCCGTCCCGACTTCGCTAGGAACCATGGCACAGAAACCAGACGAAACGTTTTTGTGCTATGCTTCTTCTTGCAAAATTAATATTTTGGACAAAAATTAAAAAGGAAAAAAAAACCTTTTTCGAGGCGTATCCTTAATATTTTTTCTTACATACAAACCTTGGGCTCAAAATAAGAAACACAGCAAAAAAAAATAAAAATTGCCAAATAAGTTGAGCCGTGCTCACGTGATGAGTCTTCATATATTTGAGCGAAAAATTTTTATGTATAAATATAGATTTAACTCACCTATCACATCAGCAGCAGTTTCAATCATATTAAAACTACTTTTGTGGCACATGAGTAATAAAATGAAGATTAAACTCAGATTTGTGGGTAACATGTTGCATACCAAATGTCCATGCGTGTGCAACATTGTTGACATGTGTGTGTGTTTTTCTTTATTCTTTATTAAAATAAACTTTAATTTAAGCAGTTTATTATATTAATGTTTTTTTTCTCATGTATTACATTTTAATTATTTCACTGCCACTGTTAGTTAAATAATTAATTATTGTTTAAATTCCTGCCGGAATTGAAATGCGGCAATGTACATACATATGTGAAATCGCTGAGTGCCCACGCCAATAGCGTCATCATCATCACTGCCAATAGCATTATCATCATGATTAATTTCAAATTTCTATGCACTTGAACTTTGGCATGTGAAATCAAGCTGAGCAATGCACTCGAAATCTATCCAATAAGAACAGAAACAACAATAATAATAACAACAACAGGGGCGTCGATAATTGGCTGCTATTAGCGCCTCAAATACGCAATTCAATAACTCGCTCGAAACAATGCAAAACTCGACTAGAACAGCACTCAACAAACAGGCAGAGTCAGCGCAATGCGAAAAACCATTGAAAATTAAAAGTTTCAAATTTAGCAACCTTCTTTTGTGTTTTCTGTTTTATTGTTTTTTGTTGGAAAGTGTTCTTCTTTATGAGCCTTGCATTCGAGTAGAGTCGAGACTCGATGAGCTGCCTGAACAACATTTTAACAATTCGCGTGTTTAGGTTGTGTAAATTTTTTAACTGTTCAAAGTATATTGCAACTCCTTGAGCTGTTGCTGCTGCAGAGCTGAAAAGTTGTTGCGCACGGAGTCGTAATGAAGCAATGAACTAACGAATGAACGAAAGAACGAACGAACTAGCTGCGGGTCTGAGTTGTGCTCAGCCTGAATTGTGTCTGTTTGCTTGATGCGCACCTGCAAGTCCTGCAGCGCCATCAAACCTAAAGCGTATTGCCGTGTGCAAGGTTTAAGCATATGTGAAAATTACACAGCAAAAGATACTTTACAGTTACAGCCTTTTAGGTGCTCCGAGGTCAGTTCCGCCTACTGCTTTTACTTCGGCCGTTTGGCCGTACGGTTCATGTGCTAAAAGGAATTCCCCAAAAACTGATTATAAAACGGAAATGAAATGTTTCGTTTTCCGCAATGTCGTAAATTAAGTATTAAATACTAGGAAGAGGGCGGCATCATTTCGAACAGGTGTGCTTGGGCTAGTTTTATCGTCTTTATTTTTACATTGCTTTTGCTCGTTTATAGAGCACATGTCACATGACTCATCCAAATGGGGCATGGTTGGAGCAAACGATCATATTTCCAAAGAAAGAATATTAAAAGCTCTGAAGCAGCTACTAAGAATCATTAATTAAGAAGGGAAAGGGAGGAATCAAATTAAGTAGGGAAAGAGAAAAGGAATGCAACCTTTTCGGCTATGGTTCAGAGCAACAGCCTGTAAACATATGAAGCGTACTTGTTGCAAATGCAATAATGTCATAATGCTGATCATAATGAGTCTCTTCAGCTATTTGGTATTTAGACTGGCCTTTAGGTACGCACCCCACAAAAATGGTTAATTCATGCTGAGGTAGCGTCAAATAGAATCTGCCTATGGCGCCCAATTCAAAATATGTTAGTGTTGAGTATAACCCTCACATATCTGCATATCTTTAAGCACACTACAGAGTATTCCTTAGTTCTGCTTCTTAACCGCTAACCTTTACTTTGGGTCATTAGCAGTAGTTTTAACTAAAAAGGTCATACCTTACTTGGCTTCCTTTTAATGACTACTAGCTCGTTGGTGGTTTTTGAACTTGTCAAATAAAACTTTGAATTGTATCACGTTTTTTGTAACGCCTACCTATAAAATATTAAAACCAAAATCCAAAAACAGCTAGTGAAAATCGAAGTCATATAAATCACACAATCTCTACAATACTCTTACGACTGACCACGTGCAGAAGCGAAAGTCATAGGCCAACAATGCCAACGAGTTGTAGTTGTACAGTGACAGCGAATGATTTTAAAATGGCATTTCATTAAAAATTATTATTGATTTTTACATAATTTAAAACATGAAGCAAAAGGCAATTGAAAATGTCTGCTGTACATGTGTGTCCTTTATAGTAAATTCTCACGATGAAAGCAGGACAAAGGCAACGTCATGAGCCGAGCAAGCAAAATGAAAGTAGCGCGCATATGAAGGAAGCCAATTGCATGCGGCCTAAAAGCAGACAATAAAACACGACAATAGCACAAATGAATGGCAGGCTGAGGTCGATAGGCCAGCATGCAAGGAAATACAAGGAAAAGACAAAGAAAATGAAAATGAAATAGTGGTCAGGACAGCAAAAATGTAAAGTTATGAAAAATTTAGTGTAGGCAAAAATTAGTGTATTCTACTTTTAGGTATCGTAGAATCCTTACAACGCCGAGTTCTTTTGTTAATGTGGTCTTTTGTGGCTCATTAAGTCAATGAACGTTGACAGGCTTAACATTTTAAGGCAAAAACGTAATAAACAGATTTAAAATAATATGGAAGCATAGCTTTAGGCACATTTCGTGAAAATCGATATGAAGTAAAAAAAAAGCGCAAATTCTGCTTACTTGTTAAATTAACTATCCAAATTTCGCTTATAATAGGCGCTACTCATAAAAAATTTTGTGTTTATAATTTTATGGTTTCGGACATGCGAGCCGCGTTGACCTGCCCCATTCAAAACGCCTTTAAAAGTATGCCGTACAAAGTGTTGGAGGAAGTGTGACGAAACGCTGAATATACGTGAAGTTACACAATTTATACAATCAGCTGTTAAATTATGTGCGAAAATCGTAAGTAAAAAAAATGTATTCAAATAAATATGAAAAGCAGCACAAGGTCAGCGAACTCACAGCGAGGGTATACGCTTTGTGCGCCTGTGGCTGTGCAGCATAAAAAATATGAATATGAATGGCGCAATATTTTTCATTGGACTGCATTGCTAGGCTTTTCAATGCACTGCTCAACATATTACCACACACACAAAAAAAAAAAAAAACAAACACTCACAGGCAAAATTTACAGTGCACACATTTTCAATTTTCAACATAAACACTAATTAACACTTTTTCGCAGCAACGATTTTTATCGGCGTTTCCGATTCGGCGTACAAACTTTTGCTTGCTCTACCACCACTATATTTAATTTATATATATATATATATATATAAAATTTTTTATGTATATAATTCTAACATTGCTGTGTAGTTTTCCATAGGCTAATACTCTGCGAGAGGTGAGGATTTGAAACGCATAAAATTTGCATAAATCAAAAAAGCAAAAACACGAGCAAGGCATAAGCGTCGAAATGCTGGAACACGTCAAGCGGCACCTCTAACTATCCAATATGCCTTGTTCTTATGCTTTAGAATGCTTGCTTCTTTCAGTTTCAGCCGGTTCAAAGCCTCAAGTACGGAAGTTGATTATTATCGCTTGTTATTAACAACAACAGGAACAAGAACAACTACAAGAACAACAATAACACCAGAAACAGGAACAACAACGCTGAAAGATTACTACCGTCATATGACAGCATAATGAGCTTGACTTCATGACTGAAACTCAGAGCGTTATAGTCGTTGAAATCACTAAAATTGTCTACTAAAGCGGCACGCATTCGCCTTTTTATGTCACTGCCAGATAGCCCTTATAAAATGCCAAGTTATAACCAGAGGAAATCGCATGCAATTTTCTTTTCTGTCCATCTCGTCTGTCTACCCATTTACCTGGCCATCAGTCACGCAGTCATTGAAAAGAGCTCAACTGAATCGGGTGAAATGAGCACTGCGTAATTTGTAATCGATATGCAGTACAATTTAGTACCGGATATTAGATGTTAGTAGTATTACTGTGGTTGCGCATTTCTGCATTTGGTGTGAGCTACGTAGGGGTTAGTTCAAAGTGTTTACTTTTGCGGTATCGTGAATCAGGCAGCTAGTGAGCTCGTCGTTGGGTATTTGTGGTTTAAACTCAAATTGGTGTATTTTATTAATTGAGCCCTGCATTTGCGACTTTTAGTCAAGTTATAACCACCAGCGGAATTGAATAGCAACAATCAAATGACATACAAGTCAGACAAACAAACGTTTCTCTAATAATGAAAATATTGTAAGTCTAGTGAAGGGTATTATTAGTAGGTATACTAGTAGATATAACAATATATTAAATGTTACTAAAATCCGCTAGCCAAGATGCTGGCTCTAACCTCTATTTATTCGTACCCCTACGATTTGTTTGCATGTTCATTTTTGAAATAGATTTAAAAAATTTCTTAAAATATTTGCTGAAATAAGATATACTTGTTTGAAAGGATGTGCTATCTACTTTTGGAAATTACTCAGAATTTATTCAGCATGTATGTTAATTTATCTTTTATTTATTTTTGTATGAAATAACCTAAAATAACGTCAACAGAAAGTGGGCAATAAAAATTCGTTCGGCTTATTTTTATTCAGTTAGATCGCAACAAGGAAAGAGTGCCGTGAATTAACATAAACAATCTATCAACTAACAAGCTTCAAAATGTTGAGAAAGCTTTCATATTGGTTCTTCTCATAGTTATTGATCCCCTCGATCTTCTTCAATCGAATTTTCAATAAATTTATTGCCGTCATTCAACAACTCATCAATAGCACTTTCATCACACGTGTACCTATACTTACATTTGGGGAAATTTCGATAATTAACTAAACTCTTTCAGTTTATGTGACGACGGAAGAAACAGAACATTATCAATTCTTAATATCATCTTTATATACAATATTCCAACCATTTGATGATAACAACGAGTTTTAATGACAAATTTTTATTGAGCTGGACAGAAAAGAGATAGACATTTGAAGTAGTTCATTTCCGTCTACAGGTTGAAAAAGTGCTCTTCAGTTTAATCACAAGAACCTGATGCATATGTCTTTATCGAAGTCTGCTAATTATTTTGGATGGCAAGTCCCATTGCCTAGCAATAAAAGTGCCTTGCTTGGTAAATTATTTTGCCTTCAGTAGTTTATCACTCATACTTTAAATAAAAACATTAAATCCCCATACAAAGTATCACATAGAAAAGATTTCAAAAGAAAGTCTACAAATAAAGAAAATTGTGGTATCCGGATTAGAGAGTCTACAATAAAAATTAACTTATTACCATGTTGTCCGAATTAACGAGTGTCCGATTTATCGAGAAAAAACTGTATGTAAAGAATATTACATATTACATATAGTTACAAAATTTGTGATCACTTGTTGAATTTGTTTACATTTTGGTGTCTTCCATTTTATAATGATGCATAGTTATCTCAAGCGTAATTCTATGAAAAATATTAAATATTGCTCAGCTGCTCTATAGTAAATAATAAAAGAAATATTCAATTTAATCTCTGGAATTAGATTCATTTAAGTAAGTGCCTGTTAATGCCTGGTCTTTATCCATTTTAGAGGAATGTGTTCAGATTTTAGACATCAAATTTTTGCAATCTTGAATGTCTTAAGTGAAAAACTTACAAGGAAACAATATTCCAAGCTACCTATAATTTTTATTACTGTATTAAAAATTCCATTCGAATATTTAACTCTCGATTTGCCAGTATTCAACAAACATTCTCTTTCATAGTCATGCTATCAAATGTAATAAAGACCACGAAAAAAGACATACCTTTGAAATTGAAATAAATTGAAAATACAATTACATTATTAACCGCATATTCTACTATAAAAACAAAACAACAAAAAAATGTTAAAAAAAAGAAAAAGCCACCATGATTGTCAACAAACGCGGGCGAAAGTATGAATCGTTTTATGGCCACTACAATGTGAAACAGACAATAAACCGCATAAACACAATATTTACATATGTTATATCACGTTCGCAATGCACTGAAAACGATATCAATGAACTTCAAAAGTGGATTCGCTCACACACACACTAGTAGCGGAAAGTTTATGAAATTATGCGCGCCTAAAAGTATGCAGCGTACAAAAACCAGCCAGACACATTTATAGGGAAATTTTATTATTGCAGAAAAACACATACGCTAAAATAAATACAATACAATCAGAACACGCCGTATACAGTTGGCAACATTAGAAATAGTCGGCCATTTAGAACCCAACTTTTTTGGAAGGGAAGCGTGTTTTGTAAAATGTTTGTGTGGACAAGCACCTGCTAAAAGTCGTAGTTTACTCGACGTTGGCTACTTATTTTGGTATGATTTTTCCCCCCTTTTTTTACTTTTCTCATAATTACAAAAACCACGAATTGGCTGTTCTTTAGAGCTAGTCTCAGACCGGTTTGTGCTTTGTTTTCTATTTGAAGTATTTGGCATAACTTGGTATTCGTATTCGCTAACAAAGCCGTCAACAACAAGTTATTTTACAACGGCGATATGGCGCTGACGATGAGAACGATGATGATGATGACAATAATGACGCTGCTGTCGAAAACACGCAACACATATATGTGTATTTTTTGTTATTTCTTTATTTATTTGATTTTATTTTATTTATAATTTCGCTGTTTTTATAAGTACAAAACAAACAAAAACAAAAAAACAACAAAGTGGCAAAAACATTTAAAAATAAATTAATAAATAAATTTAATCTTTTACGAATTTTTTTAAGCTTCTGTCGTCACTAAGATTTTTTTTGTTTTGTTCGTTAAGCCGCCAAAATGGACACGTTTCGCTAACTGAGCACAGCAACTTTGTCAAACGCCTAAAGATAACGTGAACCGCGAGTAATGACCGTACCGCACGCCACGAGAGTCGTTGTTGAACTGTTAATTTTTCTGTTGCCTACTTTTGTGCTACCTTCCAAACGGCTAAAACATACGAAGCACGGAGTCGTGCGCTGTTCGGGTTCGCCTGTTTGCTCGGCTATAGCTGCGTTTTTGTACATGTGTAGGTGTGTGTGTGTGTGTGTGTGTCGTAAACGAAGACAGCGCACGAATCAGACAACTGTGATTTTTTGTGTCGCTTTTTTTTGCTTTGTCGTTGGTTTTTCTTCTTTTTACTTGATTTTTATTTCCTTTTGTCATGTTAGATGCGTGTGTGTGTGTGCATACCACGCTCTCGCTCTAGTTCTGACGCGCACACACACTGCATGTATTTCTGTGGCTGGGTCTGTGCCAGCAAATCTGCTGCAATTTGTATTTTAATTCTGGATTTTGTTTTGTTTGCCAATTGTTGTGTTGGCTCTGACTTCATCCTTGCCACGAGGGTGAGTTTCGCTCTCAGTGCACTCGCGAATTCAACACAGCGCGCTCAGTTGAAGTTGAACGCTTGGACGACTTGTTTGAATGTAAGTTGAACGTGGTTGCGGGAAATTTGCTCTTTTGCAGTCTGTTGTCCTTAATGCGCTCAGCCAGTTTTGGCTTCAAATTTATGAATGAAAACGTGGTTTTGCTTTTGAGTTTTTTTTTGTGGGGCACGTGTTGACGACCTCAGACAAATGGTGACGCATGTAATATGCTATTTTGATTTAGGTAAGCTGTTAAGTTGGTTTCTAATTTGAATTTTTATAAGTGAACGACAAAGACTGTTTAATTTTTATTATTATATAATAACTGATAATAAATATGTGGACGTGATTTATGAATAGATGCGGTACTTATTCTGAAAAATTTAGTCTGAAAGAAAATTATCAACCCTTGAATAAGAACCACAAAAACATTTCCATACTCAAAATATTTTATTGAATGCAAAATAAAAGGTGCAAAGTGTAAATATTCTTTATTCTAAATATACTTTCGATACTATAATTCTTTAAAAGTTTAGATGAGTTTATCCTTATCGCATAGACGCATGAACTAAAGATTTGTAGTACCAGTAGTTCAAAAAGGGGTCACAAAGTGATATAACATTAAAGGAATAAAATAATCTATTGAAACAGTTCTAAGAGAAATAGTGACGAAGGACACATACATTTCTTTCAGATATATCTGCATAATTTTAGTAACTCAATTAATAGTGCCACATAATTGTATACGAAAAACAACTTATAAAAAAATTGTATTTATACATCAGTTCAATTGATTATACCTCCGTACGCGATGACAATCTAGAACAATTTATTGAGGATATCACATGTCTCTTTCTCCTGTATTCCACCCGAACTCCAAATTTTGGTTGTCACGGAAACTTTTTCGGTGGAATTCAAACCTCCACAGTTTTGTTGGGAGAATTGGTTATTTTCACTCATAAGCCAATTTTATAAATAAAACCAATGCTACGAATGAATAAATTATGCTTTTACAAAGTAATGGGCATACATTTTTTTAAACATTAAATTATATCATATTATATAATTTATCATTTTACGAAATTTCTAGTAAACCCAAAATTCTTTAGTAAGCAAAACCAATCGAACAAAGAAATGCAAACGAATTTTATTTTTCTTTAATTTCCTATTTACTATGATTAAAGTAAAAGTTGGCAAGTTTAAGAAGATAAAGAAATTCATTAGCATAATAAGCGGGATTTAAAATATAAGCACATTTACAAATATTTGCAAATAAATTAAATTTGAATTGAAAAACATCGAACAGCGTAACAAGAAGAAAACTTTTGTAAAATGTATAGGTAATGTAAACAAATAAATGTGAAAAAAGTGGTAGCCACAGGAATGATATTTTCTTTAAAATTTTTAAAGGTAAAACTGTAGTTATTTAATTTCTTAATTCTTTTTTCATGGCAGCTACATTGTTACCGTTTTTTGTAATCGAAAATATTAATGACTGGCGTACCTGGCCACGCGTTGCAGTGGCCCAATATAGCATACAATATGTTTCATTTTTCAATTTTGAAACTGTCGGTCAGAAGAATTCTGCAATCCTAACATATAATTTTGACGTGTAAAAAACTCTCTTTTCTCGAGCCCTTAATTTCCACATTTCTTCTTGGTATAGTTTCTTTTTTCGTTGTATTTCAAGCATTCTGCAACAATCAAGAAAAGCTTCGCCGCCGACTTTGCCAAACCATTCAACACAAAGCAAATGGTATGAAATCGAAAAATGAATTGAATATTCTCGCACTAAATTATTGAACTTTTATTCTCTAAGTTTTATACTTGGTGCGGTGCTGCAGTTTTTATTTTATTTTTTATTTTGTATTTTTGCAAAAACTTAATACTAAAAAGGTATAGAATAGAAATGTTCTGTATAAATTTCAACGAAATCGGTGAAGAACCTTTCGAGATCCTAGTGCACAAACATTTAGCATTTACATTTCTATTAATAGATAGAAAATTAATATAGATAATACATAATAAGAATAACAAATCTTAGGCGAAAGCTTGTATTGCTGCCCTATTGAGGCATGCACACAACCAGTTGCAGCGGTTTAGTTATTCGATAAAAATGATTCGGAAAACGAAAACTTCAAGACACCTACGGTTTTGTCTAGAGTTTTGCAAAACTATCGAGCCCGAAAACTTTACATTTTTCTGTTGTGATTTGTGAAGAAGTATTAAACGTTTATATTCTGCTCTATAAATTCTCTTTCAAAGTTGTATTACAGAATAGTTCCAATCAGTATTACCTTTGGACACAAAGATATGACCTTAAAAACTAGGCAATGAAATTGTGGCCTAGGTATGATAGCAACAGTGGTAAAGGTAGTATTCGAGTTGAGTCTCTAGTCAAACATACACTCACGGATTTTTTTATGAAGTAGTACTCTTTAACCACAAGGATATGAAGTATATAAAACAACAAATTAAATCGAAGTATTGCATTAAGTATAGAACCGTGATGATATACTATTTTATTTAAATACCATTAAGACTTACCACTACAGTTTGCCATCTAGAGACTCCCATGATGCATAGCTCAAATTTATTCATTTCATTCATCATCTATCAAACTACCACCTCGCTATAGACTCTAACCCTCTTCCTGTTTTAATTTCTAAATACTCTACCAATAACAAATTTAGACATATATCACTCCTCTTTGAACGTTCACCTTAACATCGTTGCAAACCAATAAAACAAACTAACTGCTTTGCATGTGCAACCACCATAAAAACGCCTAGTGAATCCTTTGGCAACACAAATTTTGGAGTTCACCTGCTTGGCAGCCAAGGAACAAAATAACAAAAGAAGTGTAGGATCATAAGAAAAAGGGGAAAGCATAAACGCGGAAGCGAGTGAAAAGCAATTATCAGGTGTCAAAATTTGTATTATCAATGAAAAATAACAAAAAAAGGATCACATGAAATGAAAGGTGAAAGAGAAGAAAGTTGCCAAGGAAGCGAAAACTTGAGGCAATTTAAACCCTTGCTTTTTTCTGCTGCTGCTCCGCTCTTGTTACAAAATAACAACAACGTTCAAAAATGATTTGTGGCGCAAGTGCATTGGCACGCAATGAATACTCTAGCAGGACTTTGGCGCGGATATCCTTTTCAACATTTTTCCCGCGTTGAGCTCCTTTGCTTTTGTTTTTCCTTAGGGTTTTCGCTTTTGATGAATTTTAGCAAACGCAAAGTTGTGATTTTTTTATTTTTCTTTATTAGTCTTGCATGCGTGCCTAGACGAGTGTCTAAATTATACGTCTTTGGCATACCACCATCGACGAAGGACGAAGAGGTCTAATATATGTGAGCAATTAAGTTCTTGCGCACAGGACTCAGCATGTCTTCGTCGTTGTGGTAGGAAGAGTTTGTGCTCAGTACCTGACACAATCAGGTACGATTATTGAATATTTTCATGGCAGCTGATATAGACGCAAAAAATGTCTAACTTAGTCTGAGGTTTAATTCTTTGGGCTTTGATTTTTGGCGGTAAGTGGGAGAGAAGAAAGGTAGCTTAAATTTTTGTGCGACTTTAATTTATTTTTTTTCGACAACTTTCGTTAGCTTATTGACGGATATAGTAAAGTAATGGCAGTTATGGTTACGCCTATTCTACAATTCTTTATTTTCTGTTAGGATTATTAGCTGTGCCCGCGACTTCGTCAGCAAAAATTAGTATTTCGAGTACCCTATTTTTTACTTCAAACTTTTATTAATGTCCATATTAATTAAATAAATTTCTAAAAAGTGAAAAGGTAATATAGTTGACAGACACACAGACAAAGTTACTTTTGCATTTATAATATTATTAAGGTTTTGTTTCTGAGCTACGCCTTGCATCAGTCTTTTTTTCAATTTTTATATAGGCACACCCTTACATGAGGAACAATTAGAAGCACTCTATAAAATTCAGCACTATATGGTTTCTTATAATCTAGTTTGTACTCTAAACCCAAACCCTAGTTCGGCTTCTGGACCAAATAACACAATGGGAACCCGCGGTAGGCACAATGAAAGGAACAACTCACCATAAAATAACAATAGGGAACGAACATGTTTATTTGCTCAGTTCAGTTTTTTTTTTTTGATCACTCACTCATGAGCAACAACACATGAGAGCCCTCCCTACGTTGTGTATGAAACAAGAATGGAACAACAACAATACCCCGGCTTCAGAAAACGAATATAACGAAAGAAAGAGCCACACAAACCCTTATATTCACTCATTCTACTACGCTCGCAACAGCAATGGCGGTGTGTTGTTATTGTTGTTATAACGCGGTTATTTTAATATCTTTTCTAAATGAAATCTTTGAAAAAAAGCTTATTGTGTACATAGAATGACATCGTTTCAGTGGATTAATCAGGAAAGGTAACACAAAAAATGTGTTTGCCTAAAGTCTTCGACAAGACATTTTTCTTAGTTTGAGTTTCAGTTTCTAAAGTACTTGTTTACAGAACTCTGTATTGATTTAAGTTATAGTTAAGTAAAATCTAAATATTAATTTTCCAAATGATTCATTCAATTAGTATTATTAATATTATATTCGCTTATCTACACACTTTTCTTTGCCCTTATCAACCCATATTTTTCGATTCGTCATCAACAACAATTATACATCCACGATTTTTGCACGTTTCACACACACGCGAATTCAAAACTAACACACCTATTATAAGATATATATTATTAGGCAATTTATAGATTGTTAATCTTCTTTGTCTCCTTATATTAAGTACTTCAAGCTCGAGAGACTTAGTAACGTCATGTTGCCCTAATCGTTAACATTTACTAAATGCGACCGACAAGTTTCCTTAAACAAAACTAATGAGTAATGATGATTCGAGAAGTTAATACACAATGTGACTAACGACCAGTTACCTGGTATAGAGGCAAGATTCTACGAATCACGATTTACTTTATAAGTTTTCGTAGCCCTCTTGATAATTAGTAAATTAATTTAGTTTAAGTGGTAGAATCGCTATTAGGTAAAAGAAAAATACTATCTTAGATTATCTATTTGTCGGTATTGCACTGAATTTCCGAAAAGTTCTGGTTAATATTCATATGCAATTAGACAAGTCATTTTATATATCAGCCTCAAGATTGCATTAGAATTTTAATAAATAAATAAATGTTAATCTATATTTATTAATAAATCGATGTTTGTCTGTCTTATGCCTATAAATTTCGATACCGTTTGTCAGAACACCATGGAATTGGTACAATTGGAACATGTCATCATGGTGCGTTAGTATATCGTGAAAGTAAGGAAATTCCATTAATTTTTTTTGGATTGAAATCAATATTGCTACATCATTGTTTGCCATTGAAAAGTATGTCAAATTCCAAATCACAAATAAAAAAATCAAAGAAAAATAATAAAAAAAACTTTATTTGAAAACGATAAAATTAATTTAGTGTGTTCCAAAGTTGGAATTGGAAAAATGCCAGTGAAGCATCAACATCAAAATAATGGCTTGAGTACTTGCGCAGCAAGGCAATAACATGATCGTATACTCCATGAGGCTGAGAAATAGCGTAGTCAGCGTTTGGAGGCAAATC
This sequence comes from Cacoxenus indagator, assembly GCA_035041755.1. Lineage (NCBI taxonomy): Eukaryota > Metazoa > Arthropoda > Insecta > Diptera > Drosophilidae > Cacoxenus > Cacoxenus indagator. The sequence continues at coordinate 2,060,052 of JAWNKX010000986.1, read as the reverse complement.
AAATAAGAATTGACGACAAGAAATTACAATTACTAAAATATGAGGAGTACTAAAGTTTGTTTGTATATATATATATATATATATATATATATATATATATATATAAGTAGCCACAGAACACGAAGAAGGCGAACGAATGAATACAAAATAGCATGACGCAAAATCCTAAGATTTTACCCTACCAAAAATCGCTCAAGGCGAATAAAAACGTTTTCATTTGCCATTTATTTCTTCAGTCTACAAAAATCCCGAGCTGCGCCAAGGCTCCTGCTAATATTACTATGAAATTAATATTTAAATATTACTACTTAATTTCAAGGGCTTGATTTAGACAACAACATACTGATATTTGTTTTAAGTATTGTTATAAATATATGAGTGGACTTTATCAGATTATCTTAACTAAAAATACATTTTTTGAAGTATTGTATTTTTGGCAAATTGCTAATTCTAAATTTATAAATCTACTCATATTCGTACTGCGTGTTTTTAATTTGTTTTTTTTATATATATTTTTTTTTCGAGCATTTACAACTTCTTCGCACATAGGCATGCTGTATTTGCGGGCATTAATGTCATGCTTGTTCTCGTGATTTTAACCTCCTTGGGCTTGTCGAAAGCCAAAGAAAATTTGAACAACATATGACACAAACTTGCACTTGCACCTGTTCACAAATCAGCCCAATACAATTTTGGAAGATTATTTAATGAATATCAACACAAAACCTAACCATAATCATAAACACAAAACTACTTTTCGAACATTTGTTATAAAACGCTCCAACCAATAACTACCCCATAAATTACGAAGTATTTTCTAAAAAAGTACTGGCAAATGAAATGATTATTTAATTAAAAACCATAAAAGGCAGCAACGAAAACTTGACGCCAACAACCGGAATCAACACCAACCATAATCACCTTTGCAACTGCCAAAGTGCCTGAAGCCAAGTTTTAATTCAACAACGCACAAATACATGTACAGACACACATCTACACAGCCCTACACACACTACGGCAAATTCAATTAAATTGACTCGTTTGGCGGTCGATTGAAAACCAGAAACCGAAAATTTATATACGCCACACGACGATCAAACTCAGTCGAATCCAGCCCGACTCAGAATACAACCAAGCCGCCGACCCAAACCAACAAGAACATGTGCCAGCGTGAGCGTGAGTGTTACTAAATCACGCAGTTGCCACATGAACTGAAAAGGACTTCACACTTAGAGTTATTGAGCTTTGGTTGCGGGTTTCTGTGTGTGGGTGTGTGTGGGTGGGTGAGTGTATGTGGCATAAATCCTTGCAAGCGTTTACTATATTTTGCTAATTAGCAAATGTGTGTGCATATAATTAATGTCGTACACCAAGTCAAGCGTATGTAATTTTACCCAACACTACAAAAAAAGGGGAAATAAAGTATTTACAAGCGTGTTGTAATAAAAATTACAATGATTATTCCATACAACCCCGCGCCCAGCTCCAATATTGCTCCACCAAATCATTATCTGCAGCCAATGTCATCATCATCATCGTTGTCGACCGTATGCTAATCATCAACATCAGTCGTAAAATTCTCGCCGGTAACTCAGTGTCTGATTTTCCTCGGAGTTAGATGCACCAATTTGTTGTTGTTGTTGTTTTATTTTTTGTTTTTGTTGATGACTTGTGGCTGCATGCATCATAATCATGCTTGCCATCGCCAATGAGCGTACAGCCATACTCAACTTTACTGTTATTGTCGTTGTTGTTCTGGCGTCCTATCCTGTTCAATAAAGGGGCTTACTGGATCGTTAGCTCATCTCATTTCATCACATCTCGTCTCATCACATCTCATCTCATCTGAACTGCATAAATCAATGACACAGAATTTTGCGCTTTCATTGCCTTTGGTTGCCCGAAACTGTTGCCTGCAGCTCATTTTTCAAGGTTGGTTAGCAATGTGAGGATTTGATTTGTGTGTTTGATTGGCATAGGGTTCGATTTAAAAATTTGAAAAATAATGAAATGAAAGTTAAGTGCTAATGGCGGGAAATAAATACTGTAAAATAACGAAACAGATCTTTTATGAATTATGATTTTATGTCAAGGGTAGCACTTCATGTGAACAAGTTGAACTCTTCTTCTGTTATGACACTGCCTGAAAATTCTGAGTTGCTAGATTCTTCACAAAAGTATAGCATTAAAAATTCATATACCTCACTTAATAAATTAAATAAACAAAATTCAATGGTATCCATCAAAAGAGTCTCATTCAAGAGTGACACCATCATTCCAATGCTTCCCTATGATTTCGATGTCCTACTTATAATGCGATTTTTCCATCCCTTCAAAATAGTTTCGTTGATCACCTAAGAAATCAAATATTTCGCCGGTGGGCATTTTTTAAAACTGAAGAATACTGTAATAATGCTAATACTCACTATTAATTCTATCTCCCTTTTTAAGATAGTCGTTTTTTGAATACAATTCCACAATACTAGCTGACATGCATGTTTGGCTTATTTTGCTTTCGCCGGTAGCTGTCCACTCAGCTACCGATTTGGTGCTGTATATTACAACGGATTTCACATAACCCATAAAAAACAACATATTGTTGTTTTTGATCAAAAGTGAGCAAACGCGGTACCCCCTTCTAGCAGAGAACATTCTTCAACAAACATTCATGCAAAACAACGACAGCTCTGGCTCGCATATTGCTAACTTGTCAATTCTCTCACTCGAGTTTACTTCATAGTCTTTCAAAATGATTTTGACCATCAGTATCATTTATAACATGAAATCCACTTCTTTACTATGTCAACCGATGTAGCAGAACCTAAATAATTTTTTGCCAAGCCATCGCTCGAACATATTTTTCCCACTACAAATCAAATCTTTATCAACACACGAATTTCGTATTTTTCCATTGTTTTAAAACATTTGTAAACTATTAGTCGGAATGTCATGAAATTGGAAAACAAATCAGTTGAAGGCTAAAACCATTAATATGTCATCCTATATTACATATTGATATTTACACTGCTTCTATTCCCATGTCATTGGTACGACGCTTCTTTATGGCTTACTTAGGTATGACCCCATCATCAGCCATCTACCGACCTTGAACTGCGCAATAATCTGCGCTATCGAAAGTCGTATTGGTGCTTAAAAATAATTTATGGAGAAGGTGGTTCGAAGCTTATCATATAGTGATTAACTACATAATATCAAGGGTGTTCTATAACGCTAAAAAGTATTTTAGACGATAGTCAGATAGCCTAGAAAGTCTCAGATAGTTAAATTCTAAACATAATAAATACTAACCTTATCTTGATATACTCGTAAAATAAGAAACGCTAATTTAAATGCAATATGTTAGGCATGATATAACGTTGGAAAAATGTTCCTCTTCGTCTCTGAGATATACGAATAAATTTTAATGGAATAATGTGGAATACTTCAATCGAATTATTTCATCACTTTCATTGATAAATGAAAGATCACATATAATTCTCTCAGAGACATAACCTTGCAAGACTGTGCTCGTCTGTAAGTAAATTGTAAGTATATTTTGTGACAATTATACCATATACAACTAGCAGGTGACCCGGAGTTTCTCGGGATTTGTGTGGAATGAAGATGTAAATGGCAACTAATAACTTCTTTGGTCGCTTTGAGCGATTTTTTATAGGGCAATATCTTATTTCTTCTGGTGCTTCATGTAATATAATGAGCTGATTTAAGTTACAACGCTTTGTTTCATGTATAAACTGTTGTAAACGACTGGAATTTTCCCACCTTCCTGCTAGACTTTCACACCAAACTATACTCGATTACTTTAGAGACTATTCTAAAATATTCCTAAATATTTCATCAAAATCGGTCCAGGGATAACGGAGTTTATAGGAACTAAACATATATACTTCCACTTTCATATGCATATACACGTATATTTCATTACAATTAATAACAAAAATTAATGTTAATTCTCTAACAGATAAGCTGATAAGGTTTATAAAAGCAATAATTGATAACTTTCTCTATTGCTGATTGAGTATGTTATTGACCACTTCACAATTTTCCCACAATATACCGGGTTTCGACTACGTGACTCATTCAACTCAACTTGTTTTCAGACGGTGTCCTACTTTAAAATCGGCCTTCAAAAGTATTCACTTATTATAAAAATAATTCGGTGTCATAATCAGCTAGCTCAGTTTACGTTTTTATTGTATTTGTTCGTCTAGACTCTCCGTTTCGTGACTCCATCGGTTTAACTTGACTTCAGCGTAACTTTCAAGTGTGAAATTTTTTGGAATTTTTAATTGCTTTGCATTTTATCAGTCAGCTGGAGTAATAATGTCGGAAAGGGTCTACCCGCGCTTATACGGTTGATTGTCTGCAAGAGTTGGCTACACCATGTTACAATAAGTGTCATAACATCATCATCATCGCCATCATAGTCATTGTTGTTTTCATCGTCAACGTTGTGTTCCGAGCAGATATGAATATTGTAACGAGTTGCATGCAACAGTGGTTTGATGTATATCAAACTCTTAATGAACTTTATTCAAGAGGGCGCTCTTTTTCTATTTCTCACCGAACCAAACAGTTCTTAGAGCTTTTGATTTTGAACGCTTACGAATTCATTGATTTTAAACCGTTCTTTTCAACAATTTGAACCACTGTGCCATTGCGCCGGAGTCAATCGAATTCATCTACATACAGTCTATGAACTGGGACCTCTTGTACTCTTGCAGGTAAGCATTTTTTGTTGTGTTTGCATTGCTAAGTATGATGCCGGCTGAACGCAACGTTGGAATGGACTAGCAACTGACAAAAACAGCCAACTTTGTGCACACAGATCCACAGATACAAGATATACGCCAGATATGTCAAGAGATAAACTTTACCCAACTACTGACGAGCTTCGCTGGGCTTAGGAAGCAAATTTTTTGGTTTGAGTTTCTGCTTGGCTTGTGGTTTCATTGCATTTGTCTGCGGGCGAATTTGTGGTTAACGTCGCGTTGACAGATTTGACAAATTGATTTTAATTAACTTTGCATAAAAGTTTCTTTCACTAAATGCTTTCCGCACTATTTTTATAAATGAATGAAAAGTAAGATATGAAAAAGTGTAACTCTGACAGTGAATAACATAATCAATATGGCTATGGAGCTTCAAACTGGACGTTGTTATGCGGATTCTAGGGGAATTTTTTTTTTTTTGCTTGTTTACTCCTCCTTGAATCGTAGGGCCTCAACAAGGCTCTTGCTATATTTAATAGCGTAGACTTGTTTTGGTTACGTTGTTGTAATGGTTTGTCTGACAATATGGGTAATTAGCCTAGCTCTTGCATCGTAATGAGGGTGGGTTCTGGGTCACACTCAAATATATTATACTCCATTTTAAAGTCTTATTACGAGTTTATCGCGTTTGGGGGTATATTTAGTGTTGCGTTGTTTATTCCCGTTATTTTCTAAAGCTGCATGGCAACACGTGTTAGAGTGGCAACAATTGGTTATTTCCTTAAAGCTTATGTAATAACTTAATTAATTAATTTAAATTGATGAGAAATATTGGTAGTGTCATTAACGATGACTATAGTGACTTGGAATTATGAACACTTTGGCACTCCAAGGGCTCATTATTTTCTTTTATCTACACACCTCCGGTTTCCCCACTATCAGTTTACATATTTCGCTTCACTATCTCCAACCACTTTCAGGTTTATTACACACTTTAGAGACACGCAAGATCAAAGCCTACTTCGATATAATTAAACTTAGGTTTAAAACATATTCGATTCATAACCAATTCATTGATCGTTACTTGAAGTGGTCTTAAATCTCTTAGGTTCTTCGTCTTCCTCTTAATTCTTTTGAGTATCTTAAGTAGCTCATTTCTTTGGGTCTTCATGTATTTCATGTTGCCCTAGGGAAATGTGCACGGGAACCTTGAGTGTATTTGTTGACACATCTAATAGATTGAGCTAATCTAATCTAATTAAACAGGTTTCCAACACATAAATGGCTTAAAATTACTCCATTCGGTATACAAAGTTCCGATAGCGATTTAATGTGAAATTACTACGCAATGACTTCTGAAGATCTAAGTATACAATATGAGCAATGAGTAATGCCCAACTGCCTGGTATACTGATAAGATTTTCGCTTTGCTTTTCAAGTTCATAGCCCTCTTGATATTGATTAATTTATTTAATTAAATGTTTTCATTTATTTTGAGTAGTAGTAATTAAAATAGGTGAAAATAATAAATTTTCCAAAAATTTCTCGAAAGTAGTCATTAGGCTAGGTAATAAGACTATTGATGTTCGATCAGTCTCAAGGACACATAATAATCTTATTAGGAGCAAATTCAATACAATAAATTCTCAAATTTAAATACAAGGTCTTAATTCAGACATCTATATGAGGGTCTTACATTTTATAAAGATACGAATCGCCTTTATCAAAATTTTTTTCAATAAATAAAAAAATTTTTGTTTGATTGTAACGTGTATAATTATTGGCTAATTACCAATTATAAATTTATTAACCTACTTAAACTCGTACTGTTTTGATTTTACTAACTAAATAAATAAATAGAGATAAACGCTAGATACCCTACAACTTCTCTGCACACAGCCAGACTCCATTTGCGGGCATTAATATCATGCTTGTTCTCGTGACTTCAACCTCCTTTGGCTTGTCTGAAGCCAACGAGAATTTGAACGACTTCAGTAATGTTATAAGACCCACACGCACTTGCATCCGTCCAAATCTTAGACCAATACAGTTTCTTGGGCCATCTCCAAAACCAAGAAAGCTTTGTGGATGGCGCTTTTGTACCTCTTCTGGTGCGAACCGTTCTGGGCGAAATTCTTCTGGATTATCATAGATTTCTGAATCGTAATGTATTTCTTTGACTGGTATGAGAACTCTAGTGCCACGTTCGAGCGTAATATCAGTATCGGGCACTTGATAATCATCCTTGGCAATGCGTGTTAAGTTTGCTAGAGCGGGGTATTTTCGCAGCGTCTCTGAAAAGGTACGACATATTTTCACTCTCTGCACATACAATATAAGAAGGCTTCAAGTGTACTTACCACTAATCACCTGATCCAAATAGTGCATATCCATCATTGCCTCATAGGTCAAATTACCGCCATGTTGTTCCAGTACATCGATTATCTCTGCGCGTAACTTTTCTTGTATTTCTGAGTTCTTAGCCAATTCGAAGAGGCCATAACTCATGTTGCTCGAGGATGTCTCAAAGCCAGCGACGAAGAAGACAAACATTTGCGCTGCCAACTGTTCCATTGTCAGACCGGGAAGTCCTTCACTGTTTTTTTCATTTTTCAACTCAATTAGGAGATTTATGAAATCGTTACGTTTGATTTTGTTTTGTTCCCGCAGCTCAACTGTTTCACGCACGACACGCAAGAAGAAAGCTTCAGTTTCTTTGGGAAAAATTTTGAAGCCTAAATACTTTGTGTACTCTGAGTAAGTTTTCAGGAACAGCTTGAGCTTTAAACAGCGTTCGGTGATGGTCTTAAATAGTTTTCGTCCCATTTCACGGAACTCGACACTTGGGTCCTTCAGACTATTGCACTCAATGCCAAAGACGCAGGTGCCAATCACATCGGTTGTAAAGCGTGCCATTATATCGTGCAGCTCGACAACGTTGTTTTGGGCCACATGACTTTCAAAGGCCTGCTCGAATTCCTTGGCTACACTAACAATTGTTGGGAACATATATTTCATCTTGCCGGATGTGAATGTCGGTGTGAGTTTAGTGCGCATCTGACGCCACTTCTCACCGGGTAGATTGAACAGATGCGCCGAAATTGGATCGTTCTCCTCATTCTTGTATGTCGAACGATCAACAAACACGTTAAAGTCTTTAATTAATATAGTTTTCGCCAAATCCAAGTCCAACACCACTGCTATCGGCTTTGTGAAAATATAAGCACCCGCAATTTTCGCTTTGCCTTTGAACTCCTTGTAGACATCGTTCAGCAACTCTTTCAACGACATCGATTTGAGGCTGTACAGGTTTCCGAACAGAAAGTGTGTCTTAAGCTGCCGAACGCCACGTTGCTCCCAGTAGCTGTACTTATAACGCAGCAAAACTAACAGCGTGGTTAGAAGTGTAGTTAATATGATGTAAATGACACTCATTTTTATTCCGTCTAGTACTGATCGGCTTGATAGTGTTCTTACAACTGTGCCCAGTTACTCGTTTAAGAATTGATTTTATACCCAGTTTCTTGTTTTCGTCTACTATTATCTATCTGCTCTTGTATAGATTAGGGTAGAGTACTTAGCAACTGAATAAGTGCAGGTGCTCAACCCGATACGTCATCTCTTAGTAATTCTTTGGAACCTTTGAAATGTTTCTTATCTATAACAGAACAATTACTATTTCGGGTTTACCTGGAAATCTCTGTTGAATTTTAATTTGTTTGTTATTCGTTCAGCATTGATTCTTCATATTGAAGCGTTAGAATACTGATAAAAGCATTAAAACGAAAGATTAAATCACATTTAATCTTTTTTCCAAGACAAAATAAAACGGAAAGTTTCTATAAAGACATGTCTCATTTGTTCTATTATTATAGTAGGTAGACCTACGACTCCAAAGTTTATTTGCACTGAAGTGCAATGCCACGTGCAAACACTGATTAGAGAAGGAGAAGATTGTCTTTAATTGCAAGACATAGATGACTACTCAACACTCAGCTGATGATAACAGTCACATGTAGTTAAGAAGCGAACTTAAAATGTCATATTTTAGCTGCTTTTAAAAAAACGATAATCAATACAAATTAGAGCTAATTTCTGTGGGTCTATTTTGTCACCGGCACATGCGGACTTAGCATGAAAACTAATTTTTTTACGATCGTTTTGTATATGACTAAACATAGATATGTCTCGCATCGTATTTAAACTTCCGAAGCGGTGCCACACAAAAAAACTAATTACTGTACAATTGTTGGGGACCTGTTCTGAGAGTAGAAACTTTAATCATCAGAAGCAGAAAAACAGTATAAAAATAACAATTTATAAAGTGGGATATTTTAGTAACTTTAAAGATTAATACAAAGAAATTACAATTCCACTTCTAGCAAACTTTTTTTTCCTACGTCATTGAGATAACGCACAACTCACAAGTCGACTTTCTCTACAAACCACAACCAAGGATTGCATAAAGTGTTAGAATTACTACAAATGCTCAAGAAAATGTAACAAAGATCAAATTCATGTCAAAAGGTTATGAATTAATGGCACAATAAAATAATTTGAAATTAGTTCAACGACTTTAATAATTTGTTTTTTATGAGAAGAAGAAGTTATACACAAGGCAAGGCTAATATGAATGTTATAACTAGTAAATCGAGCAGGTACATTAAAAGTGATCAATCTCAATAAGAAAAGTGAGTTAGTACTACCGTAAATAGGATAATGCATGATCATCACACCCAGGATTGTTCTACGATGTCAAACCCACCTTCTTCGATGTCAAACCCAACGTTGTTAAACTTTTGAAATCACTCACGACAATATGTGCTTCTGCTAGCCTTCTACAATCCTTCGATGATTTTAACTGCAGATTTATCCAAATCAAAGCTTTCAACCAAAATGTTCCCAAAATGACTCTTATTCTCCTAAAAACGCTAACAGTTTAAAGTTATGCTGTTGTCATATACGAGTTTTACGATGACATCTTTCATCTGCAAATTTGTCACTGTAACTTACTGTTGGTGCCTTCTTTGGTTAACAAAAATTGAATGTGTGTTGCCATACTCAATGATTGAATACTCTTTACATTAAATGAAATCTATTATTTTTTTATAGTTTAATAGTATCTCTTATATTTGGTTTTTAAACGATTATTTTCAGTGTATTTGCAATACTCCGTCCAGAGAGAACTTATTCATATAGAGTTTACATTTCTCTCTTAAAAAGGGCCGGAGAGACTCTTCAGAAACGATTAGAACCCGACACTGATTCTGTCCACCAACAGAATTGTTGGCTGTTCAACTTATGCAGCGTAACATATTGCTGTTTCTTTGCTTGGGTTTGCATAAACAAATTGGGCGGGAGTATGATATTCAAAGAAAATAAATACACAAGAAAGATATAATAAAAACAAAAATCAGAGCCACTGTGTTCTTTCTTTGATTTTTTTTAAAGTTTTTTATTTGTATAGTCTTTGAGAATATTCAGCAAATTGTTTGGTTTTCTTTGATTTACGAAATCGTCTTTTAAAAACGAAATCGAGCCATGGCTGCCTTGTATTTTACCTATATTCATTTATATGAATGAAATGAAAATACCAGGCGGCCAGGAAAAAAGGAAGGCGTGATCACAAAGCAAAATCATTCAAAAATATTCCGAGTGATACACACAATAAGAAACCAATACAATCTTATACACGCACTATACCTACACAACAAGGTCACCCACACAATGGAAAGTTTTGATTTTTGACTTCAACAAGACAATTTTCGGTTGTGGCAGAAAACAGAATCCATTTCAAGAGCAAGTACAGTGAATGCGCATTTATTGAAAAGTAAAAGAAACCCAAGTGAAATTTCTAACTACCGTCGAATTTCCATAGGTCGAACTTTTATAAGTCGAATATCTCCATGACTCCAATTGAGTACGTTTATAGTGAAAAATTAATATAATATGTCTTCCATAACTCGAATATCCCCATAATTTGAACTTTTGTTATGCATTATGCTGATTCAAGATTTGGCAGTTTAACTGTATGTACTAGAAATACGCACAGTCCGCAAAGTTCGAGTCTCAATCGCGCAAAGCCAATTTCGTCATCCTTACTTCGTGTTGTGTTCTTTCCTCTTCTTTCCTTGTGATCGGCAATGAAGAAAAAAACAAATGGTCTAGACTTTGTTGTTGCGTGAGCGTAGCAAAAAAGAGGAATTTTTATTCCCGCACGCGACCCACTTCCCAACACAGTTGTAAGTCAATTTTTGATTGTTGTACCAAATTTATCAGAGTTCAAATTTGCGTGCACGCAAAAAGTATACATACTCAGGTAGGCATATTTTCCCTTATGTTCGGCAAATAAGGAAAAAACAAATGTCACACTATTTGTTGTTGGGCGGTCAAAGGCAAATTTTATTTCTTTGTCTTTCCTGTATTCACAGTAGCGCAGCTGGTTTGATATCGTTTTCACATGGGACACTTGCAGTTGCTTGCTGTTTTATCTGTTTGTCTGGTAGCCAAGGTAGAATTAGCTGTATTCAACTTGGATTTTTGGACATACCTATTGAAAAATATGCATTTTAAGTCAATTTTACTTATTTATTGAGTTATTTATTTCTTTATTTCAACCAATACCAATTTCTACCACCAAAACCAATACAAGTAGGTGGTGGGAATTGGAATAACAAAAATCATGTTCCTCATTTATAAAAAAATCGAGTCAAACCTATACATGTTCCTTTTTCGCTATCATATCATTCCCACAACAATATCAATACAATCAAAATAAAAATGGGTTACTGCAATCAAAACAAACAAAACAAACGTGACATACAGAAATTCCTTTCATGCAAATTCGCGCCAAGAATTCGCGTTCAGTAATTAGCAGAATGACGTTGCTAAACTGCGGCCTGTGCTGCTACTTCGATGTTAATAGCAGACAAATAACATAACAAATAAGTCTTCTTAATATTTGAAAAAAGCTCAAAAAGCTCGTTAGAGAAATGTGAACTATATATGAATTCAAAGAGTATTAATTCATATAGAATTCATATATGAATTAGTTCTCTCTGTATGAATTAATACTCTTTGTAATTCTCTTTGAGAATAAGTATGAATAAGTTCTCTCTGATTCATACTCTTTGGCTCTTTGTCTGTTAACAGCTTTATAACAACTTTATAAAGGGTTGTGCACGGACTAAATAAAGCTTTTTTCAAGTTTTCATAATAACTTTAAGGTAAAAGATTTTACTGCTTATGATAATTCGTTAATAGGTGGATATATTTGAAAAAAAAAAAATTATAATACTATATGCACGAATTTTATGTCCTTCACAAAAGAAAATCAAAATTGCCAATAGAAAATTAACTAACAATCTATGAAAGTATTTTTGTCCCCATTATGATTTATGGGTCGGAAGTCTGGGGTGACTGTGCTGACCAGAGAGTATTAATTCATGAATAAGTTCTCACTGGTGCTGACAGTCATCGCAAAAAGCTTCAAGGGGCGCAAAATTTTATATTAAAAATTATTCTAAATATACTGTTTTACTATTCCAATCAGAGAATACTCTTTGATTCCAATGCTCTACTACATGAAAGATAATAAAATAAAGATAATAAAATTATAGGTTAAAATAAATTTGTAATACGAGAAACCAAATATTGCGCATTCCAAGTGTTGATTGTACTCATGGTACCGAGCTCTATTAAGTATCGACCTTACCGCCCTATTCTGTGCACTCTATCAAATGAATAAATATATTTTGAAAGATTTTGATTGTTTTTGATTGGCAGTAAGCGACAAAGCATATTTATGGGATTTTTTGGGTGATTTTGCTCATTTAGATAAGCTCTTTACCCTATCTATTGCCGATTTCTGCTGCATTTCAGCATGCATAACAACGTGATTTGCTGCCTTTTAGCAAAGTTTTTAGTAGATGATGAACATTTTTACAATAGAAGTGTCTTAAAATCATTGCGTGATAATAGTGATCCGTTTTCAATATCGGCCAATGTTTTTGAGAGAAAAAATCGACTCTCTAAAATATTGCGCCACCTATTGATAGAGCAATTGAAGCTGCGGGATAATGGAAACTCAAAAATCCCATTTGAATTTCGTTTCTTGGCGGCTTTAGATTTCTACGCAAATGGGTCATACCAAAAGTGCGTAGGAAACACCCATGTGGGTGCTATCAGCCAACCGCCGGTCTCCCGCGCAATCCAAACAATTTCAGAACTGATTTGCACGGTGAAACAAGTGAAGTTTCTTCAAGCAATAAAAATACCATACTCTCCGATGTGGTATGGTATTTTTTGGACTATTATGAAAAACAGCTTTTTTGTAATAGTGAAGCCAAAGAGTATTAATTCATGAATAAGTTCTCTCTGAGTGAAGCTTTCCTGTGCGCCAGAATAACAAAAATGACAAAAGCTTCTATCTATTCAACTAATATGAATTTTATAGATAGAGTACACAGAATAGGGCGGTAAGTATCAATAACATTTATGTAAAGTTTTTTCCAATTTTTCCTTACAAATATATAATTATAGTTAAGTTCTAAGTTTCTTAGTTGTAGAGTTATACTATACTTCTTGGGTTAAATAAAAAGGATTGAACTATAATTGAATTGAATTGAATTACAATAGTATGACTAGTCTTAAGATCTATGATTTTGGTTTCCTTTTATTCATTTATTGATTTATCTTTTTGACTCTTTGACATGCTAATCTTGTCAGAAAGGATGACTGTTCCGCGATTCTCTATGACCTTTGACTTTTGTCTCCTTTCTCCGTACAAAAATTATCGTTCTCGTTTCTATGCAACATATATATGTATATTTTCCACTACATTTCGAATTTCTATAGGGCGTATCATCATATTAATATGTTGCTTATTTTACTAATATATCTCTTTGTTTTTTTTTTATAACCTTCTTCACACATCTTGGTAGTAAAGGGGTCGCCTCAACAAGGGTCTTCCAACTTACTCTGTTTTAAGCTGTTGTTTCTGCATTGTCCCATGTGTAGTTAGCTACTGTTATCTCGCGTATGTTCGACCTTCGCCAGATGTTTCTGTTAAACTCCAGAGCACAGTGGTGGTGATATCTCTTTGTGATATATGTTTATATCTGTCTGTAAATTTGTTATTATATCTCCCCTATATTATTTTATACTAGCAGGAACCCGGCTGCATTCGCGTGCACTGTTTCGGCTTTGTTTAAGTCGAGATTCGCGTTTTTCTTTGTATTTAATAGATCGATTAATACGCCTTCCTTTGATAGATTTGATAGTCACGTCTTCTTCGTTTCGTGTCCAAATTTTTACTGGTTTTATTTTAGTATTTTGCACTTATTTGATTTTTTTAATTTTCGTATTTTTAACTTTTTTGATTTCTTTTTTCATTTGAATATTTGAACATTTCTACATTGTACAGTTTCAGCAGCACTGCCGGCAAACTCAGTTCTCAGATGCTGCTTTGTTTTTATATTTTATTTTTATATGTTCAGGTTGAGAGAAAACGGAATTGGTCTTAATATATAGCTAAATCGACTATTTTTTTGCAGCAAACTTCACAGTTATCTTCTTAAGGCTATTATAGAGATTCCCAGAAATTGTCATTAAAATTGGTCAAGCCATTTCGGCGTCCGTAACGGATAAATAAACATACATACAGACAAACATACACCGAATTTTATATATATAGAAAAATAACCGAATCGCTTTATCTGTATTTTTCTTTATTCGGCACATTCCTCTATTTTCATACTTGTCATATACACACTACATATTTCTATAACTTTTTTAGCGAAGGTCAGATTTTTTTAATTTTGCTTAGGTCACCCCTATCGTAATTTTTTATACTCGTGCATATTTTCAACTTTTCACTTATTTGGTTACGCACAATTATTAACAAATAGTTTATTAGTTGTCTGTTTACTCCAATGTCCACGACTCTGTTCAATCAAATTTTATTAACTTCATAATTGGATTTTGCAAATGTGTCTCATTTAATTTCTTCGACCATTTTGAAAAGCTGATTCCTCGCTTGTGTATGCAAATGCACTCAATGCGCTCCAAGCTCCACGTAAGTAGCTAATTTTCCATTCAACCACACCCGACTGAGCATTTATTTAATTCTAATGAAGTGCTTTTGAAAATGCATACGAAAAGCTGGTAGGAGGCACAAAGTTAATATACACACATGTACATGTGTGCAGGGATATGAAAGGATAACATAAAGGAAAAATGCTGAGCATATGTTAATAAAACATTTGTGTGTGTAGCAAATGACGAGGTGAGTGTATGGGGAGGGGCCACTTAATTATCACACAAGCGAAATGAGAAAAAAGAGGTGATAAAACGAGGTAAAATGATGCAAAATTAGAAGGGAGAATTTACAAAAACCATCAACAAGGACACACGAAGAAAAGGACAGATAAAAAGCGCAGTAGATGGGTGAATATAAAAGTGCAACATTTAACAAAAAAATGCGTACAGCTAAGTGAAGTGAAGGGTTTTTTGGCATTTGACGCCGGCCTCGAGGTTCTTGACGGAATGATGGGCTAGCGGAAGAAAGGAAAAAAAAAAAAACGGAAAAAATAAATTGTATTTATATATGTATGTACACATACACGTATGTACGTATGTGAACAGTCAAACACAGACATTGGCAATGGCGACCGGAAATGGCACTTAGCGTGCTACTGAAGTTGCTGCATAGTTTGGAGGGCAAAGTTCAAAACGATGGTACCAACATTGCGAAAAACTTCAAATGACAACGTGGCGTCGAAACGCTGAATTGCATTGACTGAGAGATTTTTTACTTCGAGTTCGTTCAATGGTGCGTAGAGCAACTTGAACGTCAAATGTTTGGCGAAATTAGTTTGAGTTTTAAGATGCTGCTGCTACTTGAAATAAATGACAATTTCATACCGTGTCATATCAGAATAAAATTTTGATTTACATTTAAATACTAAGAAAAGAAAAAAAAATGGTGTATATTTATGTATGCATGCAGGTAGCGGTAATGAAATATTTTACAAATTAATTTAAAAGAGAAAATGCTGGCAAAACCAAAAAGAGAATATCCTGTCAGAAAAAAGCCAAACTGATGCAATTAAAAATTTAACCGCAAAAAAGTACGTTTTTGCACATAAACCGCAAATGAAGAAAGCAAAAAAAAATAAATAAATAGAATGAAAACGCGACAACTTTGGACACCGACAACAACAGCAGGGCTAACAACACTGCGTCAGGTTAAAAGTTCATGAGGTAAGCGCGCAAAAAAAAAGAATAGAAAGAAAAAATTTGTTTTCATATGAAGTACCCGCAAGTAAAACGTTAATAAAGTAAGCAAAATTCCGTAAAATATTTTACACGCATGCAAGCACAGATCCGCGGTACAGCGAGCATTCTCTGAAACAGACCAAGGCTGACTTCAACAATTTTGTCGAGCTTATACTTCGAGTAAATGTGAAAATAGGATATAAGCTTACTTCAGTGTTTTATCCAGCAAATTTCATAGTACACAGTTGGTTCACTTATAGCTGTGTTTACTGTAGCCAAAAAGTTTGACTATTAAACTGTCAGAGCCACATGTTATGTGAAAGATTTTCTGAGAAACATTTGCATTTGATAGTTATTTGCGGTTAATCTGAAATTTGTTTAATGGAGGTTGATGCGACGATGAATAAACTTTATGCCTTCTCGACTAAAGGTTTAAACTTCGCTGATTCTTATTACACCAAAAATCTGATTAAAGATTGCATTACCTAATGCCTCTAGAATAAAGATATTCAGCAGTGGTAAGTAGCAGTTAGGCAAGCAAGCCAAGGAAGGTACTATTATCTTATTTTTACAAGTTTTACTATAAAATATGTGACAAAGACAGCAACATTTGTCATTTAAAAAGGCCTACGCCCTGTGGCGTCGGTGTACCCAGAGAAATTAGTGTGTGTGTGATGCTGATAGTCTTCTAGGTATATAAATATAATCTTCTAGGTGTTCCCACAATACAGTAGTAAATTATAGCCAAAAGCCAAACTAATAGTATTATTATTAATATGTTAGTGAAACAAATTCAGCCAATAGACGTTATTGTTGTAGGTCTTTCTAATTCCTTCAAAATTATGCAACAATATATCGCCGATATGGATACACAATTACCTATCTAGCAAAGCAAAACTTAATGCAAGTACCTCGGGACAGAAGTTAGTGGACCAAAATTTCTTATAAAATATATATTTTTTTACTCATGCTATTCCTTCTAAAATTGTCCCAACCCATATTTATTGTTGGAGTATTTTTTTTATTAAGAGCGTTCTGCCTTTTTTAAAACAAAACGCATACGCACTTTATATTAAACAATATTGTATAATTATCTTAAAGTACAATTGATTCAATGTAATGAAATATGGCATCATTCAAATGGCCAAATAACGCGCTTTTTGTTTGCGGCGGAGAACTGGCGGGCTATCAGCAGAACATTCGGTCATGGCGGGAGTACCACAGGGCAGCGTGCTTGGCCCAATTCTTTTCTCTCTATTTTATGCGGATATTCCAGTTCCTCACGCTGACGAGAAAGGCATACTTGTTAATAAGATGTTGGTTGCCTCCTACGCAGACGATGTGGGTATCTTTTACTCCCCCCACTGTGACTACAAGGCCGTTGACGGGATTCAAGAATACATCCATCATTTACAAACATGGGCAAAATGATGGAATAACAAAATAAATAGCTCAAAACGCACCAACGTCTGCTTTACCTTAAGAAACAGCTCTCCACCGTCTGTGCATCTCTGCGGCGACACACTCCACCAAACAAACAAAGTAAAATACCTGAGTCTAACCCTTGACCAGAAGCTAACTTTTAGCTAACATAACTCTTCTGTAGTACACTCTTGTCGCAGCAAGATCACCAGGTTACATTGGCTGTTAAAGAAGAGAAGCTCACTCTCTAATAAACGGACGGTGTACGTCCAAATATTCAACCCTAAATGGAGATACGGCATAGAGATCTGGGGAATCGCTGCAAAATCTCAGAAGAAGGAATTGCAAGCTCTGCAAAATAAAGATTTAAAAACTCAACACTGAATAGAGACTTGGACATAGCTGTTGTCGAGGATCAGATCAACTTACAAACCAGCCAATACCACTACCGAAAGCTGTCACACTCAAACCGCTTAGCCAGACCCTTGGCTGAAGTCTCGCCCATTCATCGCCTCAAAAGGGTTCATTTCCCCGACCTCCTGGAAAGGAGCCGGAGTCGCCTTAGACGGAGAAGACGCTGACCTGATCCTCGAATTGAAATGTAAATAATACTAAACTTAACAAATAATTAATGTATACCGCCTGTAATGGTTGTAAATAATTGTTCAAACCAGGCGAAAAATTATGACATAGAAGCAAAGCACATTATAAGGCACAATGACACCGGTTTGGTGCTGAATAGATAGAATCTAAAAAAAATTAAGCTTCATAAAACAATTGTACGATTTGAATACGTTGTTGAGTTGTAAAACTTTTCACGATAAAATTGACAAGTCTACTAAGCATTTTCAGGCAATCAGTTGTTAAACAAGTTATAGGGTTGTCAGGTGGCAGTATTTTGAATTGAGGGCGTCTCTATTGAAAAGCTCTGTATAGTACACTCAGTAAAATTCAAGTTTTTTGAATTTTGACAACTACGGCGTTGCTGAAGTGATATGCTCTCTTATTGTAAATTACCATAAAAATAATAAATAAATAATTAAAGTAAATTGTTTTAATATCAGGTGTCAACAAATAGAAAATTATCTTGAATGGCTATAACTGCAAATATTCATGTCAACTGCGAATCTCAGCTTCTATCTCTTTCTAAGCTCCGAGTCGACATTTTAAATTTCATCAGATTAAGAATAAGAAATTCACGAACTTCAATAATTAATGAAATAAATTTATATATATATTTTTTTTTTAACAGGATTTTTCAGTCACTTCATCTTTATCTGAAAAAACCATTCAGAAGGGCGTTATATTTTTATATTTATTGCGCAAAAAGCTTCAATGACTTGGCACAAAAATAATATTTATATAATTTTGCATAATTAAAGGGAAATTACAAAAAAATTGTATAATTTTTTATTTTAAAACCTTTTGATATTATTTAACGAAACAAAAATAACAATAACAACACTAACATTGACAACGACGACGACTCAATTCCGTTATTTAATTATGTAATTGATATTGTCAATTTTTAATGAATACAAAATTGAGTTTTGTGCCATTGTGCGTTGATGATTGCAGCGTATTTCTGTTTTTTGTTCCTACAGAGGATAAGTATTATTTATGAGTAGGATGCTATATGTTTGAAATGTGTGCACCAACCGGAAATGCAACATTCTGTATTCGAGTTCTGACAATATTAACGACAAGTGTGTACAAGTGTATGCAAATTTTTAAGTATTTTTTTATGTCTATGCATATGCGAATATGGAATTTAATAAAATTCATATTCACATGGCTCAACCAAACACTCGAAGCCACTTTAAAATCCCCAAAGAAATTTAAAAAAGAAGAATCGGTGTGTTTTATTAATAAATTTATTATATATATTTGCATCTTTTTCTTTTGTTCGTACATCACGTTCTAAAAATACATAAAGTACAATACTGTGCACACTAACACAAAATTCAACACTTTTTTGATGACTTATTAACTTATGCTAGTGAAACAATTTCGCCGATCAGCACAAATGCAAAGCAAACAATATGAATTTTGCACATTTTATCTGCAAAGCTTGATGTGTTTTTGTTGTCGTTTGTCTTTATGATTTCACTTTAGAATAAATATGTTTATTTGTTAAAATAAAATCAACAAAGCGAAATGTTTGCGGAAAAAAGCAATAATTTACTTGAATGTGAGTGAATTAATTAAAATCTGATTTATCTTTGTACTCCACACGCAGCTGAGGGGTTTTATATCTTACCTTGCAAGGTAAGTACCCAATGCCTTGTGTAACTAATGAGGGAGGATGTCAAAAAAATACACATAATTAAAACAAAAACTTTTTCGACCCCCATAACTTATTTATTCACAAAGGAGTGGAGTCATACATAAGTACATACGAGTACATGACAATGACTTCAATTTATGATTATATAATAAAGATGGAAAGAGATAACACGTATTTTGTTTTTTATTGTGTTCGTATTAATTAACGGTAAAGGTTGTCCCTTATTAAATTTAAGCTCCATCAGACCATAAATAAAAGACATAAACAGAATGTGATCTATATTATAAAGAGAATGGGTAACTTTCATACAGATCCAAGCATAAAAGTCAAGACACGTTGAGCTATTCTCTCATTAAATTTCAGGTTAATACTTCCAATAGGATAAATTTTTAAGATTAATTATGCACTATAAAAATTTTCTAACAATTTTTTTGTGTCTTTAATAAGGTCTGATGTTTTTGACATTATACAAATTTCGTAAGAGTGACTGGTATCCACAAGGAAGTAGAAGCCACGGTCGACCCAAAAACACCTGGCGAAGGTCGCAAAAAGAACGGCTCAAAACAGAGTCAGATGGCAGAACTTTTTGGTGGCCCTATGCTATCAATAGGAATGAAGAAGAATATGAAAAACAAAAATATATATAGGGATATCATTTACGGTGATCATTTCAAGATTATTTCATTGGATTTTAATATTGAAAATATATAAAAGGCAGTAGGGCGCTACTATTTATAGTCAAACACAGCAAACTAATCGAAGAGAGATAACCATATAACATACAGTTGTCGGCATATATATTTTGAAATGCCAGATAGTTAGCTTTTTTTATTTCGAATCTGGGAAATACAAAAATTTTAAACAAATTTTAGAGTAAGGTATGTTGTATTTAATTTGTAAAAAGATTAAGTTTATTCATTTCAATTTGTTTTTTTTATTTTTTTAAATTAAAATGAGAAATGAGAGTCTATGGCATAAATATTTTGACATGTTTTAGATCGTGGTGTTAAAAGAATTGGATTACTTTTAAATTTGGAATTTTTTTTAAAATAATATTAATATTAATAATACCTCGAGAAATATATAGCTTAGTAGTGAAGCTAGATTAACCTATACTCTATACAAATGTAAAATTAAATTATTACCAAATTAGATGTTAAAATAAATAATCTAATAATAATAAAGAAAATATTTCGAAGTAATATTAATTATTATTTTATTATTATTTTTTTTATTATTATTATTTATAATTATTAATTATATTAAAAACTGTATCCTCCCTTAGCATGTGTCAGTTTTTGGAGTTGGTTTGGAACCGACTACATCAGGGATTGAAGAAAATCTGGTTTCACTCCTATGTAACCTCTGCGATTGTTTCTTCTCTAGTTCTTGTTAGATCGAATACTTTCTTTCGCATTATGTATGACTACACATTTTAAATTACATTTAAGTCCGGACTTTGGGTTGTCCAATAAATGTTTTCACCCCAACATTTGTCAGAAATGTTTTAATGATTTTGCTTTTATGGCGTTGTGCGTTGTCCTGTTGAAAGACGAATTTCTCTCCGTTTAACCTGTCACCAGAGGGCAATGCGTGATCATTTAGAATCCTCAAATATTGGTTTTGGTTAATTTAACCATCAACGGGAACCAAGCCACCCAAGCCATTGAACGAAATGGAATAGAACTTAATACTGCCGCCTCCATGGCTAATTTTTTCACAAACAGGTAGGTGCAACTTTCTGGTGAGGTTTCTGGTTTAACATTACAAAAACTTTATTTTTTAATTAGTGGTACTCGAAAGTAGAGAGCATATTATGCCAAAATGATAGGGCAAGCCCCCGTCTTAATAATTTCTTGTATAAAAGATACAATAGTGAATAAAGGAATTAATATGCAGTATTAAAGACACCTGTTCTGCGTGAAGAGTACACTAATTTTTAGTTGGCAGGGGTGACCAACTTTTTTTTTCAATAAATTTTTTTATTTTTATATTTTTATCAAATTATGTTGAAACTAATAAAATAAATAAACTAAGCAATTTAAATCTCTTATTTTACTCAGCAACAAATAAAATGTGTTTTTGAAGTTACATATTTCTTTGTTTATTACTTATGTACTTAGGCTAGTTAACATTTACTTTTTCAACTGAGTTTTTTGTTTTTAGTTTTGTATATGGTATTTTTTTGTTTTTTATCCGACTTACATAACTAATTTCAAGTATTTCTTGCTTTTTACACGCTAATACTTTGTATTTCCGTTGCTGAATACTCTTTTCACCGCATTTCCATTTTCCCATTGCTTTAGTTTCAATTTACATATACATTTTGCAACAACATATTTCAACTATAAAATTAATACCTTTTTCTTCATATATGCACAGTTTACTTGTTTTGTGTTTTGAATTTTTATTACAACTTTTCCATGATTTTTCCTTTTTTAATATTGTACAAAATTATTTTGTTTCTGTTCGTCTGTGAGAATTTTCCAGTTTATAGTTTTACACAACTACACGAAATGCTGCATCGTTGGTAGTAAATTATGACTTAGAACTAGTGAAACTCCAAGGTACCAAATGCGCAAAAGTCCTGTGCAAAGGCTCATGAATGATAAAGTGCTCGCGGTGAGCTTGTGCGCTGCATTTTTCATGTTGTGTAGTTCATCGATGTCGTTCGTCAACGATTTGGCGTCGTGATGTTTGCTGTGTGCTTTCGAATCAGCACGGTAATTGCTATGATCGGGTGCTGCAAAGGGAAAGGGAAAGAGAAAGGAAATTCATTGGGTTTATTTTAGTTATACAAAAACTATTTGATTTTATAATAATATTAAATCGATTGGTGATATGGACTGTGTTCTTTAGTACAACATTTTCAGATTTAAGACAAACGAATTACTCATCAATTTAGATTTAGAGGTGTCTTCTCTCTCAAAGTGTTTAAATGCTTATAGAATTAATACATGGGATAGGATTCTCGTTGTTACGCTAATAGTTCGAATTGTCACATGCAAATGTGCTTTATTATTCTATTCTATGTAAGTAGAGGGGCAAGAGGTAAAGTTAATAAAGTTTTCGTAAAACATATTCCACATAGTGTGGTCAGAAAGTTCTCAAATAGCATGTTTTCCATTATCATTGTATTAAGATTTCATGCCAGAACTCCTCAGTCAGATTGATATACACAATGTATAATTACATAGTTAAATGTGGTATGACATGCACTAAATATTTGTATTTAAACTAGCCCAGCAAGAAGTTTATATAAGAGTACAGTTTATGAAGAAAAATTCTTCTTTTTTAGTACCAAAATATTAAATGTACACGTAAGTCTTGAGGGGTTTACAAAAGTTGGCATAACTAACATTAACTTACTCGCATCGGACGATCTGCCCACTCTATTTATATTAAGGTGATATCATTTCTCTCCAAAAATCTGTATATGTTATCGATTGCTATGTGAAACAAATGGAGAACCTACTCCATCAACAAAACCATTTGAGTACTGATTCGGGCATTTTAAAAGTGGCGATTTTGACACAAACACAAAGAACACGGAGAAAGCCCGCGATTTTACCAAGATTCATGCCAAAAAGTGTTTGGTCATGCATCAACTTTATGGAACAGACTGAATATTCATGACAAGAAGGTAAACCTGTGCATCTGGTGAGATCAGCTCACAGTAGATCACTTCGAGCTTACAAAACCATCACTGGAAATCGTTACTAACAACAATTTATCCAATTGAGCCGAACAGTGAAGCTCAAAGAAACCCAATTGAAACCCATTGAAAAATATAAAGTCACCTTATTTTTTGAACACTCCTCGTACAATATTCGTGGTATCCGGTGGCATATGCACCTAATTTATAAATAATTCTTAATCATTTCACTATAACACTATGTCTTGTTTTGGATCCAGAAAAGGTGCTTTTACTAATCCTTTCATCCAACTTTTCGCTATTGCTATGCTTCTATATTCAAAGCTCTAACAGCTGATCTGCACGGTTATCGCCGATAATTTTAGACTCGAGAAATCCTTAAATTGACACGCTGTAGTCTTTGCTTTTCTCTCCTTCTCTGCTTCTTTATTTCTACATTTTCTGATAGCTAGATGTGATTCACTCTCAAGGCTTTATTGTGGTGTGAATTAAAACCTTGTAGTTCTGGGTTATCTGAGCATTCTAAAACGCTAATAAAATGGGTATTTAGAACGTAAATTCAATTAAAAATACAAATCAGTGCCTGCCTAACAATCAACTAGATTCTGTTCAATTCTATGGTTTTCGAAATGGTGAAAACTATTAGTCCTGCCACCACTTGAATTAGAGACGCTTCCATAGTTTGTTTCATTCCAGTCAACTGAGAACAATCAATTCAAATTTAACTTTTCTAATATCTTCAAATATATTCAATGGCACTCATTGTCCTTGTTATCAATTTCTATTCAATCACTGTCCAACACTGGACATCAATTTTAATTATTATGACTTTTTTGTATGAATGCGTGAAAAGGAGTCAACACCAAATCAAATATTCGTGCAGTCCATGAAAGAGCGAAGAAAATTGGTGTGCTCTTTTATTATGATTCAAGTTTTTTGGGTAGTCAATTTGTCGTGTTTGGCTGTTGTCCTTTTTAGTTGTACAGCACTCATACAATACGAGGAAATGTGCCCTTTTTCAATTACTCGCCTGCCACACGTCAATGCATATAAACAATAGACAGACAGGATGCGTTTATTGCCAAACATTTTATGCGATCATGGCACACGAATCAAAAAGAAATCCAAAAAAAAGGGGACGAATATATGTATATGTCCTGATATAAAAACAAAGTCGGGAAGACCAATTTTCGAACGCTTTTGTTTTCAGAATTGTTGTCATTTACTGCCATTGCCATCGTTGTCATTGTCCAGTTGCACTAACTTTCACTGAGTGCCACCAAATACCGAGTCCCAACAGGATTCAAACTACGCCCCCTACCGGCCTTGTAGTACTTTATTTTATTTATAACATTTTCACTTACACACGCATTTGTCGAGTTCGATTGGTTTTTTGTTTTCGATTTACACGTACGGACCAACGCAAAAAAGCCTTCAGTAAAGCAACGCATGCGAAATACAAACCAAATGGACTAACAGTAGTCCTGGTGTGTCCCGGACGGTGACACGCACATACACACACACACACGTATCGAATATCATGTGAAAAAGCAAAGAGTTAACGAAAGTGTAGCAATTTGCGCATTTTGTTTCAATTTCTCCCATGATGACCTGACTTGACTAGACTGAGTGACTGGTTGGCTCGTTGGCTTGTTGGCTGGCTGGCTGACTTGCTCGGCAAACGCAGATGTTTAGTACTTGTTGTGTCCCTCTCCTAGTGCCAGCATGTGACCAGTGCCGAATATTGTTTCGATTTTTATTGCTTAAGTGCGTTAAACCCTTTGCGACATGGCAGGCAAGCCAACACCGTCGCCCTCGCTTTCTCACCTACACGTAAAAATATCGAATTTCGTATTTGGCATTGTTTGCCACCATATTTTTTAGTTTTTCTCTTTGGCAAACTCTTTCGCCATTCATACGCTACACGCATGCAGACATCAGCGCGTATGTTGGCAACCCTAAGCAGAGCTAAGCTACAGCATACGCGCTTGATAACCTCAATAATATTTGTGGAATATATTTTCACTTTATACGAGTATCCTTGCGTGGGTCTTTTGTTTCTATTTTTTATTTTGATGCTGTGTGGCAAATTGCATTGCTCAAGGGAATATTTATTTGTTATTGAAGTTTTACTTTATTTTTCGATACGGCTTGGAATGACTACGCTTGCTCAGCGCTCCTCTACTCTTTGTCTGTATGGAGTTCCGCCAACTACTTCAACTGTTTTCTGGCGCAAGACACACACGTTGGCGTAATGTGAAATACGGCGTGTCTTATTCGATATTTGCCATTCGTTTTATATTACTTGACTTCTTTCTGTGGCTTGGACTGTGTGGGTTTTATATTGGTCTTTCTTTATACACATATTTGTTGTGTCTTTTTTATACGGACATTTTGAAGATGTGTTTATTGTTAGTCCCGCAGGCATCTTTTATTGCAGTTGCTTTTAAGTCACGTGTCGAAGTAGTAAATTTGTTTGCTTATGCGAATAGTGAGTTATTTTTGCAGTTTTAAAAGATTGAGCAATGAATTGGAGTGCGATCTCAGTTGGGGGATATATCCCAAAGCACAATAAAAAGCGTGAACGATGAAGAGCTGGATTCTTCAAGAGTTTCGAAGCGTGGATTGAGGTTAGTGCGCCATAAAGTTGATAGAGAGCAGAGTGTTTTTAAAGAAAAGAGTTGTATGTGATGATTTTAATGAACAAATTTAACTGAATTCTAAGGCTAACATATTCTTCTGTATTATATTTTATGACATGATAAGGCTTAGATTAAAGGAATCACTCAGTTAAAAGTTTTTCTGCTTTCTTAATGCATAAAAATACGTAGGGACATCAGATTCTGGAGTAAATTATCTCTTACCAGTTAGTAAGATCATAATTATAGTTGAATATTTTTCAGATTTTCATTTGAGTGCTGCAGTTTAAACCCCTTTGAAGTTAGGTGACGCTAGTATAAATTTGTCATTACCTTATCCTAATAGCGCTGGTGAGGTCATTAGGACAAAGTTGACAAATCCTTGTATTGTGATCAGAACCAATGGTTCTACGAAATTTCAGATCAATCGGTCAACAGGAAGTAGGCAAACTTTCAATTAAAGATTTGACACATTGAGTTATATAAAGCGTTTTAAAAAAAATAATTTTTAAGCTAAAAAACTGGAATGCTGGCAATTCGCCTACTTTTTTCATATCCGAACTAAAGCATCACACTTACGGTCTTTAAAGCTTTCTTTTCAATTCCAGTTTAGAAATCAATAAGCTATTTTGGAACCCTTTCCATTGCTTATTTTATGTGGTAAATGCAATCAATAAAATAAAATTTTACAATGTCAATTTTCTATAAATAAGTAAAAAAAAACCGGCAACAAATAGAAAAGTGGCCACAAACCAAGAAACCATAAAATTTTACAAGCATTTAGCGATCGTGAGACTTGAAGCAAGCAAAGAAAAAATTGTGATGGTGTATATATATATATGACAAGCCAAGCGCATTAACCGAATATGCAATTCCCAAAAGTACAAGAACCGAACTATAAAATTTCAGACAAATTGCACTCAAGTGTTCTGAGCGTCCTACCGCGCCAAGTCAAACGGTCGCTTGCACTTTAAAGTCATTGTTGCGCGGTACTCCACTTTCGTTTAATCTTTTTTTTTTTTTTTTTAGCAGTTAAGGCATAAAGAAAAAGAAAAAAAATGCGCAAAGGAAACGCAAAACGCCTTCACTTTAGCGATAGTAAAAATGTTGTGGCAACGAGGAACAATGCGATACAGTAGCACAGCCGAGCAATTGAACGAAAAGACGTAAGAACGAGTAGCATGGCGACAAGCAGACAAAGGACAACATGACAGGCTTTAAAGAGACACTCAGGAAAGCGGTTTTCATAGCGACAACGCGAAAAACCCCACTAAAGTCGACCAAAAGCCCAGAAAAGCTGAGCGAGGCTTGCGAAGATTTATTACCTGCTACACGCTAACACGCTGACATGAACAAACTGCTGGAAAAGGCGACAAGGAAGTGTGTGCGCCTAGTCGACCAAAAGGATATGCTGCTGCTGCTCAAAATAGGCAAAACTAAGCGGCTGCTTCTATCGACCATTGTTGGCAGCTACTTTACATATGATGACGTCGACAACGATGAGAGAACGAGGAAAATTCCATCAGCATTTTTCTTTGACTGCCATCGTCGCTGTTGTCAAAGTGTAGATTTACTGTTATTGAAGGCTTACCGATTGAAGACACTGCGAAAGGTGTGTGTGTGTGTGTGTGTGTGTGTGTGCATGTGACATTCTCTCACTACGAAACTCAATACAATTTTTTCCACTTGCTTTTCAACAAGTTATGACTTACAATCAAAGAGGAATGCGTCAATTATTTGTCTCTACTCGACGAGCCATGAAAACGCCATGATGTGTAATATTCGTAATTTTTACAACGAGTGAGTGAAATATTTAAAATCCTGGATGTCTGCACAAGGGGAAATATGACGAAAAGTCTTCGTTGCACAACTCTTCATTGTCCGATGCAATACAATATATGCGTAGTACGCCGAGCTCTTACGACCAGCTTGTTGTCTTTTGTATTTATTTATGGATGTGCGTGTGGCAACTGAGTGCATCGTTTTCATTTTCATAGTTAACGCCAATTTTAGCGTTATGGCCGCGCGCCACGAAGTATGCTTCATTTTTATGCAACGCGTAAAATGCATTTCCTGTGACTTGACTGTAACAACCAACAGCGACAGAATCATTCATACGCAATGCAGGATCGCGTGGAATGGACGTGAAAGCCAAACACATTTCGACTACGCCGTAGTGGCACTTGAAACAAAATGGCGTCTGCAAAGTAACAGTAAACAAGGAGCAACAACAATAACAACACCAACAACAAAATACATCACTCCAAGATAGAACACTATTTTGCTTTTTGAAGCTCCGAAATGCGCCATTTCAAGTCACGTCCTTGCTAAAGTTGTATTCGAATCGAGTGGCGATTCCTTTTTCTATACTTTTTCCTAGTTGAAAGCCATTATTTTGTATCGTATAGTTTTTATCTTCATGGTAAGATGGAAAATTGGCAGACAACGACCTCTCTTCGATTTGGTTGAAAGATTTATTGAAATTTAGACAAAACAGACACTAAAATGATGCAAAATCAGTGTTGCTTTGAAGAAGCACATACCAGGTTACTGGATATGGAAAACAGATGAAATGATCATTGCTATGAGTATAAAATCATGTCAAGTCATGCAATGAAAGAAATTTTTCTGAATATTTTGCGCTAATGAAACCATTGGTCTACGATAGAGAATAACAGAAATTACCAGAAATTCAAACCACATGGCGAACGGTTTGATTACGATAGTAGTTAAGAAAGAGTCATATAGAATTCTGCAGATCGTTTCTATGAGATTGAGATGAGTAGGAATAAATGAACTGTCATGCAGAGAAAACTCAATGGGATAAATAAGATGGGAGTCATTAAACGAGTTCTTATGACTAAGAAAAAAAAGAGCATATAAGAATTACTTTCATTAATCCATATAGATAGATGCTATGGGGTACAAAAGGTGATTGAGATTAATTAATTGGTATTAAGGTTCGACTTTATAAATATGGATGATTGTATTATAAACAATTCGAAGTTAATCTGATCTCAAAGTGAGAGCTCTCAGTGTTCCAGAACTTTGATATTGCCGATCTACACTGAGACCTAAACATTCTCACAGTATCACAGGATATTACCAAAATAAGTCTTATATACCAAACTAAACTAAACCAACATATGAACGTCGAGGTCAGCTTATTTCCGCTGAAAGAACCACAGAGTAGACAACGACTTTAAGGATCAAGGCCTGTTGATCTGGTAGCCTAAATATATAGTAAATTAGGTGAACCGCGCCGGCTTCGCCAGGCAACAAAAAAAACTTTTTCCAACAATTTGAAAAAAAAAAAAAAACAGACTGCGTTCTTGAACATTTTGTTCACTTTCTTCTTCTCTGGCATCAGCTTGCCTCCGAGCATTAGTAGATTGTTGACTAATACTAAATTTTCTTGGTATGATTCTCAAAAGAAATAAGACTTTTTAAAGGAAATGTAATTAAATATTTGCTCATAAATAAGCGTGAGCGTACTTTTTCCTTGTTCCTTTTTTGTATGTATTTTGAAATGTTTGCCTCTCTGCTTCGTATCGTTATTATCGGCATTTAAAAAAAAGACAATCAAATTGGTTGAAAATTACATTCAGCCAAGGGAAATAAACGCTTTTTCTCACTGTTTTTTATATATATAGGTAGTTAATACGCTTCATACTTTCCACTTCTTAATTATAAAAAACTAGCGTAGCCCCCCAGACGTTGTTCGGCCCTTTCCGCTATTAGCAAAGAATATAATATATATATATCTAAAAATTCAGTACACCTCTAAAATTTCATCCATCTAGCTCCATCTAGCTGCTCAGATTTTTTGCTTTTGTAAATATGCTATTTATATATTTTTTTGAAGCGATTTTTTTTTCTTTAGCAAGTTGTAAGTCAAAATAAAGTGAAACGGAATTCAGGATGAGAGTGCTTGAGGGACGTAAAGGGGATAAGCATTGGCTGTTTTCGTCTGAAGCGTGGGATAATGAGTGTGAAAGAGAACTAGAATGAATGACTTTGATTGTGTCGTTGCTGCTTTGTTGCTGTTGTTGTTGTTTCTCCTGTTTGGTTGTGTTTGATACCATATAGATAATTAAATACGTTATTTAATCCAATTATTTTAAAACTTGATTCCTACTATTTTGTGCAGCCGTTTCACTTCAATAGTGTGCTTATATAGGTGAGACACTTTATTTTTTTTGATACTTAATGGATAACATTCATAACAGCTTTAAACTGTATAACACATTTGTAGAATTATAAATAATGATGATTAAAAAATTAAACTTAAACTAAGATGATTACTATGATCCTAGTTGCGCCGTTAAGGCAATGATTGAGAAGATTATTGATTCCTTCTTAGGGGGAGATCATGCGAAACATGCTTTATCTTTTATATACATAAAATTGGAAGTTGGTCTGTCTGTCTGTTATAGACGCCGAAGCTGCTGGACAGATTTTGATGACATTTTCAGGGAAACTCTAGAATAGCCTGAAGTTTGGTGCCAAGATATACTAGAAAAGTCGGACATTTTTATGCAATTATGTAAACGTATGCACGTAAACGTATATGTAAACGTATAGGAAAGCATACTTTCATGCATAAAATGCTTTTCCCTTTGCCACTACATTGAGCAGACAGACATTTTAGAGGTGTACTTGTAAAAAAATAAAGTAATCGGCAAGAGCATGAGTCAATCGTGCTGTAAGCGCAATATAGAGTCATCCTTTGGTTAATTTTCTTTCTTTTTTAGGCAGACAGTGAAGACCAGAACAACGTCTGCTGGACCCGCTAGTTTTATATATATAGATAATTCTAATGAACTGCTATAGAAGCTAATAATAGCCTATTTCCCCTATAATCAGTGTACTAGTCTAGTCTACTAGTCTAAGGTGGACACATGTACCGAGTAAAAAATAAAAATAACGGAAAAGTATGACAGAACCATATTTGTCTCAGATTTGTTTTTTGTTGATTAACATATCTTTAATCTTTACTGAGAAAAACTAATTGTAGCGTTTACATTTTAAATCAATTCAATTTACATTAATTTTTCAATATCAGGGACCTTAACTTTTATGAGTTTTATTTCAAAAAATCATTTTTAATTATTATTTTGTCATTTTTACTTTAAAAATCAAAAGTAATTATTATTTTAATTTTTTATTCTAAAAATCAAAAAGAAAAATTGTTTTCAATTTTTATTTTAATAATCAAAAATAATGATTGTTTTGCGGAATTTTTCTAATTAATCATGAAAATAAAAATAAATATATTCATTGCTAATTTTAGGTGATTATTAATTTTGTTAGTTATTTCATCATATTTAATTTCTTTTTAATTTAATTGTCTGAGTTAATATTATATCTTAAGTCCGTCAAAATAAGTTTTAAAGCTGAAAATGTCCTTTCGACAATAACTCGTGTTATCGGGACACTATGCACAACTTTAGCCAATTGAAATAAGTGGGGGTACACAAATTTTTTCTCCTCCCAATATTTTTGATTTTTAAAATAAAAATTATAAATAATTATATAATTATAAATAATTTTTATTTTTGATTTTTATACAAATAAATTCAAAATATAAATTTATTCGCTATTTAGATACCCCATTGAATAAGCAATAATTTTGATATACATTTTATATACGCCAATTTCATCATAATGATTGTTTTAGTTAAAAATTTACCTCATAACTGTTATTTTCGGTCCCTGATCAATATTATTGGTATAATACAAAGTTCATTGAGCATTTTGTACCGTAGCAACACCTTACTCGTAGGCAGGTGAATGACTAATTTTATACATTTCCACCAATTCGGGCACATATAATCCGGCAATTTCTCAACAATCCACCAGTGTACGGATTTTTGTTTTTTTTTTCGCTAGATAACATGCACATACGCCAAGAAGTAAATCCGCTTTTGATACTCGTATTATTTATTATGATTGTAGAATATTATTATGATGACAGACTCAACTCCATACATACACAAACAAAGGCATTAGCAGCATATTATCACAACGTAACTGCAAAAACCCCTCGAAAGCAATACTGAAGAGCCCATGAACAAGGTTGGTTGTGTTTTCACACTCAAGAGAGCTGCTTGTGCTTAAGTCATATCGTATAAATTCACTGACATTTTTGTAACAGCCTCACGCCTCGCAGTCTGTCAGCTAGTAAGTCAGCAAGCGTGTCAGCAACTTGGCACACATTGTCACCGAACACACACAAACACATTAACCGACGGAGAGGGGTGTTCGCACACACTTGACATAATATTTTTCCTATACATGAGGCTAATCCAGCTAAAGTCGTTATCCTTCCAGCAATAAACATAAAATAAATGGCCAAATATTTATAACGACTAAAGCGGTGTGTGTGTGTGTGTGTGCGTGTGTTTGTGTGCGTGCAGTTTCTAGTTGACTCGTATTTGTTCTCTGACATGGTAGACGTTGACAAGGAGTGCGAAGATTCACAAGAAAAGGAAAAAAAACATATTGAGGCGTTTTGTCAGTTATTTGTTAAGGGTTGTGCGTTTGATTGCTCTTGGCTTTGGGTCTATAAAAGAGGCGACCTGAAATTGTTGATTATGATATATTTGTAGCATACTTTATGGCTGTTCCGTAGGGTGTTTTTACTTTCTAATGTGTTAACAGGAATTATATGAAAATCGTCTTCAAGTGCATGCTTAAAGTCTCCACTATTTGCTTAGAAAAATAAGAGGCTACTCATTCACACTTACACTGGTGATAATGTTCCCTGCTCCCCGTTTGTGCGGTGTGACCTTGTGTATTATATAAGCTCGACGTTGCAAATACATTATTCAACGATGATTGCGGCTGTTCGGATTTTGATTTGGTACGTTGCACCTTGTTGTTATTGTAGCGTTGCTCTACAAAAATTCATATTTTATGAGTAATAGAGACTGCAGCAAGGTGGGAATAGCAGTAGTTCAATTGTTAGAGTTGACAACTCACCTTTGTTGTTTTTAACAATCACCACAGGTACGGTATTGAGTGCCGGCGTGGGCGCCACTGTTGTCACGGTTGTGGTTTGTGGTATGTCTGTGAATTAGTAGTTAAAATGGCTTAGAAGTGGGGTTAACAATGAATGATGAAAATCGCATGAAGTGCTCATTTCCTTTACTTTATATTTCTTACTTAAAACTTGTTTTGAAGACAAAAAAAATTATTTAGAAAAAATCAATTTGTGTCACCTCGAACAACCAATTGGTATTATTCTGCTATAGAGGAAAGTATAATAAATGGGATATGTATTTTAAGGATTTGTAAAGCTGGTCACACACGACGAACCTGTTCGAGTGATTCGCTAGAGTTTTAGTGTATGTTCGACGTGTATGGCGCTGTTGAACACGAACATCGGCTGTGGTATAAAATTCAAAGTTTTATTGGTTTGACCGAGCGAATTACATGTTCGTTATGTATGGTCAGCTTAATGGTTATTTGTCACACGCAATAAGAGTCCTGATAGTTGGCATTATTTTGTGTTGAAATCTCAGCACTTTACCAAGGTGCTACGAGCAGATTATATAATAAGGTAATGATTGCTTATAGTGTCCTTAGATTCGGAATCAAGTCGAATGAAAATAATATTAATAGTTTAACTCGTTATTCTCAGTGTTTCTAAGATTTTGTTCGCTTTGTCTAATACAAACTGATGTCTAAGAATCGCCCCCTTGTGAAATCCTACAGTACATGTAGAGGTTTTAGTGTCATGGACTTCATGGATCGTGACCGTTGTAAATAGATGTTCTAGCCATTCTCCTCTACAAGTTATACAGTTTCCTTTTTATAATCTGGCCTATTACTACTTTCTTTAACTCTTTTCCTAAGCGTATTGCACATAAAATAGTCGTAGCACTAAAAATGAAACCTTAAATTCATGTACAAGCCACAATTGTATTCAATAACCCAAAATTAGATAAACTCAGTTTCTGAGTTAATAATCTAACATGACAATTATATGTACGCTGTGGACTGGCTGACTGCCTATCTGACTGAGTAGTCTGCCCTGAACAAGCCCCAACAGTGGGAGTTGTCATTGTAATTGCTACAAGTACTGTGCGCATGCGAGTATTCGTGTTGGTGTTCGTGTAATTTGACTTAAAATAAATCAATCATTTGCAGCTATGTTGTCTGCTACAATACGAGTACAAGTGCAATATGTGAACTATATATTCGCAGTGGGTATAGTCAGATACAAAGTTAGATACACTGACCAAAATTACCCAACGAACCGCACGATTTATTATGCACATTGTTTTGTGGCATATTCGCCCTGAAGCTTAAATTAATTAAACTTCAAAGCTACAACAACAACTGACGTCCATGTCGTCATACGAGTATGTGTTCGGTTGGTGTGTGTGTGCGAGTGTGTGCGGGTGCACATGCAACTGATTAGAAATTATTGCTTTTATTTGAGCACTTCGGTATGTGTGTACGAATATATCTCTGTAGTTGTGTGTGCTTTTGTACTTACGATACAATTTAATCGCTCCATCAGTATCGCCGAGAGAATTCTTTGCGACACAACGATACGAGCCAAAGTCGACTATGTCGACATCGTTGATGGTCAAACGCATTGTTATTTTATAACCGGACTCGAAGGTTTCGGGCACAAAACGCTCACCTGTAGATAGATATAAAAGATAACATGAATAGCTTTGTAATAGTTTTATGGCGGCAGCGGGGGTGCAAAATATTAAAGTGTTCGACATTGTATATATTGGTGTACATGTATATGTGTGCAGCCTTGTGCCCTTTGCGACTGTGTTAAGTGTGGTCAGTGAGGCTTGTTAACTGTTAAGAGTGCTTGTTTGTTATGGGGGCTGTTAACTCAAAGATCATTAGGGTAGACAACCGAAGTTGAATCAATACAATTGAACAGCACTCAACCTTAACTCAGGCGACTGGCTAAGCTCTAAGGATTTTTATTGTATTTTTAGTCAATAACTTATTAGTTTAGGACCGTGAAGAGAAGTAGGAAGTTAGTGGAATAGATTAGAAGAAGTCTGTGAATGTAAGCAGTGGAAAGAATTACAGCGCGTATACCAAGTAATTGGAAGATGTTTGGAATACTGCGCTGTGAATGATATTTATAGTACTAAGTACTTGAAGTAGTTATTGCAAGGGTCTAAGGAATAAAATACCCTAAAAAGCCATTAGGAAATCTGTTGCTAGGGAAAAAGGTCTGATGTAGTTATTTCAAAGAGTATAGGTTAAAATAATTAAGTGGAAGGAGTATGTGGAAGCCATTGTCGAAAGTACTTTCTGAAACCTGGAAGTAAGAAAAAAAACTCACTGAATTTATTTGTAGACAAGTGTTTTTACAAAGCGGAAGGATTATACAAAATAAGCACTGAGCCCCTTAAGCTTTGGCATTATATTTGTGGTGAGGGTTAGATAAATAATTCAAGGGAACTAATCGCTAAAAGGAAGTAGCTTGTGGGAAAGGTTTTTAAAAGAAATTCTAGGACTTATTTGACTCAAAGAGTATATGAAGAGGAAATATTCCTTATAAGAGGAGGCGAAGGGAAGGCCCACACGAAGTACTTAGTCAAAGGTTTTATGATACGTATATAAAGTTTCTTTTTCACTTTTCGTTGTCATATGCTCTAGATAGTTAAAGGAACTCTTAAAAGGAAATACTATAGAAAGGTGTTTGTATAATGTATGACAGAAGTAGAAGTGCATAATTCTCTAAAATAAAAAGGTAGATTTCTTGCAAAACTAGTCCGTGTAAATGGTAGTTTGTGGTGCATATAGAGTAGGTATTCATAAAAGTATTTAATGGAAATAGTGAGCTGGGCGAATATTTTAGTTTAGATTAGTTAGTGCAAGTAATAAAGGTTAGATATTTAATGAAGAATTCTGAAGTCAGGAAACACCCAAAAAACTCTTCATTCAATTGAAGTGAAAGTATCAAAATTCTTAATGACTGCAATCAAAGTGAGCTGCTCCAAATAAAATGTAGCAGATCAAATGCCAGATGTAGTTACACTGGCAGCTTACAAAAGTTCGCCGTAGGACGTGCCACAGCATAACGTACAAATTAAAGGTGAAATTAGACACCAGCAGTCAAAGGACAGCAACAACAAAAACAATGTTGATCGTGAAGCAGAGTTTTTGACCAGCTTATTTTAATGGGTTACATACGAACACACACTCGCACAGCCATACTCCCAGAGCGCAAATATAATCAGAATTTGTAGAGAATTGAAATGTGACAACGAAACGAAAGAACAGAAGTCAAGTCAGTCCATGTTTTGGGGCAAGGTAAGTAAATGCGGCGTGGCTTCTTGAGCAAGCGAGGCGAGCGTGGTTGAATAGGGTGTCTTTGCCATTTGGCAAATAGTCCAAGTTGACGTTGTTTTTCTGACTCGACTAGTTTCGTTTCGTATGAAGTTGAGTCCATACAACTTGAGTGTCTTATTTGTTGAACACTTAACCAAAGGAGTTTGGATACAATGACGATGATGACGACGATGACGCCACATTATAGTTTCGAGAAATTAAAGCAGTCACTTGTCATATGTGCACATCTCTCACTTCTTCGATTTGCTTCATGGCTGACTTTCAGTCGTGCAGTCTACGTTTGCTTGGATTACAGGTTTTTGTTACAACTTCGTTTGGTTTGGCTACGGTTTGCTTTAGTTTGGTTACGGTTTGATTCCGTTTAGTTTTCATTGTTGATTCTTTGCAGTAAATGTCAATGGATCATTTTAATTTACACAAAAGCACAAGAAAAGGGTTTGCTTCGTAGGTAGCTACGCCTTGCATGTGCTTTGTACGACTGTGAAGTCGATTCGTTTCATTCGATTCGTTCGTTTCTCGCCTTGTCTGTCCATTTTGTAACTGAGATTTATAAGGTGTGTAACAGCTTTCCTCTTCATTTTCATTTGCTCCCTCTTGCCTTTACACTGGATATCCTTTTGTGTATTTAATATCATTGAACGAATACGCCTGCTTGGCTTTACTGACTGCGGCGCTATTTGATAGGGTTGCTTGGTAAATGTGATTTTATCAACTAATTGTTATGCCGTTCAAGTAGCAGACGTCTCGTCTCGTACGTTTGCTTTGCGGTTAAATGCTTAATTTCATGCATTACTTTGCCGACGTGCCTTAGTAACTTCTGTCGTGTGGCATAGCCCTTGAGCAAGCAGTTTCTTAATTGAAGCTGTGATCGATATTACTTTGAGCATTGTTTCATTATTTTTATTTAAGTGATTGAAATGCAATCTTGTTGAAGAGAAATTATCTTTAAATTGTAGTTGAAAACTTAAGACAACTGCTGTAACAATCAACATAGATTTCGTCAATTTCGACAGCAATGTCACCATATTCATTATCCGTATTTGTCGCTTGCTATATTGTGGAATCATTAGTAGAAGCATATAGACGGCTTTGCTTTGCTTTGCACTGAAGATCATATAACTTGGGTCCAGTGATGATTTGATATGAGACATAAGTCAACTTAGTGCACTCTTCGCCTTAAAAGTTAATGGGCCACGAGAATTTAGTACCACCGAACATCAATCTCTAGTATATTTCCCCGGAAAAGATACCAAAGTCAACTTATTGCTCGAGTTATGAACCGTCCGCATAGAAGTTGGCGAGGCCCCCTGAGGTCTACCGTCGCCTGGTAACGCATTTTTGATCTGCCATCTGTGATCAGTCGTTTCAGTACCATTCTGTTCCTGTTCTTTGCTGCCGGTTCTCTCTCTTTTGTTCGCTGTTCGCACTTCACTTGTGTGTTCTGTGCCTAACAACGAAGAGACGCGCCGCGGTATTATTAGGAGCGATTTCATTTTGTTATCATTTTCTAGTTTCTTAAATTTCGCGTTGTTGCATGCGCTTGGAACCGTATTGAACTGTAAACAATTTGATTAATCTTTGTTTCTTATTTCGCGGCTTGAAGCTAACGAAAACGGTCGTTAGCCCAACAGTAGTAAAAACTATCATCGGGTTTGACGGGATCACAAACCCTGTTGCCACCCTTTGTCTAAAGAGATCAACAAATATACAATAATCTATATTCTTTAGAATCATTGAAATATTCTGCATATTGCTGGTATATCTGACTACTAATTTAGCCCTAGCTTGTGGCTCACTATAAAAGCAAGTAACGAGTTGCTTCGAGTACGTTTGACAGAAAACGGAACAATTATAGTACCACTCGTGTGTCTGTCTGTCACAATTGTACAGCAATTAGCTCCGAATTAACTGGCACGCTTAAGATATGTGATATATATTAAATGAAATGGCTTGTGTCTCATATATATTTTTTTTTATAATTTTAAATGAATAGTTATAAATTTATTTAAGAAAATAGATGAAAATTGACCAAAACCCCACCTTCTTTAATTAAAGATTTCGGACGAAACTACAAGAACTCTATGGTATGAAGATAACGTTGTAAATCACGCACTCATTGAAGTCATCCAAAAGAACTGTTTGAGTGACGTATTGTATGAGCGTTTTATCAGTTAATTTCTTAACCAAAACCAAATTAGAGAATATGATTGACGTACGTTACACATGCGTTAAACCAATTCTGACGCAACATTCAAAGACTTTCTTCGCAAACTCTAAATTATCGAATCGCCTAAGAAGTTTCACTCTAAAAATATAAATAAATAGATATTATTACTGCAAACAAATTTGGATCAGATTAAAAAACATGACACCTGCCGATATTAATAATCAAGGGAATATGAAGTCACAGTTGCAAGCACATTTTAATCACTTAGTAATCAACCTAGCGGATAAAAGCATACACTTGACACTTGAAAAGAAAGCATTCCTTACATCTGCCGTTCTGAAGCTCATTGATGCCAATCCCAATTTTTACAAATTATTTAAAATTTTATTCATTTTTTTTATTTGACTTTATTTCTTTTTTTATTTAAAAAATAACATTTATCGGAAATTAATTTTCTTGAATTTAGTATTGTATGTTATACCTAAATTTTCATAATTCGTAACACCTATTGACAGGGGAAAATATTAGTGCGTTTGGTATAGAAAAATTAGTGGATGATCAGTAACGACAGGACTAAATAGAATATTGCCATAGTGTTGTATTATTTCTATTTTCGGTGGACTCCGAAAAAATATTTTATCTATACAATTAAACGGCAAACACATTTTTTGTGTTTCCTATTCTGCTTAAATCACTGAAAGGTGGTTTAGGTTAGAAAAGATAATCGCGTTACAACAATAATAAAAACACACAACTGTTAATGATGTGAGCGAAGTAGAATGGGAGAGTAAAGAGGTTTGTGTGTCTCTATCTTCTATTCGATCGGTTATGTGAAGACGTGTTGTTGTTGATATTCTGTTTTCGTTTAAACACAAAGTGGGGGAGAGATAAATTTTGTGTGTTTGCGCTCATGAGTAAATGACCAAAACAGAGTTGCTCACTAAACTGAGCAAATGAACATGTTCCTTCCCTATTGTTCTTTTTGTTATTACAAAGAACACATGAATGAAACTTGTCTCAATAATATAGTAATAGTGACTGTCAGAGGCCGTGAGCTACATGAATTTGAAGACTAATTTTTCACTGCCAAATTCTCATTCGGGTATTATTTAGATATGCTTCTCCATAATTTGCTTTGATTTAGTCTCTGAGGATATTCGCTATCTTGATTTAAAATAAGTATTCAAAACTCTGTCAGTCTGAATCAAGGGTTTACCAACTTTAAATGCTCTTTTTATAAACCTTTCAAACGATTTAAAAGCGACGACAAATGTAAGCCCCATCAAAAAAAAAAATAAAAAAATTGGAAAGGAGGAAAAAAAAGTATTGACGTCGTGGTCGTCATCACACCTGCATTTGACTTGCGGTCATTTTCAATCACTGCTTTTTGTGCCTTTGTGCAGGTGACAGCGGTTGGGCAGTTGAACAAACAAGCAGAACAACAACAACAAAACTGTTACTTTCCTTGGCAAAAACTGGCAAATTTGAATGAATTTTTTACCGTCTTGCCTTGTGTAGCCTACGACTCACAGTCCCATCAGAAGGTAACCATAAAAGGCAAGCACGGCAGAGAGTTGCGGTTTTTTGTACTCGGCA
The DNA here is from genome assembly GCA_035041755.1 of Cacoxenus indagator. Lineage (NCBI taxonomy): Eukaryota > Metazoa > Arthropoda > Insecta > Diptera > Drosophilidae > Cacoxenus > Cacoxenus indagator. The sequence continues at coordinate 2,019,935 of JAWNKX010000986.1, read as the reverse complement.
GCCCAATCAAAAAGTTCATTTAACAGAACGGTAAGAAGTGGATAGTAGTCAGAGTAAATTAAATGCCGCCAACGACGTTGATGAAAACCATTAAAAATCTTGACAAACAAAAAAAAAAAAAATAAAGAAAACAAAAAATAAAACAAAATATGGCTTTTTATCTAACCGAGTGAATATTTCAACTAAATGCAAATACTTGCATTGAATTTTAATGCAAATAAAAACCTGAGCAGCTCTACGTTTTTACTATGTTTGTGCACTGACAAACACTCGAAAAAGCTTTTAACTCAAACTGTTGCATGCATACCAAATTGTCTCAGAAAGGACCGAAAATAATAAAAAAGTTGGGTGCATTTTTTTTTTAAAATTCCAACTGGTCAAATGACTTTATTCTGGCTGACTTGATTTAATTCTGTCATGCCGGCCGGTCGGGCAGACAGGGGCGTAGGACACAAACAAGCTCATGTGTATACTATTCACCACCATTTGGCATAGTCATAGACCAGCAGCACATAAGTTGTTGCAGTAGTGGAATTGCATTTGCAAACGTAAATCATCCATGCAAGTTTGAAAGAGCTCCGCAGACAGATACATGCAAAACCAACGAGGACCAGTGTCCAAATGTTCGAGACATTGGCAAACAATACGTCGCTCATACGCACCGTTGCCTCAACGGGGTAGAAGAAACGTTGAGTAAAGGAAACGTTGAATATAAAAAAAAATCACTGTGTAAAATTGTAAAGTGATGGGAGAGTGTTTGTTAGTGGGCGTTAAGCAAACCATATTCGCGTACGTACCCGGCACAATGATTGTGTCATTCTTCATCCAGTAGTTTATGGACTTTGGATACGCTTCAGATTGGCATTCCAATGTTATATTCTGACCAATTGCCGCACCAACTAATTGATTCTGTATCCAAATCATAGGTGGAACTGTAAAGAGAGTGACAAGAAAAAGGATTATTTCTTATACAAATAACCAACAAAAAAATAAACAGAAAACTTGTCACATAGTGAAAAAGCCAGATTAATATTGAAAATGAATGAGTGTATTAGTGAGTGAATCAATGAATGAGCGGTTGTTTGGTTGGGTGATCAGTTGAGTGGTACAATGAATGAACAAGCAAATGCATGTGGTAAAGCGGTTTTTAGCTGCACCAGAAAAGCCACCCGACGTTAGTCGAATGCCATTTGAATGTAAAATGAAGTCTTTAGCATGAAAGTGGTTAGGATGCATTTTTTTTAGTTGTGTGGCTACTAAAGTAGTTTTTTGTTTTGCATTCAAAGGATTAATTGTAAAATAAGACTAAAATGGACTAACATATGTATCAGGTAGAGAGCAGTGTCCAGCTGCTAGGTATTAGCAAATCATTTGAAAGTGGTTTGTAGGTGTAGCTTAATGAAATGTCATAGCTTGTGCGAATTACCAAAAATAAAATTTTTATAGCACACTTTTAAACAGCTACAACTTTAAGCGGTAATATTGATGCTTCTTTTAAGATTTTTAATTAGCTTTGGAAACTATTCTTTTTTAATTTTATTTTCATTATTATTATTATTCTTTTTTTTTTAACTAAGTTTTATTCATTTGACAAACTAATCAAGCCAAGATTAGAGCTTACATTCGGTTTGTGCTTAAGTTATTTAAAATGTATATAATTTTTAAAAGGAAAGTCTACACAGAAAAGGAAATACTATTGCTGTTTGCTTAATCTTTCTTAGTGAAATGTGAAGAATAATTTTCTAAGACTGCTTTAAAACATACTTTTTGGCAATCAGCTAATTATTTTTTACACAAAATATTCTCAAAGCATTGCACATAGTGTGCATCGAAAAAGTGAATACAAACTAATTACTTATTATACGCTTCACACCTAAAAGTATGCCATTAGAATAGATTTTTATTTTTTTAAATATTATGTATTTATTTAACTTTTTACAAATTTGTCTTAAACTAGTGAACTACTACCTATTTTAATGGCAGCTTCAACTAATTATATGTAAAAAACTAAAAAAAAAAAACTAATGACTATACAAAAATAGTAAATTAAAAAATTGACAGCATTGTTAACATGCATTTAGAATTACATTTGAACTTAAAAATATATGCTGTCAGAAAGATCCTCTGTGTGGCATCGTTTTAATCTTCTTATTCTAGCTCTTAGCCTTGCTCCCGTAAGACGCCTGTGTTCGGGTGAGAATTAAGCCGTTCCACATATTTTTTGGCTTGTATTTGAAGAACGTCACCGACTATAGGGACTCCTAAATCTCTTTCGATATCCCATGTACGCATATACCATGGAGCATTACAAATTCTCCTTAAATTTTATTTTGAACCACTCGTATTTTGTTTAGGTTGGCTTTTGCCGCAATTTCGTACACCTGCACGGCATACTTCCAGATCGGACTCATTATAATTTTGTAGATAGCTACTTTGTTGGCTAGAGAAAGCTTGTTTTGGGGAAAAGTAGCCACGCCATTTTCTTGGCTTTTGACAGAATTGTTTGTTTTACCATAGTAGTATGTCTTTTAAAAGTGAGCCTGCGGTTTAATAAGACTCCCAAATATTTGTGTGCTGGTTCGTGTTCGATTGGAGAACCCAGCATAGAAATGGCTGGAAAAGTCGCTGATCTGGTACCAAATGTGACAGTAGCACATTTGTTTAAATTTATGCCAATATTCCACCTTTTGGCCCACATCTCAGAACTGTGTACATACTCCTGAAGCGCACTTGCAGCATCACTAATAAGACGGCTTCTAGTCAATACAGTGGTGCCATCGGCGTATGTGGCTATGAGAACGTTGTTCCTGGCAACAGAAGATATAGAGTTAGGTGTTTGCAAGTCTGCTGCATATAAGGTATAGAAAGTGGGTCCTAGTACACTTCCTTGTGGGGCACCAGCGCAGATTTGTCTTTTAGAAGATTTGGTGCCATTAACAACCACACAGAATGATCTGTTGTTCAGGTAACTGCTTACAACCTGAAATAGCTGAGGAGTAAGCCACCATTTCAGCTTGTATTTTAGACCACAGTGCCACACCCTGTCGAAAGCTTGTTGGATATCCATGAATATTGCCACCGCGTACTCTTTGTGTTCCATAGCTTCAAGTGCGAAATTGACCACACGGTGGAGCTGCTCTGGAGTACCGTGACTCTTACTGAATCCAAACTGCCATTTAGGAATCAGTTGTGCCACGGTAGAAAGATGTATTATACGATTGAATAAAATACCCTTTCCAACATCTTGCCGAGGGCAGGTAAGAGACTGATGGGGCTATATGCGTCCACATCAGATGGCTGGTTGTTAGGTTTCGGGATCATAGTAATTAGAGCCGACTTCCAAACTTCTGGGAAATGACCTCTCCTCAAAATGCTATTGAACAACAACACAATGAAGAGTACCTCCCTGGTTGGAAGCGATTTAATGGCATTGTTATCAAGGAGGTCCTCTACAGGCGATTTTTTACCATTTAACTGCTTGATTTGTAGCCTGATTTCTTGCAACGTCACTGGATTTACAGACATGGACATTTGGAATGGTGTCTGTAGGGATAATTCTGTGTGTCTTTTCATGAATTTCGACATCAGATCTAGCGGAGTAAACCTCTCTACCAAACTATTCGCAAAAGCCACGGCCTTTTGCTGACTGGAGAAGCACCCGCCACCTCTTGAATCCTTAATGGGGGCCTTCGGGCTAACTTGCCTCTTCAATCGGCTTGTTAACTTCCACAGGGCATAGTTGGGAGTTTCGTCTGTGCTTACGTTATTCAGCATGATGTTAGTTTGTGCTTGCCGATCCCTAGCAAGCAGCTTTTGCAGACGATTAGACAGTCTCTTAAAAATTTGGAGCACACGATCATCTCCCGTCCTGGCATATTCTTTTCTGACTCTTCCTTTAAATGGAGTAGGGCAGCAGCTGTTGGAGTCAGATGAGTTGTATGTCGTTGGTTTGTTGACTGCGCAATTTTTGAAGCGGCGCCAGCAGCGGCTTGATTGATGTTGCACATAAAGAAAGATACAGCATCTTCTATATCTTCTGGATTGTTTATTTCCATATTCAGGTTTAAATTTCTGTTCAACTCAGCTTTAAAAATATGGATAGAAGAGCCGGGTGGAAGCAGTCGTTGTCTTTTAGGCTTGATTTGTGCTGTTCGATGCAACGTAGCTACGACTGGCAAATGGTCTAAGGAAAGTTCAAAGCTTAATTCAACAGTAAGCGTATTTCTTTTAATTCCGTTTGTAATAAAGAAGTCCAGGCAGTTAGGGTTAACTGAGAGTTGTACAAATAGAAAGTTGGTTTACCAGTGGCTAGAATCTGACATGAACTGTTAACTATGAGATCTTTCAGTCGCCTTCCTCGATCGCAAGATCTTAGATTTCCCCACCATGAATGCTTCGCGTTAAAATCACCTCCGGCGATGAAACGGCCTCCTAGCTAATTTATTAATTGTTCAAGTTCAACTTTTGTCCACGGAACATTGGGAGGAAGATACAAGGCAGCAACTGTAACGTTTCTACCATTCATCTGTAAATTCACGCTTGCTATTTGTACATTCATACGCGTGATTGTCTCATTTTAAAAGTACATAATGCTGGCTCGAATAATAACAGCAGTACCGCCTCTACCGCTGCCGCTAGATGATTTGCATAATAAACGTCGTAGCCAGGTATGTATATCTTATTTCCAGGGCATAAATGTCTTTCTGTTAACAGCATAATGTCGATAGAGTTCGCATTGAGGAAAAGTAAAAGCAATTCCTTGTTCTTTTGTTTAGATCATTTTGATAATAGTTTTTGCACCAATTCAAGAGGGGCTTTGTTAGCTTCCATCGAATCTTGGAATAAAACATATTCTCTTATTAATATTTTGAATAGCTTTTTCCAAGACACTAAACTTTTTGGAGAGACCTTGGTCTTCGCCAACATCATTTGCACGTGACAAGTTGGGTGTTGATGTCCTATTAAAGTGTTTCGGGTGTTAATAGGCGCGGCGTCAGCATACGAAAAGTCATTTTTAACTACAGCTTCAGGGATGAACTTCACATTGGAACTCTCTATGTTGTTATGCACGGTACGCCGAAAACAATCACTAGGTAACCTTACCGCTGGCTTTAACTTTTTGGCGAAGTCAATTCTTACTTTGAAGCCCTTAAAGGTAGATATATGATAATCACCACAGTTTTCACACATGTTGCTGTCACTCGAACGTAACTCACAAGAAGCTGAGCCAGTAGGGTGCTCGCCTGAACATTTACCGCAAACTGGCCTTTTAAGGCAGTAGTTTCGAGTATGTCCAAAATCTTGGCATGTGTAGCACTGCACCAGCTCTTTGTTACGGTTTGCCCTTATAATGGTAACCCTGTGTCTACCAATTTGATTAATTTTTAGTCCCTCCACCGAAGAAGGGAGACTGTTTAATATTGACGTAGAACATATTTTGCCTGGTTTTAGCATTGTGTCCATCCAACTTGTTGACTTGAGGCACAAAAATAGCTGGTGGTTTGAGGTTTGCGCTTTCATGATGCAAGTTGCCAGATCCCAACGGGACACTATCTTTCGCAGAATCTTTGCGATTATTTAGGTCGTCTAACTCCATTAAGGCATCAGCTTCCTCAGATAAAGCTGCAAAGCGGTTACTGGAAGATGTCTTCACTGTTGTGGAATCAGTGCTTTGAGCTTTTCGGCTACCAAACACGGTTTTTGTTTGTAGTTTACTTTTCAAAATCCTTTTCGAAGCTTTAATTGCGCCTTTCTGCTTCCTACGAATTTGTGGCTATTGGAATGTGCAGTCTTTAGTTAAAGCTGCAGCTGTTGCTACGCTTATTTTGGACATAGCTTCACCCGAGGTTAGAGCTGAGCATTTATAGTCCGAAGTAGTAGTTGCTGTAGTATATGTTGACGTGCAACCTACAGTTGAAAATGTCAATGTGGTAGTTGTAGTGGTCGAATACGACTGCTAAACAGACCAGAATAATTTGCAATTCGCCTGCAAGAGTTGCGCAAAGTTCAGACTGCGAAGCACCGGCTATTTGCCTCATTTTCTCAAATTTCGGCAATTTATGTCTAAGCTGTGAGTGCGAAATCCTGTTCTCATCTATACCATGGCAAAAAACAAACAATATTTATAACTAAATATTGCGTTTGTCTCACGCACAAAACAATAGTCCTCGTCAATCAACAAATAAAATTTTTTTTGATAAACACTCTAACGGTCGCTGGTGCAACGAGGGCCTTAGCCATGCCCAAAGGACAAGATAACGGTAACACGATATCCACGCACTAATTATTGTATTTCCATAAACAAAAACCGACACCACTATCGCGATGTCTAAAAATATATTGTGCGCCTAAACCGTCACACGGCGGGCGAGAAAAGGGGCAACGCCCTTGCAGAAAACAAATTATGCACTCACAAGAAGAATTTAATTAAACACTGTGCACGAAAGACAACCTTCAATGTTGAATGCAGACACTATTAGAATAGAGCAATAAAACAAAGAAGACAAAACAAGAACTGAGTATGAGTGAAGTGAATTCGTTATTTTGTATGCAAATTAAAGTAATGAACATATTATCTCCTCTCCTTCCTTCAAACTTAGAAAAATTTACTCATAGGCTTAGGGGTACTTTAAAGAACTGCAAACGCAGTTATTATTATTATTACTATTATTACACGCCCGAATTATTATTATTACACGCTAGGGTCAACTCGACCGAAGTTCCAATGGTCAACCATCGCCCCAGGGGACCACCTTCTTAATCACGGTAACCCCTACGCCAGGTAAGTATATTATTATTATTATTATTATTATTATTATTATTATTATTATTATTATTATTATTATTATTATTATTATTATTATTATTATTATTATTATTATTATTATTATTATTATTATTATTATTATTATTATTATTATTATTATTATTATTATTATTATTATTATTATTATTATTATTATTATTATTATTATTATTATTATTATTATTATTATTATTATTATTATTATTATTATTATTATTATTATTATTATTATTATTATTATTATTATTATTATTATTATTATTATTATTATTATTATTATTATTATTATTATTATTATTATTATTATTATTATTATTATTATTATTATTATTATTATTATTATTATTATTATTATTATTATTATTATTGTAATTATTATTTCATTAATTATCACATTAATTACCTACAATACTTACAATGCACAATCAGCATTACCCGCTTGCTCACAGTTGGTGGTATGCCATTCGAGGCGATACAAAGATATGCGCCCATATTCAAACGTTTCACCTTCGCAATTGTTAGAAAGGAGCCATTGTAGGCAATTGCTATAGAGGAGTAAAGAATGGAAAAATGAGTTCAACGGTATTAGAAAAATACTATAAAGTTATAAATTAAACACAGCAAACTTTTTGTTTCGAAGAAAACACTCAATCTCCAAGTAAACGCCCGAGACTGTGTTGAAGCGCAATAAGTGCGTCTATAACATAACGCAAACGTAGACGTAACGTAAGCAAAATCAAACCCGAACTTTGTCGTTACAAAAATTATAAAACCTAAAATAATTGAATATGTTACTGTGCCCTGAAGTGCTTCCTTCGTTGCTGCAACAAACGTTTCTCTACTGCCAATTGAAAATAGTACCTTTTGTTTGTATTTAGTGTGTGTGTGTGTGTGAGTGTGTGTAAGAGAGTGTATCGTGTGTATTACTAATACCGCTTTCATTATATAAACAAAATTGATTTTCATTTGACGATTTTCACTTGCACACAAAAACACATACAAATCAAAATCCATTGCGCTCCTTCTTGCCATCACCATCTGCATAATCATCGCCCTTGCCAACGCACTACACTAACTCTCCGCAAATTAATGTTGCTCTTGGCATTTCGTATATCGAATTTTCATAGAACTTCATATTGTCAGTCAATTCATGTGCAAATATACATTTTTCTGTTATGAAGCTGTCCACCAGCTTTGCAACTCCGCTGGCTACACTCAATGCAATTCGAGTTCTGCACAAATTTATGCAGAAAATGTGGCAAGTAGCTTGAAACAGTTGTGCCACAAAAGTCGGACATCATAGGGTGGCACTACTAGAAATTTACCAAAAAATTCAACTTAAAGGTCTTAAGCAAATATTATTAATTATGGAATACAACAAAAGCTTTTTCGATTATATTATTTTCTAATGGAAGTCAGTGGAGTGAGCCAGGCTTTCAACGGTCAATGCATAGTTGCCTTAAACCACTGAAATAGTTTTCCAAATTGCTAAGAATCCTATTTCTATTGTTTGTATACATTTTTGATTTATTTGTTAAAATTGAAATTTGAATATTTGCTGGTGAAATTTTTGAGCGCATTTCAAATTACATGCAAATAAAATGTTTGAAACAATATGGAAATATTTTATAAAAACTCATTTTTGCGTAGCCAAAGCGATTACGTAGTTTTAATCTGCATATATGAAAAAAGGTTTTTCAATTGACTCTGTGGCCGTGATTCGAAGGAGTATCCTTTTGGCGATGGTAGGGCAAACTTTAAAGTTGGACTATAGTAAATTTATAGGCTTTCTTAAAAATGCAAAAGCATGGGAAATTACAAAATTAAATCGAAATCAAAGTTGGAAAATGTTAAATACAATTAGAAATGAAAATGCTGATCAACTTGGAGAGGGGAAAAGATTTTGCCAAAAGCAATCATTGGCAAACATCAGTAGTCGGAAAAAATGAATTTATGTGTAAATGCTAACTGTTGCTACATTGAAATGCCTTATAGTTGGAGTAAATCTAATGAGGCGATGAAATGAAAATAGATTTTTTGATTGTATCTTGGATTCGTCATTATTTTCTCTTCTAGCGCAATATGACTCAAAAGAGCACCGTCTTCAACTCTGTACAATCCTCGAAATGAAAAGAAGTTATCTGTCGATAAAAAACAAAACAAGAAAATTGTGCTCTCTTCGCCCCACCAGACACTAATAAATTTATTCTGCTGGTGTATCTATCCATCTACCCCATTTATCTATCTATATATCTATCTATGTATCTATCTATCTATATATCATCTATCTATCTATCTATTTATCTATTTATCTATTTATCTAATCTTACATACATATCTATCTATCGGTATATGTATTTAGCTCACTATATATATATTCATCTCTCTATCTTTCTAACTTTCTATTGTATCTATTAATTTCATTATTCATCTCTCGTTTTACCTGTTTCTCTGCCGGCCTATAGACTTTATAGCCAATATTGTATATACTGTAACCTTGCCTTTTTTGTGTAATTAATTTTTTTTTCAATATCAAAAAAATATTGTTGTGATTATTTTAAATGACTTCTTTTCCCTTAATTAATTTTAGTAGCGTTCACACGTTGTCGAAAAAAAAGAGAATTTGCAATTTCAACTAAACTACGACAAGAAATGGGTACACAACGGATATCTTTAAACTTTTAAATGGAATTTAATCAAACAGCAACACTCACGCGCGCCAGACTGATATTGCTAATCGCTACTCCTATAACTATTTCACGTGAATTCAAAAAAAGTTACCCCAACCACAAAATTTCAAAACTTCCCAATAGAATTATTTACATACTAAAAATATTCTAGTGTTTAACCACACGTAACCACAAATAGATACTCATGTACATTCGAATTTAAATTAAGCCAAAAACTTACCCTCAGAACCATTTGGTAGCGGTATTAGTTCGCCGCCTTCACGTCGCCAGGTTATCGTCGGTGTAGGTGAACCGATTGCAGCACACTTCAGGGTAACATTGGAGCCCTCACGTATGACCATGTCGGTGCTTGTTGGATAATCGAGTATGTCCGGTGGCACTAGAAACGATAAGCATTAGCGGCATGAAATACCAATATTAAATTAAATTAGTCTATACTTTGTATGATTGCAACTGACCACTATTCGTGGTCGGTAGTTGGTAATGGTTGTTGGCTGTAACCGTGTCCAGCACGACAAGTTAATTAAACTGCCGTATCTCGTAGTTATACATACGCTTGTTTCGGAGTATACGCGCCTATAGGTTTACAACAATATTTTAACGCACTTTTTTAAACAAAAAATATATGAAACAATTTTCATATGATGCAACACAATCACAACATGCATTGTGCCCTGCTTGCGACTCACTCAGTCCTCATTCCCATTCTCCCGCACCAACAATTTTTGCTTTATTATGCACGAACCGACAAGGAAAAATATACAAAATAAATACAAGCATAAATAAAATTTTAACGAGCATTCTGTTCAACAAGTACGCTCAGGCACACATTGCTCGCCTTGCCCGCTTGGCAACCAACTACGGCTTCGGTCACTATTACCATGCCACTGCAGGCTGATATGTGGTCTGGGCAGTGTACGTACATCTCACCCAGCCACCCACTCATTGTGCTTGTTCAGGCGTCTGGCAAAGTTGATGTGCGCACTTTGTAATTAATTATAATTTTACGCTTGACAATCTGCTCTTCTTCTTACTTTTGGTTTTTTCCAACTTTTTATTTTATTTATACCAAATTCGGTACATATTTTTGGCCGAGTCTTTTTTCTCACAGCCACTTCATAAAATACCTTGTTGCGTGTTTCGAAAATCCTGCATTTAGTTGGGACAGTAAAATAGTTCCAAGGTCGCACAACCAATGGAGTCCTATTCACACTGGCAGTCCAAAAAAAATATATATTACAACGAATTTTTATGTAATAAGTTTTTAATTTTATGTAACATTATCCTTTTTTATAGCATTTTTATTTATTTTTTTATTTTTAGTTTTGCTTTTGTTTAACTCATTTTCGTTGTCACTGCGTTTTGTTTGTACTTCCCTCCAAATTGTTTAACATTTTTGGTGCGACAACTTTGGCTTGTCGGGCTTTGTCTGCCCCTGTGAGAGTTCTAATGCCGGTAATTATGGAAAATTTGTGCAAATTTAAGGGGGGTTTAACTAGTCATAAAGGCTTTAATACCATTCTGAAAATTGTAGTAGTAAAATAATTAGAATAATAGGGCAAAGAACGAAGTGAAAATGTACTCAGAAAAAGGATGCTCAACCCAAATTATTGTACTGCCAAATAAAGTTTATATAATAGATAGTTGATAGATTTCCAAATAGTATCTTAAAATTTTTTAATATATAATGTAGGTTGGGTTCGATAAGGGCAGAACAGGTACGGTTTGGATACGTTAACCCTTAAGAAACCTACTTAAATAGGCGGTTCCTTACAGGCAAGTGGCCTTTGAAAGCACTATGTATTAATTATTTAGAATATAAATACACCCTCTAAACATGATGTTGGGTCGCTTACCACGTCAACTTAAATGAGAAAAGGCAATTCATTTAGGCAATAATAGGTTTCCACGTTATCCTTTAGTCGGACAGTCCAATGATCAGCCTTTAGTCATAATTGATTCATTTCTCAGGTTATTTGGACTACAACAAGGTCTTTAAGTTTGATGAAATTGGATAAAAATAGAATATTGAATCAATTTCCTCAGCAATTAGGTTAATTAGTTCTCTGTACAATTAGGATGACTATGAACTGTTTAAAGGTGATAAGATAGCCGCTTACAAAAAATTAATAAATTGGATAATGAAAGAATTTTCATACAGACTGTGGGTGCTACGAAAATGGGATTCTTTTAAAATATGCACCAATTGTGATAAAGCCCGTTCCCACAAGGATTGCAGTTCAGATATCAATATAACTGATAGAGTTTGGTTTCCACGATCATTGCTATGACAAAGCAATCCTTATAAAAATAAACGCATGAATTTTGCTCGTATCGACTGAGGAATTCAAGTATTAATGGAAAAGACAGACTATCAATCTTGATCATGATCATGGAGAGTGTAGTGTGAAAATAAGTGAAAAGTCGACATTTCGACAGCACAGCACAAAAGCACCGAAAAAGTGTGTGATCACGACAACTGATTAGAAGACTGTATCGCAACGTCAATCAACATATTTCCAAAATGAATATGACCAAGATTAATAGACTGGCTATAACACACCACTATAATACACGACTGCCGATACTTGCAATCACTCAACCAACAACAATAGTAATATTCTCTTTTAATTTATCAAGTACATAAGCTTATGTAAGAAAAATCCATAAAACTTTAACACTTAATACCCAACTGCTGTTCTTGGAATAGTATTGTGGCTAAAGACACATTTTCATGGTTAATTTATTGATTTAATTTTTTTATTTTTTCCGGTATTATTATTTATTTATTTTTTCTTTTTGACTTCCCTATTCCTGCAGTTATGTTTGTCACATAATTATTGTTTGCCTTCAAATAAAGCTACGGAAGTTTCAATTGCACGCACCGTCATACAGAAAACCACAAAATTTTACTGCAAATCAATGTGAGTCTTCCAATCCCAATACGTAAATTTCGAGTTGTGGGTGTGTTGTGATTATTTCTTGTTGTTGTTGGTGGTACTTAAATTGTTTGTCTTTGTTAAACACGACAACAACCAACAAATAGCCAAGCCAAGCCAAAGCAGACAACCAGCAGGAAAACAAGACAAGCTCAAAAACCACACACAGAAAAAAGGGAGTGCAAAAAGTATCTACAGCATTTTGTACAGTAAGTCTTCATGTCAACAATGATGTGCATGTTTTACAAAAATTTACTTAGCTTGAACATTGCCACACACACACAAATGAGTATAGCTCTGTATTGCACATTCTCGTACATGAGTTAATATGTTTGTGCATAGCAAAGGATCTGCGTGTGTTTGAGCTCATACAATATAACATTCACTTTCATCCTTCGTAAATGGACAATCATGATTTAACGGCAAATCTTGAAAATCTCCTTTGGGAAGCTGGACAACTAGTTTGCATAATTTATTAGTTTCAGTTGAAATTGAAATTTAAAAAAACTTTCCGACTTCCCAGTGCGGGTGAAATTACGTAATGCATAGATTTCAAGTGCAACATTCAGATGTTCTTGGATATTCACAGTTCATTTTGTGGCTATTTTGCAAAAGAAAACAAACAGAGTGGGATTAAAAGAGAGAGAGAGAGAGAGAGAGATAGGGAGACAGAGATAGAGAGAGATATCGGAACAAAAGGTCTTCGAAATAAAGAAACAAATAACCGTTATGCCTTTCAACTGCTCAATTGATTAAATGACTTGCATTAAGTGAACGCATAGTCGCAGATGAATATGAAAGCCATTTGCTGAGCAGTCGATTGCAAATGAACGAAACAATTTTCACTTTTATTGATATTGGCTGCAAGTGGTGGGTGGTCGGTTGGGCTGGCGTTGGTGGTCTGTTAAATATGAGTGTAACCACTCACAGCAATAATGTTGGTTGATTTAAATTGCACTTGCATATAGACACAGTAAGTGAGTGAAGGGGAACTTATGAATTGAAGAATATCGCATGATAACAAGTGGGGAACCGAGTGCGCAATTATGCAAGAATGAGCTTTTGTACGAACATAAGTTTTTCATTAGAGATTTTTTGTTGAGTTGCATGCGTTTGACTTTAGTTGGAAACAGTTTAAAATTGAGCAAGAAAAAAAGTCATTGAAAACTAATCAGAGCGTATGGTTGGAAATATTTTATTGTAAGAACATAGATGAAATTCTGAAAAGGACTACTAAGCATAGATAGTTGTAGTGAGCACAATTGACTGCTTTAGTTGGCAATATCTATAAAAGTGTATAGTAATATTATAGGATATAATATATTTGAAGATAATAGAGACATCGGATTTCATGAAAGAATCACATTGGATTAATCTGCATAAGAAACACTTTGGTACAATTTAATCTAACAAGTCGGTAATCTATAGGTTCGGTGAATTAAATATAGAAACCTCATAATATGAAGCGTTGCAAAGTATTAAGATGAGAAGATCTAGGGGTTTTTGAAATCATACCATAAAAGTGGTTGCCACTAATTTAGCACACTTGGTATTTGTAACTTGCAGATGAAAATATTTTTTTGTTTTGTTAGTCAACTCTCATTGATGTACTGATCATATGCCTTTAATTTCATCGAGTAGGCTCAGAGCTCTTATTGTAATTTTAAAGATTTTTCTGAATTGTTTCAAAGTAATGGCAGTCTGTTTTGTTTAATGAGCCAAGTTGTAAGAAATGTTCGCCCATTTTGTTTACCATATCGAAAAAGCTTGTTCAATTATTGCCCACTCTCTCAATCAGTAATAAATACAGATGACAAGGCAAAGACCATACCTTAAAAAACGAAGTATTGATTTTTGACTTCAATGGAAATGAAACTTCAAAAATTAAGTCGTTTACTTTGATTTAATGATTAAATCCAATACAATTACATAAGTGAGAATTTAATGTACTTTCGCTTGATTTAAATTAAAACTGACTGCAAACGCTTCGATTTTCCCCTTCACCCCAACAATCCAAACCAAGAAAGTGCTGCTTTTCTCTGTTGGTAGCATAGCACACAGACGACATTTCTTGCACAAAAGTTACATAATAATTGAAGGAAACACCACACGTCGATGCCACGTGGGTGTCGTCGATTGTGCGCCACTGCATACGTCTTTCGGACGGTTTACCTTCAACAGCAGAGAAAACAATTTCAACGATTTTCAAACAAATTGCAATCAATTGACGTCAGAAACGTTAAAAGTTTCAGTATTTGGTATCTTTTGGTGGCTTTTCAATACATTGCGATGTCTACTGAGGATGTGCTTCGGGCAGCTGACAGTTTATGCTTTCAAAAGGATGCAGATTCAGAAAGGAAAATCATAGATACCTTGAGCAACTGTAGACCGTAGTAGTTGCGGTGCCTACCGTCAAGTACTTTATTGTGAATACGCGTAAATGGTTGGCTGACAAAAAGGATGCTTTTGGTTGGAGGTTGAGCCAGAAGAGCCATACAAAAGGTAGGAGCAACGCTAATGCCCTTTGCACACTTTTCAATTAGCCAAAAGCTCAATTTACTTACGCAGTGAGTTAAATCAAAGCAATTCCAAAGACAAAAACACAATCAGAAAGAAAAGACAAACTTCCACACGAACTTCGGCCGGCATTCGTAACCGGAAATGCGCAATCAAGCAGAGCAAAATGGAAGCGCGAGAAACGCAAAAAAGACTGTAGTATCAAAATAAATACAAAGGGAAAGCCAAACCCGGCAAAAGTGAAAAGTGTTGGCGAGGCAAAATTCTTCGTTGTTCAGCCACCACCGAAAAGGAGAGAAAAAAATGAAAGTGGTAATGAAACAATTTACATGCCTCGTGCAACTTCACCGCAGCCTTCACTACTTCGTTAATTATTCAGTGTACATCGCGTCTTGTCGTGTCGCGTTGCCAACTAAACCAAAAACCAAATCCAAACCGAAGCTTAGTAAACCAGATCCAAACCAAGGCAAATCACACTCAACATCAGCCTCAGTTAAGGCAACTACTATTTTCACTGTTCTTCTCTTGTTGTTGTAGCTGTTTTTGTTTTTGTTGTTGGTATTTCCACGTTGCAATCAAACCAGGGGCAACCAACGTGTAACAAGCAAAATCTGACTTGACTGAGAGTGGATACACCAGTACGAGTGCCACAAAGATTTTTCCAGTTGCCAAGCAATGACGGTTGCCGCCATTGAAATTCGCTTGCCGACGACCAGCAGATGAAGCGCGTGTCAGCCGGCGGTCTGAAACGTCAGACAGTTGGGAAGCCAGCGAGCGGTTGAACGAATGAGTGTTTGTTAGCGAGCGTAGTGCAGACGCAGCTATAACCACTTTGGTTGATTGTTTTTTTCATTGGAGTTGGTTTGTACACTTGAGAAAATTTGGGAAGGTAAGATAGTCAATTAAATGACTGAGACACTCTAGGAAGAAATATGAAAAATGTAAAACCGTAACTTTTCAGATAAATAAAAATTCACCAGCTTGTGGGGTAATTCAACTAATGCTTCTCGAAGAGCTGTGGACTAAAGCTCTGATTAAAGTCACAGAAGATGCAGTCACTTAAAACAAACTAAGCTAATCATTTCTCACCTTAACTTAGCTATTCCAGCCATCTTACCTACTATCTTTACCATATTTCGTCTCACCTTACATTATTTAACTTTACATTCTCATATTCAACTTCATTCGACCTTACATGATATTATAGGGAAGTAACTAAAAATCTATACTATTACGTAAAATTAATTATATGGTAATTGTATGTAACGCTTTGGCGTAAAAATACTGAACCTTTTTTAATAATTTCTTTTTGAAACAACACCATAAAAGACACTGGCATCGTTACTTGATAAAGAAACAAAATCATTGCAAGACCACGCATACAAAAAGAAATATAATGTAAATGAATCCACCTGATTATCTTCTTCCCCTTGAAATTCTCTACTCTCTTTTTACTACCAAACAGGTGAAAGTACAGCTTAAATGTTGAATTATTGCAAGGAAAGTACCAAACTTGACGAGTTAAGTGAGTTCCTTCCAAGGTTAACTAATCTTTTGATCAATCCTGTTTGATTCTGGACTCCGTTCAGATAAATTTTTAGTGGTATCTTTTATACTGATATATTAAGCAACCACTAGATAAAATATTAGGATTCATTCCGCATAGATTCGTATAAAATTTTAGAGCTAAAATTTTCTGAAATTATTCTTCTCTATTCTCCTTATAATATACTTAAGCTGTATTTCAGTACAATTTTGGTTATATTTGATTCTCAGTACAATTTAGATTTTCTGTCTGTTCTCAATTTCTTCAAGTGTGCGTCGTAATGAATAAGTAAATAAGTAAACGAAAATGGCGAAAAAATGGCGGCAAAATGTGACGCAAAGCGAAGCAACGCTGCCAATGCTGCCAACAAACAGAACATTTTCAGTTGAGTTTCTATATTTTTTGTGGTCTTATTTTTTTTCTCTTTTTGTGTGGCTCCTATCCACAAACTAAACATCATCAACAATTGTTGCTGCTGCTGCTGGAAGTACTGAACTCCACTGAAGCGCATCGATTCGCAATGACGACTGTCGTGGTTGCCATCGTGAGTTGTTGTAAATCGTGCTGCACGTTTTTGGCACGTTTCACAAATAGACTCACAAGCGGGGTATAGGTACATGGATGCTCTGTTGCCACGACGGTGTACAGGTTAATAAAATATGTGAGTACACTTGTATACACTGAAGCAAGAGCAGTGAATGTAATTGGTCTGAAATGAGCTTAATTTTGGGGCGAGTGTGGCGAAAGATTGTTTTTCGTTTTGGAAATGAGCGAATTTTGAAGATAAAATAATCTAAAATAAAATAAAACAATAGATAAAATTATATTTCTAAAGTGCATGAATTCAAACATGATAGTCACGTACGCAGAGGGCGACGGCTTCAGTGTGCTAGTTAGAAGGTGCGCAAGGACAGTGCAACACTGATTTTTATTTTTTGAAAATTTAACTTGACAATAAATGTTGTTATGAGTAAAAAGGGTGCGCCTAAGAAGTGCGATAAATGAAGTGGAATAACGAAATTGAAAGCGTACTCAGAACGGCACAACATTTTTATGACAACACTTGTGAATTGAGTGACTCTTCGCTGTGTGCCATACAATGTGGCTCTCAAAAGTGGGTTTTCTTAAACAAAAAAAAAAAAAAAACAATCAATGGCACCCAAACAAGTCAAACAACTGATGAGTATGAAGGCAACACCCCTCATTCATTGTTAAATGTTGAGTTGCTTTCTCGCTTACCCAGCCTTGCCAAAAGTTGTAAAATTACGCCTTTTGCCGTCGACATCGAGAAAACTTGATTATGTACTCCTCAACAACAACATGAACATTTTATGACTGCATTTCTATATTTTGGAATCCTCTTGGCAGTGCGCAACAGCCGAATGTTTTCGGCTGTGCTCTGTTGTCGCGCCCTGTATGTGTATCTATGTCATTGCTTGATTTAACTTTCAGTTGTTTTATATGTTATTTTGCCCGGAATCGTTGCATTAAAATCAACCCAAGCAAAAAAGCAAAGCTTCATATATGTATGATATATATTTTTTGCAAATTTTAATCGCATTTTTGTTAGTGTTTCCATTTATTTCAATAGTTTCAATGGTACGAGATTATTTTGACAGGATTTTTTGCCTCTGGAATTTTTAATCTATGATATTGTGGTTTATTGTGTGTTTTATTGCTTGCGTTTTTGATGAGTTTATTTTAATAGTTGAAAAATATGCCAACGAAATTTCTGTGGACATTAGTTTTCGCAAAATTTATTGAAATTGTTCAAAATTACTCGAATGGAATCGATTGCTTTGTTTCAAAGCACAGTGGGCAATTGCATTCGAGCTTTGCAACAGAAGCCTTTGAAAATTCCATTGAAATACATTAAAATAAATTGTTTTAAATATCCATAGTATCATAATTTTTTCAAGTGAGCCTCTGCAATAATGCGTTTAACACATGTGGGTAGGGTGGAATTTTTAATATTTCTAAATCGATATAGGTGTGTTGATATAGTGTGTTGACATTATTGATGCTTTATGGATTTTTCGTAAGTGCGTACCACACGAAATAATGAATACTAATAATCAGAGACCGGAGTCCAGGTTTCTTAAAAGTTCGGGGCTAGTTGCTACAAGAAGAGAATAAGAGCTCTCGCGTGCTAATGCAAAACGCTATCAGAGAACTAATAGTTTTGAGTTAATGCACAGCTCTGGTTAAAAGCAAGTGGTGAAATAATTATCGAAATAAAGATCGAAAAAGTTTAACCCACAAAAATATATTCTAAAAATTTTATTTTCTTATGAATTCTGTTACATTAATATATCGCTAAATTTATAGACTTGTTTTATAGAATTATTTTATAGATTTAGTGGGATTTGTGTCTTGAAACTCGGGGTTTAAAAGTTAAGTAAAATTTCTTAAATTCTCCCTCATCAGACACATCTGATTTCCTAAGAAGAGTTCTTACTCAAGCTAGTGTTGTTAAATGCTAAATGTAAAAAATACTAATAACCTGAACAGCTCCTTAAAAATGAATTATTAATTAATAAATTTATTTAAAAAATAAATGTTTTTACCTATATAAAAAATCGGAAAAACAAAAACGGCGTTGTTTCAAAATCTCAAAGGAATCGGTATAATATTTTCAAAGAAACTAAGTTAAAATTTTTATATACTAGTGTATAGATAATGTTAAGAATATATTTTACTAACGTAGCCGGCCTTACTTCACTGTCCAGTTTAATGAGGAAATTTAATGTAATAATTATGCCTTTGAGCCATTCTTTGTCTGATTCGCTAGTTAGCTATAGCCCTTTCCGTTTGATCTTCAATCGCTTACCGCTTTCTTTAGGCTTTCCAATTACAACTTAAGTTTTATCTTCTTCGAGTCTTTGTGTTAATGAAACTCACCAACTTAAATTTAAACATGAAGTGCTTTGAGAGTACTCTTTCCCTTTTTTTTAATATGTACTTATCTATATCTTTAAAAAAAAAAAAAACCATTAAAATTGGTTGAAAATTACGGGGAGCAGAGAGTTTTTGCCACATGCGAATTAGCGCGTCTGGTTCCAACTTGGATTCAGAAATGCCAAATTTCGCACTGGCACTCTCTTTCTCTCTGTGCTTGCTGCCTGCGCTGGCTTAAGCGATTGCACATTGGAATTTGCATTCGAGAAGCTTCAACGACCTAACTGTGATAGTGAGTGACTTGTGCTTGCTCTGTGGATGCAGAGCAGAGCACATGCGAGTAGCGGCTAAGTGTATAATTTACAAACATATATATGTACACAGGTAACTAATTCGTGTAAATTAAAATTTTCAGTAAAATAAAAAGAAAATAATTTGCCAACTGGAAATCAGCTCTGTTTCAATAAAATAAAACTGCTAAAAGTGATCATCGCAACACAACAACAGCCGCTTTGTTTTATATATACTATAAGACAATTTGAAGATTTAATTTCCAACCCTCGCCAAAACCGCGTGCCTATGTTTTGTAATAAACGAAATGAGATACAATGAGTGAATCCACAAAAAATAACTCTATCTATTTTTTTTCAGCACGCGTAAAGTACCGTTAGTTTTTGTTGGAATACTTGCATTTTTGCCTATCGGTAGCCTTATCAAAACTATAAGACACATATTGAAAAGTGCAGCGAAAGTGAACATGTAAATGAAACATTCAATTTCCATAAGAGAAAACGTTATTTTAAGCAAATTGGGACAAAATGCCACGATCGACTTGTTTAACGGAAGAAGAAAATGGCTTATGTAAGTCCTACTCAAGCTCTGGCTTGAATTTTAGCCCGAATTAAAAAAAAAAAATTGGTCATAGTCGCACATTATTAGGTGACATAAAAGCGGATATATTTTATACATGATTTTAAAATCTTTAGATTTCTACATATCTCTTGCTTTATGGATCTTCTTGCCAATGTTGCAATCTGCTTTATAGTTGGTGGCTTCCAACTTGTTTTATTTTTTATCAGCTGAAGCGTAGTTCGGAGCAAATTACAATTAACACTGATCTGAGCTTATAGTTTTATGATATTGTCTGACAATTTAAATTTACGTTCTACAGAAGAGCACACATAGGCTTTAAAAGAATTACCTCTATAAGTTCTTGTACTAAAAATGGAAAAATCTCACATAACAAACACCTCACAATTTTCCCACATGTGTTTGACCACATAAGCTTTACGCCAGATTATAACTGGAACATACGAGTATGTCACTCTAACAACAAAGTCGACTATTTTAACTGCTGTTCCGCCGACTGCGAACTGACACTTGGCCCTAATTGAGTGAGTGCACGCTCGTTTGCCTGTGCCTTCGACGTGGCGCCTTAATGAATGGCTCGACTAACTGTAATGTAGACTGCTATGTGCCATGCCGTGTGGCAATCAACGCAGCCAATCTGCAGCAGGGTGCTAACAAACGCAACTAACTTTTGACCAACATTCTTAACTCGCTCACCCACTCGCTCGCACTTTCATTCACTCATTCTAAGTACACTTAACGCACCTTCACCCACTCATCACCGCCGCCATCATCAGCAGCAGCAGTGGCAATAGCAGTGGTAGAGCAACCCAATTAGTGCAATTTAAAAACTTTTGCAGTAGTCAACTGGCAGCATGGCTGAGAACAGCTAACAGCACTTAACACAAATTACAATTAATTTGAACCCAATGCATTCCGAAAGCGAACGCCAACTTCAACTTAAACTTCGGCTCCAGCTTACGACTTCGACTTTTGCCTATCCCACTCATTCTGCATGCCCAAAACTACAACTAAACATTACAAATTGTGATTACACGCCGTCAGAAGGGATCAGCCGTTGATTTGGTCCAAAGCGCCGTGATGCGAGGAGTGAAGTTGTGCCAAATGTGAGCGCATGAACATCGAAAAAACAAACTCATTAATCACTCAAGATAAAATGAAACTAATTGGTAGTAAAAATGCTGACAAAAGTTTGCTAAATGCCACCACTCCTCGTTGAATTCTCGACATGTTCGACTTGTGAGCGGTAGTAGTGAAGAATCTGCTTCTTATATTTCAACTTGGTTAAGGACTAAGTGAAGTAAAATCTGATGAGAACCTATAGACTTTCGACTTGTGTTGATCGGCAACACGAGTCGTTGTTGTGAATATTTGAAATTTTCAAAACTTGTAGCCCTGCGGGATTCTTTATTCAAATGATTTTCTTCTTCATTTTCTGCTCACATTCAGCAACAACATGGTTCTTCCTTGGACTAATACTTATATAATAAAAATTATAGTTGTGAGGTATACTTCATTATCATAATCATGTTCACACATACTTCATTTAAGAGATACTGTATAACTTGCAGCTTTGGAGTATGCAATATATTTTTTTTTATGTTTCTATATTTTTTGTTTTGTTTTTACCGATGACTACTGTACCCACTATTACTTAAATTTTTTTTTTACTATTTTAAAGCACGATGACTAAGCTGCACTCGAAATGCCAATGTAGCTGGGAAGTAAGCTATTATTTTATTTTATTTTTTAAATAAATCTGATACAGCGATCTCTTAATGTTTCCATACAAATTGGCTGACAGGAAATCATTACGCATTTGACAATGTGCTACATTTGCTTCGTAGTTAAATATTATACTTCATTATTGTTAAACTTATTTTTACTTTATACTCACCAACTACATCCAGATAGCCAACTTGGCTCTTCATTGGATCCGTATTGATCTGGCACATATACCAGCCCTTGTCCGATTCTTTAACATCACGTATACGTAAAATCCAAGCACGTTTCTCGGCGTGTGTTATGCTCATGCGATGATTTTTGGTTATTACGTGATTTTGTATCGTTAAAATTGTCTGGGTATCGACACGTAACCACGCAATCTAAAGTAGAGAATAGGAATAGTAATGTATACAATATATGTATATATATAAATAGCACACTTTTTCTTGTGTGTAAATTGGCAAACAAAAAAAAATAAAAATAAAATAAAATAATAAAATTGGTAAAAAGTCACAGAGAACCAGAAATACAAATTCTGCACACTAAAACTACAAGTAAAAAAAGTGTGTCTATAAACGCATATAAAAAATGTGCAGCTCGCTTCCGGGCGCAAAGAAAAAAAATCAAAACAGTGAAAAATAAAGACTTCGTTTTGTTGGTTTTCATAGAACTCTATTAGTCGGAATCGTAGTGTCTTCCTTAATTTTTTTCTTTTGCATTGCTATCCAATGTTTGTGTATTTGTTTCTATATGTTTTCATATCCTTTGGCATATGCGCTACTTCATTCGTTGCTAATGTTCATGTGGCGTGGCTGTGTCTCATTTGTTTAACTTCCGCTGCCATGCAACTGAAACAAATTTTATGGGCGCGTCGCACACATGCACGCACATATACACATACGAGTGTATGAACTCGTATACGCAGAGTGAAGTGTGTTCTTTAAGTGCTTTAAGAGTGTGTTAAAGTTGTTAGCTGTAGTGCCGGCTTCGAATAATATTTCTAGTCGAGTCTAGGAGGGCTAATCGTCTATAATTTTATTTATATCAGATTTTAAAGTTTAGTGCTACCATTAGCATGATTGCTAATTTGACGCTTTAGTGAAAAGGTGTTAGTCGCTGGAAGGCACTGGCAACTATTCGTAGTCGCAGTAATGTATTAACAAGTAATTAGGAGTTTCAGCAAAAATTTAATTCCTCAATAGTCAGGGTCAGGTCAACCAAATAGATTCTTAGGAATGAAGTATTTTCTTACACTTATTTACTATAGCAGTAAGGCATAATTGGAGGGTGATGTATTTTGTTAACTGATTCCAGCTATAATCTATAGATCGGGCTCTGACTGTCCCTTACAAGTTCACCACCGCTCTTAGCATTAGATGGATATACGTTCAGTAATTTAATTGATCTCAATAATACATGAGTTTTCTACAGAGAATTATATTCTAACCATTTGCATAATTCGAGTTCAATACTATCGTGATCGATTGAACAATTCAATGTTACAACAACAAAATAATTATATCACTACCCTTGCTAGCTGCCTAATATTCATTTTTTGACTTCTTACTCTCCAAACTTTGATCTAGGTCTAAGGAGCAAGCATCGCCATCTTAAGTTCAAATTCAAGCAACCACTGTGTAGAAGCCTTCATTATATAAGGCGGTTGCATCGATTGTCCTTCTTTCATTCTATTTCTATAATGAACTTGACCTGTTGTTTCAGGCGATGATTCAATTTTCATCAATCTGAATTCAAATTAATGCTCCGAAAATAATATTGACCTCATAATCAAGTAATATTTCATTCAAAAACATTTCTTTCAATTTATTTTTTACCACAGATTGTAACAATAAAGATTTCCCAATGCTTACGTAATGAGCACAAATTAATCTTCTTTCTTATCAAGAACAAAGAACTACTCAACAGAACATTTTGTTTAACTGTTAATGCGTTTATCAAAGGAACTGCCACGTACACTGAAAACAACACAAGAAAACATTTACAAACAATTTGGCAAACTGCTGTCATTTTTCGTTGGCTTCTCTTGGCGTGCGTTGCCCTGGAATCACGTACGTACACATATAAAAATTCAGAAACTAAAGTCGTCTGAAGATAATAAACATCATTTGTCGATGCGTGTGAAATTCAGTTGCTGCTAGTAGGTGCTCAGGTCAAATGGGCAAACGGCAGGTACATACGAAGACAGAGAGGGAGAGAATCTCACAGAAATAAGTTGGTTGAACTACAATGAAGACTGGCGCATGTGATAGTTGCAAGGTAAACTTGAAACTCGCCTAACGATATCATCAACAACTTGGGCAAGATTATCAATTTATTGCGTGCGTTTTCACTTTTTCATGGCAGCTCCACTTGATTCTGGCTTCGGTGTTTTTCTTCTTGAGACCATTTTTTTCTTTTTCTGTTGTTGAGAGTGTGACCCAAAAGTTAAATACGTGTTGCCGTCGATTTAACTTTTGCCACGTTTAACATACCCAAACGAACGCATGGAAAATATGAAACCTCCTTTACCACTTATGTGCTTGGCGTTTTCCTTGCGTACGCCTAAAAGGCCCGACTAACAAATTTGTAACAATTTTCTACCTTTTTCTGGTGTGCTTTCAATATTTCGTTCTCAAATTTTTTATGAGTCACGAAATCGAACAGCAAAGCAAACCGAAAAGGGTCAAGAGCATGCGTTTTATGACCTGGTACGCCCAAAAGTAGGCAAACCGCGAAAATAAAAAGGAGCAAATAAAAACGAGTTTAATTTGATGAAGTGTAAATTGTTATGTTGATAGCCGTAGGCGGGCCCCAAAAAATATTTTCAGGTGTTGGCAGCTTAATTGTTCAGGAAAGAAAGAATTGTACGCCAATTTTCGGCGACAATGTGTGTGCGCAAAATTTGTGGCCTAGTTGTAGGCGTCACGCAATAAAAATTGTCGTCTATTCACCACCTTAATTTACTTACCTTGTAGGTTTGCAGGTTATCGACCACACATTGTAGTACGGCTTCGCGACTAACGGGCACTGTGACATTTTGTAGTGGTTCACCAAACTTAGGTAGATCTGAAATGCAGTAAGTGTAATATAATATAATAAAATAAAATATACGTTTAGGCATACATCTGAAAAGTTGTGAAAATAGTCGAATAAAAGAGCAGCGTGGTTTTAGGCATAGTTAAGGTAATGCAGTACTCATTTGACGAAGTAAGAAAAATCGAAGAAATTGTTTATGCACCACGTGGATTTATAAAAGTTCTTAAAAAGTTTAACAACATTTTATGAGTATTTGCAGTACAATACAATGCTATACTATGATGTGTTTCTTATAAAATCGTTCGTTTTGTATATTTGTTTTTGTGTATCATGCCTACATGTTTCCCTATTCCCCTGGATGACCGGAACGATATCATAATCACCACTTTTGTTGCCCAAGGAAAATTGTGTGTACAATGCTACTGAAAATGAATCTGCGTGAGCCCTTCACTGCGATGACTGCCCGGGAGTCTATCTCCAGGGTAAGCTGCTAGACTAATCAACCGTGGCATAAATATCTAGGTGTATATTTTTACAGCGACTACTTTCAAGACCCATATCAAGAGAACGGTAAAATCTCTTAGTGGCAGGATAGCCAACTCGGCTGGCTTCTCGACGGCAGAAACAAGCTATCGCTGCAAAAGAAGATCAGCATATACAAGTTAATAATTGCACCTGCATGGCGCTATGGAATGCAAGTCTATGGCATCGCAACTCTCTGACATCTCATGGTATATGCGAACAGGGAACCTAGAAAGGGATTTAAATGTTCCCAAAATTGGGGATGTCCTAAACCAACAACCTGCGGCGTATTTAAAGTGGCTCAAACATCACCCCAATCGTCTAGATAATCGCCCTCTCAGGACGCGTAGTAGGATACGGTATGTTGTCAACCTTGCGGAGAGATCATTGTAATTATGTTAACCACCAACCACACTTATAGAAGTTCACTCTTCACTAAGTTGTTATGTATTTGTCCTTTTCTTATAAATTTAATTCAAGTTGTTCTATAATAATAATAATAACCCATCACACAACCGGTATAACTGAACTGAAGGAAATGTCATCTAAAGCGGTTGGTTCTCATTATTGGTAGCGTAGAGTTTTTAAGTTTGTCCCGTTGTTGTCATCTAATTTGCTGACGCATCTTCTTATTCTCATCGGCACATTTGGCTGTGATGGCCGCGCGTACCTCCTCCTCGGTAGCATTGCATTTGTGTGCTACAATAAAGATTATATCCTCTGGATCCAATGCTAGTTTTGTTGGACGTGGTAGATCTTTGAATACCGGCGATGGTTTTCCGGTCATCAAATGTGTAGCCAAGGTTTTGCGCTCGAAAATCTCTGCCAACAATTTTCGTGTGGCCTTCGAAGTCGAGTTCCATTGGAGCTTTTAGTAAAGCTCGATCGGCACGCGTGTAGTGTTCGGACCAATAGTCAACATAGCACCAGCAAACGGATTTTTATTGTTTGACGATGGAGTGGGTTCTTCTTGTGGCAGTTGGTTAGTACTAGCTTCACCATTCGCAAACACTTCGGGAAACATTTCCATAACTCTGATCACCTCGGCATTTTGTGGTATCACTTGCTGTGGCGGCGTTCGCATTTTGCGTTCCAACTTCTCAAGTTTAACACGTTTTGCAGATTGTATTGGTTGTATTGCTTCAGGCGAAGTCTTAATCGAAGTATTTGAACGTTGAAACAGATTCGCAGGGACTTGAATCGGCAGAGTCGGTCAGAGCACTAAATCTTCCAATACGGCGTCTTGATAAAGTAGCATCGTAAATACTCCGAAGAGTTTGCTCTGTCTTTATTTTGAAAAATACGGGATCGGCTCAACGGGGGTATTCCTAAGAATGTCCGAACGTAATTGGTATTCCTAAGAGTATCAGAACGTAATTGCCGTTAATTGCTGCAATAAAAGGTCCATTGATGTTTGCGAACCGGTATTATTGAAAAATTCTCGTTTTTGATATGGTAACTGTTGCTTTAGGCATAGTCGAATACGAATCAATTGATATATATGATATATTACGATTTATGTAAGAGCGAACGCGACCACACCAAGAACTGTCATAAGTAGACGAACACCTTTTGCAAATAAAAAAATGACTCCATAATCGGCTAACGCTTTCAAGTATCTATTTCAACCGAAACATGGACATTGAGGAGTTCTGGTACACAGACTCAAACAATATTATTGAAATGTATTTATTATTATTATAATAATTAAATAATTAATTAATTACCTGTATATAAGCATATTTTTGTTTAATTAGGCATAGGTGAAAGGTTATGTAAATGGAGCATTATCGGATTTTTTTTTCCTTTCCACTCCTAAAGTTTTTGGAGAATCTGAACTCTTTGTAGAATAAATAAAATTTTGACAGAATTTAAAGTTTTAACTACCATTAAATAATACCATTTTTGCTGAGACTAGAACTTTGATTTTGCCTGTGGATGAAAACAATGTAGCTCTATTTTGCTTAGAGAAAGCCAGTTTTTCCCTTAACAAAAGACCTTCGAAGTACAGGTCAATTTTAAATTACTTAAATTTATTGCCACCCTTGTGACATTGGATTGGGAAGCTTCATACGAGAGCAGCATCTCTCTTAGGCCCATTAAGGTAACATATAAGGAGCAATTGCAATGATCTATAATACTTTCAAATATTTTTCACTTCTAATAAATTTATTGGGATCTATTATGTTTCACTACTGCATTTTATGATTACTTCTACTATTTGGAGTTAGGAAAAGTTATTTCTACAATATTAATGCAAAGTAATGCCTTCGTTGTTTTTATTATTTTTTCGCTTTCGCATGTAGAAAAATCCTACGGGTTTTTAGCTAAATTATTAACAAAATACTTAGAATCAAATCATAAAGAAAATCTTTCGATAGAAAAAGCAAACGTTCACTTAGAAATCGCAAATCCTACCGTTCTCTCGTGCAGATGCCTGTAATTCATACCAGTTTCCAAATACGCGTAGTGTATGCACCCGCGAAAGTGCCGTTTGTTTTATGCAATAAAATGTCAGTTGTCATTTAGGAACAGGAATTATTGAAAATAGCTTTTCGCCGACAAGAAAACGGTCCTTAAGAATTTTAATCATCTATTTAATAGGAAAGATTATCGAAAGCATAAGCAGGATACAAAAACATATCATAATCCTAGATAGTAAGTAAGTCGCGAATAAAACATAAATAACACTTTCAACGTAGACGCCAATATCAACACCGCTCATAATTATCAGATGGCGAATGGAGATCAACAACATTTGCTAAATCAGCCAGAGCCAGAGGCGCAACAAACAGCCGAACAGTGTTTGCCGCTGAATGGCCCACCCGTGATTAAACCAACTGCTTTGACTGGAACTTCAAGTTTTTCGTTGAATGACGCAGTCGTATAGGAAAAAGATATTATCGCTACATGGCACAACGCGTAGAAGTAGAAGGCCCCAGAGACTGTCGACTTTGTCGATAGATCCTTGTAATTGCAATTTTAAATCACCAATCACAGTTAGCCTGACTGACTAAATAAACTAAACAAACTTGAATAAATTTCTCAGAGTATAGTTACAATCCCTATAGAGATATCTAGGAATGCGCTAATTACAGTGCCAGACGTGCTCAAAATTTTAGGAAGGCACACTAAGTTATTGAAGTCGCACTAGAACTATTTATGTTTACTTTTCAGTGACACGGCGACCATATAGCCTCAGGCGTACTTAGTCTGCTTTTCCAGGAATTACTCGAAGTAGGTTACCTTTTGTTGACAAGCAATTCTCGTTACTCAACTATTCGGGCAGCATCTCGGGAGCAAATTGAGGCATCGCCAAGCTAATTATAATCTACTTATATCATCTTTAAATAAGGAATATATGTTCTACTACTTTCAGGCATTCTAATTGAAAACCCATAGTTTCTTTAAAATTTTGTACCGGCATTTCCACTGAATTCACTGCTTTAATTCGTTCGCCCTCGCTTGGCATCAACAAACTGTAGAAACACTTTACTTTAAAAATCCGTTTTCTGGCGATGTCTCGTCTTTCAAAGTCAAAAAGCATGCAACAGTGTTACGCTACAGGAAGGCAGAAATTTCTTTTAACACGCTTTAAGCTCATTTCCGGTGGTTTCACATTTCACATGCCGCTGACATTTGAACCTCAACGAAAAGTTTTTTTTACGAACCGAGGAGAGAAAAGGCACGCGCGCAGAATAGCAAACAAAGCAAGGAAAGTTGAACTTTTTATTCCGCGTAGGGGTTATTGGGGTGCGTGTGCGGCAGATAAGAACATATATGAAAATCAACACATCACAATCTTCTTGTACTTAAAATGCGCACAGAAAGTGATAAGCCTAAAAATGTGCACAAACAAATTTGTGATGAAGCCGAAATGCGACAAAGCCGACAGTAATGACGACGAGGGCTGGCAAAAGTTGTGCTTGTCTGCCTTTTGCGAAAAATGTTGGAAAAAGTAAATGTTGTTTTTTGATGTTTATTGATGTGGTTGTAAATCTCATTTGCAAAGTGCGTGCCTGTGCCGCACATCCATGTCATACTTGACAACCGCGGCCGCATACCAGTGAAGCGAACTTCGCTGCCTTTCAGACACACGAAGCTGTAAGCAACTCACTGCGTTGAAAGAGATTTACATGTCACGCACAAAAGTATGCTGCATACAAAATATGCGCGTATAGTCTAGAGGAGGTTACTTCTGCCATTGCCATCCAGTCCTTAATGTTTTCGTTGTTGTTTCTGCTGATTGCCGGTTAATCTCTGATAAGGATCAAATATTTTTGTGCCTTTCTTAAAGCGCCATTGAAACGTCTCACTTGACTTTGTGATTGTTTGTGTGTTGGCCGTCCGTCTGCGCCTCTGTCGCTGTCAGCCTCTTTGATAGCGTTAGTTGTGTGTTTTCCAGTATGCTACGCCAGAAAGTCGACTAGATAAAACATTCCGGCCTCTTGATTTTGACTGCTTGTCAGGACAACAACAAGAACGATGAAATGGCGATGACGACGATGTTGATAATAATAATCAGCGCGATTATAGGCGTTTAGTCCTTCGTCGTTTTTGGCTGACGCATTAGCCTTGTCGCCTTTGTCATCATCTGTTGTTGCCGCTTTTTTTTTGTTTTTTTCTTTTTTTGCGTCAATAAAAATTTTGGCAAATGTGCTTATTATGGCATTACCAGTTCTTGTCGTTTGCTCGTTATGTCCCACGATTGCTGTCGCTTATTTGATTTTTGTTTATTGATATGTGTTAAATGGCATACATCTTGGCTCTGAATTACTGTTTTTGTTGACTGAAATTATTTAAGGCTTTAATGAGTATGTGTTAAAGTGTCGGAATGAGTGTGTTGATAGCTCATTTTGTGAATTGATTAAGTATCTTTTGACTTGATAGGGCTTATCAATAACAGTGCTCGAATGGAAATTGATTTAAGGCGCGTATATACAGGAAAACGTTCGCGATACCTATATGACTTTTCGAGCACTAGAATAACGTTTTGTTGGTATTTCAATAATTTCATTCTTTACAACTTAACCTTCTCGTGGAAATAACCGCTGTTTCCTTAAAGCATAGTTACCTGCTAAAACTAACGTATTTTGAATGGGACGTTAGAGCATGAATGAGCTTAAGAAATATATATGTATATGTATAAGCACAATTTGATAAAGCACAAAGTAAATGTTTGAGAATGAAGCGCAGGGGTGTGCTGCATGTCTTATATACCCATAAGTTGTTCACGTTAATTCTTGCTCTATATAGCTAATGGATATACTCATACACTGGTGTCTGAATGACAATATTTCTCGAGGTAAGTCTACAATATAGGATTAACTAGCCAATGAATAACCTAACATCATTTCAATTTAGCAAATTTAATTTTAGGTGGCACCTTTTGTTGAGCCATTGTAGCTTACTTTAAGTAATTTTGGAAAAGCTGCTGTATTAATAATATGCTTAAGTAGACTCGTGTAATAAAATCCACGATTTCTTATTATCATAGCACAAGCTGTGTTAAAGGCTTGTGATTAAGAGGTCGTTTTTAGGTCGACTTAAGGCAGAAGCGCTAAAATATGCACGGTTATATTAAGCTCGAACATTTCCTCCACTACCCACTTAGAAATCTGTAGAGAAGACCAGAGAGTTACTATAACTCTTTATAACGTTTAACATAGTGAAATGTAGATATAAAGTTTCAAGCCTTAATTTTAAATCTCTATTTTAATGTCGTCTTAAAGCCAGTTATTCTCCTCTTCTTTCTGAACAGATTTCTACTTCTGCACATTACGTGCGCTTTGGTGGCAATAATCGCCTTTTTCTACATAATCAGCATAAATAGAAAATAGTATACTCGCACTCGTAACAGGAATTTAAAGCATTTTAAATGCGTAGGGCAAAAGAAAAATGGAAATCCATTTTATGAGAGGCATTTGACGCGCATAACTACACACATGCCAAGCCTTATAGATAGGCAGACAGACTGCGTTACGGAAGGAAGTATGAACCTTTGGCTGGGGCAAGACGCATTATGCCACGCTACTCGGCTTGAGTTGACTTGGCTTTGCTGAACTGAACTTGCAATGCAATTTACAATAAATAAAATCAACTTGGATGGAGCGGAAAAAAACATGATGCAACCACAACCAAGCAAGCTAGGCAAAAGTAGTTATTAAACAAATATAGTCAGTTGGTCTTCGAAAAAAGTGGCAGTACATGTTTTTATTGTAGCAAGGCAAGCCGTAGTTGCTCTTCTAAGGTATTCAAATTGCATACAAAATAAGAGAAAGGCGAACAAAAAGATTGCCAAAGCCAGTGTTAAGGTTAACCCCAACGACTGTGGGTAGGTGATTCCGGGAGGGCGGCGTTTGCATGGATTGAAAACCAAGTTAAATACGCGCACTTAATGCATAAAACGGCGTGCAGCAAAAGGATCAAGGATAAAGTAACTATATCTGCTGCTGCACTGGCTTACTTCACGGCTCTTAGACTTACGCCACTGAGCACAGAGTTGCCTTACGCGTAGGCGTACATCGCGCTGCGACAACTCACCTTTCTCCGGTATAGTATTCACGGCTGTATCTTCTCGAATGTCTTCGAGTAGCTCCTCTTGATTTTGCATTTCAGCTGCACAGGACGATAGTTGCGCGTTTGCCAGGCATTTGTGGTTTGATGGTCGAGGTCGTGGTGGGCCAAGAGTTCGCAAACAGGTCGCAACGAGTTGAGTGTTGGTTGATTGTTGTTGTTGTCATCGTCGTTGGTTTCACATTACAGTCAATTGCAGGTACAATTCACACACACCCAAACAAGCACCGCCATAGATACAGATACAGATGCAGATACAAAATGTTGACACAACGCGTGTGTGCGTGTGCCAAGTAGCGCAGAATCAGCACACCATAGCGCAGAAGCGCAACCAGGCCGAGTTCAAATGTCACAAGTAATGCAAATATTGGGTTAAATGTTGTTTATTTTTTCACCGTGCGGTTGTGTTGAAACGTGAAGCAGCCAACGTAATCGTAGTCATCGTCAACATCATCAGCGCCATGCCATTGAGATTGCGTATTTAAATGCAGATGCGTACAAGTACATGTA
Organism: Cacoxenus indagator; assembly: GCA_035041755.1. NCBI lineage: Eukaryota > Metazoa > Arthropoda > Insecta > Diptera > Drosophilidae > Cacoxenus > Cacoxenus indagator. The sequence goes on along the minus strand of JAWNKX010000986.1, from coordinate 1,987,301 downwards.
AAGATAGAGAAGCGAAGAGTATTGTAGATAGAAAAGAATAGTACGATTAAATTAAGTCAATTTGTGCGCCAAGATAATGCGATATGCTTATAGTAAATAGCTTTTAAAAGGAATCTATACTTTAATTGGTTTATCTATTAAATTGGCTTTTTCTAGAACCATAACTTTTGAGTATTTTTTTCTTCGAATCAATAGTGCAATTCAGTTCTAGGAAATTGAAAAAAAGTTGTTCTCGGGAAATATTTAATCATTCATCATTATTTAATTTGTCCCCTTCAAAGTATTCCTTCTCAGATATAATACTCTTGAGCTAGCGCTTTTTGCAATCCTCGTAGCACTGCTGATTATCAATTTTGGTCTTGTAGCGATACGGCCTTTATTTCATCAGTTGTCACAAACCTTGGGAATTGAAAACGGGAAAAGCCCGTTGAATACGGTGGCAGAGACATGATTGCGGTTTTGTTTTTGTCCAAAGCATCACGTATCTTTGAACCATTTTTTAAATTGCAACAAATCGTGTGTGTGTCAAACTGGTCTGTAATTGATTGCGAAAATAACGCGTCCTATGAAAGTACAGTAGGCCCTTTTATAACGCGGTTAATGCGTTCCTGGAAAACCCTGCTTTAACCAAAACCGCGTTATACGAGTTTTAGTTTCCATATATTCAATTTCGCTCAATTTAAAAAAAAAAATTCAAAAAATTATTTAAGAAATTGTAGTATGTATGTTATTAGTATGTTAGTTCGTAAGTTTAGTTAAGTTTATATTAAGTTAAAGCATGTAAATTATAACGTAGCTTAAGAAAGTTCTGTGAATGTCAAAAGTATGAATGCCCAAAAGGCTAAAGAAATAAAGTGAGTCTGCGTCGTGCTGTGAAAGGAAACAGACGTGTGTATTAATTAGCCTACAAAATTAAGAAATTCTTTCAATGTACTGTATGCAACATATAAAAATTTAACACAAAATTATTTATTTAAGAACTTCTTTTTTTGAAAAGAAGCATGTTGGCTTTGTCTGTGTTGTCTTATTAATTACCGCTTTTTTTTTCTAATTCCTTAAAAGGCATTATACTTTTATGAACATTATGTTACAATTTAAGTCCTCTTTCTTCACAAGGATCTTCATCTCCTTCTAATCGCTTTGCAAAGGCATTGTTGCAGTTTTTCTAATAAAAGATCTGTGTATGCCAGTAAAGTTACTTCAGTAGACGAATTTGAATCATCTTCTAACTCATTTGCGAATAATTTAATTAAATTGCCTTTTGCTTTGTAGTAGAATTCAGGTGATTCATAGAATTGCATTTCACAAATCATTTCTTTAAATGTAAGTCCAATCATATGTTCACTTACATTCACACTTTTTTTTTTTTTTTTAAATTAAATTATAACATTAAACGCAGTAAACTGCATAAAACATTTGTCGGATTTAAAAAATAATGACGTGAACATTCACACTGAATAGAATAAATCAGCTCAGTTTAAGCAGAGGCAATAAAATTTTTTTAAAGAAGTCTTTGGCCTTTGGTTTAAGTCAAAAGTGTAACCGCGTTAAACCGAGACCAAAAACCGCGCTATATAAAATTTATCGGTAATTTTTCATTCGCTTTAAATCAAAACCCCGTTATACGAGGGCTGATATTATTATTTTTGTTTTTTTCTTGAATTAACAAACAATATATATCGCAATAAACAGCGTAACACATGAGTATAATTATAAATAATCAGGTGTATAATATAAGTACAAAACCTTTTTTGTCGCACAGATGGCAAATATCGTTTTAAGTCAGAAGTGTGACGCAACATTTTGACCGGTGTGTCCTTAAGCGACAGGCAGTTTCAGAGAAGGTGTTATTCCGCTTCTTTTTAAATTCTAATTTTAAACGACACATGGGTACTCAACCCATGTCGATCACAGTTGCCACTACACAGTGGCCCTTGAGAACACCAGCGTATATTTTGTGCTCATTGCGTGACAAAAACCTTTTCTAAATAATCTTGGATATAGAAAAGCTCATAAAATAGCACCATATATAATCTATTCCATATTTTTATTATTTATTTTAAGAGCTATATTATGAGGTATTGCAATGTCCCTGAATATTAGGCGCCCAGCGATAAGTACAAGTAAATCCGGGGTTTCTAAGCCCAGAGCCCCAGGCTGTCAAGTTCTTTAGCTCAGCTGCCTATTGAAACATAATCGATTCGAAAATGTCACCATTCTCAAGAAGTTTATTGCGATATTTATGCTTGCTTGTAAACAGTAAACACATAAATAAAACAGAAATGGCAGCAATTTAAGTGAAATGAATGAAGTACAACAACGGTAAAAACAACACTTGTGCCAAGCTTTGAAAATTGTAACGTTGTGCCAGATTTTTCGTTGCGAACATACTTTTTTTCGGTGAACCAATATAAAACTGCAAATCAGTTTGAACGTAAAACATCACCGAGCAACGTGTAAATGAAATTGCAATGCGGCAGGTGCGCAACGGTGAATGCAGACAAGGCAGTGTGAGGTGCTGCACTTTCAAAGGCAGGTAGTTTCAACGAAATAAAAATGTCGGAAATAGGTGCGCTATTAATAAAAAGCAGGAAAAGAGAAAATTAAAAAAAAAGTATTAGAGATGCAGGAAAATTATTATAAAAGCGGAAAATCGCAGTCAAAGACAAGGAAAGCTGCATATTTTATAGGCGCACATTAAATCTACTTAGCTAAAAGGCTTTTATTCCATGAAGGCTATACGAGTATTAAAAGCTTTTATCGATAAAGTCTTTCATAATGGTAATGGCAAAGGTTTCTTGCGCTGCTGATGCTTGACCTTTTGAGTTGTGCTGAGTTGAGTCCAAAACTAAGAGATGGTTTATTCGAGAGTGAGGATTATACGCTTATTAAATTATGTGGAAACTATAACGGAGAGCTAACTCATAAAGAAGGAGCAACAAACTGAAGATGCAAATTAGCCAAAGATTTGAAAAATACTCTTTACTCGTTAGTAAGATACTTGATACTTTAGGTAATATAAGCATGTATAGGGTCACTTGTTTTTCCAAAAATTGTCTTTTATTAACCAATTGTGAAATATGACACATGGTATACCTGATTTATACCATATAGTTTTATATATTCTTGAATACTTCGACGAAATTAATTAACTTAGCATATATATATATATATAAACAATTCTCCTAGTTTTTCATCTTGAAATTCCTTTTTACCATATGTACCATACCATATGAGATAACCGCGTTACAACAGCAATAACGCCACACAGCCGTTGATGTCGTGAGCCGTACAATGGGTGAATAGAGAGGCTTTTGGGCCTATCTCTATTTCGTTCTAATGGTTTTGTGTTTTTCCTTTTGTTGTTGTTCCATTTTCATTTCATACACAACGTGGGAAGAGATCAATTTTGTGTGTTTGCGCTCTCTTTGCTATTATTAAAGTGTTAGTGTTGGGTTGTTCATTAAACCGAGCAAATTTACCTGTTTCTTCCCTATTGGTCTCTTTTGCTCAGTTGTTCCCTTTGCCTTTACAACTACAATTGTTTACAGTTATATACCACTTAAAAAAAAAAAAACAAATGTGTTTTCTAGAATGCGGTCGATTGTATCGGCCGCGGGCTCTACTCTTTTTATTAATAAACAACAGATTTTACTGTAATTGTTATTATGGGAGCCATGTATGGATGAGCGGTGAATTGGGTTGCCGGCCAAATTTCAAGACAAATAAAAAGATTTTGCTGTTTTTTTTTTTCACATAGTTCTTATAATTTTTGTTGTTCGTGTATTTTTAGCAATCTATTAGATAGGACGACTATAACCTCTCACTAAACTCGCGTGTTGTTATTCACAGGTTTGCATCAACTAATGGCTTTATTGTGTCTTTATCAGTTTTAACCGGCCTTCCAGAACGTGGTGCATATTCGACATTAAAATTGCCAGATCGAAATTTTGCAAAGCATTTCTGGCACTGGCGTACTGTCATATCTCCTTCATACACTTCGGTTAATGTCTAAAGTCAAAAAGTAAAATGTGACCAAAATTCTGCAATTTGCTCTCAATATTTAAAAGGACACCAACCAAAAACTATTGCGTAGGATCATTTGGACTTTTTCACACACACACAATCTTGATATATCAGCTGTCAAAACATATAATAAAGTTGGGTGCGAACAAATACAAATAAATCCTCTGTCGGGGAAAAATAAAATTACTTTCCGAACAACTTAATATCTGCATTCTTCCTAGCTTATTATTTTCATTTATTTTAATCTTGATGTATTTTATATTCCATTTATATAATTCGATTCATAATCTACCCACTTGTTCTTTTTCATTATTCAATGCATTTTCCAACACAACTTCTATAATTCCCTTTTCAGGGCAATTTCATTTAGCCTCATTGTTATGAAGTACCTTACATATCTGATTTAATCTCTGTCCATCTTTCAGTTGGAGCTAGGTTTACTTCATTCTTCATTCTCTATACTATCTTATCTATCATCCATTTATATGTATTGCACGCTTTTCAAATACTCTATTGGTCTTTTCAATATTTATTGCATCTCGATTTCCAAAACTTGATAAGTCAATGTACCTTGTACACTAAAACGCACTATAAATTAAAGTCCTCTGCGGCCAAAGATTCACTCAGAAATTGCCAAAAATATATAATTTTTAATGCATTTCCTTAAATTTGTACAACACACAGAAGTGCTTCTAGTTCTGATTTCCTTCTTGTTTAATTTTCGAGTACATTTCGCGAGAATTTTTCACGGTTACGTTGCTACGAATGCATCGCAAGGTACGCATTGAAAAACACATGAGCGCACAGAGGAAAGCAAAACATCGTGTGTTGCTGCGCCCCTACTTATGCAATACACAATTTATTCTCCTAGTAGTGTGTGCGGTTGTTGTTCTCTTATGTTTTAGCTGCCGCTACTCTTGCTGTTTGCATGTTTCTTGCTGTTGCACTGCGAGAGCATTGATCACATCCGCCTGTGCGGACATGCAAAAACCGCCGCGCCACAAAAAAAGGATGTGCACGAGCAGATGTGCAGTAGCAACGTTTTACTCCGGTTGAAACACACACAAACATACATACATTACCTAGGAGTACAACAAAAGCGGTTGAAAGGCAAAGCAAAGTCTCGACTAGCATCGTTGCTGCTTTAAAGTATGCAACGATATTAGTGCAACATTTTTTAAGTCGGTCTGACTGAGTGAAAACTATATTTGTTCTCAATGCTGGCATTCTAAGCTGCTTTTATATGTAAATTTTCGTTATTGTTGTTGTTTTGTTTTGTGCTGTGCGTTCGAGTGTGTGTGTGTCTGCGTGTGCTTCTGCGTCTACACCACAGCTACACGCATGGCAATGCAGTTACAAACGCCATGTCGCTAGCTCATATTGCATGTACACAGGCGCAGAAACGTTGGCAGCTGTTGTAGCAGCTTGGCTGTCATGTCGCAAGTTTATGTTGCTTAATATTTTCCAGCACATCTCACTTGAATTTGAGCGTGTTGCGTTCTATTGTATTGTGACGCGCTGTGTTGCTGAGGCGCACAATTCGTAGTTGGCCTGACTCTTGTTTATTTGGAAAGAGTGTTGCTGCCACTGTCGCCGATGTACGCAAAAGTATACATTTCTGCATGTGATATACGCGAACGCGAATTTTGATGTTTGCCTGCGGAACATCGAAGCGGGATGTGTCAGTCAGTCAGTCGTTGATCCATGGTGTATGAGAGTTAGAGTTGTTGGCAACTGCTTCAAGAGGCAGTTGTTGTTATGTGCTGCTCGACGTCTCGTTGTCAACGAAATAAAATCGAATTTATTGCATACTTTTCGGCACTGTGTGCTTGTTTACAGCGGCAAAATTGTGCAAAGTCGTTTGTTGTGTGCATGTGAGTGATTTGAGTAAGTGTGCGTATGCGGGCATGTTTACACAGCCAACTGCTGCCGCAATTGAACAACTGTAACGAAATAGTTTCTTATGCAAATGTGTATAACACGGCCACAACTGCACTTGAAAGCAGCACATATCGAATCCTCTTACGTTGCCTGGAAGAAGCCATAAAAATTAATTGCAAATAAGCCATTTTAGTGCTTAAAGTAATTTGGGGCTTAGAGTGTTTGTGTATGCTTTCGTGGTTGTCTTGTGGAAACATTTTCATGTATTGCAGAAAACAACTAAAATTTTATCTCCACATTTTATAGCATTGGAAATAGCTTCTTTTCGTGGTTTAGTGGAAAATAACCTCCGCTTTCGGAAATTGAAAATAATCGTATTTTTTACTATTGTCAATTGCACATTTATAGGAGATGCAACTTTTGTGCAGATCGTACTAAAAATAGCTGCTGCTTTATAGATTCCAACATTTATTACAAACATGCATCGCATGATGTGTTTAAGTTATTCTCGCAAACTTTTAAAACAAACTGGGATGACGCCTTCATTCGTGAGTTGTCTACGCACGTGCGTATCTAGAACTTTATCACTGTATTACGACGCCATTTAATGCGAAGCTATTTAAGCAAAGAAACTGAGTACTCTTCAACAGCATAGTATTTTGAGTCTTCGACTGTCACGAGTTGAGTGTGCCGGCTCAAATCCGCGATCGGTCGATTTTTTATTTAAGTGAATGGTTTAAAATAACCAGAGAAAGAGTACACTGCATGCGCTAGGCCAATAATGTCTTCGTACATCAGAGTATATACCTTATCATATTCATTGTTCTTAAACAAAAATTTGTATAAGATATATAAAAAAATTATCTTTTAAATTCAATTTCGCAATATAAAGAATTCATTTTTTTTATTAATATCAAAATAATTAACTAAAAACAAGGGATAGTAGGTTTTTTTGTTCTAATAAAACTTTAAACACTTAAGCTAATCAGTTTATGGAAGTCCTTAGAACTACGTTAACTATTCCTATAATGCCTTTTTTATTATTATGTTGGATAACTCTTATTTTTTACATCTTCTGGTTGAATCGTCATTGAGTCTACAAGTTTCCTTTTATAACTATTCCGTTAAAGCATCTTTTAAATGCAATGTTTCTCAATAGGTTTCAGGTCAGTACTCTGCGTAGTTGTTTTAAGCAGTTTTAGCACAGTTCTCTAGATGTGTGCTATGTAATTTTATGCCAATATACTGATGTTACTGCAGGAGAAAACAGGTGAGAAAACTGAAAGGAAATAACAACCACTATATTATCATTATCACTTACGATTTGTGATTGAGCCTCCGACTTTAATCGCGTTCTTCAGAAAATGCTTGCTCAGGAACATTTGAATCACGGACATACGGACATGCCATTCTCAATGAGGACGACAATATTATTAACAACATCTCGCGATAGTCTTTTCATTATTGGCAATAGGTGAATACTAATTGAATTTATTAAATATTACTTTGTTCAAGCTGCTGATTTTAATAAAGGCACCTTGCTTTTGTGTTATCATACAAAACAATCAGAGTAAATCAAACGGTAAATTGTTATACTTTTGCTGCTAAGGAACTTGAGAATGCAATAATTTCACAATAATTGTAAATACGATTTTTTTTTTGTTTAAGTTCTTCTCTCCTAAGTTATCGCTCTTTTCTTTGTCTAACATTCACCAGTTTGTTATGAATTGAATAAAGAATAAAGGAAAAACAAAATTTTTGGATTTGCTTTTATGCAACTTTTTTTTCACTCTAAAACGCAATACTTGCAAACATGTACTCACTTTTGCTGCCCACTGTATATGATACATTTAAATAAATGACTTTCAGCTGCCTTGTATTGTGGCTATTGTGATTGATGTGGTTGATGTGGTATTATCACATACATACGATTTTTCTTGTGTGCGAATGTCCGAAAAAACAAAATAAGAATTGAAGAACAGATGATAAGCTCTGTTTTTTTCCCTAGTTAGCTATATTAAAAACTAAAAATTGTAACTTTTTTACATAGTTAAGTCGGTCACTTGCGTATCAAATGTGAATGTGAACAATCCCATACTAAATTCCATTCTCGTTTGAATTTTGGAGCGAAAACATCGAGCGGGAATTTGCAGTGTGCAAAGTACAAACTATTGACAATTATTATCTTAGATTTTTTTTTTTTATAAAAATATCGAATGAAAAATCTGTATATATAAAAATCGTTGTTTTTTTGTCTGTATGCTTGTCTCTTTATGTGGGGATTAGACTCCAACACCGTGTGACCGAACACCATGAAAATTGGTGTAATTGGAACATGTCATCGTGGAGAATGTTCGTGTCTAATTTATTAAACAAGAGCTTTTTTAACTTGATAAAGTTCGCTGCATAACGTCTGACAATAGTGGCAAAACAAAAAACAAACAAAAAAACCCTAGGGAAAAAAGTTATATTTGGTATTCCTCCTTGAATTGTTTATTTGACTTTTATTTTTTCCTTTCTAACTCTGTCTCTCTCTCTCTCTTCTCTCTCTCTCTCTTTTATCATCTCTTCTATGATGCCTCTCTTTTATGCTCTTTATCAGTTTGCTTGGCTTATTTGCTGTTTTTATAACAATCCCCTTTTGGTTTTCTTTGCCATTATCTTATTCGCTGTTTCTTTTTACTGTGTTGTTTTCTGTTTATTGGTAATACTTAATTTCTCTTCTTGTTATTCAGAAATATTGTAAAAAAAAAATTAAAAAAAAGAATATGCTGACTACTGCCTTTCTATTTTGGCCCTCTTTTTCAAATACATATATTAAAATCTGACTTGTCACTATTTTCATCTGTGCTGCTCACTTTTGCTTAGCTGCTTTTTTCTGTTCGCTTCTCTATGGTTCCGTTCCATTTATTTTTGCTATATTTTAATAGTTCTAACCTCGCCATATTTTTTCACTTGTCTCTACTAATTTTAGCATCCCTTTTCTTATACTCCTTGAGAAAAAAAAAATGGGTAACACGCTAGTCCTGATTACATTTTTATGCAGCACTGATTTCCACGCGCCACACGAGTCCAATCATTATAAAAGTTTAAGACAAACCGCACGTGATGTGGGCACCAAATCGAATGCATTCATAGCACGATGCTCTGCTCAACTGCATTGTCCGGCTCTCACACTTGTTCTTTAACAACACTTGTTCTTGTTCTGCGCTGTCAGACAATTCATTCTCGGATGCATTTGAACGCAGTCGATGCTCGCAATCTTGCTTTTTACTCATTCCTCCACTCACTCACAATCTTTGTGTCTCTTCCACTCGCGCACATCAGACCACACAATATAATTTACTGCCATCCAAAGTTTACTTTCAATGGCCTGCAACGCGCAACGACAAAGCCAGCAACACCATCAACAATGACATCGATGACGATGAAGTCTTGCAACGATGACAGTCCTCGTTCGCACACACAAGTTCTGCATTTTCTTAGCGTCCTACAGCTATGTCAAATTGCTTTAAGAAACTTTTGGCTACTGTCAATTTCCAGCCCAGTACTGCGCTCAGCTTTGTGTGTGCGCACGTTTTATTTAATTTACAAATTAGAAGTTTTAAATTAACTGCTAGGCGACTAGAAGAATTTTCGGAATTTTCCATTTCGAAATAGCGCAGCCGTGCAGTTGTATTTCGAAACAGTAGCTACAAATCTACGACATCTAAGCAGCTTTTCATATAAAATAGTTTTATTTTGTTGCACGAGTGTCTACATGATGTCAATTTGTTTGCCGTTGCCGCTGTTGTTGTAACAGTTTCTATTCAAAAATAGTTTTGTCTTGAATTTTAATCATATTTGTTGTATGCAAAATATTGTGTACTCTGTCGTTATCCTTGTTACCGGCGTCCTTGTTGCAGCTACCGTTGTCGTTGTGATGTGTAACAGCAACTGTATCATTTGGTTAACTTTACCATGTGCTTTGCCATTGAGATATTTTCTGTATTCTACATTTCAAGTTCTGTAATTGAGTTTTGACAAAATTTTGCATTTGAAAGTGAGATGTTTGTGAGTTTTTGGGCTTTCACTGAAGTCGTTTTTAAGTACAACGGTGCGTATGCGTACATTAGGAGTTAGCGTTGTGTTAGGCTTGGTAGTCTGGGCGTACTGCTTATTGTAACTAGGAATAAAGTTTACGTAGAGCATCTCATAAACTTTTATTTTAAAGTCTTTCATAAGTTTTTCACCTTTGATTTAATAAAAGTTTTAATGAAGTGCTGAGGAGGTAAGTGGAACTATTTCACTTATAAAAATTTTGGTTTGGTTGCAAACCTTTTTCATTTACATGAACCCTGAAAGACGGTTTTATAATTGGCACATATAAGCTCGTTCGTTAGAAAGTGCTTTCGGGGTTTTCCAACTTTTTTGACATATATGTCATTTAATTCTATTGTTATTAGCTTTCAAAAACAAAGTAACGATAACAACGGTTATCGCCTCGCGAAGCGCGCCCATCAACTACAAGACCGAAACGCTTCGGAAGAAAGACAATGCTCTGTGTTTGTGGTATCGGGGAGGTGTGGTGTACAGGGAACCATTGAAACGTGGTGAAACCGTGAGTACTGATCTTTACAAACAATACACAAAAAATAAAACCACGCATTGTTTAAATAACCTGCGGAATGGGCAAGAAGACACGGTAAAGCGATTTTGTTGCATGATAATGCACCGTCACAGACAGCAAAGCCGGTGAAATATCCAGTCAGAATATTTAAATGTAACGTACTATCGCATGCGCCATTCTCTCCAGATATGGCCCCGTCTGATTATCAACTTTTTTCAACAATGGGACACGCGTTGGTAGAGCAGCTCTTTGCTAATTTTGTCGAAGTCGAATACTGGCTTGATTAGTTGTTTGGCTCAAAGGACAAACGGTTTTTCTGAGTTCATAAATTCCAAAAAAGTTGGACAAACATATAGAACGAATGGCCAATACTTTTTCAATTTATTTACTTATTTATTTATTTTTTTCGTTGCTCAGAAAGTTGGACTGGCACCTCCGCCCTTCGAACAAGCTATAGCGAATTAGAGACTAATTTATCTCCAAATATGGGGCACCACTGTGGCATATAATAAAAGAAGGTTGCAGGTATGCCAAAATAAGGTACTCAGGAGACTCTCTGGCACCCCATGTTATGTCCACAACACGACACTGCGTAGAGACCACAAGATGACACACTTTTGGAGGTAATTAACTCCTCCAGCATTCCATATCAAAGACAACTGCTGACGCACCACAACTCTCTGGCAACCGAGCTTACCCGAACGATAATAGGGCGTAGAATGAAAAGTCGCCTTCTTCTAAGAACGTAATAGTAGCCATCTAAGTCCATGTCTTAACGGCGCTTCCATTATCATAACCATAGTAAGGTTTAATTATATATATAGCCGTCATTATTATTATTGTTTTTTTTTATGAATATTTTTTTTTGTTTAATATAAATTTTTATTTGGAATCTGTCCAATGGACATTCATAAAATTTGATGATTATTATATTAATATGTCAATCAGTTTACTGCGATTAATGTTATTCGTTATACATGTGTTAAGTCAAGAAAAAAAAAAAAACCCGGAAATAACTTTCGGCTACCATGCAGGCGATTTCTGGTTTATCATTATTTTTGTTAGCAATATTATTATAATTTTCTTTTGTAGAAATGAAAATACCTAAACTAAAGAATTTGTAAAAATCAGAGTTTTCTGGAAAATGAAATCTTTCTAAACCCTTCTGATTTATCATTAATCCTTTATGATTGCATATTTGCCGAAACTCGTTAAAATCGATTTGGGTGAAAAGGAGAGTGAGTGGAGTTAAAAGGCCTTCAAGCTAAATACAAGCAAGATGAGTAAAAGCAAATATAATAAATTTAATTTTAAGCTCACAGGAATAACAAAAGTGAAAGAAGTCCAAAACAACAACATGCACAACAAAATGGCAGAAGGGATGCACACAAACAAACGCAAACGCACTCAACAAAAGGATGCACGACAAACATTTTCACTGTTTTATGCATAAAAACAGTGAAACGAGGGAACAACTACAACAAAAGCATCAAGAAGGGATTTGCACATAGCCAGTAGAGCAACCAAAAGTCGCGACTGTGATTGCATGCTGAATAATAAACGAGAAGCATAAAGCATAAAAAAAGTCTCTTGCATACTTTTAGTTTTGGTCGGCGGTTGCTGTTGCCTGAGAGCGGCACGCATGTAGAAAAAGAAAACAAATTGTTTAAACATATAAAAGGAAAATGCGGAAAATTGTCAAACAATTGTTTGTCGAATGAATGAGGGAATGGAAGCAGCAAAGGCTAAAGTGAGGACAAAAAACAAAATGCTATCCCACTTGGCCTGCTTCGGGCGAAATAATGCAGCAACAACAACAGCAGCAAAAATGAAAATTCTTTTTGAAAACGATGCAAAAAATTTATAAAATAAAATGAATAAAAATAAATAAATAAATGTGTATGAAAGGAAAAAAAATGATATTTTATATGAAATGTCAAGCGTTCATATGCGAGGGACGCACTACAAGAACTCTTCTGGAGCGCACCTTGTTGAACGCAAGCGGCTCAGGTCGAGTCGTAACATGTGTGCAGTGCAAGCGATACACAAAGCAATATAATGACAAGAAAGCGCAACCTGTTGCTGCATGACTCTACCACAAAGAACACATCCTTCCGAGCAACCCAGCGCAACGAACACCGAACAGCATGCAGTGTTGTAAAGCGACGCCGCACATACCTTTTTTACAAGCGCTGCACATGTACACACAAAGAGACTTGTTCAGGCATGCATGTGTGTAGTCCTTTTTATATTTTAATGCATGTCAGACAAAACCAACGAACCAAGCAACCAACCAACCAACCAAGTCAGGCAGCCAACCTACTACCGACCAACTTACATACATGAATACTCGGCTTGGCTGCTTGGCAAAATAAAAGCATCACGATAATAACAAGCGAAAGTTCGAGCAAGCGCGGAAGAGTGCGAGTGAGAGAAGTATACAGAGAAAGTGACACAGAGCCACACAGACATTCAGACAGAAAACCCGTTACGCTCTGCCGCTTGCTCCTGTAATTGTCTGCCAGACGCTGGAGCGGCATCATTTCGTTATGCCTTTTGCTTTCCTCTAGTCCGTTGGTCCTTCCTTACCGTAGCTTGTTTCTTCGCTTTTTATAGTTTTTGTGCCTTCGCGTTTGCAATTTATGCATTGTCCTGCACCAAACACGCTACAACTCATTTACAGCGCTGGACGCTCTCAATCCTTGGGCAACCATTCTTTCACCTATTTATTTTATTTTTTTGTTTCGTTGTCCGTCCTCATATTTTTACAATGAAATTTCGTTCCTTTGGCAGTTGCTGCTCCCCGGGTTTCTTCTTCTGTTGCTCCTGTTTTTCACCATTCTATATGGTTTTCTTAATTGTTTACATTTTTTTCAGTGGCTTTTATGTTAAAATTTATTGCACACCAGAACAGGATTCGGCGTTGATCGCATGGTGGTAAGCAACGTGTTGTAATTGTAGTGCAGCTGAGTGGTTTGAAGCATGGCAACAAGGCAACGCTGGTGATAAGTAATTGTAATCGGAAGTAACATGCATGACTACAAATTACATTGATGAGTATCGAATAAGGGCGTAGTAATGTGAAGTGAGAGAAACAGGCGAACGTATTATTTTGAAGAGCACAAGGTTAGGATGAGCGAGATGGCTGATGAGTCGCAAGTTAAAATTGGCTCTAGAGTTCAGACAAACCTATACAGATAAAAAGCGTATACTCTTAAATCATACGTATGGAAAAGTAAGGGAATAGTGTGGACAGTTTGAGGAGAGAACGACAAAAAGCCGAAGCGATAAGTATTTTTTTCCGATGGGATTCGGTTAACGGCGGTCGATGAGGTCCATTGATTGAGAACGATCGACCAGTGCAGTCAAATTCAGTTGTTTCAAACTATTGAAATAGTCATTAAAGTTTTTTAACCCTGGGCAAAATTTATATGAAACACTGCCAATACAGAGCCCACATACATGATAAGGCACCATACATAGCTGCTCTGAATTCAATGAAATAACTTGCGTTACAACCTCTAAAAAGCAGATCTACACAATACTAAACTTCTGAAAAGGGTTCCATGGAATGCTTCTACCTATCTGAAAATTGTATAAGGATGAGGATTAGTACGGATTGAACCATTTATATCCAGAACATATTCCATTTAGGATGCTTTTATTCCGTAGAGACTCGACTCTGAGCAGGCTTGCAGTGACAGTCAAAATATGTGGATCTGAGGTCATCAATATTTGTCTAACCTCGCGCGTTCTCTATCTATTTCTCTCTTTGTAATGTTAAAAATAACATGTAGGATAAGCACACATATATTATAAGTGTAATAATGTAAGTAAACATGTACAACAGTCCTTAATATTAGGATATATAAATATATAATAATATTTAAAATATATAATAGAACACTTCTTGTAGCTGGTTGAATTTGTGCATGTGTTTCGAATAAAACCTTAAAATAAAATTTTTTTTCTCTCTCTTTTTTCCATTATATTTAATTTTTCTGTTACTATTAGAACAACTTCAATTAAATTTTATATACAAAAATTAACAAAACAACATAAAGTAGTAGTATAGTGTCTGTATAATAATATTAAAAAGATCTGTTACGGAGGTCGGCAGGGTGCTATCTTCTCAGCCGTCGCGCCACCCTAACTCCTCCCATTCTGCGTCGTTTTAGAAGGCGCATTGCTAGTTTATTTGGATGATTTTTTAACCTCTCCTAAAATTACATGTACTTAAAAATACACTCAAACGTTACACACTATCTCTCTCTCTCTCGATAAACAAAAAAAATGTTTCATCTATTCACATATTACTCTCTTATACCATTATTTTATTAGTATTATTTCGCATACTTTCATGTGTCAGCTTCATTCTCTGTTTAATTAGTCAATTAATTTTGATTGAAAATGATAATACAATTGTCTCTCAAGCTGTTTTAACCGTAAACTACTTAATACAATACTTTAAATTCGATTAAAACCCCAGGTATTTTTCCAAGTATATATCCAACTTGAAACCACAGACGCATTCGAATGTATGAATAAATATAGACCTTAACAATATAATAAATCTTATTGAAATAATGAAATAAAAATAAACATAAATAAACGAAAATTCAGGGCTTTATCAGGTGCAAAAGTTTTAAGTAAAAAATGCCCTGAAAATTTGTTAAACAAGCAAGAAAAAAAATCTGAAACTGAAGTCTCAAATCGTACAAACACTTGAAGGCCACGCTACCATCACCTCATCAGTGAATGTGTCCTGCTTTTAGCTCGGCTCAAAAATATACAAACAGACGTGCAGCTACCGTTCTGTTGCCACTAATAATTTTCCTTAGATATTTTCACTCCAAACGCGGAAAAATCTACGTGAAATCTACGCGTTTTCGTTTATTTTTTATCGAGTTTATTTTTCGTGGCATACTTTTTGGTGTTCGCGCAAGCACACTTGAGCAGCTGCTGTGCTGTCATTTGTAACGTGAAAAATGTTACAATAAATAAATCTGCTTTAAATTAGCGCATTTTGTTGCGCTTTGTTTTCGTATACATCGATGTCTGCGTCTGAGGCCACGCCTCATCCTGGCCACGTCTTTTGGTGCCCTAATAAAGACGACACGGATTTTCACATTTTGTGTGTTGTTTCTTTTCTTTTCTTTATTTTAAGCTTAACGTCGCGTCACTTCTGACAAGTGTGCTTTTCCAAATGCTGCAAACCATAAATTATATTTTTTTCAATTCTTTTCCCAAGCTTTGGTCCATAATTTGCGTTTGCTTTATAAGGAATTATTTCTGTCTACGAGAACCGTCTCTGTGTGTACTTAGACATAAATTATATGAGGCATTGTCCGGTTTGCTTTTGTCAAGGGTCTGTTGTCTATGTTGATTAATTTTTTATTTATTTATTTATTAAAAAATAAAAAAAATAAATAAATGAATAAATAATTTGATTTTCTCTAATTCGATTGCCTCACTACTCCGTCCAATTGGTGTCTGCTGCTAATACTTTTTTCAAGCAGACATGGCAGACGTACTCGTAAATAAAGTAAATATTTTAAGTCTTTCTTAATGATTCATGGCGCTCCAATTGTGTTTTACTTATGGCATATTTATAGTGCAAATATTTGCCTTGGCCAAATTCAGTCATTATTTATTTTCTTCTTTGGCAAAATAGTACATTGTACTAAAAGACAACTTAAAGTTTTGTTCGAAGTCCAGTATTTTACTTTAATAACTAAGTCTGGTATAATTTACAGAGTGTGTCTATGAACTGAAAATCTTTATTAGGATTTTTATGTTGAATTTTCCTAATCCTGGGCATGGAATATCCAGCTAGTTTGTGGTGAGTTAGATCATAATAATCTAAAGCTTGGCACATTTATAAAATTTGATGTACTCTTCAATACCCCTTCCAAAGATTATTTAAATCATATGATTATTAGATACCCCAGATTAAAATTTTTTCTTTTATTAACTAAAATAATTAATTAAATAATTAAAGAAGGGACGAAAAGCGGTAGAATATGTTAGGTTAATACTCTTTAATGGTAGATATTTACAGCCCCAACCATTACTTTAACCCTGCTCACTCACAATAATCAAGTATTCGCTCGGGGTGTAAGTAAGTTTCTTACCATAACAGAAGCCTCAACAAAGAATATCGTTATCATAGCTGCTTAGATCCAAAGAGAGAACCCTATCCTAAGCTAATTTCAGTGTTTTTCAAAGTCGATTCATGGAAATCATTTGTATTTGGAATTGAGGGGAGAGTATCTTTCTAAAATAGCTATGGAGATGTCTCGGAATCTAGCACACGGTATTTGTTGACACCTTACGCTGAGCTGTCAAATAATTAAAAGATATTTCGTGCCTTGTTGCCATAAAGTTGCCATATCAATAAAATTTTTTGTAAAATTATAGGGTTACCGTTACAAACTAGGGTTTACAATTGAAATTTCACATTTTTGCAGGGCTCTGCTACTATTTCTCACAAAAAATACCCTCGTATCTCCATTCTTAATGTCGGTACCAGTTTATTGACCCTCTTGTAATATGTTGCCTTCTTTCGCGATTGATGGTATTCCTGATCACATTGCAGTCGATTAAGATAATCTGACTTCATCTTTAACATATTTGATGACTCAGAACTTTCATCACAATTGAGTTGAATAGTTACGACCTTTTCCAACACTTTGCTACTATAGGAGCACTTCAGTTCATTAGTGACCTTCCACGTGCGATTTTGTCGAGCTGAGAGTGTCCAAACAAAGACTTAATTCTTTGTCAACTACTGTGGCTGGCACATTCGATGACAAATGTCAACAGCAGAAGAAGTAGGAGAATGTACATGAAGGACCTCAGCTGTTTATGTATTCAGTCCAGTGCTTTGGCTGCTCGCAGTTCAAAGTGTTCGTTTATGTCTTCTAATTCAGCAAACATCATTCAGTTGGCGAAAAAAGAGTAGAAGAAAAGAAAGAGTTTGTTGGCATCTAAGAAGTCTAGTTGACCTTGCCAGTCGCTGGCCAATGTTTGGGAACTGAGAGTAGACAAAAAGAAAAACGTTTGCAAGTGGCAAACAGCGAGTGAGCCAAGTTGAATATGAATCGATTCACATTGATTGCTGAACGAGTGCGCGTACTCGACATTTTCTTGGACACAGTTGCGGATAAAGCTCGAAATACATGCGAATTGAACTGGTCTACGAATTTACTTGATCTTCGTCTCTACTGTCATCCACTTCAGTTTGGCATCAAGTGCGCCAATAGATGTCGTTTTCTTTTCTCGAGTGCAAACATTTCGAGCATTTTATGAAATGGCATGCCTGGCATGCCAAGATGGGCAATGGGCAATGGGGTTGAGGCTGACTGGAATTGAATTGAACCGAAACGAACTTTAGAAAAAAAAATCTTCGCTGATTTCTACTCTGTGTGAGGGGTTTGTGTGGCAGATTAGAACTGTTGGAATTCAATTAGTTTTCAGAAAAGGACACGCTTCTCTCAAGTGTACTTAAAATACTCACCCAAATGGTGTGCAATGTGATCGTGTTCCTCGGACTCGCCAATCATGTCATGATGCATCATCATGTGCTCATCCATGTGCTGTGGATACTCGCCCGAGTCGTGTTGCTGGTCATGCTGGTGTTGGTCGTTGTTGGGAGCTGCGTGGGCGTAGCAAATGAGCGGTCCCACGCGCAGCAGATTGTGACGATTGCTGAGCCAAATTGCCAGGCCAACGATGACGCCAGCAATTAACAATGACGAAATTTCCGCCATTTTATGTTTCCGTTTCATTTTCATTGTTGCTGTTACTGCTGTTGTTATTGTTGTTGTTGTTGAGCATTTTAACTTTCTCGTTATGGTTGTCGTTTTGCTGCCGCTGCTACTGTTTTTGTCGTTGTTGTTTTTGCTGCATGTTTCCGTTAACGTTTTTGTTGTTGTCACCGTTGCTGGTGGTGCAAACGGAAATAGTTGAAGTTTCATTTTTATTTGTTGTTTGATTTGTTAATTTATTTTTCGTTTTTTTATACTTCAGTGTTTGTTTTTCTCTTTAATTTTGCATAGTTTATTTGAAAATTTCATATAACATTTTTCGTTGCATAACTTCAGGCATTACTGCTGTAGAGCCGCTGTAATGAGAGAATTTGACAAAAAAAATTTTAAATTATTTAAATTATGCCATAGAAAAAGTAATAAAAAGCATTACAATTAAATTTTGCTGTTCTTTATTTGTTGAATGAAACTTTGTCTCTCTGGCTGAGCGCTTCAAATTGGATTTAATTATTTATGAAATTGCATTTTGTTTTGGATTATGCGCTGCAAATAGTAGCGAAATTGTAATTTGTGTTATATATAAAATCTTTTTTTTATAAGTCTGTCTATATATGTTTAATAACGAATGATTGTCTGCCCTTTGATCTGTCGGCGTTGATTGTAAAATTGATTGGTTGATTTCTTCGCTTTCTTGAACTGAGCTTGTAACCTTCATTATAAACCATTACTTTTGCTCTTAATTATGCCAACGAAACGACAAATAATTCGTCGATCAAGCAAGCGGAAAAACCAATAACCGGTCAAGTAGGCATTGTCCGATCCAACTGACTGCATGAAGACTTAAGTCTTGATTCATTCAATTACAATACAAATTATGATTAATATCTGTCTTATTTGAAGAATGGATTAATAATGTGATCATTGCCGTGTCAACATCAACGCTGATATCAGTTGACACATGCTAATTGAATCATTGTCAATGAAAATAAAAATAATTCTATATTTCGGTCACCCTATAACGCCTGATACGTATATGCCGTTTTAATCAAAAAAACAAAAAAAGAAGGTGCAGTGTTATATTGTCACATCCAGAGCAACGCAGATAACAAAAAGGGGCGGCAGCACTAGAAGTAAATAACTCATAAAATTATTATTACTATATGTTCGACCGCCTATTGGATAAGATGTAAACTAGTGAGCCACGCGATCATCATATAGTTCTAATATATTTAAACTAGCTGCTTTGGTCGGGGTAGATTGTTTTTCTCAATATTAACAATATCAACATCAAGAAGCAGAAAAGCATAAATAACGAAACAACGTACAAAATTTTTTATGCTTGGTGTTGAAGTGGTTTATCAAAAATTTAATCCTAAAAAGAGGATGTTTGCTTTTAAAAAGTCAAAAATGCAAGTAAGCCAGTTTATTTTATAGGGCAGATGTGTTGTTAAAAAAAAAAAAAAAATATTAAAACCGGTTCAGTATGTTTTGCGCTAAAGCCTTACATACAACTCCCATAAAATACATTTTAATAAATTGGCTTTTGTTTGTACTGAAAGCGTGTCAAGTTTAAGCTGCAATGGTGGATTAGGTTGGGGTGTTAGCCGATAAGTATGCTGTAATAAGTTGCAATGCAATTTGTGGTTGAGTTTAAATGAAGTGAGATGAAAGGCTGCATGAAATCGTTACAAAAAAGTAAGTAAGCCAGTTTCTTTTATACTTCAGTTTCTTTTATAGGGCAGATGTGTTGTTAAAAAAAAAAAAAAAATATTAAAACCGGTTCAGTATGTTTTGCGCTAAAGCCTTACATACAACTCCCATAAAATACATTTTATATTCTTGTATAGATATAGATGACCTAGCAGTTAAGTTGTAAATTTATCAACTTCAGAATTTCGATGAGCACTGATGCAGAGTCACTCTCAAGACGCTTCACTGTAGTTGCAGCTATAAGAAAGTACAGTTTTTTGTTTTGTTTTTGTTTTTACTTTTAATTAAGCAACCATCGTCTCACGGATATAAAAATTGAATTGACAAAAATTATAAAATGACAGCAACTTAACGTCTAATTTCATGTTTGGTGTTGAAATGTTTGACAAAGGCAAATTAAAATTTGCAGTTTAGAAAAGGGAGGTCATCAGGGTGAGGGCCCTTCAGTCACCAGGACCGCACCACTACAGACTTCTTATATCATTAGTTTATTGCTTGGGCAAAGTTGACTCCTGGGTCGAATTAACCAGAAGAGCTTTACCAATTTTTGACGAAAGCCTACCTGAGTTGGTTTGAAATGGTCATCAATATTCATAAAATCTTGTAAGAAGTCAGCAGACTGAAAGTAATTGAGTTAGCGATTGTTTGGTACTCCAAAATTATTACCTTCATTGCTTGCCTTGAGAAGGGTACAATCGTAACGAGAAAAGTGCTTGCCTCGGAAATTCTTAATTATTTTTCATACACTGATTATTATTTTCCGATATAACAATATTTCTGACTGATGTGATAATTGTTCATTCGATCAAATTTGAAGCCTTAATTTCTCACGAGCCAAGACGAAACCAGGCCTTAGGTGGCGGATAACAGCGTTCTATCTCATATCATAATCAACTACCAATCATAGCACACCGCGTTATTTATATTAAAATGTATAACGTCAAATTTTCACAACAAGTATCTTCCTATACTGCCTGCTAAATAAATTCATTGCACTTGACAATGCTGCTCTCGCCAGCATGTTGCAGCTCCGACTACTGTTTTTTGAAGCTTCTTTCTCTGTGTTAATTTTGTATTTTAATTTTAATTTCGCGTCTGCAGCAGTTTTTTTTGGCTGCGCCCGCTTCATGAAATTCGTTCCGAGTCGTGCGAAAAGCACAATTTTTCGCACATTTTTTAGCTCTACTTGCTTGATTCTAACTCTTCTGCAACTATTTTGCCATCTTATGAACATCCTCTTCTTATGCTGTGTCTGTCTCTGTATCTGAGTCTATTCTCTTGCACCATAAACGGATACTTAATTTAATTGCGTAGCGCCAAATTAGAAGCCGGAGCAGCAGTGCGCTATTGTCCGTCCCACCGTCTGCCTGACATTCGCTTGGCGTTTGCCGGAATTTAACGCAGAATGTTGGCAACGTTTTTCTTGTTTTGTGTTCGTCCTGTTGGCTGCTGAAAAACTTTAAGCGCAGCAAAACTTTCCCTAGTTTAGACCATTTCCGCATTGCAAATGTTTTTGCGTTTTCGGGGAAATTAATTTTGCGACGACCACCCCTCCCCTCTTTGTCAAAAAGTAAAATACTAAAACACACAAAACAGGATATTGTTTTGCCAATGAGTGGGGGGCGTCATAGTCTGACGCTGTTTATTTTATAAAGGAATTTTTAATAGCGCTCTTGTTGTGTTAAGAAAACGAGATAAGTACTTAAACTAAACCTTTTTTTCTTCATTCAAGTAAAGAAAAGGAAATTATATAAATTATTTTGTAAACCTCATTTAAATTCACAACGAAAATAAAGGCAACAACTATATTGAGGTCTTGTTGAATCAGGGCTACGAACATTAACAAAAATTGGGAAGTAGTAGATGAGACTAGAGTAGAGTACGAGTATAAAAGTTCTTAAACCCTACGGGAGGGTGGCGCTCGGAAATGGGTGTCAGAGTTTATAGTTTTGCTCCACGTAGTTAGCGTAACGGTCCCAGTTAAAGGGTGCACAATTTTTTGTGAGCTCACTCCTCAATAGTGGCAGTAAATGTGCTGCAAAGATTTCATCTTTATTGCCATCATCTTTCCATTCCTATATTAACTTTTATCAATAAATTTGATTAGAATACAAAATATTGAATGGGGGAGTTGAGAATATATGTCTCCGTATTAATATATTATATAGTAAGGCTAGCATGGACCCAGTGCTGCTCGTAAATGGTAAGTGAAAACTTTTTTAGACGCGTTGATGGATTTTTGGTAAGGCAATATTTAATGAATTTCTTTTTGTGTTCGTTTGCTCGTCCTTTTCGTATTTTGTAGTTGATTCCTTCATATTTCATACAAAGTTATATTTTATACAAAATAACGAACTGCTTTAAGTTACAAAGCCTTGATTGAAACATAAGCTGTTGTTATTGGATGGAAAATTTTCCTGTAGAATTTCGGTCCAAAACTCACTCGATTACTCTCGTAACCATTCAAGAGCCTTTCTAAAAATTGATCCAGTCGTATTGGAGTCATACCCATATATTCATACATCGACTATTA
Organism: Cacoxenus indagator; assembly: GCA_035041755.1. NCBI lineage: Eukaryota > Metazoa > Arthropoda > Insecta > Diptera > Drosophilidae > Cacoxenus > Cacoxenus indagator. The sequence continues at coordinate 1,964,773 of JAWNKX010000986.1, read as the reverse complement.
TATATATACACAATTTTATATATACAATACACGTATATTAATACAGAGAATCAGGTCAGTATAGTGAAGTATGAATGAGTTAAGTATAAGCAGAGATGTATCCAATTGGAGAACACAAAATGAATATAGAAAAAAACAGTAGAGTGTAGTAGAATATAGCAGATTGTAGTTTAAAGGAGTTAAGTGTTTTCAGCGGTCCAAAACTTAAATGTTGGCCTAAGGCTTTAAAGTAAGCCATTCGACTATTCGATCATCTACGCATTCAAATATTGTCGAAAGACTGGATGGGTCCCCTACGCACTCTCCAACAAACTCAACTCTAACTCGACGACTTGCCGTAAAGGACCAATCTCATAGTATTTTATGGTAAAGTATAGCAAAGTTAAATACAAGAAAATAAAAGGCATAAAGAATGAAATCGTGCAAAATTCTGATAGAGAGGATATCACAAAATGGTCCACGCAAACATGAGTAGATCATAGATATATAGAAGTAAGGTAAATTTTCAGATAATAATGGAGTGTCATAATTGAAGCTCACTATTTCAGTACCGAAAAAGGCTATATTGCGTTATCACTGCTATATTTTTCATCTAACCGCCCTATTCTGTGCATTCTATCAAATGAATAGATATATTTTGATAGGTTTTGATAGACAGTAAGCGATAACACATTTTTATGGGATATTTTGAGAGATTCTGCTTATTTAGAAAAACTCTTTACTCTATCTATTGCCGATTTTTTAACACTTCCTTATCAGGCAATTATAGGCAAAATTGGACTATTACTAAAAACAGCTTTTTTCCTTTCCATGTGCGCCAGAATAACAAATATGACAAAAGCTTCTATCTATTCAACTAATATGAATTTTATAGATAGAGTGCACAGATTAGGGCGGTAAATCTAACTTGAGGTTTCCTATTCTAAGGTTCTTCATACCATTAAAGTTGTTATATTCTTACTGCCATAATATATAGGAAAAATAGGAATGTAACTACTACATTGCAATATGCGCTAGAAATATTCGACTTCACCTTATCACCCGCAAACAGCAGTAAACCCTATATTCTTACATCATTTCACTTTTAATTTCATGCCGTCGTCTTATCATTTTTATTGCCTGCTGCTGCTTCTTTTACTTACTTTGTCCTTTCTCTGTCTTCTTTTGAAGCAGTCATTGAAAATTGCTGCTGATAAACTTCTGCATTTAACTGAGCTGAAGAAATTTTAGGTTGTCTACTTTTTGGCGTGTCTCTATGTATTCATTTTTTCTGTTTTAACTGACAGTTTTCGTTAGTGCTGCACTTTTTTCTTCCAAAGTCTGCTACTCTTACATCCATTCATTCATTAAACGTTTTTGCTTATCATTTTAATATTACCCAGGCAACATGTCAATTCATAGAAGCAGCATAAGTTGACTGATGGTAATGCACGCGATGACTATGATGACAACACCGAATGAGTTTTTTTTTCTCTACTTAAGAACTAAGATGATTTTTTCTACTTACAAAGTTATGTAGCGTTCACAAAAAGAAAAAAAAAACTAATAATAATAATAATTAAAATAAAACATATTTAAATAAATTCAAAGGAAGTAAAGTCATGAATTACATGCTGTCTTTTCTGCGTGTCCCTTTTTGCGTCAATTTTCCGTGTCTTCTTGGCCAAATTTTCTACATTTTAATGGGTTCTTTTCTGTCTGAGTCGTTGATAAAAGTGTTGTGAAAACATTTCTTTCCAGGATATTATTATTGCCTGCGGTCTCGTTGTCCCTGTTGCTTACCGTTTACCCCACTTGCTCCTTAGCAGGCTTGTTATCAGTGGCTTTGTCGTCGCCGTTGTCATTTTGTGTGCCCTTGTTGTCACCGCATACAATAATAATAATAATCGTTATTTTTATCAGGTGAAAAAGTGAAATTAATGAAGAAAAATGTCAATCCCCATCGGGGTCGCCTTTGATATGCTCTGCTTTTCTGGGCTTTATACTATATTGCTTGATTGGGTGCGGCAACGCCTTTGAATGTCATCGCCCACGTTAAACCCGATTGCCGTCTGTTATTCGCTATATTCAGACTTATTCATTTTGTGATTTCTTCGCTGTTCTTCTTTGCTTATGCTTTCATGCTGTCTGTCAGTCGAATGAGCTTCTTTTTTTTCCATTGGACTGCCAGCTTGCTTACTTCGAATGTCATAAAGATAAAGTTGAAATGCCTCGCAAAGACGCATGAATGTGACAAACGTTCTTTCATTTAATAAATTGGCTTTTGTTTGAACTGAAAGCGTGTCAAGTTTAAGCTGAAATGGTGGATTAGTTTGGGGTGTTAGCCGATAAGTATGCTGTAATAAGTTGCAATGCAATTTGTGGTTGAGTTTAAATGAAGTGAGATGAAAGGCTGCATGAAATCGTTACAGCCTTTCTTAAAGTGTCTATAAACTAAGCCCGACATTTGAAATATTTCATTTTTTACATTTTTATACGAGCAGGATACTGCCGTCAGCTCAGCCTAATCTAAGGTTTAATGGTTTTGTTCCTGTGAGCTAAACCTAAAGTATAACAGAAAATATCTTTATTTTGTATTATATTTTTTACGCTTATTGAAACAATAATTATCTACACAGCTAATTATCATTAGTCAAGTATTGCGGTTTTTTAGAGCACTTCACTATGCAACAAGTATTTGTTTAACTACCTTGGGGTACCCACATACTGTGTGTATGTGTTCTATGTTAGGGGGTTTCTGGACTTAAAGCTAAGTGATATAAATGTCGTTCTAAATATCAGTAAATAAATTTATATGACACTATCTTTGAGCTAGGCCTCAAATGTGGTATAGTCTACCAGCAATATTGGTAATCTTGTTATGTGTTGCTTCATGTAGAATTTCTCATTGTTAAATTTAATTGAAATGCTCCGCGCTTTTTATTGCGCTCGGCACAAAAGTATGCAGTGAAATTGCTTTTATCTTTTATCTCTTGGTCAACGAAATTATGCTCTTTGTTACCTAATAACCAGTAAAGCAGTCGTTCATGCCACACCATATTAAAACCACGGCTATCTGAATTCGAAAATCACAAAATTCCCAACTAATGCGTCTGTGTCAAAAGAATTTATCTTGACGATGCTTTTAGGTAAATAAAAGTGTATAATAAACGAAACAACGAAAGAACTAAATTGACATAAACAAGCCTTTTATTTGGCACTTTAACAATTTTTGGATCTCCACACAGAGCCAAAGCAGCATGACTGTGCCTTTGACACGAAATCACAAACAAGAATAATGGTAAAAATTTATCGAAATCAGAGGCAGAACAGGCGGTGAGAATAAAATAAACGCGACTGCAAACATCGCGTGACAATGTTAATTTTTTGTATTCGCCAAGCGCCGACAGCGCCTCCAAAGCCGTCGGCATACGAGTGGGTATACAAAAAAGATAAACACATTGACGAATATAAAACAAAGCACGGTGCATGGTGAAAGTGTAGTGCGGGAGAGGGTGTAGAATGGAAGAGAGAAAACAGGAATGCAGCACTTGCAATCATTTGTTATTTCATTTCCGTTTCCGCGATAGATTTGAATTTGAGTTGAGCTAAGCTAAATGAGTGGCAGCATTGACAGACGACACCCCGTGCCGCCACTCATAACGATGATGATAATGATGATGATGATGATGATGATGATGTGTATGATGACATTCCAGCTGAGGCCGGCTTGAGCTATACATTGTATGTGTATAAGTGACAGACAGACATTGTCATTGTTGTCATCATTTTATTATTTTCTGTTATGTCATTTTGAGCATTGAGTTGTGCAGCCGGCAAAGGCAGACGTCGGCGTTGTTGCTGAAGGATTTCATTGTTTGCCATTTAGCGATTGACAACGCGCGATAAACACACAAAAACAAAGCAAATTAAACCGAAATGAAATACAAATGAACACGAACGTAAGGCAATGATGACGCGAGGACAACAACAATCACGAAATGAAAATGTTAATGACAGCAAAAAGGTGTCAACTGCTTTGCGCTATCCTTGCGGTTGTTGAGGTCCTTTAGTCGAGCGCCTTTGACTCGGTCGATTTATCAACAAATTTTGTCAGCCTCAGTGGTGGCTTTACACTTGACTTGGCTAGGCTTTGTTTTTTATTTTTTATTATTTTTTATTACTGTCAAATTCTTCGACCGTTGCTTTTGAAGCATGTCGCAAGTCGTCTTTCTGTAGTTTTGCATGATTGCACTGCATAATTAATTTCGTTAGAATTGGAACTGCAAACACCAATTTTCCAATTTTATGCCTGTGAAATTGTCAGAAATTTTTGCTTTAAAAATTCATCGCCTGTCAGAATTAATCAAAATTTACTGCAATTGTTAAATATGAAAAATTGCAGGAAAGAAAAATAAAATAAAACATAAATAGATAAATAAATGAAATAAAGGAATTCGCATAAAATTCACAAATCAGCTAAATTTAATCGCATTAAGTATTCAGCTGCTGATTTCTCTTCTTTCTCTCTCCCTTTCTCGACCACTCTGGACCACCCGGCAATTTTGCCATATTCTATCGCTCGTTTTCATGCTCGTTCATGCAATTTTTCAATTGCTGTTTCGCATTTCTAGTGTTTCAACGGCGTTGTCATTTTTGCTATACGCACATTTTTAAGTCGAATATTGAAAAGGACGAAGAAGAAACTGTTTATGCTGATTTTGTGCTTTCGTTTTTTTGCATTGACGCAATTTGGACTCATTTGTGCAGTCGTCAGCTGCGTGCACCGCATAAATACTGAATAATACAATTGCGTTGAACAACTGACAGGCAAAGACAAGCAAGCAGCCACGAGTTGGCAGAGGCAACTGAGAGATATTTTTCTCGCGAATTCTTACATCTTACGGTGTTAATTAAGATGGCGATGTCATCCTTTGAGTCACGAGAAAATGTCAAAAAATAAAGTAAAATAAAAAATATCTCAACTCTCGCGGCACCATGACATTCTATAGGTAGGTTGATGTAGGGCCAATAAAAAATAGCATATGGTTATGATTAGGGTAGGAAACTAGTTATATCAACTTAGATTAGGGTCAGTGAATGTAACTGGCGATTACTGGAACCCTATATTTCATTTATTACTATAAACTGGGCAAGTATTACACCGTAGCTCTTTCGGAATTTAAAATTGTAATAAGACAGAGGAAGCGGCATTAAGAAACCGCTCGCTTTTGGTTCGGATAGGGTTGAGTAATTAAGGTCGAAAAAAAAAACATTATTAATGCAAATTAATGGAATTTCTATTCAAGCGGTAGCTCCCGCCTGAGGATTCTGGTTGCTATAACATAAAGAATATGCAGGTGTCTAAAAATAAGCACTTATTACTGATGGCACATTATAAGGCTATTTCGGGCCGTGACTTCATGTTGCATATGCTGATTAGGATTGTTGAATCGCCTAATATTCTAGAAACATTTTTATTGTAACATGCAATGGTATACACAATTGATTATTATTAAAACAAAAAAAAAAAGAACATTTTATTATAGATGGCAATTGGTCTTCAACATTGTAGCAAATAATTGTAAGAAAGCTAGTTTATTCGAGTTTAAGAAATAAAGGGTAAGGACCGTAGGTGACTTAATTTATATTTATTCATTTATTTATTTATTATTTAGGCTAATTATTATTAATTGAATCTTCTCTAGGCTACTTCAAGTCTAGAGACAAATACAGAATTATTCTCCCAAGTTGCGAGTGGGTAACCCATACTTGTTCCAATAAATGCGGATGAATCCGGATATATATATATATTTATATATATATATATATATATATATATATACATATATATAGTATATACAGATATATGCAGATACCCGCGAGTTGCTACCCTTTGGCTTGCTGTTGTCCGCGCTGAGATTCTCCTTATTCTTCTGTTTCAATTGCTCTATTTTTTACTTTTTCGCTTTGGTTTTTTTTCTTTTAGTTGATGCTTTTTTGTAAGCATAATTTTGCATAATTTTTTTTTTAATTTAATTGAACGATTAATTCGCCTTCTATTTATTATTATTTTACTTTGACAGACTTCCGATTTCGAATTTGACAGCCTTTTCAAAGGTAAACTGATGAAACAATATTGATTCCATACAAATATTCCAATTTATTTATTTTTTTCCCCCGACTTTCTCGGAATACTAACGTACGAAATTTCACAGGATTACTCGACAGTCTATTCTAGGGTTTCCCCGAAAATTTCATCATAATCCGTTCAGCAGTTTCGGCGTCTAAAGCGGACACGCATACAGACACACATACCTACACCGAATTTTATATCTATAGATTATAATTTTATAGTTGCATTTATTTGGCTAATTTGAACAAAGCTTGGTTATTATTTCAGTTTCTTTACTTCTTCTTCTGCTCTCATGAATTTGGTTAGTTCCGCAATGAAGACCTTAACATTTCATAGAGGCACAGGGTTTCATTTCAGCTCTACAGATTCATAGTTCAACAAAGGAACCATTGAAGGACGACGGCTTTAAAGGCTTCCTCATTGTGTAACCCATTTTTAATTTAATCTGACTCAAAGCTTTCTTTGTGTCAATCACATTTTTGATCACCTTCATTCTTCATTTATCATAATTTCTTTTCCGTCCGTTATGTTTTTATCAAAGGCAACAATATAAAAGAGCAGGTCAATCATTTCCGCTACTTTTTTATGCTGCTGGACGAAGAACTTTTCTCACCCAATTTATTTTTGGTTTATTTCTTATTTTTGTTGTTGTTTTTATTGTTGTTTTTATCACTTTTGTTATTTGTTTTGATGTTTTCCTACGCTGCCCCAACTGAGATTACTGTAAATTTTAGGTATTATGTAACTCTATTCTACTTTTGTAGCCGGCAGCTGCATTTATGGTAACTGCTATCGCCAGTAGTTGCTGTTCCATGCTGCTGCAGCATTTTTCTGAGCTTGCAATGCGCTTTTGCTCTATTCGGCAATTTTACTGGCTGTGTGTGTTTTTGTGTATGTGTACTTATTGCTAGTCTCTATCTACTTCTGTTTTCTGATTGTTTTAAAATATATTTTTGTGATTTCTTTAGTTTTTAGTCTTTCTGTGTGTTTGTCTGGAAGCTTGATTGGCTCTTCCTGCATCCATGCGCTGTGTTCTCTGCACTTTTCATTGTTTCTCAGTGCTACGTAAGGCTTCTTTGCACCTAACAACCGTTCCCAACAGCATGCTTTCTTGCACACGCTCGTCCTGAGCATTTTTGCATTTTATTAACCTATTTTCTTGTTATTCTTAGTGTGGCACCCACAAGCTCAAGCTGCTTCCACTATATAGACGTTTTATGTGCTGTTGTATATTTTAGTAAATGGATAAAATGCAACGTCACTTAACGGACACATATATGAGGACACACAGTCGCATGTGGATAATATGTATGTATAAGTATGAGTATGAGTGGTCCGCCTGACATGTTGTGTTTTGTATGTACATAACAAGTGTGATTTTCTCACATGTGCCTTGTCCCCTACTCCCCTACCCTACTCTCATCACAGACCTTGCTGATTTTTTTCCTTTTGTGAGATTTTCCAGCACAGTTTTTCCTTGTTCAGCGTTACTTTTTTGTTGTGTTATTTTTCGAGTCGCATTAAGGCAATATCCAAGCTGCTTTCTTGTTTTCTTCATTTTCCACTCACTCAAAGGTAATGATATACTTTATAGAAGTGCTTATTAAAGTCGGGTGATTAAACGTTTACATGTGCGAAATCTGTACAGTTCCTTTGATAATAAAGTTGTTTTTATGACAAAAAATCTAATGGGAATTTGAAGGACGTGTACGCATAAATTGGTGTTTTCAAAAATTCGGTCTCTCTTGAAGAAGATTCAAACCTTTGAAAAATATCTATAATTGCGTTTCCTAATACAAATAGGATATTCATCTTATAAAAATGTACTATATAAAATGCATTCATTGAAAGCTACTTTAAGCGAGTATACTCGTAAAATAAATATAAAACTCTAAATACCTTTTATAAAATATATAAATGGCCTTAAATACCATTTATCCAACATGCTATTTTATGTGTAACCTTATACTGCTTACTTTTCGAAACATGAAATAATTTAAACCTTCTCCCACGAATTACACGGTAGATCGGTTTATGAGAAACTCCTGTAATCTAAACGGAAATATTTTTTTTGAAAAACCGTGTGAATCGAAAAGTTCATTGATGATGTAGGTCGACGAGATTTTGTAATGTAATTAGAAATCAATTATTGCGTGGGAGTTTTATTAATACCGCGCTAAAACCTCAGGGCACGTTATAGATTTGAGGTTATACGCGTTGCGTACAAGATTAGTTCAAATTATTTTTCAGAACAGACCTGATTTACTGCAAAGTCTTTTTCTTTTAGTTGATTATTAATTATTTATTTATTTAGTTATTTATTTTTACCTTCTTTTTAAGGACGTTTGAATCAATTGGTATCTGCTTCTGAATATGATATCCTAATGCTTTTCACTTATGCTTTTCTCCACTAACCAGTTTATTCTTTTATCATTGTAATCCAATTTTAGGAAGCGCAGTAAAACGAACGCCTAAGCTGCTAAAAGTGTAAGTGGGGTACCACTTTATATAAATGTATTGTGATTATGTAAAAAGAAGCTTCGACTGCAATGCATTTGATATTCCCTGCTCAGTGTTGTGCATATAGTACATTTATAACTATTAGACGAATAATACCTTCAATTTGTTCCTTTTTGAAACTGTAGAAATGCGAAAACGTGTAAAAACAGTACAAGGTAAGTCGGGTAATAGGTGAATTTATACTGTGCGAGGGAAAACCGGGGGGACAATCAACCGCATTTTAGAAAAAATAGTTGTTTATATTTTAAGGGTTAAAAAGTCCCCTGTAATTAATTTTCTTTGTAAAAACAAAACGAACAACTGAGCAAAAAAGAAAAATAGGGAATGAACATGTTTATTTACGCAGTTCAGTGAGCAACTATTTTTTGTTCACTCAGTCATGAGCAACGCAACACTAATAAATGAATTATACTAAAGGGAGCGTAAATACATGAAATTTCCTCTTCACAGGTTGTATAACAAACAAAATTGGAAAAACAACAATAAGACGGCTTCACACAACCGATAGACCAGAATGGAGAGGCACAAAAAACTCTCTATTCTCCCATCGTACGGCGATCGCGACATCAACGGCTGGGTGTTGTTATTGTTGTTGTAACAAGGTTATCTTTAACACCTTTTCTAACCTTAACCACTGACCCAATTTTGAAGAAAAAGAATATTGGTGTTTTTTTTAACAAAATGGGTTCAATGGTGTAAGCAGAGAGGGTGGAACATACTTGTTTAAAATAGCTGGGCGAATTCGGATTTATGCAAATTTTTTTTATTTTTTTCATTTTGGGACTAATAAGAATCTCACTGCGCAGGAATATGGAATTCCCGTAATAATTTTTGGATATTTTTATAAGACTTCTAAGAGTCTATCCTTAGTACAATGACAACCAGATTTGTTGAGGAATTGAAGTTTTGGATATGTTCTTTGTTGTTATACACACAATTCTCTGTTTTCTAGTTGAGTTATGTAGACTCTTAAACCAATTTGAATTAAATTGCTTTCTGTGTTATAATTTCGAATTGTAGCTTAATTGAATATAGTCAATTTGCGTCAGCTTTTGCCATTTAATCAATTCAATTAGTTTATAATTGATTGCATTTGGTATGCTCTGCGCCGCTTTGCTGTTGTTTATTATTATAAAACGCAAGATTAACAAAAAACCGAAGCAAATCAAACTAAATTAAAATAAATAATTTCGCTTAATTGTTCACATTTAAGTACATATTAAACACAACAAAATAAGCATGAAATAAACAAACAGAAAAAATGGTAAAGGTGGAGAAAAGCTTAAATAAATTAATAGAAATAATAAAATTTAATTTAAAAAAATTATTATTATTGTGATAAGCAGCAAATAATTATTATACAAAATAAAATAGAAAATATTAATTTAAAAAAAAAAAAATATAATAACAGAAAAATTGCTTACACAATCAAAATGCAATAAATTATTTTGGCATTAAAATGTTGTCAACAAAAAATTATTAACAAGGGAAAAAAATAAACTTATATATCTACATACAAAGCATATTATTAAAAAAGAGATACTTTTTTTTCATAATAAACCTTTTTGCTTTAAAATTTAAGCCGTCAAAAATTGCAAAATTGAAAAAGGAAAATTTTTACTGCAAATTAGCGCCTAAAATAATGCAATAAATATTGTTAAATATGGTGCTTAATGGCAGCAGCGTGTGTGTGGATGTGAGCATAAATTGCTTCCATATACGTATAACTATGGTATGTGCTTATGTGAGAGTATATCTGTGTGAGTTTAATTATAGTTTTATATCCTTTGTCCTAGCAACATTCTGAACGAAACCTGGCTAAATTTGCTAGCACCTCCCTTTCTCTGCTCTGCTTAACCACCAACGCACATCACAATCTCTCTCAGTTGGAATGTACAAGCAACACACGCTGTTATATGCGGCTTTAATGATTATTGCTATTGCTTAATTACCAACACAAATGCGTCGTATACACGAACACAAACACAAGCACACTTGTGCAGTTCAGTGCCTGTGTAAATGTATAATTGTGTTTATTAAAACGTACGCGAACAGCAGCGCAGACAAGCACATTCACATAAAGCGTGTGCTTGCAACAACCAACAACAACAACAACAATAATATTAATAACAACGCCGAAGACTGCCACACAACTGCAACAACAATATGCGACAACAAATTGCAGGCGTATAGAGTAACAAACAGACGACCACATGAACAAAAACACAATTGCAAGCAACAAAAGGCAAAGACGTCATTCACACAAACAAACACACACATGAAATAAGTGTGAAGTTGCTGCAAGCATTAAAGGAGCATAAAGAAACGAAAGAGTTGGGGAGTGAGAAAGTGAGATATGTGATCTCGGAATTTGTGAGAAGCGTTCGTTGCCACGGAAGACGAAAAGAAAGGTTACTTGATTTGCTTTAAGAGCAGCTAATAAGGACAATAAAAAATAAATAAAAAACAAAGTAAATAACAACAATTAACCTTATATTTAATTCGTTTGTTGTTTTTGTTATCACTTTGCTTATTGCCGAATGCCAAGTAAATGTGCCAACATTTGAAAGCAACAAATTTCATTGTCTACATAAATTCTATACCAAGAAAAACAATATTAATAGCAAATATAACAATACTAACGTAGCCCGCCAGACGTTGTTCTGCCCTTTCCGGTATTAGCAAAGAAAATAAAAATTCCATAAAAGTACAAAAATCAAGTGATTGAATGGCGTGGTAGGAAGAACTTCGCTTTATTGAAGTTTTGAGAATAGAACTTCGTCACTTTTAAATTATCTTTGAGTATCGTGGCATGAACGACATTGATCAGCAGTTTTCTTATCACCAAAACTGTTCCATTGCATTGAATATTAAAAGGCCTGTTTAGTGAAGGAAGAATATAGCGAACTAAACTTTCGATTTGAGTTAAAATTTTTTTATTAGATTTCTTTGACAGATAGAAATCGAAAGTTCGAATTTGGCATACTTTTCAAAGGCAAACTGATGAAGCAATATTGATTTCATACAAATAATGCAATTTATTTATTTATTTTTCTACGCACCAACTCACTAACTTTTACAGGATTCCAACAAAATCGGTGCAGCGATTTCTGCATCTATAAAGGACTTACTTCCAATTTTATATATAGAAGATAAAATCAATTAGAAACAAATCTTTCAAGTGACCCGACAACTTTAGTTGCCTATCTCACTTGAGAATATCATTTCCGGACGAAAAGAAATCAGTGGGATTTGGACGTAATATTAAAGTTAAAAGTAAGCAATAAGCTTTCACTGCTATGGGAGCTGCTCTTACAATATCGTGACCTCTATATCCCAACGATCAAGGGGAAAGCTGTTGCCTCAGCACCAGATACTTTATATGGCTGGAAGCGTAAGTGCACCACTTAGCAATCAAAGGCAATGCCTCCCGGATCTGCTTTTTCGAACTACGGATTATTAATTCACTGATGATCTTTAGCTGATTACAGAGAGACCAATCGAATTTTATTTCATTTTTATTTACTTATTTTTTTATTTTCAAATAAAATGACCCAATTTCTCTACTTGCTGGGAGAGAACATATTTTTTTGTTTTGTTTTTTCTTCTTTCTTTTGGGAACGCAATTTAATGCAGCCAGGCAAGCATCCAAGCAGCGTGTATTTTCAGTGCTAAGCTCAGCATTTATCATTCGGTGTTTATGTGTGTGCAAACGCGCACTTATCTCGTTTGCATACTTTTTGGTGAAATGGTGCATATTATGGTATTTATGCTTGTTTATACTTGTTTTGGTGAGTGTTGTTGCACTTGTTTGTGTTAATATTTTTTGTTCAGTGCTTTTGCATCTTTTGTGTATTATCGTTATATGTACACACAAGCCTCTAGTGACTCAGCTTTGATAGCTCGGTCTTATTCTGAATAAACTGCTAACTTGGTGTGCCAATATCACCAACTGCTGCTATCGAGAACTAAGCGGCTAAAATTTAACGGAAAATTGTTGCTCAACAATAAAAACAATAAGTAGATACAAAAAATTATAAGCAAGTGGTCCGACATTAGTAGACCATCAACAATATCCAGGGTTCGCAAAATAAGGCAATGCTTAACTGGTACGTGCATTATTTACCTTTTCATATAAAGGGAAAACTATTAAAGTACAGATGTTCTTTGGGAGCATCTCTATCACATATAACTCAGGGAATTGTCTTTATTTTTCTATACGAAATATGTTGTCTTCTTGAAAGAAATTTAGCACACACTTTTCTAGGCAGCCTAAGTTTTTGTCATTCAACTTGGATGCCAATAATTTGAAGCCTGCTTGGAGTTAACTTGTGATCTTCCTGGTCAAAACGTTGTGACATTGATGCTATTCTATCATAATCATTGTCATAACTGTCAGAAGGTTGACAAAAGGAAGACCAATAAAGTATAGCTGCTACAAATACTGCTCAAATAAATTGTAAAATTCTAGGCCAAAAATAAATAAACAATCACGTTTTGTCGTCCTTCATAATTGAAAAAATACTGAAATTCGAAGTTAAATGTTTTTGTTTTTCTTGTGTTTTATTTTTGTGATTGTTTCAAGTCTTCTTTTTCTAACATTGCATTTTATTTCACTACTCCTTGCATTTTGAAAGATTTTGTTGGTTTATTTTGCCCTAACTTATTGCTTTCGCTGTTGCAGCTGAAAAAAAATCTATATCAAAACAGGTTGCAAAGTATGCAGGCAGCTCCTTTTCTTTATCTGCACTATTTCTGTGCTAGAAAATGACATTATCGGATTAATTTTCATAACAAGAATGGTACTTGCAACGAAAATTGATGCAAATATAAATTGTCGTAAGAAGTACTAAATGCTTTGACTACCTTTTAAAATGTCGACTGGCTCAAATAAAATCTAATTTCAGCAAAGCAGTGGAAAGAGGCTTTTCTCTGCTGTTTTCCTAAAGTGAAAAGTTTTGACGACTTTGTTGAGCTTGTATTACCACATATCGTCTAAGTAAGGCCGTGGGTTCTAAATTTTTTTAGTTTCTAACTTTAGTTTCTAGGTTTGTTCAACTTCTTCCACTTATTCGGTAGTATTACCAGTTCTAATTTATGATAGGTTTACAAACGTTGTCTCTACCATTTGTACTTATTTTAAATGGGGTTTCCTTGTAGTCTTTGGAAGAAGAAGAAAACACAATAAAATATATCAAATTGAGGGAATAAAAATTTTAAAGTCAAAAGAGTAGAAAGTATGAAGTGATCCATTGCTGGAAAATGCATTTTTCAGTCAAATTTTGTGTCTTCAAGATCAGTCGATTATTTGATTTTCCATATCTAAAATCAACTTAAGTTCGATTCCGATTTAAGTGAGCTCCACAATTTCATTAATCTTTGAAAGACCAGCTTACCCAGTTTAAGTTTGAGTATATCCATTTTACAATGACTTACTGACTGACTTGTTACTGACTAACTCTGCCTTAAACTATAGTTACATATAATTAGAGGAGTTGGCCCTTTTTATAGGCTACAAACTAATAATGCAGAGGAGTCTCCAATTGAACCTCAGGAGTAACAACTCAGAACTGTGTCCACTGGGGTGCCAAGATCACCAGAGTTTCTGACTGAGGCTGGGTTAATCCATTCCGTTCATTTCACATAACTAATGTTCCTGCTGTTAAATGCCTAGAACACATCTAGGGAGGTCATAGATCCATGTTTTTCTATTTTTTTATGTGCCGGTATCCTATTTTGTTAACCAAGTACTAAAGCAGTTTACCAATCAAAAAAGATATTAAAAACGAAGCCAATCTTCCTCAGCAAATGATGTATCGAAATCAATTCAATGAAGATTCAATCAAAAACGTTCCAAATGTGATGATATCCGCACACTCTATGAATCGTTTGCTTTTATTTTCTGTTTTTCGTTTGCGTAAAGCCTTCAACATGAATAAGGACAATAACACTTTTCTATACTCCCACTCTGATGCGCCTGAGCGCAACAAGCAGCTTACGGCAAAATCGGTTTTAATTTGCTTTTGAGCATTTCATTTCGGCATTTTCCACTGCAATTGCCAGATGCGACGAAAAAAAAACCTCACAACACACTCAGATTCACACAGATGCAGGATGAAAGACAGTCAAGCACGCAAAGACAAATACGAGTTTGCACGCTTAGTGATGAAGCCATGATGAGTAATTCCAGCTTCTCAAGGCCGAGCATAATGAAATGTAGTTGTAGTCCAACCTCCGGCATAAAGACAAAGCGTCAGCAGTTTGGCTCTGCCAAAAATTCAGTTAAACTGAAGGAAAAACCAAATTTGCAACACGCACAAAGGCAGCTTCAAAATGTGTAACATTTGTCGACTCGGGTGTGCATTTGCCACTGGGTAAATTTGATGAAGTGCTTGCAAGCATGCAACGGGAAATATACCGGCAGTAGCAACTGATGAGGCTCATAATAAAGCCGGTGCACTGGCTTGAGCTTGCAGTTCGTTGTTAAAGTTGAAGAGAGCCGAAAATGCCAAGACAGTAGCCGGCAGTTTGAAAATGTAATCAGCGTTTGGCATTGACGACGCTGCACAACGGCAAACGCCAACAACAATACACAATTGAGGAAGGACCAAGTACTCAGCTGACAGGACGCAGGTGGCATGCATATTTATTTGAATGCCACTTTATCGCTGATGTCACTACCACTGCCACTGTTGCTGCCACTGCTAATGTTGCATGCGCCAATGTCTCAAAATGTGCGCCAAGGGAGCAGCAACATTGACGACAGCCAAGACGAGAGCCAAGGCGACAGCGTCGACTTTTGACGTTGTAAATACTAGTAGTGCTGCAACCGAAGTGGTGCTGCAAAAGGATAACTAACAAAAGTCAAGCCAACTAGGTAAAGTCGTCGTTATGTGGCGTGGCTTGGCTTGAGATTGGCGTGTGCTGAGGCAAAGTAGTAAAGTAGTTTGAATTCAGCGAAGCGTTGCACAATTTTCGTTAAACGTAGCAGTGGGCCAACTAGGACGACTACTGCGGTGAGTCCTGACGCTAGGATCTTGCTGCGTGCGCTGTCATATGAAAAATGAAGTAAGCAATTGAAGTTGAATGCGACAGTGTCGGCATCATGACAGCGAAAGAGGATATTAAATTTGTGCGAAAGTGTTTGCTAGAAGTGAGGAAATTGAGTGTTCTTTGTTTATGTACAAATATAAAAAAGTGAACTTTACTAAAAGTAGTTATTGCCTACTTTTTGGAGCTTACGTCAGGTTTCGAAGTACTGCGGTAGAATTGTTTAAATATTCAAAGTTTTGCTTGAAGCACTCTTCGTAATTAAGCCCGTTGCTTCTAAGAATTTGGATGTCTTGATTATTTTTATAATAAACACTTCCATCAAAAACACATCTTCTGTACAACCGGCATTTTTGTTATATGTATGTATATTTTTTTTTTTGCAAGTATTTGTTTGCTTCACAACACTATCAAAATAGTTTGAACTCAGTTAAACATTACTTTTTGAATAAAACGCATCGAACAAAGCTTCGAGTAGCGCGAACCATCAACTTCGCCGTCCCGAATCGTACTAAACTAATTTGCTAGCAACACGCACTGATTATACAAGCACGACAGGCGACTTGCCTTACGAACTACAAAAAAAAAATTACGAAGCAAGGCACGACACGAGTAGTATACGCGAAGCTATTGTT
Source organism: Cacoxenus indagator (assembly GCA_035041755.1). Taxonomy (NCBI): domain Eukaryota; kingdom Metazoa; phylum Arthropoda; class Insecta; order Diptera; family Drosophilidae; genus Cacoxenus; species Cacoxenus indagator. The sequence goes on along the minus strand of JAWNKX010000986.1, from coordinate 1,948,453 downwards.
GGGAGTTCGTTTGTTTTGAGTTTGCCGAAAAATATCCTAGAAGTAGCAATAGCCGAGACCGAGCGATTTTGTGAGTGAATGAGCGCGTGCTCAGAGCCGAGCCGAACTGCTTCAGACGTGGTATATGCGAGGTTGTGTGAGAGAGCGTGTGAATCACTCACTTCTTCACAGAAATTGTGCAAGTTTTGAGTGAAAATGTTAACGTTAACAGTGTTCAATTCCCATGTCCTTTGGGAGTCACTTCAAATAATGCAATTCAAGGGAAGCTTGCTTGGTTGAAGTGTCACACTTAAAGTATGTGTGGGATAGTTGAAAAAGTATACATTGTTTTCACTGAGTTAATGGGCATTAAGTATTTGATTAGTACTTTTGGTATGGGAATGTAGTTATTTTGTTGGAGGTCATCGGTGTGAATTTTATTTCCATACGCTTTAATCGAAAATTACTTGAAAAGCAGTAAGTTCCTATCATTGCTTTTAACTTTCCTGCAACACATCTGTAGCTTTTCCGCTACAGCTTAATTTCAATACATAATGCTGGTCTTTTGCGACATATTCTTAATTGATCCATCCCGTGCCCATCTAGACACAACTTTATTATTAAATTATGCACGCAGCGAAGCAATTTTTGAGATGGTTCTTTTATCTTTAATGTTTCTTTAACACATAAAACAAATTTATTTTCTGATGAAACACTTCACTGAAAGCTACACGAACCTAAAATTGATCACATGTTCACCCAAGTTCTCCTGGCATTGATACCCCAACAATAAATACGTTTTATTACCATGCGCCTTTTACTCCTTGGTCCACTATAATTAAATATTTTTATAAACGGCTGAATACTGACGATGTGAAACTTTGCATGGCAATCACATACCCCATCCAATTAATGTTTCTTCTATATGACCTAGACTTCTTATCTCTATAGCATTGACTCTATTGTGGCAACTGCACGGTCGTGTCATTCTACCGTAAAAATCTGATCGAAAATAGACCTTATTAACGGTCAAAGACTAGAACGTGTCTCTCAATTTAAGGATCTCGGAGTACTGATGGACCCAAAGCTGCACTTGGTTCACACATTTTCTTTTCCATCAATAAGGCGTATTACGATTCATTAAACAGTGGTCTAAAGAGTTCAATGATCCCTATACCACTAAATTACTGTTCAAATCCTTTGTTTGAACTATTTTAGAATATGGATAACGTGTATGGAACCCACAATTTTAAAGCTTGTTCAACTAACTACATTGTCCAGTCCTAGAACGACGCTCGGTGTAATCTATTTGCATAATTTAACTATTGGCAGTATCTATTCCCCTTTACTGCTTAGTAGCATGTACATTCTCGGCATACAAGAAGTTATTTCCCAATATTTTTTTGTTTCTCTAAAACTACTTATGTGCATAATGATCAATTTCATGCCTTGCATCGAGCTTACATCCTGCATTATGACCTGGTGTCTATTTCTTCATCATCTAATAACTTAAAATATAACCTTCTATCCTATATCAATTCATACCAAATATCTATTCTATCAGTGTCTTAGTAAATATACTGCTTGCATTTCTTATTCAAGCCGTCGTAGTATTAGGTTAACTATTGTATTTTTTAATTATCTTCTTTTTAAATGTCTTAGTTAGGCTTCGTCTAAGTTACCATTTATTTAGTTTTATCTCTGATGACTTCTGTCTGATTTAGTCTGGTGCCGTAAAATTAGACATTAACATTTAATATGACATGTCAACTAATCTCATAGTTCAGTAGCGACTTATCGTGTTTTTATAACATTCCAGATATATTCGGTTAGCCTCCCACTTATCTAAAGTGTATATATATCATGTTTATAAAACAAAGTGGGAAAAATCGTGTGTTTCCCTCTAAAGTTATTCCATTACTTTAGTTGGTTTTTTGTTTTATTATAGATAATTACGGAACGAAATTGATAGGCAAAAATATTTTTAAAAATGGAAAAAAGTGCGTTCACGCTCTTGTGTAATTAAATATTTAATTCTATTTCTGTTTTAGAGTAGTACTCGCTTCGAATGTCATTGTCATGTCTACTAATGCCAGGAGGGAAGCTGCCGCCAGAAAAGAGGAAATTGAAGTACAGCACATACAGCGAACACCAAGATGCTCAAGAATGCAGTATGTTTTAATTATATTCAAATTGTAAAAAGTTTTTTTGCATGCCGGAGTGGGCGGGGTTCAGCTAGTTAAGTGTTTCACCTTTTGATCATATCAATACCATTGATTTAATAAATTTTGCACCTAATTTCGATACCGCTTTCCCCTTATATATACACCCAACAAGCGACTATAAAGGGACTAATAAATGGACCACATTTTCATCTCTTTTCCGGCAACATTTAAATAAAAAAATATATTCATAATTATGCAAATTGAAGACATTATAAAGCAGCGAATTGCGCCCAACAACCATCCATACTATTACATGAATTTCAAGCGGCATAAATATATTTTGACGTGATGTAGGTCAGTAATGTTTACATAGTTAAAACCGGTAAAACATGCTGTATTACGACTCAAAGTTACAGTCAAATGAGTACACTCGGTTTTACTCAATTTACGCACTCAACACACTCACTCACTCATGCAACAAACAACTCAATGATACACTGTACTCGTTTTCAGCGTCATCGTCATAATTATCATCGTCATACAGTTTATCATTATCAGCAAGTCTGGCTACATTGTTACAAACAGTTGACCCCGTAAAGTATGCTACGAAATATGGTTTGGCGCAAAAGAAAGCAAAGCATAAGCGAATGCATGGGCGAGTCAGTGAGTGAGTGAAAATCTGGCTGCCAAAACGGAAGTGTGTCCACTTGATTTCTTATTTGGCTTTGCCAGTTTTCCAGTATTCAGTTTTTGGCTTTACTCAGTATCGGTCTGCCAACACAAACTGAACAGAAACAAGCTAAACCCTTTAATCCGCCTGCGCTGGTATCTATGCTATAGAAAATATTTCTATTTCAGATTTGTGGCTTCAGTCAATTGACCGCAAGCAGTGCCTCCTGGGTCGTCTAAACTCCGTAAAAATGGCATGAATAAATAAGTCAGAAGTCACAACAATGCTGCCATGGAATAAACTTTTACGCCTTGAGTTAATTTTGCACGCTTCAATGGCTGCGTGCGCGTTGTGAAATGAGTTTTATTGCAGATTTTTAGGCGGCCAATTTTCACTGCGGCTACGACTGACCCAAAATTGAGCAACTCTTCTCATTATGTTGTAAATTGTATTGAATTGCTTGCGGTTTTTTGACTTAAATTTATGACAATGCGCATTTTTAAGTACTCTTAATCTACGCCTAAAAGCATGCAATGAAAGAAAATAAGTTGCGGCATAAAAGTCTATTGAATAGTCGATGTAATATAAAAATGCAGCTGAATGCATAAATCTCCTTTATATTTGGTTGTATAGACGAATAACTAATAAATTAAACTGCCAAAAATTACAAAATTAAGTTTAGCGAATTGGCCTTAAAGTAGGCTACACAGCGTGTAGTTGTCGAAAGTTGGATTGTTAATTGATTGACAGGCGCTGCACGTTTAAAGTTTTCATGTTAGTTTGTTCTATGTTTGTTCGCTCGTTGTTCGTTCGACGAAAATTAGCATTAGCTGCTTGTTTTGGTGTTGAGCATGTTGGCTTTGTCGTGCCTGGTGGCACCGTAAAGTAGGCACAGTGACAGGCGAAATGTTGAAAAAATTTCAAGGCATGTTTTAAGCTCGAAATGAAGTATGATTTAGAAAATTAAATTTAACTATATCAAAACTGCAAAAAAATTGCTAGCCAAAAAGTATGCAGTTTTTTTTATTTCATTTTTATAAATCGTTTAGAGCTATTGCATTCAACGCAGTGGGAAAACACTTTCAGATTTTTCGACTATTTTAAATTACTTTTTACTGTTTCCTTTATTGCATATTTTCAGTTGATCGCCCAGAGATATGCAATCAAAAATGTATAAACTTCAAAAAGTCAGCACTAGCCAAGTTCAATGTTTGTTTGTTTGTTGTCAAGCGTTGCTTTTTACTTATCAGTGAAATGCTTTAAGGCATGTCATCCAAAGCCATGCAACGGAAAAACCTTTTGGGTTTTGCTTCGGTTTCATTGTTGACCACCATATTTTGCACAAGCTGAACTTTGGTTGGTAAGTCTTGCGGGCGAAATATTTAACAATATTTTGTGCGCTTTTGAATTTGAAACTAAACAAAATATTTTATAATAATTTTTTTTTTTATTTGAACTTATTACTTTCTTCTAAAACTCAAGTACAACTAAAAATATGCAACAAAATTATCTATAAGATTCTTATTTAAACCGCTCAAGCTTTGCGGTAAACCTCTGACATGTTTTTGGGCTTTAAATCTACGCAATATCTTATAGAACATCCAACTAAAATTGTCAGTGTACACATATGCAACATATATCGTGCCTCTTGTCTTTCATCTGCTCTTCTTGACCAAGCACCATTCGTACTTAAAAGCCTTGTACATTTGCCAAAGTTCTATCGAAACTCTCATTAATTTCCACTAAAAATTATCTATGCAAATACATTTTTCCACTCAAAGAACTTTACTCATTATCCCAACGAACGAATTGAAATGAGAGTCTAGCGTATTTCCCATGCACAAATTTCGTTGAAACCCTTAACTAACTGTAGAGAAAATTTTGTCCTGCGACAGAGTTGCTCGCTACAGTATGGCATGGGTTTAGTTTCGGTTGTACGTTTGGGTTGGATTTGAGATGTGTGTCGCATGTTGGAAAATGAAAATGGAAAATAGCATTTGAAATGCAAAAGAAATGCTTATTTAGCAATGAAACTGCAATCGAGCATACAAAACACATGGTATTTTTTATTGTATTGCCACTTAATGTTGCCCTGGGCTTCTGGGCTTTGGTTGTCTACCTGAGCTTACTCACAACGGAGCTCTAACTTTCGCTTGCTCCGCCTGCTTTAACTCTAAGCGCTGTAAAGCATAAACAGGCAAGCACATAATACGCATAAACAGTTTTCTACAGCTTCCGCTTTATACTCCACGACTCTGCACAATTTGTGCTTTATGTCTTGCTATTTTGCCAACGAGAACTGCTCAACTGTTTAACAAGCGATGCGAGCGAGGGGACAAAAATTTCCTTGCGCAAAAAATGCAACGCAAGTCGAAATTTATGTCCAAACTCACTTAACAAAAATGTTTATGCGTTTCGTACGTGTTGCTGTCTGCTAAGTGGGTGAATGAGTGAGTTCTGTCGCGCTGCCTTCGTGCTGCCGTGGGTGCAAACTCAGTTTAAGTCAACTTCACTTTCGTGCGTGCGTGCGTGCACGCGTGAGTGTATCACTGAATGTCAAGTGTGGGTTATGCTCGGGGCCGATTTCCTCGACATGCACTCCGGCCGGGTTGGAAAAATTTGTATGTTGTTGAATTCTTAATTTGACTGGCAGCAAGCGAGCAAGTGAAATGAATGTTGATGGTTTGTACTTAATGCGTAAAATGCTTTGGAATTTATATTAGCTTCATAATTAAGGCGACTTGTGGACATGGCGAAGCTATGCATGTACTTAATTTAATTTATGCGGTATTCGCTTGATTAAAATCGTGTTGTATGCAGTTTTTAATGAGTGCGTCATATGTTTCATTAGTAATTATAGCATAACAAATTGCTCTTTTCCGTATGTTTTTTTAATATCTTTATAGCTATGTGAAGGTATGGAAACGTTATCACTAATTATATGTGATATCGTTGTATGTGACTCTAAATTTGATTAGAAAAGACATCAAGTAAGAAATGAAAGTAAGTATACGTGCAAGAGAATCTGTTACCGTTAACACTGTTAGTTCTTCTTGGGTGATATTTTTGAACAAAAACTGCCTAACATGTCTTGTGTTTGATGTTCAGTGCCTTGGTTCAATATTTCCGACCAGGGCGAGGTGCACCTTTGACATCGAAATTTCCGGAACGGAATCGAGCAAACCACTCCTGGCCAATAGGCGACCGTGAAGAAACCAGCAGACGATTGGGTACATTATAATGAGCTGAACACTTGACTTCTGTGATGATAACATAGCACGTTGTCCACAGAGGCCTCCTCTAGGCTCCTAACTCCAGTCTATTGATTTTTACTTGTGGATGTAAAACATCCGCAATGTATGATGCCTGAGAGTATGCTGCAAAATATTATCTCAAAATTACATACAATATCTAACTTGTTTATTACTGGCGTTTAGCTATATATTCTTGAGATATTCAGTGTTTTATATCTATGGGGATTATTGAGAATATATGCGTTAAAGTATGCAACAAATTATATGAATCTAATACTTGCTTAAAATATCACTATTACTATTTTTATAAAAAGTTTACGTTACAATGATCTGGTAATACCTTTTTCTTTTTTACCTATGGTGATGATGTTTTTCGATATAAGCAATAGTGGATTTTGTCTATTGGAGATACGATGATAAAAGTGTGCTCATATACAAAGTTCGATATCAAGCATAGGCATTGCCATAGAAAAAGGTATTGGTATATGGACTAAAACATCTGAAATTGCGTATTACAGTAACGAAAGAAATAAATTACGGGTACTCGCGTTCACTGTAAATATTTCTAAAAAGTTCAGTCTTAATTTAACAATACCCACTTAAAAACCTACAATTACGTAAGACTCTATTCGTAAGTTGAAATTTTCAAGTTAAAAAATGTCCTATTAAACATTTATTTCGGTATGTCAAATATTTGCATATAATTAGACCACAAATAGGCCAATGTTTATCGCTTTTGAAAGCCGAGATTGAGATTCAGAGCAATGCTGCTGACACTCCTATTTTCTTAAGCGTATCGCTATTTACCCAAAGACACTTCAATTTTATATGCACGTCTTGGTGGATGCTGCGAGCTACACTGCCAGGCAAAAAAACAAGAAAGCACAAAAAACTTTTGACAATGACGTTGCGATGACGAGCCACAGCGATGAGCAGAATACGAGTATTGACGTTGTGGGTTTTCCTTTTGGCGTGAATAATGTCTGTTTTCGCCGCCATTCGCCTTTTCATACACTTTTTGCTGCGGCATCCATGCGATGTATCCAATTTAAGCGCTTTGAGCTATCAAATTTCTTTTGGCGTGTTGGGTGAAAACTTTTGCAGCGTTCAAAAGTGCTCTAGCGTAAAGCAGTCAGAGGTGCAAGGCAGTGCCGAAAAAATGCATGACGCCAACTTAATAAGGCGCAGCAAACAGCAGGGGAGTTGATGTGCTCCAGTGAGAAAATAAACAAAAAACAAAATGAATGACGACGATGATGACTACCCGAATGATGACAACTTCTAGGTGATTGTCTATACGAGAGCGCATGAGTGTAGAGCGCGAGCAAAACAGTGACGTTGCAGTGTGCAAGTGCATATTCATCGTCACATACGCGAGCTGAGTTTCTTTGCCAAGACTATGCCACTTTTTCTTCGAGTGGCTGAGGGTGTTCGTAATGATGTTGCATTTAAGTGAATAAAGACGTCAAACTAGGTGCTGGCGGGCAAGTAGTCATAAAGCAATGGGAACAAGACAAAGAAAAATGGCGCTAACGAATTTGAGTAGCATCATATACACACTGAACAAGGAAGACACACATATGTGGGTACATTCGTCAGCACCATCCACATCATCATTATCATTATCATATACAAACAACAAAGCTACGTATTCACTGTCTGCAGAATATCCTTAAAGTTTGTATCCAGCGTCAGTTTAATTATGAATACACAACTGTATGCGAAATTCCTTAGCGGTAGTGCTTTTGTTGTGGCTCATGCTTAAAACTTTATTGCACATTGTTTCGCCCTTTCTGTCAGCTTGTCGATGGGTAACCCTTCCAGCCACTTCGCCAACTGCCAAACAGATTGCAATCTTATGCTTGGCATCGTGTGTATGCGGCTTACGTTGCGTTTACGTGTCGCCGACCATGGCTACTATGATTTATAATATTGACGTTGGAAGCGCACAAAAGTGTGCTTCACATTTTTTGTTGCCATAAAGATGCATAAAGAGTAAATGGTATGACGAAAAGTTGCTTACAGAGTGATTAAAATCTGACTGCAGACATATTTATTGACCGCTTATTGATTGGTTATAGCTCATAAGCCGGTGAAGGAGTTTTCGGTGCATACTTTTAAGCGCAAAAATACACCAAATTAGTTTGCCGTGTTAAAGTTAAGTTGACACAGAAGTTGACATTAAGTTGAACTACATATACGGTTATTATTTCCATATAATTGTGGGATACAATATTATAGAGCCTGTCTGGATTAATGATTGCATAAATAAAGGTAGTATTCTAGGCAATATTAGACCAGCTTCATTAAACACATCCCAATTTGGAGCGCAACTGTATTAAATCTTCCCTCAAACACTTTAAAACTCATGGTCTCCTTTGCAAAGTCGTTCAGCACAATCCCTTAAGTGACAATTAAGACACTTGCCCACAAACTACCTGGATGATTAGACGTCAAGTTCAATGCACTGACGTTGTGCCTACAGCAACAGCGCTACCACCAACACCGGTACATCAATCTGATGTGTTGCGTTGCACGTGCTGCAAGGCATGCAACTTATACGCAGTACTACCCGAATTGTGTAAATTTTGATTAAGTGCCGACTTGGGTACACACAACAATGGGTAGACGACGCTGAGAGACAATGTCGATGAGGTGCCAAGTAAGGCGTGAAAATGCAGCAAACTAATTACGTAAACTGTCGAAAGGAAGTGTGTCTTGAAGGTGGGTGTGTGTGTGTTGTTGCATATAGTACTTGCAACAGCGCCTACCATCATTAATCGTACAATTGCAGTTCTCAGCACAATAAACTTAAGCACAAGACAGCAACAACATGTCGTCAACTTGTTGTGGCCAATCGATGCCTGAAAGTATGCAATAAATAGTGTATGTTATTGAAAATTACATAGTCCAGTGCTGCAAGAAGCTACAATCGAATCCCAATAAATATAAATTGCTTGAAGAAGAGCACATTTATGATGTTTGCGTTTTTCACTCTCACTGAGTTGCTTTTCCATTTCTTTCTTATTTGTAAGAAGTTAAACCAATTCATGTTTACTGCTACAAGTCAATTTATAATAAATGCGCAGTATTTTTAAAGAGTCTGCCGCATTTTTTCTTTCAATTCTGATAATAAAAAAAGAATAAAAAAATAAGAAATTCTGATTCGCAAGAGCATTCCCTTATTTTCAAATAATTTTTCTGCACCATAAAGCGTAAAATTTGGGCACAACGTGGGGAAAACACACCGTCCTAACAATTGTTTCCATGTTTAGTGAAATTGTTTTGATTCTGTTCTTTCAAGTGCCCAATTAAAATATTATTTTTTAGCAGAACATAGCAGAAAAATGGTGCCCGTCGTCTGGGAGGGTTTGCTGCTGGTGATTGCAAAGAAAACGTAGGCAAAATTGGCTAATTAGCGTCGACGGTCTTTGGTGCGCTTCACAGAAACGAATTTAATTCGGTGTGAAATGGAAATTTTGTGTTTAATTTATGTTTTATATTGGTTTATTATTTATTTTGTACTTATTTTATATATGTATATATATATTTTTTGTGTGAGTTTATAAGTAATTAGCGGGGAGGTGTGAGGGTTATCAAAATACCGGGAAATGCAACCAAAATTTAATTGCAATTACATGTTTTGATTGACTGATGACGCGAGGTAGATTGGATTTTTTTTTTAAATTTGTTTTATTACTTTACTGTGTTATGTTACTGCACTGTGTGCAATATTGAAAATGAAACCTATTCACGGGAGAAAAGGTTAAATAACCACAAGAGAAGGAGTAGTAAAGTTTTTATGTATGTAAATTTTTATGTATAATAGTAACCACATATTCATTTAACACAAGTCCCGAGCAGCGTCGCTGTCCTTGTAATATATTGCTTCTTTTTATATAAAATTCTGCTGTACGGTTGCTTTGTGACTATACTCCTCCTAAACGGCTCGATCGATTTTGATTAAATTTATTGTGTGTATTTAAGTAGATCCCTAGATGGTTTAGATTCATATATGGATACATCAGGTAGTTTGGTTGTCGAGATACATGCAGTTTTTTAATTTTTTTTAATTTGGCTCAAAAGATACCCCACCGATTTCAATGACATATTGTAGGTGTATAGGATGGGATCCTCTATCTATAAGAGGAAAGTTTTGAACATAGAAGGTGATGGTGTTGTCGCGATCTAGACATGTTTTTATTTTAGGAACCGATTGTAAGGTTTTTTTTTTGCTTAAAGAGTAGCCCGTGTGTTTTTATTGTTTTGTTATTTGCAAGTGAAAGCGGAAAATGATCGAATTGTACGTTACGTTAAATGTAAATATTTGTGTCACAAGGAATTTATAATCGCTCTTCAGGTTCGGATTTCATAGTCGAAGTTACCGAAGTTTAAGTCCCGACTAACAACAGATGACATTAGGGTAACTAAATGAAACTAATAATTGTAAGTAATCAAAATTGTTGGATTATGTATCTGACCCATGGCCAAGCCAATTTGTTTTAGTTCAATTTCAAATTCTCTTTTATTTATCAAATTTTTTTTTGAGCTACAAAAGACGAGGGTCTTGAAGTTGCTCATCACTGTTTTCGTGCTGGCTTACTCGCAATCCTTTTTGAACTCACCTTAATAGCACTTTCCTTTATTCAATCCGACTTTTATTCTAAATTGAACTGAAAAACAAAAAGCAAAGATATTTATAACATATCCACACTACTCTGCACGAAACAAGTCACAAATAAGCATTGTATAAAGCACGATGAGCTTGAGCCTTATCAGCATAAGTATATACAAGCAACGAATATTTAAGTTAATGATCTCATAGGAGCTGTTATAATATCTGCTGTATATAGTCCTCCAAGCATAATATTACAGACACAGAATATAAGAATTTCCTCAACTCCCTTGGACAACACTTCATTGCAGCCGGTGATTACAACGGCAAAAATCTCCTCCACGCTATGAAGTTCACACACTCTAAATACTTAAGTACAGGCGAGCCAACTTATTGGCCAACAGACATTAATAAAACAACTGCCTTAATAGATTTTTTCATCACAAAAAATTAGACATTATCACGATTCGAGCTCTCGTCAGACCACAATCCTGTAGAATTAATTTATGACACGCACACCACGCCTACATATGCAAACAGACTTTTGTGCAATAACAGAACTGACTGGCATACTTATAAGGAAGACATTGACATTAATTTAATGACCAGCATCCCTCTTAAATCATATGACACCATTATGAAAGCAGTCATACAATCGCCACCAAAAAAGAAGCAGCAAAACTGGGCACTCTACACACAACCTCAACTACGACGACTATTAAATAAAAAAAGTATACTAAGCAGAACCTGGTCAACCACTAAATCTGTTGACGCAAAAAGACATTACAACGAGGCAACAAAGGAGGTTAAAAAAATGATTCAGGTATTAAAAAATAAACAATTAAATCATATCTTAAGAGCTTCACTCTCACGAATCAAACGAACTACTCTTTATGGAAAGCTACCAAAGGATGAATAAATAAAAGTAATCATCAGGGTACTCTAAAGATGAAAAACGGGTTATGGGCAAAGACGAACTTCGACTACTTCGAGCGGTCGCCACCAAGTCAGATGATCTTCAGCTAAACACAGGTATTAGCAGAGGTTCAGAACGTCTAGAATATTAAAAGACCACCATAGAAAGCACCATAAGAGAGATAACAAAATGTATTAAGAATGATATAAAGGAAAAAGAGTCCCCAGGATATGACAAAATAAATGGGAAACTCCTAAGAGAACTACCTGTGAAAGCTATTGAATATCTAAGAAACATCTTTAACGCTATGTTCAGACTAAATTTTTTACCGAGAGCCTGGAAAGTAGCTGAGATTACTGCGATTTCGAAACCGGGTAAAGACGCATTAAAAGCAGAGTCTTATAGACCAATCAGTCTACTCCCTGTGCGTTCAAAAGTCTTCGAGAAGATATTAAGAAGTAGACTCTTGTTACTACTAGAACGCTGCCACACCATTCTTAGTCATCAATTTGATTTTCGAAGAAGTCACTCAACAATATAATAAGTACACAGAGTTATGCACACAATTCTGAACGACATTGACGACACAAAATTTGTATTGTACTATTCTTGGACGTGGAAAAAGCTTTAAACAATGTATTCCCGCAAAACATAGCCCATCTGTTAACATCATATATCACCGGTAGATACTTGTTAGTAAAATACTGAGACGAATACTCAAACCTTAGCTAAATAAAATCGGGAGTTCCATAAGGAAGTGTGGATTTGTATACCTTATACACAGCAGACATACCCTATCCCACTCACGATTTGTCGATGATTGCAACTTTGCCGATGACACAATACTCCTAAGTGCTCATAAAAACATAAATGCTGCAACATCCATGTTGCAAGCAGACCTAAATAAAACTGGTTTAGAACACAGACTACTAAGACTAGATTCACGCCAATCTATATAAATATTGAAGGAGACGACTTAACTATTCAAAAAGAAGCCAAGTATACATGATATACAAAAAAACGTGAAAATGAAAGCAAGGCAACTGTACTGGCTTCTAAATCCACACAATTCACTTGAAACAAGCTTTTAATTTATAAGACTATTATTAAACGAATTTGGACCTATGGAGCCGAAATATGGGCAGTTGCAAAAAAATCATATATAAAGATAATCCAGATGCAACAATCTAAAATTATTCAATGGTATTCAATGGTGAATGTCCTTGTTGGTAATAGGACAATCATCGAAACCTACGAATTAAGACAGTAGATGAGGAAATAATCATATATTTAATGATTAAATACCAAACCAAACTTTCCCAGCATTCGAACGATGGTGTGAATACATTACCAGAAGAAGAACTAACTCGGAAACGAAGGCTAAAAAGGGTGAGACCAGTGGACCTCACATGACACACATTATATTATTTACTCATTTTTATTTGTTTAATTGTTTATTTATTATTAAAATTCATTTATTTATCTTCCGTAACAACACTACTTTTACAAACTGATTGTAAAAGTTAAAATTCACCCACGTGTCAGTAATAATCTGTACAATAGTCGATTTATATCTTATGCTAGACACTGTACTCTTTATTGAGGAAATAATAAAAATAAAAAATAAAACAATCCCACTTTGAAACACTAATTCCCTAACATTGACATTGCCTCGCACAATTTAACAACTAAAACGCAGCAAGAGCAAACGAATTATATTTTTTTCTTTGTTCTAATTTATTTATTTGTTTATTTTTTCTTTTGGAGAAGTGGAAGAACTCGACTCTAAATACATCAACGAAATGTCAACGAGCACGAGGAAGAAGTGTAAATAATAAAAATTGTTTAATACACCCAATGGCAAAATAACTCAACCGATCCAACTCAAATGAACGACCAAAAGTACGACCGTCTTTATTTTTGTTTGACAAATAAACACAGCAGTGGCAACAACAGCGAAAGCCATCATCATCACCAGCATCGCCAGCAACAGGAGCAGCAGGACTTGTCGTGGCAATGCTGCTAACCAGTAGTCAGACTTCATATGTGCCACGTTTGAACACATGAGGCGTACAGAGCTCTGTGTGTCTGTGTGTATGTGACGACTGGCTTCATGTCGCTTAATGTCACATTTATGTTGGCGTTAAAAAATAAATACATAAATACACCCCTGCGTCGAAGCTGTCCCGCCGCGGGAGATGGTGCCACAATTTTCATTTAATGTTGTAGCAGAGCGCAGATTTCGACTTGTTCCACGTTGTGTTGGTGTTGTATGCATTTAGAAAGCACCGCAATACGCAGAAATCATTGAAGCCGCAAACAAGCGGAAGTCAACTTGTTGTACGCCCACGCCCACGCGCTCAAGCGCCTGCCTGACTGCTATCCAACGCTATTGGTCCAGCCATGCACGACACAATTGTGTGGGAAATTAATTTTAATTATACTTTTATTTATTTATTTCTGTTTTAATTTTTGTTTTTGCTTTTATGACAGTTCTTTGCTTTAGCATTTATTTGATTTACTTGTGTGGAATTTGCTCCGTTGCTTAGGCTGTCAAACAAAGCGGATTTGCAGTGCAATTAAGCTAAATATTTACGTAACAAAATATTGAGTGAACTTTGCACTTGTACCATAATAATAAAATAAAGTACAAAACGAAAAATAAGCTTAGAAATTATAATTAATACACAACACGCGAGACTAAAAGTGAAGTTATTCCCTCAGTCAAAGTCAGTCAGAGAAATTGAGCGACGGCGATTTCTTGACTCACGAAGAGTGAAAATGAAGCAAATCACTTCTCTCATGAGTGATTCCAAGTGCAATTTTTCACTATGTTTCAGTGTATGTGGAGGTTAACACGAACATGCAATGAAACTGAAGTATTACTATTGGGCTGGGGCTGGTTTTTAATTGCTACAAATGGCTCTTTGGCCTTAAAAGTGTAATTTTACAAGTAGGCCATGACTATTGTATAACCATAAAATTTCTTTCTGAGAACTCGAAATATGTTGGCCGTATCAGTTTCTAGTTTTAAATTTGCTATACAAGAGCACAAGTCACGAAGACATGACCAGAAGGTAAGGAACAGTTATGATTGGAGTTTAAGAAATTCACTTGCGCGTTCATTTGTTTTTGTGAACAATGGAATTAAAACAATTAAACAATTAAAAAGAGTGGTCTCTAATAATTAATTAAGTTATTTACTTATTTTCTTAAATGTATAGGTAAACCACTTATGTTAGGACTTTGCATGAATTCTAGTCAGTGACATCTAATAGTCAATATTTGAAGTATCAGTGTAAACAGCTGTGGCTGTCCCTGGCTTCGACATCTGTCAATACTAAAACCAACATTGTTCTTTCCACGTGTTGATGCCATGTTGCCAAAAAGGTGGGAAAGATTGTAGAAAATGATGGATAATATTTTGAATAATACATATTTTACTAATTTTTTCTCAACAAATTTTTGTTTGCAATAAAAAAAATGTTATTTGATTGAGATAAATAATTTTGGGTCAATATAATGGGAATACGCCACACAATACACATGACCGGTATCCCTACACTTACAGAATTATAATTAGCAACCACGCAATAAATAAGTAATTTAGAAGGCTATAGTGGTGCCGTCCTGGACTTGTGGTATTCCCGTATGGGGTATTGTTTCTGAATAGTCTAGAATTCTGCTCTCCAATAAATCGTTAAGGCACATTGGTACGTCTGAAGTTATATTATTTCCTGACAGCTGCGGATCCCCTCGGTCGTGAGCAGATCAACCATCCCACATGTCGGTATAATGAGCGGCTGAGGTCTCATGATCACAGGCTAGCATTCCCTTTGGCTACAAGTATCACGACGAGGAGGCTCAAGTGACTTCACCCAAACGACCTTTCGGCAGACGGACGCCAAAGAGGACGTAGGATAATTTTCCGATTAAACAACTTTTGAATTTATATTACTTAGACTTGAAGTCATCTACCATTATTTGCTAGTAAAATTGGATAGAATTTTAGGGTTGAAGAAAGTAACCTTAGTTTTTAATTCGACAAACCTAATAATATAATAATATAGTAACATTACTGTTATTACTTTATGAGTTAAACCATTGGATGAATGGTAACGAAGAAAATAGCATTTTTTTATTTAAGTGTCCAGGCCAGACATACTATAAATTTAGAACATCAGATCATACACTGTATTCCTACTTAAGTGTATTCCTCATCTATAAAAATACACGAATTATGTTTCTTTGGTGTCCATGTTAAATGATCGAAACCGGTTTCGAGATGACGTGATGAAAATAAATCCTGCACTTCATCTTCCATTTATTTCTTCTCACATGCACAATTTCATTTTACTATAAGTTTCGAAATTCCCTTATTCATGCATTGCCAATGGTCACACCCAGTTTCACGGCACTTGATTCCGCTGCTTACTGTATCCATATGCTCATCATAATTCAATCTCAAATAAGCTCTCATGCAAAATCTGACTTAAAACACTTTGCTTTCATGGGAAATTATTTATGAATCAAAAGCAATGCAAATTGTCCGTTGTGCGCGCACGTTCGATAAACACAAACACTCAAAATTTTGTAGCTCTTTCATGCATAAGGCAAATAACAGAGAAGACGAGTTTTGAAAGATGCACGTCGCAATGTTAGGCAACGCTCACGTCCACGGTGTGTCTGTAAACAACTTACGAGGAAGCGAGTGAGCTTCTTGTTTATTTCATCAAGCACTGAAAACTGCTGTCGACGTTGCTTAAGGAATAACTCAAGGATGTGAAGAATTGGATTGGTCTGTTTGCGGTGGGTTTATATAATGTTGGATTTGTCGTCTTCGTTTGCTATTGTTTTTAGTTCTAAAGCTTAAATTTCTAACTACTGAAATCACTAATGAAATCACTAGTTCCAAATGGACTAATGAAATCACTAGTGAAAATCTATCAATCCCTTCCCTTGGCCGTACTGATATAGAATGCATTTCGGTCAAAGCTTGTCAGCAATTTTGATTAATTCAGTCAACGAGTTGACTCAACGCAATGGCCGCTTGTGCATTGCATAAACATTTTTAAAACTAACAAAATTTCAGCGCTAAAAAATTGATTTCTCAAAAATTTTACAACAGCTGCGCTTAATTGAAATGCACACGCTTCTATAAATTCTGATTGGTTTTAATGTTTCGGTATATGGGGTGTTTTCTGCTCTCGTTTCCCTGTGTTTTTTATCGCAACGTGCTTACAGGCAAATGCATTTATACATTTATGTCAAAAAATTTACATGACGCTTGAAAAAGCAATGAAAATCGTTTTTATGATTTATATATTTTGTTACTGACGAGAGGACATGAGAGGACACGCTTTTAAAAGCATTCGGAAATTTGAGTCATGGAAAAGGTATTAAAAACGTATATTTGTTCTGATTGATTGAGAGGAGAAAACAGAGAAGAAATAAAGAAAAAAATTGGCTTTAAAAATATTTAAATTTCCAATTAAATATGCACGAACGCATTGAGCGCAAGACCGAAGAAGTTGATTGTGTGTTAATAAGGTGCATAAAAAGGAAATACTATAAAAACATTTACCAACACTGTGCCTTTTCATTTACCAACACTAACCGCACAACGCGCTCGCCCACTGGTCGCCGGTACTCAACTCAACTTGTATGAAATTACAAGTTTTTCATTTATATACGTGCAATCTCAAAAAAAAAAAGAAGCATTAAGGAAAAACAGGCGGAAAACTCCATACAAAATTAAACTGCTGCAATGCCACAGCCTCGAGGCTCAGTGAAGTGCCATGGCGTTCAACTGATTGATTGACTGTCTGACAGGCTTTAATTTATTTTTTTTTACAAAGAACCGTCTAAAAAACCGGCTCGTGTATTCCAGGCCATTTGATTTTGTAGCAAAGTATATGCAAAGTTTCACTTGAAAACTTCAAATCATAGCAGGCGCTGAGTTATTGCTTTGGCATTTCATAAACAAAAATTGGAACAAAATATTATTTACTGCAGAAAAGTGTTTTCCAAAGAAACGAGAAAATCAAGATAACAACAAAACAAAAGCCTGTGAAATATCGCGTGTTCACTTCAATCGAAGGTAATTAAAAACTTAATTTTTATTTTTTTTTTTGATGTAGATTATTGTATGGAATGGAGGCCAAACTTTGAAAGCTTAAAACCGAAATTCGACATAGACCGTCGCTATTAAATTGGATTTAAGAATACAAAAGAATGACCTTGTTGACTTTGAAAAATCGTATAAGATAAAATATTTATATATATGCATTTCTCCAAAGAACATAAAAAGTGATAATGAAATTTATTCTTTTATATTGGAAAAAAATTACTATGCCGTGAAAATAAGTGCAACATATATAAAGCTTAAAATTATAATTAGAAATTAAAACTGTTTACCCAAATATTAATCGCTATTTGTTAACAATCGTGCACGTTAATTACGAGCTGGACCCGAATTGCTTACATTAGACCATTGCACAACTGCAGGGTTTGATTTAAATGAAGAAGTTCGTTCATTATTATAGGCCTGTGCTGTTGTTTTTATTGTTATAAAGCCTGTTATTAGCTGATATTTATGTTATGTTTCTTTTATAACTCGATATCCAGCTACACAAAACTGTAGATTGCGTTTAAATTTTAATGCACGATCATATTGATGATGAGTAAGAAAAGTTAGTTCCATATTTATTGCAAATTTCAAGCTTTTGCTAATTAAATCAGCTGTTAATAACTGAACTTTACCTTCCACTATTTAATTATCTACTTCCTTATTATCCCCAAATATCATAGCTTCAATCAAATCGTTCTCATCTAAAGGGCTTTCTCGCATCAATTCATCGATGTTAGTCGCTTTCATTTTGTTAAAACCTTTGCCACCTCTGCCTCTAATGGAGTTATAATTTCAGAGCAAACAGCTGATTTTTTATTAAAAAACTTCCACCTGTGACGTATGCCGATAAAAGATCCAACAAGCATTTAAGATACAACTGTTTCAGGGCAAAAGAGACATATGTAATATAATCCAGGATCGTAAATACTTTGAATTCGTGCAACATTAAAAATTTTTAAACGTCTTCTTTGCAAAGCGCGTTATTTCAAAATCGTGTAAAAAAAGACCGTGTGAAAAATGAGTTGGCTGTACAGAATTTCGATGCTCGGCTTAGGTACCTTGGGCAAAAGTACGCTAGGTAAACCGTAGACCATTGCGATAAGCGGGGTTGGTTGAAGGCTACTTTAAAGATGGTCATAATTAGAGGTAGCGGTAAACTTATGAATGAAGTTGATAGTCAACTTTGTTTTTGGAACTCTTTAATTAACATATACTTCATAAAAAGCTTCATAGATTAAAGAATTTTTTGATTGTCGTTAGTTCTGATTGCAGTCATCCTATATTGCAAGTAATCATAGTTGACGAAATACTTTGTTTTAGGTGAGCTAAATTGGCAGTAAGAATGATTGTGGACCGCTTAAGTGAGATGAATGGATATAATACTGATTGAAGGTATTCTCTGTTGAAGGCTGACTTGGTCTGAGTCAAGCTTAGTTGAAAATTAGTTTTGACAGAGAAAACCTTTTAGTGTCCATTATCGTCCATTAAGGTAATGTTATTTGAAGGAAAATATCAATGACGTGTTTTTTAGGCTATGTTGCCTAGGGTCGTGAATGGAGGTGGAATACGGGACTTGTCGCATGTAAGCTTGGTTGATGTTAGATTGCGCTGAAAATCGTTTTATTGATTGTAGGCTTGATGCGCTTGTTACAAGTAAGCTTGGCTTACACGTTATGCCTAGCAATATTTAATAGTGTAAAAATTTTACTCGGCGCACATATAGAGCCCTAACAAGATTTTATCTTGTATTTCAAGAACTTAGCAATTGCTTTCCCATGCGTTTATCACTTTTGATTAATTATTTTGGTCTATTTAGTGTTTAACTTATATTGATTCGCTTAACTTAAGTTTTATATCATTCCCATTCATGACAGAAGCCTTTAGAATTGCAAATATTTAAATTCCATGCTGCAATTGCTTTTTGACTCATTGGCACACATTCAATTCAAAATATTCCAGCTCGGTTTTATTTCTTGTATGTTCTTTTTTCGCGGCATTTATTTCGCATCGCCTAAATTAATCAAACTTTATTGCACAAATTGGCTGCGTTTTATAAAATTTATTGCGCGCAAATGTCAAATTGAATTTTTTTCCGACGCGCCTAGCCCCGCACAGGCCAACTCACACTCAACCCCAGACAAATCGTAATGAAATAACAAAGCCCCAAAAGGCCCAATAAGCGCAAAAAGCAAAGGACTAGAACATTTGAAAATTGCAATCAATGTGCGCACATAGTTTTATCTTCTTTTCCAGCCTTTTTTTGCATTCGAGTGTGCGAGAAACTGTTGGAAATATTCATAAACTGTTGCCGCTTGTGCGGTTGCTTAAAGCTGGCTGCGTGCCAGGCTGCTTGAAATTTTGCATTTGGATTATTGAATATAATCGAGTTGAGTACAGTGAATAAGTGAGTGTATATGAAGGGAGTGCGAATATTTTCTTTTTGGCAAGTGTTGAACTGAATACTCACACAATCACAACTTTTTGCCACAATTTTGACTGCTCGAGGCGGACTGGTATGCTCCTTGTGCTCTGTCATAATTACAACTGACAGACAGGCATGAAAATTCCCCAAGCATTTGTCTCATGTGTGCGTACTGCCAGGCAAAAGGAATCTTTACTAGTAAGCCTAGGAAGAAATACAATTGTCTTGCTTCAAACTTGTACTGCCTTCCAGCACTGCTACCCTATGTACCTTAGACTTGACGCATCTCATATGCCTTTTTGTACGCTCTGAAATTTGTGTCAGTTGTTCTTATTATCTGTCCGTGTATCTCTGAGTGTTTGCGTTGTTGCCTGCATATTTCCGCATATATTTACAAATTATAATTTGCATAAATTCCATAAAGACAAAGAGCCAGCCACATTCATTCACACACTCAGTCAGTCACTCAGTCATGCCTAGAGACAGCTAGACAGACATAATATTAACACATTTTGCAATCATTGCGTTCATATTAAATGCCAGGCCATAAATGCATTATGTATAATGCCTTGTTTTATTTCCAGAGTCAGTCCACATTTAGCAATACTACTGGTATCATCATTTGCAACATTGCTTCAATAAAAAAATCGCATTTCCCCGCGTATGTCGGTAAACGATTAGCGAAATTACATAGCACAGTTTGATGAGCGTATTTTAAGTACTTCCAATATTTTTTATCATTTTCTTTAAAATGTATTTCAATGCCATAAAATATTACGCACGCACCATACATGCCAGCCTGGCCATGGCAGCTGTTGCCATTGTGGAGGCGTGCATGGCAAGGTAAATAAATATCAACCAGTCATAAAAAACTCACACATTAAGTGATTAAAGAAAATGTTCAAACCCTTATTAAATATAATATGACTGTAATCAATTGGACTTGGCGGGGTTGGTTCTTGGGCAGAGCAACAGGGTCGCTCAAGGCCACCCGATTAAGGCGATATTGTAGACGTAATCGTATAATGATAACTAAGAACATCAAATATAGCTTGATGTTATTTGAACTTATAGATGAAGAACTATTACTTAAGTATATAGTAAGGATAACCATTTGATAGAAATGTGAGTCTCGCTTCGAATCAGAATGCTCTGATCGTTATTGACTTTGGACAATCTATTATTAATATTATTAGCAAAATTTGAGTTATTGTTATAATTTCTCTATATACCTAAAACAAAATGGGACAAGCCTCTGTTTCCCTCTGCTGAACGTAATTTTCAACAGAGTTAGTTAGTTTTTTTGTAGATGTCAATAATTATGATACGAAACGCATGAGTAAAGAAAAATTAATTATATTCAGAAATATTTAAAAGAGGAAATAGTACGCTCAGACACTCCATAATTCAAATAATTAATTTTTTTTCTGTTTGGAAAGCAATTCTCGCTTTGAATGTTATTGATTGTCATTTGTCGTTTCTAGTTTACTATTTAGCTCGCAAATTTCACATATTCGTTTTAATTTATTTAATTGTTGGTTCC
This sequence comes from Cacoxenus indagator, assembly GCA_035041755.1. NCBI lineage: Eukaryota > Metazoa > Arthropoda > Insecta > Diptera > Drosophilidae > Cacoxenus > Cacoxenus indagator. Next base: position 1,926,759 of record JAWNKX010000986.1, on the reverse strand, counting down.
TTAAAATAATGCCTCGAAGAAGATCGAATTTAAGTCATCGTACTTGGAGAGCTGAAAGAATGCGAATTGCAAATCACACGGTAGAAGAAAGGGCTACAGTGAACGAGCGAATCAGGCAAATAATGCCTTAAAGGTATAATTTTTATATTAATTTATTTATTAAAGTAGAGCCACAGCGAAGCGAGGCCGGGTGCGCTAGTATTTTATCAAAAATATCAAACGTTTTTATGATATTTTGCTTACTTTAGTGGCCAAATTTGGCCAAAGCAGGCTCTCTTCTGATGTCAGATGTAGACAATTTGCCCATTTCATAAGTCTTTAAACTAATCAGCGTCATATCGAATCGCTTTTAATTTCCCAGTATTTTCGAATGTAAATTGTGCAAATGAAATTTTTGGCATTCATTTTAGACCTCTTCTGACATCTACTGTCTAGAGTTTCCGGTCCTTCTTTTTTAATTATTTATTTATTTATTTCCTTATATTATTTTTTTTTAATTTTTGCTCATCTTTCCGCAATCTACTATCTTCTCTTAATTATTTTCATAGCGAATTGTTACTCAAAAATTTCACTTTTACCGCCCCTGCGATAAACGATTTCCCTACTTTACTGAGCTACTTATAATCAATAAAATATTACTTTGTTGGCCTGGCCTGTTTATTGAATATTTTCCTCACTCGTTTGATAGCAGCTCCACAACGCATCCGCAGCGCATCTGTTCGTCGAGCTGGATACTACTATCTGTTTTACTGCTCCTGTTATTATCCTTCGATTATCCACTTGTTTGTGATGTGAATGAATGAGTCAAGTTGTTGTTGATGGCAGATAGACAACAGTAAGAAGTCGATTGCTCTCAAGCATATCGATTGAGACAGTCAAAGATTATGCTGGCTTTGAGCTGATTAAATGTAATTTAAAATTTGATACATCAGATGGACGGACTATTTGACAGTAATAAAAGTCATGCGTAGCAATCATGACAAGCACAAATTGATTGATGCTGATTGTAAAGAAAAAGAGCTTTAGGTGACTTGGATTAAGTAGAGTATGTAGTTGAAAGAAGCGTAAAGTGCCGCAATAAATTTTATGTAGCATACTTGAGAGCTGCGTAAAATTTGCTCTAAGCCAAATTTACCAAAGGCTTAAATACCTTTACAAATAAACCAATAGCGCAATTAAGTTTTATGGTGGCGGTGGCTATTCCACGTGTAGTCAAGCACATCACATACTCGTATTCCACCATGCCTCCGGCTCCATTACTAACATACAAACTAACTAACCCCAAACAAAAAGAGCAAAACCGCAACAATAATGTTTACACTCACCGCTCGCAATGAATCTAGCAGACCAACGCACCGACGGACAACCGAAATTACCTTTCCATGAGTTGAGTTTACGAGTGGAACAAAAAAGTCAGAGCACGCCGGCGACCGCATGTATTCAGTTGGTTGCACATTTTGATTAGCCAGCCAGGGCGATGGCGCATTGGCAGCATGGACAAATTACGCTTAGAGACCTGGCACAACTCAACTTGGCTGAACCCACGACTTGATTTGCCCCTCACCAAGCTACGTAGACCTTCTTTGACTGCTGCTGGTATGATGTCTGACACACTACTCACGAGTTGTTTGACCGCTCGCCTGGCCGATGTGATGGCTGGCTAGCAGCGTTCGTCTGACTGGGCATGTTCACACATGCTCATGAGCCGGATGCGTTTTTTCAGCTAAACGCCGAAAAAGAGGCATTTCCGGTTTTGTGGTCTTGTGTGTTGTCCGTATGAGGGTGTGTGTGTATGTGTGTTGGGTGTCCGTGTGTTTGCGGTTTCTATGGTTTATGTAAAGTGGAAATTGTTATTGTGTGCTTTGGTTTTAGTGATTTAATCGACTGCGGCGTCAGCGTTAATGTTGACGTCGAGAGCGTTGCCAACTTCATATAAACTGCACTTAAATATTATTACTTAAAAAAGGCGTTGCATTTGTTTTTTAGCGCTCAAGAGCTCAATTTTCTTCAGTTTTTGTTTTGAATTTGTTTTTTGTTTTTTTTTTACCTCAATTTTTTCCTATATATAAAAGAAAGTAGAAAAAACCCTGTGTTTCCCAATGCTGTCCGTAATTTTCAATGTAGATAATTACTGTAACAAATTGTTAGGAAAATATGATTTCAAGCACTCTAAAACAATTTAAGAAAAGGGGATAAATCATCCTCTTGCTTATGTTTGAGCAAGACAGAATGTACGGCAATCGAAAAAAAGCGAAAAAAAATGTTTTCAATTGTACAAAATATAGTTATATATTTTACCAGTATTTTTGAGAATCATGCCAAGAAAATATGGTCTTAATGAACAATCTACTTGCAAAGTGTCTAGCTGCTAGCAGAGAAAAAGAAAATGGAGTACAGCGCACACAAGATGATCGGCAAGGGAGTATGTTTTAATTTGATTCAAATTGTTGGAATTTTTTTTGCCTGGCGAAGCGGGCGGGTTTCATCTAGTATTTATATATAAAATCCTTTGTGCATTTGTTTATTATAACGCCTGTAGAGCTGAAATGTTTGCCTTTGGTTCAGTTTGAAGTCTTCTGAGTGTTCTTTTTATTCGGACCGTGTAGATGGCCTTGAAATGAGGATATTTCAATTAATGAGATGTGTATACAAAGTAGGCAATGAGTTCTCATTCAATTTTATAGAAACTTATGTGTTCTTCAAAGTGTCTGTTTACCATATTGGAATAGGTCGTTCTGTTATTCCCCACTCCCTTACTCAGTATTAAATACAGACAACACAAATTTGTTTCCTATATTTTATTCCTAATATTCCTAATATTAACAAATGCACAAATGTTTGAAGGTAAAACCACGTGTGGGCGTAAAGTAGTTTTCATATTAATTCATTAATTCTTTACTTAAATTTCTGGGTATGAACGAACAACAAGGTGTATTTTTTTTTTTTTTTTGCTGAACAACTTTCTTTTTCTTCAAATTCTCTGCACATATTTTGTTATATACCGTCTCAGGTACGACTTGACTACTCTCGTATATTAATTTTGGCTATTAAAAATGTAATCTGTAATTATTTAGCTTTTTACTTTTTCTAGAATATCCCAGTATTTTCTTTGCGAGTTTATTTCCTCGCATTTCTTTCGGTTAACGCTCCCTTGTATTTCTTTTAGTTATGCTTAAAAGAATAATTCAAAACCACCTTATCGACCGCCTTTTAAAATGTATTAGTTATAACAATAAAAAAGAATCTATTCACTAAAATCCCATTATAAGTTTCGTTTCTTATATCATTACTATCTCAATTTTTTACCCCATTTTTTTAATATTGATTTTTTATTTTTCTCTTTTTCTTTAGTTCAACCGCACTTCGATTACCCTTATTGCTCAAGTCCTTTGTTTTTATGTAACGAGTATCGCGCACTTTTAGCCGCTGCCTGACTCATGTCTTGCAGAATTTATCACTTGCCATAATCGATAAAACTTTCGCATCTTCGTTCCCGTATCAAGTCAAAGTTTAATGAAGTGTAAACCATTCATAAATTCTAAATGAAGTTATACCTTTCACTTTGAGTGCAGCAAACACCGGCGCTGCTGTGTTGCTCCACTCGATGCGGCTGCCTTGAAAGGGTTCGGAAATTTTTGAAATTTCATACAAAAAGATAAGACTATTTTCGAAGTGTAGTCGTATTTTCATTGCATAGCTTTTGTATTGTATTTGTAGCTTTTGTATTTTGTATTGTATCTGGTACAATAAATTGTGGGGTTTTGCTGGTAAGCAGCTTAAGTCTTTTGCTGCTTATTGTTTCGTGTTTTTTCAGCTGCTTAATTAATTTCAGTGTTTAGTGCTGTATTGTGCCATAGTTATTGATAAAGGTTATTAGACTGACAATGGTCGACTGCAGAAACCTACCGCTCTATTGATGTATCAGCAGGCAAAGCGCGCAATCTCATTTGCTAATGAAGTTATTACTCAGCTGGCATGTCGAAGGTCGTTTAGCCTTGCACCTGTGGCTATTCTTAATTTATGTCGGCTATTTTTAAATTAATTATGGCGAAGAGCACATTTCTTGTTTCACAGAACTTCCTGGAACTTATACATTTGGCGGCTGAATTTGTATATGATTGTCAGAAATTTGCGCTGCACAACAAATGATTTTGCTACGCTTAATTTATGAGATTTATTTCGTAAACACGCAAATTCAACTGGCTGAATGTTGTCCAGGCATGTTGGGTGCGCCTAGTTGGCTGGTAGGCGGCTTCCCCATATTTATTCCTGGTCCACCCGCTGCTGCTCATTTATTAATTGTGCTAAATGTGCTAATCTCTTCATTATACGATTTCATAATGAATTGCGGGCAAATAAAGCGTGAATGCCGCCGTCATCTTGCGTGGCTTATACATAGGAGCTGGGTGAAGTTGAAGGTTAGCCGGGTGAAAGTTGTATTAAGCCAGGAAGTAGCGATGAGCACGGCGGCCGGGGTAATGCAATTTTGTTATTTGTCTAATTTCACTAATGATGCGAATTTATTCTTTTCTTCTACTCGCCTCCATTTTCTCGATTTGGGGTTATTACTGTTAATGTTTGTTAATTTGTATGATAATTTGTGGTGCTGAAATCAAATCAATAGGATTTTAATGGTATGAGGCAAGTGGTGACTGATGGCCATTAGAGCAATGTGTACAAATTGTCGGAAAAGTACTAAGTTACAGATATTATTCTGAATATTAAAGTATTAAATGTTAAAAATGTTAAAACAAAATATACAATTTCCCAGTATTAAAGAAAGTTGACCTACAACAATGAAAGTATAATATCGCTTAATTTAACTTTACTTTAATCTACAAAACTAATTGCATAATAACGATTTTAAACTTAATTAAGCTTAAAGCTGTCAAATAATTGAACTTCGTCTCCCAATTCTTGATCTAGTAATATAAAATTCATGTTACCAATTCTTGACCTTCTCCTTCATGCTAAAAGATCAAATTAAAAAAAAAACCTTATTTTCTCTATGAATGAGTTCAATTTAAAGCCCATGAGTACTTCTGAAACTAAGTATATCTTTTATAACGACCGACGTAATCCCATCGTTATAACTGGTAGTCGGTGCGAACAATATTTGACGCTGAAACATTTGATAAGAAAACGCAGTCGTAAATACAGTCGACGTTCGATAGTGGGGACTTTAATAATTAAAACCGATCCTGTTCACACTATCGAATGTTGTATATTTCTTCATCTCTTTAGCTTTTCTTCCGATTGTGTACACAAATTATAACTAGTTTTTTGAATTCAACTGAATTTGTCATTTTTATTTTCTCTTTTATTTTTTATAACATTACAAAAGGCAGTCTCTCATAGTTGACGCAGAACTTGTATGATGTTTGGGCTTAGGAGTTCTTTTGAAGCTCAAGTTAAGGCCTTATCAACTACATTAACATTCTCCGCCGAAGATAATTGCTTCATATTCGATCTCGTCAGAGTCGGATCCCACTTCCCCTATGTACTAAATGTGTGTAATATTCCTATATTCGTTCCAGTCTTGCAATCCTATCTCAGCTATTTTGTGTTGCAATTTTTTATGAATGGCTCTATTGATGCAGGTTGAGCTATCCCCTATGAATTTTAAGGAACGAAATTGATTCCTTTTAAAATTTTGCAGCCAACAATTACTCGCCAAGAACTGACCAGCAGTTTCTTTGATTGCCATTTATAGGAGAACTTTTTGATTTACAAACCAATGATAAAGACATTTTTCCATGCGTAAAAGTTCAGAAGCCGTTAACATTCTGCGATTTCCTGTCCCGTTCCGTGTATTGCTAACGAATTTAAAATCATTTAATTAATTTTTTTTATTGGCACAAATTGTAGGTTTTTCACTCTATATTTTGTTTTTAAGGCTAATACACTTGAGCGTCGATTAATTTTTCTAATTTCAACTTTCTCCTCCAATTTTAGGTAATTTGATTTTTTCTATGTATTTTAAAAATGTTTCTATGTACTTTACTGAACTTGCAAAATTTTAAATAAAAAAATTTTAAATTCAATTTGCACTCAATTTTAATATTGAGTTTTCCGTGCCGATATGCAAAAAACAGAATTTATGTGTAAAATTTATGTGTAAAATTCATGTCTTCGGCACATTTTCGAGGTGTTTAGCTCGATACAGAAAGAAAACAAAGAAAAAGAAACCTTTTTTTTTGTATATACTATATATATATATAGCGCTTTCAAAATTGGAGTAGCTAGTTCAAAAAAATTCCATGTTCACACACGGAATGTTCACATTATAGAGCGTTCATACTGTCGAGGGTCGGCTGGAGCATATTTTAACTTAGTAAAAATATGTATTGTACTTTATTTGAAAAGAAATGCTAAAATTTTTAAATTAAAAATTAATGTCCTAATTACTTTTGTGGATTTCTCCTCGTATCACTTCATAAACCTCTTAAAAACCGCACAGAGTGAATGGCATTTGCACACTTTTCTCATTCAAAACTTCCAACAAAATTTGATTTTCAAAGAGCAAATAATAGGGCAATTCTATAGAAAATCGGTCTGCCATAAAAATCACAAAATAATTTTCTTATGTCGACAAGTTATCAAAACTTGTTATCAAAAGTTATGACGACGCTGAAGAGTGACAATGGGGAAAATGTCATAAATACGCGTACAAAAATAAAAATAAAACGTCGCTAAGAAATTTTTTGAAGAGATTTGTTTACGTTTGTAAGCCGTGTCATGCATAAATTATTGCATTAAAAAAGTTTAGCATACTCATAGGCGCACAAACATACACACATCCCCCAGAAAAGTGTGAGAATAAGTGAAGTCGCACACGCCAAGCTGAAGTCGAAGTCTCAGCCGAAGAATTACGAAAAAGTTTTAATACCTTTTTGTTTGTAAAGCGAATCGTTAACACTTGCAGAGCTCCGAGAAGCAGCCTCTTATGTGCCACCACCGACCAAAGCCATCGAAGATGATGTAGCTTATTTATAACTTATTTAGAGGAGGCAAGAGGATTTTCTCTTAGTTTTTTGCGTTGCTACTTGACAAGGATTAAACAGAACACTTTACTGCTTGACAGCAGTTCATTGTCGATTGATTCTGTCCGAGTTTTTTTTTTCTGATAACCTTTTTTGAGTTGTTTGTTTGTTAGTTTGACTTTTCAATTTATTCAAATGTCAGGAAGAGCGAATCGGAAAAGTTCGCATGACTTACTTAAGAACTTTCAAAGGACTTCAACAAAGAACAAACCACTTAACTCTTTAAGCTTTCCTAGTCATCCTTTTTATTTTGCGCAATTCAATTGGAAATAGTTAAATGTTTAACTTAGCTGCATACGTAAGCCGATATGTGCCAACATTTTCTTGAGAATTTTACCTTGGGGAACACATAAATATCGAAACCAATGTCCGCCCTGAATTTATGTGTTGCCTATAAAAACGGCGTTTGCACATAGACAGCAACTATGTAATATTTCAGAGGGGCTTGCGACTTGAATGGACCGGACCGACCACTTGAACTGGAGTCGGTCATAAAATGTCTACAACTTAATCACCTTGCAGAGATCGTACTTTCAGCTATATAATAGACAAACATTCGTTTTTGTGCGTAAAAATTGATTTCATTTTATTTCCATCTTCACCAAACTTAAAGTGGCAAACTCGTGCTGAACTTCATTGCCAACATGGGACTTTCAGATTATTTGAATATACGCAGAGCTCAGTTGACCCATTTAAAAAGTAGTAAAAATTTAAAGCGAATAATGTCATTTGTCGTGCTTGTGTACGTTATCCTTATTCCACTGCTGCTACTTAATCGTTTCGCTTGTCGTTGTCAGCTGCGTGCATACAAGTTAAGCAAATTGAAAATTGTTCGTGTCGCCCCTACCATCAACAACCAAAGGACAAGAAATTCAAATTGCCAAAACGCTAAAGGCGAACGTTCGGCTAAGTCGCTCCTGCGCTCGAGTGTTCTGACTGCAAATCCTTTCCATGTCTTCCGTTCACAAATATTTGCCTTTTAATTACCTGCAAAGGTGTCAGCTGTGTGCGAATCTATACGGCGCGTTAAGGATACTCGTACAACTGAGCTGTGGGTAAACTGGCGCTACTTTGCCTACACCTACACACACAGTGCTACTTGGCTTTTCTGTTGGCCGATTTTCTGTTTTAATTATTAAAAATGTTCGTGTTAAACTGATAGCCGAGCTTTTGTTCTACATTTCTCATTACAGCTGCGTAGAAAATTGGCGGTCGCGCTGCAAGCTGTTGCTTAATATTTTCGGCAATTTGTTTGAGCTCAAAAAAATATTTATAGGATATAAATATTCTAAAAGATATTGTTAGAAATATCTATCTATTCTATTTATGGAGTGTGTGAAAAAGACATGTTCGTTTTTTTTTTTCATTTATTTCAAAATTGATTTATTATATGCTGATCAAACATTAATCGATTATGTATTAGCCGTTTTGTTTTACCAATTTTGCTCATTTTTTAGAAAATGTCATTATTCTATCCTCAAAGAACTTCTGATCCTCATGAGCAAAAACTGTGTAAGACGTTATTGTAAATTACCTGTTATATACGCAAATGAGAAACTTACTAACACATTCTGACTATCAAAACTGTACTACCACACACTCAATAAATTCTCTCATTCTCAACTATTAGTTATACGTAGTTATAGAGTTACCAAATTATATTAGAGCATACCCTATACACATTTAATTCGTGAATACACACTCAACACGATCGGTTCATTCGCGGACACAACATTTTTGGTGACGAGAATAAAAAAAAAATTAAAAGAAATAAAACAAGCAGGAATTCGTGTCGGTAGTCCAAGTGGAAATCGAACGAAATGTCGAATGATACAACAACAGGAATTCGCACAGAGCCTTATCAAACAATAACAAAAATGGTTTGAAACGATGCTTTCTCAAAGAAAAAATGCGAGCCAATCGAAGAACCTGTTGATGTGCTCGCGTTTCCAACATTCAATAAAGAAACCCAAAATTGGGAAAGGTACATGCAGCATTTGTCGCAAAATGTTCTGGCCTATTCGATGGAGTCAGAAGAAAAACAAAAAACCTATTTCCGTTCGTGAATAAATACTGATATATTTAGTCTGTTGAGTACCATATTTGGAAGCTAATATTTAGACGCGCAATCGTATACGCAACTGATAGAAGGACTGGTCGATCATTTTGGACCTAAGAGACATGTTGTTGCTGCCCGTTGTGAATTTTGCAAACACGAGATAACCTATTTGTTATCGCCCTTTAGGGTTCGCTTCAAAAACGGATCATTTTCATTACGTTTGAGCAATACATCACAAACAAAGTTGAGTTTAGTGAGTTGAACGTCCTTCAACTGATGAAGATTGTTTACGTAACCAAGTTTTTTAAGTTGCCTTTCCACTGAATAACGGCGGATTTCATTAATCATTGTCCTTATTTGGTCGTTCAATAGCCGGCTAGTGCGTACTCCATCTTGACTTTCGCAAATCAGCACTGACACTGGCGCCCACTAATAACATCTTCGCCGTATCGTCACACACTTTTTTTAGTTTGCGCTGCGTTCTTCCCTTTTCGGAAGTGAAATATCAAAATGTTCCGAAAACACTCACTTTTGCTTTCCATGGTTGTTCAGCTTCTACAAATGTTATCGAATATTGATCAATATTTTATGGATAGTAGCTAAAGGGCCAAATATACCTTCACATAAAACATCAACAGGTACAACATTATTTAAGCCAGGCAATAAACAGTGAAAGACGTGTATACAAAGATCTAGACTTAAAGAAAGGAGTGACATATTGTAACAACAGTCAAACCTAAAGCACAATATCGTGGATAATGAAGGTGCTAGGTGATCTCCTGTGGTTAAATGGGAGTCCACACCAGATGAGCAGAACGAGATTATGCACATTATGCAATATGAAAGAGGAAGAAAATATACGCCACTTTCTTGGCAGATGGCCAGTTCTTAAAGAATTCAGATGTAGATACTTGGGGAAATCTCAACTAACAGAGAATGAAATTATAAACACTTTGAACGGTATGGGAGATGATAATTGGCAAATCTAGTAAATTATGTAAAACTAGATATAAAATATAGAAAATAAAAATTGTAAAATTGTATGGTTGACCAAGGAGTTCTAACTATCTGAATTCACTTACAGATATATATATAATTTTAGTTTTTATTTAGTTTTTATAGCATATGTCTAGGCAGACAGCAAGGAGCTATGCCAATTAACTAATATTCATTAAATTGTCTTAAAAATACTAAATTAATTGTTAGTTAATAAGATGATTTTATATTGGTTGGACTCACTGGAGCACAATCAGTCCTACTACGTAATGTATATATACCACAGTGTTAAAATAAAGAACCACTACTATACCTTCACAGAGTTGATCAAATGTGGGATGTAACGGAAAACCGACGGTGTATTTGGCGATTTAACTGCTTGATCAAATGTGTGAAGAAAATAAAAAAGTTTAGATTTTCATAAAATCGCGTCTTCTCGTTCGATGTGATTTTTATTTTTTCGTTCTGAACAGACGTATGTGTATTGCGTATTGCGTTTCGAAAACGTACTAAAAATCCAGTTTTGACGAAATGGATTTGAAAGAGTTGTAGGTATGCATCACATTACAACCTTACATATTTGATCAAATTTGTGAATGTTGTATTTGACCCTTAAGTCTCAAAGCTTTCGAATGACACCCCTATTTTTGGATTTGAAGGGCCATAACTCATTTAAAACTGAGACAAACCGAGACCTATTCTGAGCACTCTATCAAATGAATAAATAGACTTTAATAGATTTTGATTTTTTTAATTTTTACTGGATTTTTTTATAGAGTTGCTCATATAGAAAAGCTTTTTACACTATTTATTAACACTTTTTTAATGCATCCTCATCAGCTGATGTCAAAATTTTTGCTAGAATATTTCGCACACTATTAACACACTTCTGAAATGGAGAACAACGTGATTTACTGAATTTTTGCAATCTTTTTGGAAAATTATGAAAAATGTTATTATGATTAAAACAGATTTTGTGTAATAGGGCAGCTTTCAGTGTACGCGAGAATAACAAAAATGACAAAAGCCTCTATCTATTCAACTAATATGCAATATTTAGATAAAGTGCTCAGAGAAGGGCGGTAATCTTGCCATTTATCTTCTTCTTTTTGAATCATTAGACTTTGGCGCTCAGGTTTTTGAAATTGGCGAATATATTTTTTTTTAAATCTAAGTAGGCCTTGAAAAATCAATTTCAACTTACTAACCTTTTTCATTTTTACTTCACTAAACATTCGTAGGCCAGACGAGCTGGAACTATTTCGCTGAAAAAATAAAAGGAGTTGTGAAAAAAGGCAGAAATAAATACGAAAATCTGTAATCAAATTTAAAGTAAGTACAGTTAAATATAATTGTTGCATATTATGCAATGCCAAAAGTTTTTCAAAAAGCAATAATGAATAATTTATCGTGCAGCGAAATAACGGAATATGTGGCGTGCTTCGCAAACCGTCATACGCAGCCTCATCTTTCAGCGTGGCTATGCCAAGGACGTCAAATTTGGACCAGAGGTGCGCGCCATGATGCTGCAAGGCGTTGACACATTGGCCGATGCTGTTGCCGTTACTATGGGTCCCAAAGGACGCAATGTGATCATCGAACAGAGCTGGGGCTCACCGAAGATCACTAAGGATGGCGTGACGGTGGCTAAAGCGATCTCGCTGAAGGACAAGTTCCATAATATTGGCGCTAAGCTGGTGCAGGATGTGGCCAACAATACGAACGAGCAGGCCGGTGATGGCACCACTACGGCTACAGTGCTGGCACGCGCTATTGCCAAGGAGGGTTTTGAGAAGATCTCTAAAGGTGCTAATCCCGTAGAGATACGTCGTGGTGTTATGTTGGCCGTCGAAGCGGTCAAGGATAATTTGAAAAAGATGTCACGCCCGGTCAATACCCCTGAGGAAATTACCCAGGTGGCCACAATCTCGGCCAACGGTGATAAGTCTGTGGGCAATTTGATAAGTGAGGCAATCAAGAAGGTCGGACGTGATGGCGTTATTACCGTCAAGGATGGTAAGACGCTTAATGATGAGTTGGAGGTTATCGAAGGCATGAAATTTGACCGCGGTTACATTTCGCCGTACTTTATAAACTCATCGAAGGGTGCCAAGGTCGAGTTCCAAGATGCTCTGATACTTTTCTCAGAGAAGAAGATATCGACTGCCCAAAGTATTGTGCCGGTGCTCGAATTGGCCAATGCGCAACGCAAGCCGATGGTGGTAATTGCCGAGGACGTTGAAGGTGAAGCGCTTAGTACAATGGTTGTGAATCGTTTGAAGGTCGGTCTAGAGGTGGCCGCTGTAAAGGCGCCGGGCTTTGGTGACAATCGCAAGGAGACGCTCGCCGACATGGCAATCGCTACCGGCGGCATAGTATTTGGCGATGAGGCCAATTTGGTCAAGCTGGAAGATGTGCAGGTGAGCGACTTTGGCAGGGTGGGCGAAATAATTATCACCAAGGACGACACAATGATACTCAAGGGTAGAGGTACACGCGACAAAGTCGACAAACGCATTGAAGAGCTACGCGAAGCGATCAAGGAGACAACTTCGGGGTATGAGAAGGAAAAGTTGCAAGAACGCTTGGCACGCCTTTCCTCGGGCGTTGCATTACTACGCGTTGGCGGCTCCAGCGATGTTGAGGTGAACGAGAAAAAGGATCGCGTTAACGATGCACTGAACGCTACACGTGCTGCCGTCGAGGAGGGCATTGTACCCGGCGGCGGCACCGCATTGCTTCGCTGCATCACGCGTCTGAATGATTTACGCGGTCAGAACGATGACCAGAATATGGGCATTGACATTATACGTCGTGCTCTACGTATGCCCTGCCTGACCATTGCCAAGAACGCTGGCGTCGACGGTGCTATGGTCGTTGCCAAGGTTGAGATACTCGACGGTGACTACGGCTATGATGCACTGAAGGGCGAGTACGGCAACATGATTGAGCGTGGCATAATCGATCCGACTAAAGTGGTGCGCACTGCAATCACGGATGCGGCTGGCGTGGCTTCGCTATTGACAACTGCCGAGGCTGTTGTCACTGAAATACCACTCGAGGATGTTACACCCAACTTGGGTGGCGGCATGGGTGGCATGGGTGGTATGGGTGGTATGATGTAGAAGAAGTGTGAAGGAAGATGGGCGGCTGGGTGAACGAAGTTGTGTAAAGGAGAAAGGTGAGCTCGGTGCAATAAAAAACGAAGTTATCAATTAAGAAGCACACAAAACAAATTTTTGTTAATACGATAAAACTGAAAACAAACTACAACAACAAAAACAATAATATTAAGAAAATTTTACGCCGTCTAACTCTTTTTAAAGGACTACTTTGAATGGCCCAGCCAAATCAGCATTATTAGTTAATTACGATTTATTACTATATGCACTGTTTATGGTTTATTGATTGTTTGTAAATTCTAACTGTTTCATGATGATCTTGCAAATAAAACAACAATGGTTCGAAAACTTTTTTTGGTGATCATTAACAAGTACGTCAGACACAGCGAACTTTAGCGATTCAAAACTTCAGAGCAAAAAGTCAATCAGAATGCGTTAATAAAATGCAATGCAACATTTTGTTGAGACACACAACGTGATACAGACACACATACACAGTTGGGTTAAAAAAATAGTGCAAGTCAACCGCAGCGTCATTTAATTTAAAACTTAATTATTTGGTAACCTTAACCGCCATCGAAACCGAAATGCGCTCAAACACAACACGCACGCTTGGCTGGCAGTCACACGCTACACGCCGCGCAGTGCGATATCGATGGCGACAACGACGAGAACGATGCCGTAACCAGGGTGAGCGGCGTGCAGAGTGTTGTAGCAACTGATCGCTTGATGGAAATGATTGAGTGGTTTTTCCGGTGTAGCTTTTCCAGCTCACTGTGCACAGAACTCTGTGCTTCTTTCTGTTTGGTGGTGAGCCAAACCACAGCGCATATGTTACAGCAGCCGTGCGCGCAGCAGCTTCCCTGGTCGCCATCTCTGCATGGCATTTTTTAATTGTTGCCACATTGCACGGTTGACTTGCATGCCTGGATGCATGAACGAACGCACGCACACACGTGCACACACATACGCACCCATGTAAATGTGCATGTTTGCATTTCTGGCTGACATTTTTCACAGGGCGACCATAATTTTGAGCTGCAGGCAGACAGACGTGACTGCTCACTCTCACTCCCGCTTTCACAGTGTGTGCTTGTGTATCTCTAGGCAAAACGATAATTTGTATCTCCCTTTGAAGTGTTTTGGTGTTTTACTTGCTGGTTATGCTTTTTTCAATCAATAATTAATTTTAAAAGTGATGATAATGGATTTCTTTCGACTCGCATGCCAATTAATGACATTTTAAACAGATCCACTGTACGTCGTAGACTGAAAATGATAAAGATGCAGTGGCCCAGTTCTGATTTGAGAGCGAACGGAGTAATAAAGATTTTCAATTTAAAACATCGAACGGTTTTTTTTTTTCTTTTTTTTTAAACCTACTAATGAGACTGACGAACGGCATAATCAGCGCTTGGTAACAAATCGAATAAGAATTGCTCAAGGGCGATTCATTGACTCCGGAAGGACGGATACAGTTAAATTTAACGGGATTAGCATTGAGATACGATTTAACAGTCAATTACATGAAACCTCAGGATTATGTTATGCGAGAGGTAAAGAGGTAAAATTGCAACAAAATATGAGTAGCAAAATTATATATATATAATTGGAAGAATGTTTGACGCTTACTGTACATTTTGATCGAATTCACTTAATATTAAGGTCAACTCAATTTTCAGATGCTTCTCAAACTGTACAGATAAAAATAAAACTCAAAAACGAGGCAGCATCTGAGAATTGAGTTTGCCGGCAGTGCTGCGCAAACTGTACAAAGTCAAAATGTTCAAATATTCGAATGAAGAAACAAAAATAAAAAAAGTGAAGAATACGAAATGCCACCAAAAAAGTCAAACGCTGGAAGATCAACGAGAAAATCGCATCAGTAGACCAAGCGGAGAGTTGAAGAGCGCAACACACGCGTAGGCAGAAACGCGCCAGCTCCCTGCTAGTTTATATAATACAACTACAAAACAAGAAGGAGGCGAGCTCATAAGGTTTTCCTTACCAAATCGCTCAACACGACTACAGAAATTGTGAGTGACGATTGAAGACGTCAAGAACAACATTCAGACCGGGACACCGGAATTATGCGACTGAGACATGCAAAAGTGGAAAATCCATATGAAGACTTGCCAGAACAGTCGTGGCTGCAATTTGAACTATGACATGTTCCATTACATTGGTTGAATCAATTGTATTTCCGTTGATAGTAAAATTTTGTTAAAAGTAAAAGCCGTTTGCGTTCTGTTTAGAAAAGAATTTAAGACACTTTTGTTGAAAAAACTCTATATTAGTATTTGTTAAGATTCTTTAAGAAATATTTATTTTGTGATATTCTGTAATTTAATAATAATACCTTAAACATATATAATATGGAGCATAGAAACCGTGGATGCTGAATCTCCTGTAGAAGCCAGGTAAATTTATATAAATGAAACATGCATTCGGAGGCATTCAGCTTAAAAACCACTTCTAACGACTGCACCTAATAATAGTAGACGTTTGTCTAGAGTGAATAGTTCTCAATGATAACCTAGCAAGTGAGATGGTCAATTCCAAGGCAAAACCTTGAATCTTGGGTTAGGAGTTTGATACCAATAACATTCATTGCTGGTTGATTGCACTCCGCTTTGAATTGTGCAGTGCACATAGTGTACATATTCGATAAGAGTTCTATGTTCCCCATAGGTTTTTTGGAACGGTATGTCTGCAAAAGGACAAATGTTATCACAACTTTAGTGAAAAAAATAGTCTTTGAGGTTAATGCCTTTCTACTTCCTCATCCATAAAGGATCTGAAAGAAATTAAAAATGAAATTAAATTGTTTCTCAAAGCTTTAAGGCTTCAAGCAGAAACGTTGAAAATTACAGCACCGCCGACAACCCGCAAACACACCTATTATATTCAGGTGCAGTCCACCTCATACCAAGTCTCCCTCTCAGTCTCATGCACACGCTTTCCATCGTTGATATTTAGTCGCTGGCCACATTTTAATTACATTCTCTGTAACTAATTGGAGCTACTTAGTAGCTCCATGCATATTTTAGCTTATAAAGCGAATGGCGACGTTGAAACGGAAGTCAAAAGCGCACCAAAAGCAAAAATCTGCGATGGCAACAGCGATGAGAACAACATAGTCGTCAAAAGTCAAGTGCAACGCGTTGTGAGAGCGTGTGATAATTAAAAAATGACAAAGTGTATGGAGTGTTCACTTAATAAGGACAAAGAATAGAATAAAGGACAAGAGGACAACAAACACCACACACATATAGTTCAAAAGAAGCGGCTACATCATTCATAGTCTGAGAGATACAACAAAGAATATATGCAACACATGTGACGGAGACTACGCATTACGAAAGTAAGCAGTCGTAATCATATTCCTGTCTCTCATACACACTGTTCCAGCATTCGTTTTCGAAAACTTCCGTTTGATATTAGGAGTGTGGCGGTTTTTATGGAACTTTCTGAAGTCAACACAGTGGCTTTATTCACACTTTCCTCTCTTTCACTCTTACCTTCGTTCTCGTCTGACGTTTTTTCGTAATCTTTCGAATGGGCCTTTGTTCTCTTATTCATTTTTCTCTTTATTACATATTATTTTATTTATTACTATTTGCTTATTTATTTATTATATTTATTTATTTATTTACAACTTATGCGGCACTACTTTTGAGCTCACTTTTGAGTATGACACACAAAATATTTTTACGCAGTGCAGTGCAACCGAGGATATTAGCTATATAATAGAAAGTAATTTTCGAACAGGAAACGGTGTCAGGCAAGTTGAATCAATCATCGACAAGGTCAGAAGAAGCTCAGGAAAAGTATATTTTTTTAAACAACTTGGCGCACTACATCATCTATATCTTTTTCCGAGTTAGTTTTAAGAACCCCGCAAAAGCATCAAAATCTGGCGAACTCATAAACGTGTGTAGCTGTGATATACAAAAGAATTTATTAAATATAACTATTCAGAGTATCCGATCATACCATACATTAGTATATATTTTTCATAAAATTTCCAAAGTCTTGGACGAGTCTTCTACTCTGACTCCTTCGAACATGGACCAAAACTTTTCGACAACCCAATTTGGCTTCGTTCTCAGAATAGACGGTCTATATTTTACCGCGGGCATTAGTTTTGTTCCTGCGCACGACTTGGTCGTGTTCTTTGGCATTTTTTGTTTGCAGGCGCCTCCATTCTTAACTTTTTTTAATTTGGAATTTTTCGGCTCACGTCTGCAACACCGAACTGCACTGTTTCGTTTTGGAGCGTTTGCTGCATGTGTTGATTTGCAGGTCGACTTCTTTAAAGGAGACTTGCTTTTCTTACTTTTATTAGATTTTTTATACTCAATGCCGCCAAACAAATTTTGCTTTTTTAAACGATTTGCAAAATTGAAACTGAGCTTATCGCGTACGGTTGCCTTGTTTATGGTAAGTAGTCTATTTTTTCTGACTAGAAATCCGTTTTGAACTCCAACCCTAATGCATTGTCCCACTTCGGTTCTAATGGCTGATATAGACGTGCCAGTGCGTTGGGCTATTTGCCTAAGTACGTCGTCGCCTTTACAAGGTTTGCCAATGTGTTCAAGAGCTTCTATAATTAATGTTCCGGTAACATCCGCC
The DNA here is from genome assembly GCA_035041755.1 of Cacoxenus indagator. Lineage (NCBI taxonomy): Eukaryota > Metazoa > Arthropoda > Insecta > Diptera > Drosophilidae > Cacoxenus > Cacoxenus indagator. Next base: position 1,908,904 of record JAWNKX010000986.1, on the reverse strand, counting down.
ATTATGTATGTTTTTTTATGGTAAAATACGAAAATAAAGTTTGTAATGTATTGTACAAAATATTTCTAAGAACTGAGCTTGATATTAAATAGATGTTAAATGAAAACTATTCGTAAATCATAGCCTACTTTGTGTGCTGATTTTTTTTTTTGTGTTACTTAGGACAATCATCCATTATAGCCTTTCAAGATATTGTTAGAAAATCCATCAAGGATTGGTGGGCCCTCAGAAAGAATTATAGCGCCTTGTGAACGCTCTGCTCAAAATAAGATAGAAGAAAAGTTCAGCAGCTCGGAACTCTTACAGAGACTCTTAGATCATCTTCGCTACGGTACCGTGTAGAATTGATACATTTCAAAAGCTCCATCTGTGAGGTGGATCATGTGGCATCCGCTCTGAGAGTTCGTTGTCTAGACAGAGTCAATGCTTCTTCAACCTAAGCAGTCCTGTGGGTCATATATGTTAAAATGGCAAAATCCTTTCCGCATATTTGCCTTTTTGCTCATCGTAACCTCCGCACTAGAAATGCATAAACAATCCCAGATAATTCCAACAAGCGATGTACAAAAAGAAATCAATCAAAAAGTCAAACCGAAAATCGCACAAATAATAATATATCATTCCTATTTCCTCTGTATGCGTAGATAGACAACCAAAGAATCAGATAGCCATACAGACAGACAGATAGTTAAGCTCAGTTGAGTTGAGCTCAACGCGGTCAGTCCCTCCGCAATGCAACAACGGCAGCCGCTTTTGAAGCTCCAAACTTCACAGCCAATAAATAAATAGAAAATGTTGGTAACTAATAAAAAATGCAGCAACAGCGCCGCACATACACTTGAAATCATATTCGATGGAAAATAATTCAATTCGCTGGCATAAATCAAAACAATGCGCGCTAAAAGCGAGACACAACGTTATGGAAATCAAGATATTCCTAGGCGTGTAGTGTTGGAAAACACATACTCAGGCGAAAATGCTAAAACAAACAAACAAACAAACACAGAGAAATGCGGTATGAAGAGAGCAACTAACAATCAAATTCAATATAAATTCATATACCGAAATATTGAGCTTTTTATTTGGGGTTGTGCACCGAAATCCATGACAACAATTCGTGGCCGAAACGATAAAACAACACAACACAACACAACGAAAACACACACAACAAGCGATAAATTGTCAATTGAGATGTAAAATATTTTTGGCGGTTCCCCTTTTTTGTGGTTTATTTTTTCGGTTTATCGAAACTATTTTCTGGCGATTTCAGTCAATTTTTTATACTTGTCTGTTTTTGTGGATATGGGTGGTATAAAGTGCATAGGTTGTTCTCTACTATACCCCTGTGTATGCGTAACTGGCGTAAAGTGGATTGTGACTGAAAACTTTTTTGGTGAAATTATTGCTCGAATAACAAGAGCAATAATTGATGTCTGTTTTTATATCACTTCGATTGGGGACAATGGCGGAATTAAATATGTGCCAAGTCTGGAAACCAAATAGTATTTCTTGAGTTTGATGTTATAGTCTCATATCTATTGTCTATATTTGAATTTTAATTATATCACTAGATAGCGCAAGGATAAAACAATTCATTCTGTTAAAACTGGCCATACACGACGAACATGCTGGTGTGATTCGCTCATGTTTGAGGACATGTTCGTCATCCAATTCTTTTCTTCTCTATTGAACGGTCACGAAATTGTGAATTATTGAATCAAACCATCGCGTAATGATTGGGATATATCATTAAACAAAACGGGATATATTTGACCAAAATCATACAAAGCAATAATTAAAATTATTCAGCTTTTTCTATATCTCTTATCTATCTATAAAATAGATCTTTATATGTTTGTCTGAAGCCTATAGATTCCGACACCGTTTGATCAAATATTATGAAAATTGCTAATTATATAGATGTTATCATGTCGAATGCTTGTATGTGGAATTTGGTCCGAAAGTCTGCCAGGAAAGTCCGGAAATTCCATACAACTTTTACATCAGTTTGCTGTTGATATATTTGTCAAATTCGAAATCGACAAGCTGTCAAAGAAAATTAATAAAATATAGTTTAATTCAAATCGAAAGTTTGGTCTGTTGTTGGCGGTGATCATATCTTTGGTATATTCAAAATTAATTTAGTGTGTTCCAAATCCCGAACAGCGCCGGTCCCACGCTCGTTAATTAAAATGGTTTTTCACACTAGGCTTTTCAAGTCAAGTGCTCAACGCCTTTGTTTAAAATATCGATAACCTGATTAATTACTTACAAAATTTCGCTTATAAATAATATGTACTTTCTTCATCTACTGAGCTACTTTTCAAATCAAGTGCTCACACTTATCGCCGTGCCCCTTCACCGTCTACGACGACATGCACCATTAACTTTGATGCCTTTGAGCGCATTTCTAATTAAATTAAAACACAACACTCGAGAAGCAACCAAGCACCAAACATAAAATGATACACGCGAGCTGCAGTTGGAGCGAGTGCAGAGCACACTCGAGTTGTCCTGGCTGCATGCCAGCTTCTTGCCAAGCTCTGCCCGTCGAGCGTCTGACTGGCAAGAACGTGTGGCATACACTAGAAAACTAATGTGCATACAATTACATAGAAGAGTTGTTTTGGCACAACAGCAGCAAGGATACACCTCAAGTGTAACCAACAAGGATTTACCACAAGTGTTACTCTTAACACACATGTTGGGTGAAAATTACGAAGGAGAAGTGTGCGCGGAAGAGAGGATAGAAGCGATAAGAAAAATACTACGATGTAAAATGCAACAAATTACATATTTTGTTGTTGTAAGCTTCTGAGATGAGCTGCTCAGCGGCTTTCACACGAGTGCTCGTTAACATTTTCTAGTTGCGTATATATGCATGTGTATGTGTGTGTGTGTGTGCGAAGTGTGTGTGTATTTGTAGAAGGATGTGGTAAGATTTGACTGCGCTATTGCACACGGATTTGATGGATGAGCTGCGCTTATTCGTAGTTGAGCGCTTTTCTAAGCAGTTTTTACAGTTAAGTTCTTAGTATTCTGAACCTTAAACGTTAAAAATGGCATACTTAAATGGGGTCCAAATAAAACTGTAAAATGGGTTGACTGATCAACAAACAATGTATATATTTATTTGAATCAGAATCTCGATTAATGCAAGAAGATAATGCCTTTGCCAAGTATGTGCGCTGAGTATTTGCAACTTAATTCATTTCAATATTGCAATTATGTTATTCAAGTATGAAACTATGGTATAGCAATATGAAGCTCTCGTGTGAGTTAACATTTTTTTCTGAGTGTCCCAACACCCCCATTGACCTTGAAAGCATCACGGCTTGCATTTCCAATTTTGTTTTCTTTTTTTTTCAATCATAAGTAGTTCATATACATATCTCTCATGCTGTCATATAGCATAAAATTATTGCTACTTGAAAATGTTATGAAAGTGAAAAGAAGACAAAAACCCTCTTCTCTGCTCTCATAAGTGTCACATTAACTGTTCAACCGATTTTAATATCCTTTTTCATTTGCACCTGGCAGAAGTGACATATATCCTGTCTTCGGAAACACAGCTGCCACTAACACCTGTGCTCTGCTGTCGCCGTCATATCAAGGCGAGAGAACTTAATTTCATATGCAGCAAGCGCGTTCAATCATTGACAACTGTAGTGGTAAGCTTCGGCTGCAATTCGGAGTGGTAGTTGTGCCTTGCTGAAAATATATTGAAATTTTATATTATAATCTGGTAAAGCTTAAGCTTACAAGGCCTTTCATTGCCTCCCCATTGTAACTCCTTCGATTCATTAACACCTTCAAAGTAAAAGTGCCACCCACAGCGCTGCACAGGCACTCGCAACAATACAAAAAAGCAATTTTCCGTCGAAATATTAAAACTTTTGTCCCTTGACTTTTCACATATGATGCCACAGCAGCACGTCCATAACTCTTTTTTACCCTTAAATATTATTTTATATAATTTTCCTTTTCCACATTTTCATCGAAGCCTTTGAACTTTGTGTGAAATTTCTTTCTTGGCTGTCTTAGTCCTGGCACCGTCGGCATCGTCGCCATGCGCTGCTCGGTTGTTGTCACTTGCAGTCCTGAATTCTTATTGTCCTCCAACTCCCATTAAGCTGCCATTGTCGTACGCCATCGTTGCCCGTCTGCAAGCTTTACTGACGTACCACCACCCTTCCGCCATCAGCGATGTCGCGATTCCTTCAACTGCGCCAGTTCTATAAACAAATTTTTATGTGTTGACACGCCTAAAAATATTTCAATGCTTCTCATGTGCTGATTCCTTGTTGTGTGTTTTATGTGTTTATACGAACGCGTCGAAAAGACGTCGAAGAGGAACGAATAATGTTGCATGCTGTTAGGCGCCAAGGCGCTGCCGCCGTTTCTCTTACGGCATTTGCATGCAGTAATTGAATTTTATTTTTATATTCATTTTGCATTGTGTTATGTGTTCTCAAATATGTATTTTCCTTCTTCAGTTTTGGCAACGCTAAAATCAAAGCCAATGCTGTAGCTGAAATTCGAGTGACGTGTGAAGTTGTTGAACTGTGGTTTGTTTTGTTGTTGTTTATTTTTTTTTTTTCATGTTCTCGGAAAGGGTGCTAGGGCTCCATACTGAGAGAAAAATTATTTTAATGGGTTCCACTGACATAAAAAATAAATTTGACATGTTGAATGGTGCTTCTCCGACAGATAATTGGCAGTTTCAGACCAAGGGCTCAGTCGACTCAGGAGAACTCCTTGCCCGAAGTATAATCAAATGTGCAAATAGGACTTCCTGGAGAGCATGGCTATATTTCAGCACCAGTGCCGAAGAAGGTACTAAATAATCTTGCGAAAAGAGGCTAGATCAGATTTCATATTCCATACATTGTTAAATGCCCTTCGCTAGAAAATATTGCTCTAGATAATATGTCAAGAGTTATTCTCATTGCAACACTACTAGAAACTGAAACTATTGGTACATGCATCTGTTCAAGGAGAAGGTATCTGGAATTAAAGCAGTCGGACGCATCGATATCTTGTCACGAATGCTTACAGTTTGCATTAGATGTTATTTGGCGCGGTTCTAGTAAGAAGACTACATTGCCGTGGTCACCTAAACTTTAGTTCAATGAATCCACGGATACTGTTTGTAAAGCAGTAAAATTAATATTCACCTGGGTTATCGCCAAAGGAAATCACGATATCCATTATAATAAAAATAAAACAAAAATGTCAAACGTTTCAATTCCTTTATTATCCGTCAATTCAGCATAACTTTTCCCTTTATTGTTTGAAGTAGTCGAAATCATTAAATACAAAGACTGAATGGAATACCCAGAAACAACTACATTTTTGCTTATCTAAATCCCGTACTCACCTCTCAATTTAACTACCACACGCCGCTAGAAAGAAACATCAGCAGCTCATATGCGTCCCACACATAATCCAAATGCCAGGCTCACAAAACAGAACCAATATTCAAATGCATCTGTCATTCACTTTGCCGCACATAAATATATCAAATCAACAATTGATTTGACATTACAATCGAACCCCATGAAGTCGACTACTAGGAAATTGTTGAAACGCCCTGCCACTAGCTATCAAAGAGGCCGCTGGGCCGCCTGAATCGCTCTGAAGAATATAGAATGATGTGCAGCAGCAACAGCTAGCTGACAATAATTGTCATGGTGCAATGACGTGCCAGAACACACAGTGACCAAAGTCAGCTGGTGCTGTGCTGTGTTGTGCTGTGGAAACGGAAATGTTGCTCATACATTTATCGCATGGAATCGAAGTCGATCAGTCGAAATGGAGAAACGCAGGCCGTATTGGATTAGAATTGCATATTGCAGGTTTCAATTTAAATCAACTGCCGGATAAAACGTGCAACTGTTGCTGCCACACCAAAAGCGGCACAACCGAAAAATGCATGGCGTGTTAGCAGTTTTGATTTGGGCTCATACGTTTTTAATTTCCTATCGCGTTTGGTTGGTTTGGGTTGTGTTGTCCTACAACTCATCGTGACTCTGACTCTCATATGCATCACTAAATCTGCAACACATTGATGCATTTTCGTTGGTTGAGTTTCTGACTTTAACTGCGAGGTCTACGCATTCATTCATTTTTGGTGCTTTACCGAAAAGTATACAGCCTTCTACAGCGCAATTGTCGAGTGCATCTTACTTTTCTAGTAACACTTCACCTTCAGTCGCTGCGTTAAATGCCGAAATGCAAGCTGTGACAGAGCCGAAAATACTTAAGGTAAAATATGCGCGCTTAAAACTAGGCAACATAACAAGTAAAATTATTCATAAAAAGTAGGTTTATTCTACAATTTCAGCAATTCAAAGTCATGAGGATGCATGTGAATTGACATGTAAATCTCTTCCATGTCTCTAAGTTATTTATGCGAAGACTTTAAGAGACCTCGATGTCTATGAGTGCTTGCTGTCAGCCTTCCACGATTTGCATTTTGTGTCAAGAGGTGCAACTACTTAGTCAGAGATATTATTCTAATAACAATCTGGTTTTAAAATAGATTTAATTTAACGAAAATGTGACGAAAATAAAAGAATTCAAAATGTGTTGAACCAGAGCCAACTAACAACTCCTCTTGAAATAAAGATATCTTCAAAATAGTACCAGTTCATGAGTAGTCCTATGTAAATCCTCTAGAACATATTCTAGTGTCTAGAATTGTAACCATATGAAGGAAGCTCTGCAATTCCACTTAAAATTAGTCTAGTATATTAAAAAAAGAGAAACGATATTTGCTTACTTGCCGGCTTATTTTGTTAACATTTTTGAATTTGGGTCTGTAGAAACACATCCGATGATATTGGTATATTTTACTTAATAAAAAACCATAATCAATAATAATAATAAGATAATGTGGCATAATTTTAGGGCCACCTGATTTAATTACGTTGGAGACTGTGTTTTAATTTTGTAAGAAGAGCCATTTACTTACTCCTCAATTCTCCAAAAACTGGGCTGCACGTTACGAAACTTGATAAAATAATTCTGAATTTATTGCCTACTTTAAGGGTGATCTAAGTAAACCCCGTTGACAAAATTTGGTACCAAGTAGCACATATGTATAAAACAATGGTCATCAGATATAAGAATATCTTAAATACATAGGAAAACTACTAAAACTTTTCATAATTAAATTATAACATTTAACGCAGTAAACTGCATAACACATTTATCGGATTTAAAAAATAATGACGTGAAAAAAAAAAACTTATACTAAATTAAAAACGATGTAAATTGCGCCGAAAAGGCAATGATATAGAATGTATCCTTCTTAGGGGGTGATCATGCGGGTGTAACCTCTTCAGTCTACGCCTTGTTAAGATACGGGTGAGGGAGGAAGCTAGCGGATTTGAATGCGACGAAAGTCTGTAGTGATAGCGGCAGCTGTGAGAATTAATCACCTCCATAACAGTTGGCAAGGCAAGATCCCTATGCAGCGTAGTGTTGCGGACGTACCAAGGGGCGCCCGTAAATCTTCTGAGAGCCTTGCTCTAAAGTGTATATACTCTTAGGCTCTATTTTATTGTATCTCTTAAGGCAAGCTAAAAAACTGTTCAAGAAATGTATATTTTTCACATTGCATATGGTGATGTCAGATTGGCTTAAGTTACACAAAGAAGAAACAACAACATAAATAGAATTTCTTGCCCACTTTTAGGCTTGACTGAAAGAAATTTTTCAATGTGGTAGTTTAGGCCATTGTGCAACTATCTGTACAAGTTAGCTTTTTACTAAACATAATCAAGCTTCTTAATAGCACAAGAGCTGATAGACACAACAATCATATTTGCTGCCTACTTTTAGGCTAACCAAGTTAAATTTGAGAAATAAAGGATTTTCCAAGTTAATAAAACTATATTTCTAACCAATTATAAACATTATGTAAAACAGTTGACACAATTGAACAAAATCTAAAACATTTAAAACACTAAATGCCACAATAAATCCTTTTATAGCCAACAAAAACAAAATCAACAACAACTCAAGCATTATAACGATGGAGAAGAAGAAGTAGTAGCAGCAGAAAATAAAGCGATAAACCTCAACTCTAATTAAATAACCGAAGTAAATCACACAACTGGAAGTCAATCTTCTACAGAAGCTCGTCTTTTTCTCTCGCCTTGCCGACTTTCAATCCACATCCTTTTGCCTGCGTGCGGCGTTTGCCTTTGGTTACTCACACGACGTGCATGACAAGTTGTCACACGCACGAGGTCGGCACAAACATACTCAGACCTTAGAAAAGTTATATTTCATGTTATAAAGTATCTGTGTGTGTGTCTATGCGAAGTAACTGTATTTTATAATGTTTACTCTTGTGTAAATTTCTAGAGTAAACTTTAAAATTTTACCATATATAAGTGGTTTACCTCAAGTTCTGCTGGCATTTCGTTCATTGTGCAGGTGTCTGAGCGTGTCGTGTCTGTTTGTGAATCGTTTTTAAATAATTCCTTGTGGTCAAATTTCGTGTGTATGCGTATGTGTGTGTAAGAGTATTATAAAATTTTGATACTTTTGTGGTTGTTACTGCCTCTTGCTACAAGTAATAAATACAATTTACAATTTATTTTTTCGAGAACGTTGACATTTCGTTTGATTTGATACCACAAATGCATTTACTTCTGAATTTGTTTTTGAAGCTCTGTAACTGACAGTGTTAATTTTGGAAACGTTGTCTTGTCTTAATAAAAGTATAACCATAACCACATTGTCAACATATGTATTTCTCATAACAGTTGATTAAATTCGACGACGTTGATTGTGCTAAAAAACGTTCGAATTTGTAGCTATTTTCGGCCCTACGGAAAGTCTAAACATTACGATGTATGGCATCGAGACAATAACTAATAAGGATGTAGAGAGACGCCAAAGGCTTGTTATAAAGTGAATTTTCCACCTACAATAACAGACCAAGCAATACTGTTCAATGATCAAACCCAAGCATACATTGCGTTTTGTGTAACATGCGAGTACCTGCAAACGCCTGCGATTTTATTGCGATTTGCCTCATTTGAAGGAGCTAAGGATTCTTTTTTGGCTCAACGACACCCAATGAAGAATGCATGGCTATTCTGAACAGTGATGATTGTGGAGTGCTAGGGGATTGAATTTTACAAGAGTTCTCCTAACACATACTTATATTTATTGTATGGATACAAAGCATTGTATTATCTTTAAACTTTTACATCAGATCTGTCTTTTTTTTTATAATACTTGCAGGGATCCGGCGCGTTACTGCCACGCGTCTTTTTCTTCGTATATTTCAGCAGCTCTGCGCTCTGTCTACTGCTGCGATTTTATCGTTGATGTACCACTTTTTTGGTGGCATTTCGTATTCTTCACTTTTTGATTTTTTTTTTCATTCGAATATTTGAACATTTTGACGTTGTACAGTTTGCGCAGCACTGCCGGCAAAGTCAATTATCAGATGATGCTCTGTTTATTTTATTTTTATTGAATCTTTTTGTTTTATTTGTATCCATACAGTTTGAGAAGCATCAGAAAATTGAATGGGTCTTTATATTTAGCGAATTCAATGATTTTTTCGCAACATTAGTTACCGTCTAACGTCTATTCTAGAGTTTCCCTGAAAATTTCATAAAAATTGATCCAGCGGTTTCAGCGTCCATAACAGACAAACATACTGACAAACAAACAGACAAATATACTTCCAATTTTATATATATAGATTTATCATATCTACTTTAAGATAGGCAAACGGCTAAGGCATGGTTAACTAAGTTATCTCATTTATATCATATAATGTATAATGTAATATCTTAATCTTCTATTATCGACGAGAAAATAACACCTTCTCATATCAGTAAATTCTATCTATTTAAATGAAAAATAAATTTAATCAGCATAATTCTTATTTTTTTTAAATATTTATGTAAATAAATAGACTGAAGAGGCTACACTCGCCTGATCACCCCTAAGAAGGAATCAGCTTTCTCTGTCATTGCCTTTCCGGCGCAATATTAGCATAATTTTAAATTTTTTTAGCATAGCATAATTTTCTAATTTAAAATAAATAAAAATAAATATTAAAAAAATTATAACTTTGAAATGGACTTTTAAATATAAGATTCCTAAGAAACATGAGCTCTTAATTAAAAGAAGTAAAATTTTTATAAAAAACTGTTTTATTATTAATTTCTTATTTTAAATTATTGCTACTGCAAAGTCTCTATCGCAAATAGGCATTAAGTGCCCCAGAGAACCACTATTACATCGTTTAGCTGTGTGGGGCTTAGTGAGTGAAGCAATCAAAAGTAGTCCACCAACATCTATTGGTGTTGTTAGCTAGGTTGGCCAGCTAAAATAAAATATGGACTATTATCAATGAAGGTTATCTTATGTTATGTTACTATGGATGCTGGTAGTAGACTACATACTTCCAAAATTTAATTTATTTGTCACCAATATTTTTATATTATGCTACATGTTCTTTAAGTGAACTGTGGTCTTCACTTGGTAATTCGTTCATACGAACATCGCTCGCCTACTGAAGCTAGTTTTTGCCAAGTTCAGTCTCGCAGCATATCCACTTATTAGGCACTGGAATCCACAGATAACCCGCAACTAGTGCTGCCCTGATTTCTCATTACGAAGCAGTTGCCAATTCCGAGAATTATGGTTAATAATTCTGTGGCTTTCTTAGAAAGCATCTGATCTTGTTTATGTATTCGACTTACTTCAATTTGTGTATTTCTTAGAAACGCGTGTTCTCAGCATCCATAAAAGCTATCGAGCCATATATAATAAGCTCAATGCTCCGTAAATAGAGTAGGCACAGAGTTCTCATTAACATTGTATAGATTCTTCCGAATTGTTTCTAAGGACTTCCGCCCTTTTTGTTTACTAAATTGAAATCAGTTATTCTGTTATTCCCCACCCTTTCACTCAGTATTAAATGCGGACAACACACATTCGTTTCCTAGTAATATTAACAACTATACAAACGTTTGAAGGCACAACACCGTTTGACTGTTCCAAATAGTATAATATATACTCGCATTTCTGTGTCTAATTTCAGTAAACAGAAAACTTATATTTTGGCAAAAAGCTGACTTTTAACTGATTAACCTACAAAGCTGGTCAGCTGATTTTCCACTAAAACAACTGATATTCATATAAGCCACTTCGATCCTCACTTCTGATTTATATTATGAGTTATCTTACTGTGATACTCATTGTTTCATAATGGAACAGGTTATATTCTAACCTGAACTACAATTAGCTTTCATTTAAATATTCCTACTTTTTTTTTGGTCTATAAAAAACCTTCTTTTGTTGCTTCGTTAAGTTTGCCAATAAAGGGAACTATTTCATCGGATTTTATGTATTTATGGATCTTGACCATCGTCGAGTATCGTAATGCAATAATAATACTTATTGAGTTAAATGCTATCCACTTAATATAATTAATAACATAATACCTCAATGACTCAAATACTAAAGAGATCATTGTGTTAACAAAGGATATTGGAATCCTTTCACAAGAGTATTCAAGCATCGTGATGGAAAGCCAAACATTTCATTACAACTGACAATGAAACACTTTTCTTCACATGCATTTTTAAACCCCTCAGCACAGGCTTACTGGAATTTTTGTTGCGGTACATGCGACTTTTGAACATATCCACACACACACACACGTACACGAGTATATGTGCATATGCACAAGCACATGTTGGCATGACAACAATTAATCAATTTAATGCCAATTTATTATGTGCTGTGTCGGGACGTTTTGAATCCAACACGAGACGACAACGAAGCGAGCTGAGACTTTGTAAAATCAAATGGCTTTGTTGGTCTGCTCGACTCGCTTTGCTGTTTTCGTGTCATGTCAAATGTCATTGATGTAAAGTGGCTGCTGTTTGCTGGTAAAAAATGAAATTGGTTTTATGGCTTATAAAGTGAAGACTTTGTACTCAGTTATGGTGTTCATGTGTGTGTATTGTGAATTAAGAATGTCGTTTATTAAGTTTATATGATGGCCCTTTTATTGCAGTGCTCTACTTAAAGGTGTTTGGAGCATAGAAGCACATCATCCTTTCATAGATTGCCACTTGTAGCTGGCAATCTTGTTGTAAATGTTGCTTCAGGCAATTCATCTCAACTCTTCAAATGCAACGAGTTTCGTACTAACTCGTACGAGATCTGCCATTTCCCGAAGTGTGTCTGTTGTAAACGCTGGTGGCGTGCCAAAAAGTGTTAGTGAACAGCTGCACTGTGTTGTCGTCTTATTATGCATGCACTCAACGCATTAAGTGGCGACAAGCGTAACAAGCATAAATACATTCACGCACACTTAGGCGTCATCGGCAATGGTGGCGTATGAGCGCTGCATGGCAGAAGGATGTATGGTTCCTGATGTTTGTCATGTGCCTGCCTGAACAACGTTGCGATCATCTCATGTCGTCTCAACGTGTTTTGTGAAGTGCTGTGTTCTAAACCGAAAGTGGTAATTAAATTTTCGCTTAGAAAGATCAAGTGGCGGAAACTTTGTAATTTTCAGCCTATTCAACCCTCACCAGGCGCTACAACACACCTAATGGCGCGACATATTAAAATTGCAATAATATTATTAGCAACGATGCTGTATACATTCGGTTTTATGTGTACCTCAGCGCTGGCACAAGTTTTTCGGGTACATGTTTCAGTAGAATTAATATGAAGGCCTTTTGGGTACAATTATTTTCTGAATAACACAGGCGGTGTGCTCATACGAAAACCTCATAAATCATACAGTCTTTAAATTGCCCTTAACTAAGTTTTGAGCACTATTACCTGTCCAAGCGCGCCAACAACCAAAAAATCGCTTACACGCCCGAAACTATGCAATAGAAATGAAAAGGGTCAAAATCTGTAGTCACCTATCATATGCTCCAAATGTGACCAACCAGCCCATTGTTTTACTGCTCAAAAATATGTTATGTGTGTTATTTGTTATATATATATATGTTATGTTATCCAAGGTGAATACCTTGGATGTTGCCTACTTTTTGTCCTAAGTAAGCCACAACTAGTGCAATTATCAATGTTTATCATGTCAACAATGAAAACTGAGACTGAGGAGACTGTGTGTGTGAACATTAAGTTTGCACCTTCCGGAATGTTTTGCATCTAAACAGCTTTAGAGAAAAAAGCAGATAAATAAGTTGCCAGAGTGTGTTCTTATTTATTTCGCGGACGCCACACAAAAATAGTAAACACTGAGATTAATCAGATTCCCGTATTCTATTTAACGTTGAGAGAAATTTATGTCTCTCAAACCAAAAAAAAAATATTCTATTTTTCAACCTGCGTAATGCTTTATGAGAAATTTTAACAATGCGAATTCTATGGAAGGAATAAAGGAATTATTATTGTGAATAAGGTAGAGGCTCTCGTACTATTTACACTATTTGACTAGTATGCTTAATTTTTTTTTTTTTTTTTTTTTAATTAAATTATAACATTAAACGCAGTAAACTGCATAAAACATTTGTCGGATTTAAAAAATAATGACGTGACAATAAAAATAAAAAATTAGACTTATACTAACTTAATTAATTATAGAAGGCTGTATCCTTCTTAGAGGGAGATCATGTGGGTGCAGCCTCTTCAGTCTACGCCTAGTATGTTTACTATATCATAAAATGTGAAACTCAATGCGACTTTGGAAATCCAGAAGCGTAGATGTGACTTTTAGCTCTGATTAGGAAAGAAGTTTTGTTTGTTGGCCAATCAAGCTGACATTTTGACACACTTCATTTCACGTCTATACGCACAAAATCAAACATTGTAAATTTATCTGACACTAGTGGCCCCGGCAAACGTTGTTTTGCCCTCTCTGGTATGTGGTGCTTTCAAAGAGTATACCAAAGAGTATTTATTAACTACAGTTAATACAGTGGAGCTTCAAAAGCGGCTGCTGTTGTTGCCGTTGGTGAGCTTAACTGTCTGTTTGTCCCTCTGTCTGATTCTTTAGCTGTCTTTCTGCGCATAGATAAAATAGTGAAATATAAATGATATATTATTATTTGTACGATTTTCAGTTTGAATTATTTCTTTTTGTCTAGCGCTTGTTGGAATTATCTGGGATTGTTTCTGCATTTTTAGTGCGGGGGTTACGATAAGCAAAAAGGCAAATATGCGGAAAAGATTTTGCCACTTTAACATATATGACCCACCGGGATGCTTAGGTTGAAGAAGCACTGACTCTGTCTAGACAACGAACTCTCAGAGCGGATGCCAAACGATCTACCTCACAGATGGAGCTTTTGAAATGTATCAATTCTACACGGTACCGTAGCGAAGATGATCTAAGAGTCTCTGTAAGAGTTCCGAGCTGCGGAACTTTTCTTCTATCTTATTTTGAGCAGAGCGTTCACAAGGCGCTATAATTCTTTCTGAGGGATTTTCTAACAATATCTTGAAAGGCTTTAATGGATGATTGTCCTAAGTAACAAAAAAAAAATTTGCTCACAAAGTAGGCTATGATTTACGAGTAGTTTTCATTTAACATCTATTTAATATCAAGCTCAGTTCTTAGAAATATTTTGTACAATACATTACAAACTTTATTTTCGTATTTTACCATAAAAAAACATACATAATGGCGGATGTTACCGGAAGATTAATTATAGAAGCTCTTGAACACATTGGCAAACCTTGTAAAGGCGACGACGTACTTAGGCAAATAGCCCAACGCACTCGCACGTCTATATCAGCCATTAGAACCGAAGTGGGACAATGCATTAGGGTTGGAGTTCAAAACGGATTTCTAGTCAGAAAAAATAGACTACTTACCATAAACAAGGCAACCGTACGCGATAAGCTCAGTTCCAATTTTGCAAATCGTTTAAAAAAGCAAAATTTGTTTGGCGGCATTGAGTATAAAAAATCTAATAAAAGTAAGAAAAGCAAGTCTCCTTTAAAGAAGTCGACCTGCAAATCAACACATGCAGCAAACGCTCCAAAACGAAACAGTGCAGTTCGGTGTTGCAGACGTGAGCCGAAAAATTCCGAATTAAAAAAAGGTAAGAATGGAGGCGCCTGCAAACAAAAAATGCCAAAGAAGAAGACCAAGTCGTGCGCAGGAGCAAAACTAATGCCCGCGGTAAAATATAGACCGTATATTCTGAGAACGAAGCCAAATTGGGCTGTCGAAAAGTTTTGGTCCATCTTCGAAGGAGTTAGAGATGGGAGTAATAGACGCGTCCAAGACTTCGGAAATTTTATGAAAAATATATACTAATGTATGGTATGATCGGATACTCTGAATAGTTCTATTTAATAAATTCTTTTGTATATCACAGCTACACACGTTTATGAGTTCGCCAGATTTTGATGCCTTTGCGGGGTTCTTAAAACGAACTCGGAAAAAGATATAGATGATGTAGTGAGCCAAGTTACTTAAAAAATATACTTTTCCTGAGCTCCTTCTGACTTCGTCGATAACTATGATTCAACTTGCCTGACATCGTTTCTTGTTAAACAAATATTTTCAAAAATAAAGCTATTGTCACTGATTGTACTCCATTTTAATTGGTTTAAAAATATTTGGTATGTCATATCCAAAAGCGGAGATAAGCTGCTGCTGTGAAGATGACAGTGAGATACAGCGCCCACAGCGAATACAAGATGCTCGTGATACTCGAGAACACAGTATGTTGTTCTACCACATATTTCTAATTAAATCAGTCCGAGCCTTCCCGGTTATTTGTCAATTTCGTGCTAAAAAATACAAAACTATAAGGTATCGTTTGCTTTTTTTTTTGTATATATTCTGTATTTATTTACACTTTAAAATTTCACTTTTTCTTAAACTAGTGAACTACTACCTATTTTAATGGTAGCTTAAACTAATTATATGTAAAAAACTAAAAAAAAACTAATGACTGTACAAAAGTAATAAATTAAAAAATTTACAGCATTGTTAACATGCATTTAAAATTACATTTGAACTTAAAAATATATGCTAAGAGAGGACTCTGTCAGGAAGATCCTCTGGGTGGCATCGTTTTAATCTTCTTATCCTATCTCTTAGCCTTGCTCCCGTAAGACGCCTGGCCAGTGTGTTCGGGTGAGAACTAAGCCGTTCCACATATTTTTTGGCTTGTATTTGAAGAACGTCACCGACTTTAGGGACTCCTAAATCCCTTTCAATATCCCATGTACGCATATATCATGTAGCATTATTAATTCTCCTTAATATTTTACTTTGAACCATTCGTATTGTGTTTAGGTGGATTTTGGCCGCAATTCCGTACACCTGCATCGCATACTTCCAAATCGGAGTCAATATAACTTTGTAAATAGCTACTTTGTTGGCTAGAGAAACCTTGTTTTTGGGAGAAAGTAGCC